>BDMV01000002.1:12345568-12948747 GCA_008326285.1 Oryza officinalis | reverse complement strand
CGCAGGCGGCGGGGACGGCGCGCAGGCGGCACGGCGGCTGCGGCCAGGCGGCTCGGTTGCGGCCGAGCGGGCGCGCGGCGCGGCTGGGAGCGGCGGCGTCGGCTCAGCAGCGTGGCGGGGTCGCGTTGCAGGCTCGGGGTCCTGGCCTTGGCATGGCCGGGAGGCCGGCAGGCGGCTGGGCAACGGTGCCTTGGCGTCGGCCGGCATGGCTCTGGCGGGTGAGGCCGGGCGGCGTGCGGCAGCATGGCCGGGGTGGGTGCCGGCCGGGTGGCGGCTGGGCGGCGCGGCGTCTGTGGTGGCGCAGCATGCGGCGGGAGGCGGGTTGGCGCCGGCTCAGCTTGCGCGGCACGGCCCGGAGGTCGCAGTGCGTTGGCCCGAGCGGCGTCCTGCCGGTTGGAGCAGCCAGTTGCTCGGCAGAGGTGGCACGGCCGAGCGGAGGCAGAAACGGCTTACGGCTCGGCCGGACGACGGCCGGGGAGGCGTCCCGGGTGGCTTGGCCGACCGATGGCCGAACGGCTCGAGGCGGCACAGACGCGGCTCGGCCGAGGCTCGGTCGGCAGGAGCGGTTGCAAGCGGTACGGCGGCGTCGGCCGAGTGGAGGCTGGGACGGTTTGCGGGTGTCGGCATTTGGCTTGGAGGCTGAGGAGGACGACGATGGGGCAGTGGTTTTTATAGCCGTTGCGGCCGGCGGACGGCGACCAGGACGGCTCGGGTGGCTGCATGCATACATGCATGCGTATACCTGCAATTAGCTAGCTGCTTATATGTATGCATGCACACGTTTGGTCCGCTAGCTATATGGCGTATGCACGGCCGGCTGTGATGCGGCGATCGCTGCGAAGGACGGTCGCGCAAGGAATGGTTACGGTGTCACGTCTCACGACGCCACCGTGCCGCGGTAACGACGGTAGACGAGAAATGCGGTAAGGAAACGAAAGCAAGAGGAAGGGCAGGAGGGGAGCTCACCTTGCGGCAGCCGGGTAGCGGCGTACCGACCGACGGTCCTCGTACGAACTACGGTCGTCGAGGTACTGCCTGGGGCCGGTCGACCCGCGGATCGTCCTCGCCCACCACGTGTTCGCTCGGCAACAAACGAACACACAGCGTTAAGGAATAAATGTTAGCGGATTAGTGCAAGTTAGGTGTCAGGGGTCAGCGAGTTAGAGGTCAGCAGGTTAGTGAGTTAGAGGTCAGCGGGTTAGTGAGTTAGAAGTCAGCGGGTCAGATGTTAGGGATTAGCCGTTCGATAAGTCAGTCGTTCTCGGGTTCAACTGACGGCGCGGCGGCCTATCCGTCCTCTTGCTCAACTGAGGCCCAGCCGAAACCGGCCGCGGCGGAGCAAGCGGAGAGATGGCGGCGTGTGCGCGGAAGGGTGTGACTGAAAAGAAAGCCAGGAGGAGGAGAAAAGAGGATGGAAAGGGACGGGTTGCATACTGGCCATAGTTGCCCTTTTATAGGCTTCACCGCACGAGCTCATCTTAAATGGCCATGAAGACAGGGATGGGGCAGTTGCAGCGGCCGCGCGGGTTGGCGCGTATACTGCATAGGCTGTTGCATGCATGCTAGCTTGTTCTTGCTCGTGGCTGGCTTGCCTATACTGCATGGTGCTTGCTCGTGGCTGGCTTGCCTGCATGCACGCGCGTGCACAACTAGCTTGCTGCATGGCTCGCGGCGGTGCGAGGTGGGGCCGGATGCGTACGGCAAGCTCGCCGGTGAGACAGGAGCGGAAGGCGACAGCCGGTGATGTCGTAGCGGCCTCGTCGTAACGGCGCGGCGCGCGGCGACGTCGTCGCCGAAAATAGTATGGGGGAAAATTAGACTTTTCTCTTTTCCAACTTAATAGAAATGAAAAGGGCTTGGGGAGGTAACATGGACTTTTTCCAGAAAAAGCCCAGCAACAAGAAGGCCATAGTAGAGGGAGCTTACGTGGACTTTTTGGAGTAAAACTAATTTTGGTTAGAGTGAAAATCCTGGGACAAAGACCAGACGAACAGAGGAGTAGAAAAAAATTGGTAAATTTCAATAAAAGTTTGGCACTGGCATAAAACAAAGAAACTGTCGGCATGATGCAAAAATTTAAACGTGAAACAGAAATGATTTTTGATCGGTGTATTTTTATTTAGGAAATTCCCCAGGGTGTTACACCTTGTGAGGCTTGCGAGGTTGCTTTGATTGCAGACAACTATGGCACTTAGAACCTTTGACAATGAAAAACTTAGGAATTAAACACATACTGTAAAGCCAAGACATTAAGTCAAAATTAATATGACATAAACGTGAGTGCCAAACATTAACCTCATCATCCACACTACCACAAATATGGTTCACAGACTTATTGAAGAAATCAGAAAGGGAAAAAGGAACAAGCCTCCGCACTCATAGCCTTTACCAATAAAATATCCATGTTTAGACACGACTACTTTATTAGACTCAAACACCAACTTAAACCCATCTCTACATAGACGGGAGCCACTAACGAGATTCTTGTTGATAGTAGGGACATGATACACGTTCTTCAGCTGCACGATCTTTCCTGAAGTAAACTTCAGATCTACTGTGCCAACACCATGAACAGAAGCATGTGACCCATTCCCCATTTGGACAGAGGAATCCCGTGCGACCTGGTAAGAAGAAAACAATGAGATGTCAGCACAAACATGTACATTGGCCCCTGTATCAACCCATCGGTTTGTAGACTGATTAACTGAGAAAACAGTAGGTAAATTACCATACCCACTTGCATTTGCAGTGTTGCCAATGGTCACATTGGCAAACTTAGAAGTCTACCTTGCAGATGCCTTCATCCCCTTGCGTTGTGGACACTTTTTGGCCAGATGACCAGGCAAGCCACACACATAGCAAGTTCTCTCATCCTGGTTCGGATTGTTGTTCTTCTTCTTCTGCTTGAAGTTGGTGGTCTGCTGGGGTTTGTATTTTCCTTTGCTCTTGTTCTGGGCCTTGTGCACGACATTGGCACTAGACTGCCCACCATCGCCCTTAGACGCGACGTCTTTTTCCCAAGTTTTTTCCTCAAAATCAAGAGACGCTATTAATCCCTCAACGGAGTACTCCTGTCTCTTATGTTTCAGTGTAGTACCGAAACTTCTCCAAGAGAGAGATAGTTTCACGATAATGCACCCGACCACAAAATTATCAGGTAAGACACACTTAAGGAGTTCAAGTTCCTTAGCCATGGTTTGTATTTCATGAGCTTGCTCAACTACAGAACAGTTGCCAACCATCCTGTAGTCATGAAACTGTTCCATGACGTACAGATCATTGCTAGCGTCAGTAGCACCAAATTTGGTATTAAGTGCATTCCACAACACCTTAGCGTCGGTCATGTGCATATACACCTCGACCAGACGATCTCCAAGAACGCTAAGAATGCATCCCACAAAGAGATTAGTGAACTCCTTCAGGTTTGCCTTTACTAACCCAGAAGCATTTCATAGCCGTCAACCACAGAGTGACCCTGATCTGCCATCTCTTGAAGTGCACACCGGTAAATTTATCTGGCCTCAGGCCTCAGCAAAACCAGCCATATTAAAACCACAGTGCCTATAATAAGGTTTTTGGATTGTTGAAAATATAAGCACATAATGATTTAATTTATTCCATAAATAAATCATGGCATTGCAGATGCAAACTAACATCATCGCATTATTCGATCTATACATGTAAGCTAGACAGTAAAACATGAACATATCAAATATGCGAAACATGTTTGATGCGTACCGAGAATTCTGGAAGTTCGGCTGCACAGCGGGAAGGACTCGCGGTACCGGGCGTTGACGATGGCGCGCAGCACTCGAGCCAAGAGGAAGACAAGCCATTGTGAATGAACAGCAAGCAGTCGCGCGAAGCGCTTCCCAAAAACCTTATTGCCACCTTCTCCTAGTGCAGGACGACCAAGGCGAAGGTTCCGGAGACCTGCTCTCCCGATCGCCGGTGCACGCTGGCGAACGGGGCGGAGTAGACGACGAGTGATGACGCAGTACAATGGTGGAGGCAAAACTCTAGATTGATTTCACGTATGTTGCGTGAAGGCAGCGGTTCCATTTATATAGAGATATCACGATGCTTGATCAGGGCGTCTGCCCAATCTACACTCCGGGTAACCAAACCGGATAAGTCGTGCATAACTTATCCGGAATCCATGCCGCTCCACGCACCGGATTATTCAGTGTGTTTCCAAAAACAAAACTGAATTTTTGCAGCAAAACAAAACTGCAAAAGGAGACTACATCTGCGCAAGGATGAGGAACCAATTTGGCGAACCATTCATCCACATGTCGCGTACGCGCGCCGCCTGGCCTGACTAGGCGAGACGAGCGCGCACGGTTGTGTTCCTCTTGTTCTCTCCACCACACATGCCTCAAGTGGCTAGAAGAGCATACTCCCTTATAAGGAGGTCTCCCTCTTCTTGAATAGGCAAGGTGGTACTAAACTCCCATGCATGCCATCCCATGAGGTGGGCTTTTGTGATTTTCCAAAGAATTAATCTTCATATGAGCATTAGCCCATATATCAATTCCAACAGCTCCCCGACGGGTTCTTGGAGAGGACGAGCGGCCGGGGCCTTGCCGTCGTGGAGTGGGCGCCGCAGGTACGCATGCTGTTGCACCCGGCGACGGCGACCTTCCTGTCACACCGCGGGTGGAACTCGGCGCTGGAGAGCGTGGTCGCCGATGTGCCGATGATCGTGTGGCTGCTGCACACGGAGCAGAGGATGAATGCTGTCGTCCTGGAAGAGTCTGTATGGGTGGCCGTTCCGCCACGCGTGCAGGAGGAGGACGTCGGCGGCGAGGTGGTGAGGCGCGGGGTGATCGCGGCGGCGGTGAAGGAGCTGATGGAGGGGGAGAAGGGGCGCAGCTTGCGGCGGCGGGCGAGGGAGCTGCAGCAGGCGAGCGGTCGAGTGTGGTCACCGAAGGGGTCGTCGCGGCGGGCGCTGGAGGAGGTCGCCGGCAAGTGGAAGGCGGTGGCGCAGAAGTAACGGACGTAGACACAGGGGACTGTTGTTTCAGTGTGTGTTGTTTGCGTCACGTTCTGAGTAAATAAATGTCGGTAATTGGTTTGTGACGTATCCTCTCCATTGCACTGAAACCTGGCCCATGGCATGATTGTGGTAGGGATCGATTTCCCACGTTATAATTTTCACAGTTATAATTTAGATCTACTGTAGTTGAACATGTGTATCTGTTTTGGGAGTGTTTGAGAGGAGAAAGGAGGAGATTGAGAAGATACGTAAAACGAGGTGTGTCATTAGTATATGATTAATTAAGTATTAATTATTTTAAACTTAAACAATGGATTAATATGATTTTTTAAAGCAACTTTCATATATAGAAAGTTTTTACAAAAAATACATCGTTTAATAGTTTCGGAAATGTGCGTGTGAAGAACGAGAGAAATTTTCTCTCTTTGTGGAGCAAATGAACGCTGCCTTAGAGTTCAGTATTATACTATTCAATGGTGGAGGACGAAAATATTTTTTAGGTGTGACCCATGTACTGGCATGAGAGGCAATACACACAAACAAAAAGAAAAAAACAACTTTTTCGAAGTATCATGACATTTAACGTGGCAACACTATAATCCACTTGCAAACATGCGTAAAAAAAGAGTGAGCATTTAAAAATACACGATCGGCTCACTGCTACAAAATCCCTCATAGGTATCGATTCATAGGTGCCGGTTCATTTAAAACCGATCCCTATGGACATTTTCCCATCTCCGTGTGATTAAAAAAATATAGAACCGATACCTTTGAGTACTATAGGTGTTGATTCTAGGAAAAAAATCGGTACCAATACTATAATAAAAACATGCACCAGTAATATATTATAGGTATTGATTAATTAAAAAACCGACACCTATAATATATTATAGGTGTCTTTTTTTAAAAAATAGTACCAATCTAAACCGACCTGAGCTGATGGGGTGTGGGGGGTGAGATATTTTATCATGCCTTATCCTCTCCTCCTCTCTCTCGCTCGCACATATCTCTCCCATCCTCTCTCTCACACACAACCCTGTCGTCCGCCCCTGCCCTCCTCCTCCCTCTCTGTCCGCCACCCCTCCTCCCCCTACTCTTCATTCGCTGCCCCTCCCCCTCCTCCTTCTTTGTCTGCCACTCCTCCTCCTCCTCCTTCTTCGTCCGCCGCTCCTCCTCCCCCTCCTTCTCCATCTGCCGTCCCTTCCCCTCCCTCTTCGTCCGCCACCCCTCCCCCTCCCTCTTCATCCGCCGCCCCTCCTCCTCCCCCCGGCAACGCCCTCTCCTCCTCACCGCCTCTAAGTTCTCTCTTCCCAGTTGTGCTGGATCTACCCGCCTAGAGGTCGGGGGCCGCCGGATCTAGGCTCCTTGAGGTCAAGGCTTGTCAGATCCAGCTGCCTCTGACCACATGCGCTCGGGGGCTAGAAGGAGATGAAGGAGGCGGTGGTGGTGACTCGAAGGAGATGAGAAGCGACGGCTCAGGGAATCGACGACAATAGCTGGTCTTCTTGTAACTTCTTGTAACAGTGAATTGTTTGTGATGTACTTGTTCTTGTCTTCTTGGTCTATGATGTATTTGTTCTTGTGTTCTTGTTAATTTGCAATGTGAATGGGAAAATTTTAGATGGGGTTGGGAATTGGATCCGACCTACAATACAATCTTTTTTATTTTTTCAAAGATTATTGGTGCCGGTTTTGTCTGTAGAACCACACTAGTACAGATCCTATCATCTATGACAAGCTCAATTATGCCTGGACTATTGGGCCGCCAGAACGAAGTCATCTCAATCGGGCCTAAATTTGCACCGTTGTAGATATACTCGTACAGTCATACTCTAAGCCCAAGTACATATAGCCCGTCACTGATGACACTCATCTGTGACGGGCACAGACTTAGGCCCGATTGAGATGACCTAGCATATCTCAATTGGGCCCGTCTACAGAGCCCGTCAGAGATAAGGGTCATCGGTGACGGGCTCCAAAGATTGCCCGATTGAGATGACTTTAAAGCCCGTCACCGATGACTCATATCTGTGTCGGGCTTTTATTTATGCCCGTTAGAGATAACTGTGCATCCGTTAGAGATGTCGGTTTATTGGCCCGATTGAGATATATTTTGCACACTATAAAGAGACCACCCGACTGTTGTCTGAAGTTATCCCACTATTCACTATTTTGGTGGGAGGTTGAAGGGGGCGAATTTTTTGTTATTTTTTTCCAAAGAAAAACAGAAAAATCTTAGAAGTAAGTAAAAAGACAGTAATAATTTTTTTTAATTTAGTAGTATGTTAACTAATATTTTATTAAATTGTGCAGCGATGGATCGAAGTTGGATGACTGCGACAACTTTGAAATGTCATTGCAAGGAGTATAGAGATGGCATTTTATGTTTTATGAACGTTGCGGAGGAGGATAGGAGAAGAAGAAATAACAAATACATGTGTTGTCCATGTAGAGATTGCAAGAATGATATTATATTTAGCGGAGAGGAGGTACACTCTCACTTGATACAACGGGGATTCATGAAGGGCTATACATGTTGGGTGAAGCATGGAGAGCAAGAATCGGGTAGTGGTGCAGCTGCAGACAGAAGTGGTGCAGACAATCATGAAGATGAAGATGAGCATGACATATTTATACCATCTCCATTGGGCGGTGAAATGGTTGATGTGGATCCTGATATGCTGCAAGAGATGTTACGTGACATTGAGGAGCAAGCTCACAACGAGAGAGGTTCCATGAAGTTCAACAGGTTGGTCAGTGACTCCGAGACACCTCTATACGCCAGATGCAAGGCAAAGCACACCAAACTATCAGCTACCTTGGACCTAATGAAGCTGAAGGCAAGTAGTGGATGGACAGACAAGAGTTTTACGGAACTTTTGGGAATATTGAAGGCCATGCTTCCTGAAGAGAACACATTGCCCGAGACGACATATGAAGCAAAGTAGGTTTTGTGTCCCTTGGGGTTAGAGGTCCGTAGAATTCACGCTTGTCCAAACTACTGCATATTGTACCACAAGCAATATGCAGACCTAGATGCTTGTCCTATATGCAAGGCTTCTCGATACAAGCGAAAGAAAATTGCGGGGTAGGGAAAGAAGTCAAAGCGGGGTGGTCCGGCGAAGGTTGTGTGGTATCTACCTATCATTGATCGCTTCAAGAGAATATTTTCCAACCCCAAGGAAACAAAGTTAGTGCGTTGGCATGCCGAAGATAGAAGGAACAACGGTTTGCTAAGGCACCTTGCGGATTCGATTCAATGGAGAAATATCGAACGAATGCACAAAGACTTTGCTGCCGATCCCAGAAACATGAGGATATGTCTGTGCACGGATGGCATGAATCCTTTCAGAGATATGAGCAGTTCTCACAGCACTTGGCCCGTTCTTATTGCGAACTATAACCTCCCGTCATGGTTGTGATTCAAAAGGAAATATATTATGTTGTGCTTGTTAATCCAAGGTTCGAAACAACCGGGCAATGATATCGATGTGTTCTTGGAGCCTGTTATCGATGATCTTGAGATTCTTTGGAAAGAAGGTGTGGAAACTTGGGATGCATATGGTCAGGATAACTTCAAGCTACAAGTTCTATTGTTCTGCACCATTAACGACTATCCTGCACTAGGTAATCTTTCTGGACAAACCGTGAAAGGAAAGAAGGCTTGCTCTGACTGTATGGAACATATACGCAGTAGGTGGCTGAAGAAATCAAGAAAGATGGTTTACATGGGTCATAGGAGATGGCTCCCGCTATGCCACGCCTTTAGAAGAAAGAAGAAAATTTTCAACGGTCGGAGAGAACTTGGAACTGCTCCCAAGGATTTGTCTAGAGACGAAGTCTACGACATGGTCAAAGACATAACTAATGAGTTTGGGAAGAAAAGAAAGCGTGGCAAGGCAAATGATAAGGCTATGTGGAAGAAAAATCCATATTTTGGCGGCTACCATACTGGAAAGACCTTGAGGTCCGGCATTACATTGATCTAATGCACGTAGAGAAGAACTGCTACGATAGTTTGCTCGGGCTACTGCTTAATATGCCTGGAAAGACAAAAGACGGGTTGAATGCTCGCCTAGATCTGCAGGAATTGAACATTCGCAGTGAGCTTCAGCCTGTTACGGATGAAGAGACAGGAAGAGTGTACCTCCCACCAGCTTGCCACACATTGTCGAAGGATGAGAAGATTGCAATGCTATCATGCCTGGCTGATATTAAGGTTCCTTCGGGCTATTCAGCAAGGATCAGTAAGTACGTTAAATTGGAGGATCTAAAACTGGTTGGAATGAAGTCTCACGATTGCCACGTGCTAATCACACAGATCTTGCCAGTTGCTATCAGAGGCATTCTACCACCCAAAGTCCGTCACACGATCCAACGGCTCTGTGCTTTCTTCAATGCAATCGGTCAGAAGATTGTAGATCCCGAAGATCTAGATAAGATGCAGGCTGATATTGTCAATACCCTGTGTCACTTGGAGATGTATTTTCCACTGTCTTTCTTCGATATCATGGTTCATCTCCCTGTTCATCTAGTGAAGCAAACAAAACTATGTGGTCCAGCTGTTCTAAGGGAGATGTACCCGTTTGAGAGGTATATGGGAGTTCTTAAGTCGTACGTTCGAAACAGAGCAAAACCGGAGGGAAGCATCATTGAAGGGTACATGACGGAGGAGGTTATTGAGTTCTGCATCGATTACATGGCCGAGACTGATACTATTGGAGTTCCTGCGTCTCGCCACGAAGGAAGGTTGGCAGGCCTTGGCACAACAGGCAGAAAAAGAATTGTACCCGATCAGGCATCGTATGCGCAGGCTCATTTCGCTGTGCTACAACATATGGTTGAAGTAACTCCATACTTTGAGGAGTATCTAGCGAAGGTCCAATAGGAGAACATGGGTCGATTAGATATGTGGATCAACAGAGAACATAGTACTCAATTCAACGAATGGTTTAAGAATCGTATCGCACGGTCGACCGATGGCCCAAGTGAGATAATACGAAGGTTGGCAAGGGGCCCAAGCTAGGATGTTGACACATGGCAAGGGTACGATATCAATGGATACACATTCTACACCATCAAACAAGATGACAAAAGCACAGTGCAGAATAGTGGAGTCCGTATAGATGCATATCAGGATCAAGCTGGATCGAACACATACTATGGCCGCATAGAGCAGATCTGGGAGATGAACTACAGGAGCTTCAAAGTCCCTTTGTTTCATTGCAGCTGGGTGAATATCCACACTGGTGTTAAAGTCGACAGGGAAGGACTCACTTTAGTGGACCTGGCCAAGGTTGGATACGCGGACGAACCATTCGTCCTAGCGAAGCAGGTCGAGCAGATTTTCTATATACAAGACCCCGCAAACAAGAAGCTGCACGTCGTTAGGGATGGCAAACGAAGAATTGTTGGGGTTGACAACATCGTCGATGAGGAAGAATATAACCAGAATCTTCATGTGAGACCTCAGATCGACCTTGACGAAGATCCCGAAGACGAAGTGGCATACGCTCGTTCTGACCATTCGGAAGGCATATCCTTGTAAATAGAGTCTTCGTAGTACTGTAATTTGCAAATTGATATAAGTAATGAAGTATTTTGTACCGGTGCCTTATGATCTGCATATTTTAATTTCATATGGTTTTTTTAAAATTTAATAGCAAATTTACACTGTTTAAATAAAGCATAGGTTAATTATAATAATTTTTAAAAATTTAATAGCAATTTTAAACTAATTTAATAAGGCATATTTTAATTTAACAGAAATTTCACACCATTTAAAAATGTAATAGCAATTTTAAATCGGGTATAAGTTAATTATAAATGATTTTATAACTTAAATATCATTATTAAATACAATTAATAAGGAATAATTTTATTCTATAGTGGGATGAGCTTATCTCTATCGCGCATATAAATAATGCCCGTCAGAGATGAGGTTATCTCTATCAGGCGTAGTAGTTCTGCCCGTCACGGATGTGTGTCATCCGTATCAGGCTTGTTACTTATGCCCGTCACGGATGTATGTCATCCGTATCGGGCTTGTAACTAATGCCCGTCACGGATGTGTGTCATCCGTATCGGGCTTGTTATTTGTGCCCGTCACGGATGTGTGTTATCCGTATCGGGCGTAGTAGTTCTGCCCGATAGTGATAAGCATGGACCAGGGTTATACCCTAGTCCAGATCAGATCTACCGCCGCCTCCTCCCTCACGCCTCCTCCCTCTCACTCACTCTCTGTCAAGACCGCCGCCACCGCCTCCTCCCTCTTACTCTCAATCTCTGTCCCGACTGCCGCCTCCTCCTCCTGGACGCTGCTGCCTCCTCCTGGACGCCGCCGCCTCCTGGACGCCGCCGCCTCCTCCCTCTCACTCTCAATCTCTGTCCTGACTGCCGCCTCCTTCTCCTGGACGCTGCCGCCTCTTGGACGCCACCTCCTCCTCCTGGACGTCGCCGCCTCCTCCTCCGCTGCCTCCGCCGCCGCCGCCTACCCCTAGTGTTTTGAAGGTAAAAGTGGTTTCTCCTTTTTTTCCCTATTTTCCTTGTGTGATTGATATGAGAAGATATCAGAGATGAGGTTATCTCTAATAGTGGATTTGTTAATGTGATATACATAGTATATGATTCATGCTTATCCTTCGGAGATTAATTATTAATTAGTACAAGACCAACGAGTGGACTAAGTTTGGAGTACTTTATTTTTAGCTTCATATATAGTGAGATTTAGGTTATGTTCAGGGGATTTTTTTGATAGCTGTAGCTATATCTTAAAATTTTTAGACCTCCTAAACAATTTATTTTTTTATCTACATTCTGAAAAGTGTTATAGTTATAGAATATAGAAAATATACTAGAATTTACAACATGCCGTGTAGAATTTACGGTTTAATTTCCAAATGTTATGTTTGAATATATGTTTTTTGAAGGGAAGTATTGTACTGAATTTAGATGTGTTCATATGTCTGAATATATGTCCTCTTCCTGCCACTATTACCCTGTTCTACTTTGTCCTCTTCCTGCCACTATTACCCTGTGATGATTTCATGATAAATGGCCAGTGATGAATGCTCAAGAACAGACCATAAGAACAGACCATCTACACTTGTTCTTTTTATTTGGGGGACAATACACTTTCTCTTTTTTGCATAAGAACAAAATATCTACACTTGTTTTTTTTTGGGAACTACATTTGTTCTTTTTTCGTACAAACAGTCGGCCTCCACTTGTTCTTTTTTTGTGATGAACTATACTTGTTCTTTTTTTTGGGAATTACACTTAATCTTTTTTGCATAAAAACAGCCCATCGACACTTGTTCTTTTTATTTGGAGGGCAATACACTTTCTCTTTTTTTGGGAACTACACTTGTTCTTTTTTGCATAAGAACAGACCATCTACACTTGTTCTTTTTTTGAGGGGCACTACACTTGCTCTTTTTTGCATAAGAACAGACCATCTACACTTGTTCTTTTTTTGGGGGGCACTACACTTGCAAATGATTGTAATTGATGCACAATTTCTAAGCAAAACCGAGGCCTTATCTTAACCTTAGCATAAGTTATACACACAACCAAAATAAGTTTTTCTATAATTTTTTTTAACTTTCTTGCCGTACAACAGTTATATAGAAAATGTCGCAGCAAGGCGAACCCATGTCAGCGACTACTAGTGGGACATCATCGAGCCGGACTCGTAGGACCCAGAATAAGTTCTCTAAGGAAGTGTACACCATGACAGAGGTGGACGATCTGGGATTTCCGACAGCTCCTGCGAAAGCTGTCAAAAAGTTCTCAACGATATGCGGAGTCCTCGGGAGGCGGAACTTCACCATTTTGAAGGACCACATCGATCTGCTCCCACAAGAAGAAAAAGATGAGGCCTGGAAGCAGTTCAAGGAAAGCTTCAAATTCCCCCCAGAGGCCGAGGCAAGACTCAAGCGGCAGGCTATCCGCAAGATGAGCAACTTGTGGAAAAATTTCAAGACCACGCTGGTCACCGACTACGTCCTCAACCCCGCCCAGCCAGAACCATTCAGGAAGTACCCGTTCATCTCACGGGTCGTGTGGGAAGAGTTCCATGTCGCAAAATCAACCCCTGAGTCTCAGGCAAAAAGCGAGGCCTATAGGAGGTTGCAGGCAAAAAACGTTCACCCACACCGGCTTGGCACCGAAGGCTACGCTGGGAAGCAGCACGAATGGGTCAAGGAGGATGAAGCTGCTGTAGAATCTAACACACCGCCAGTTCTTGGTGATATCCCGACCACCCAAGCAAGGAACTAGGCAAGGGCGAGGGTGAAGAAGAATAGTGATGGAACACTTACGTTCCCAAATCCCGAAGATCAAGCGGTGTACCAGAAAATCGTAAGTACCACACGTAGAGTATGTTTCGTTAGGTTGTATCGTACTCTTGATTAAATTCGTCCTAACTACATCGCAGGTCGAGATGACTGTTGAGAGACAGGCCTCCGAAGAGGTCTGCTAACAAAGACGCGAGGATGACATCCTCACGAAAGCGTTGGGAAGCGAAGAACACCGTGGACGGACAAGGGGCATTGGCTCCAATGTTCCATGGAAGCTTGGGTTTCCCCAATACGCGTGGCAGTACAGGAAGCACAGGCTTTCTAAGGCGCAAAAAGATGCACGCCTTAAGGAACAACTTCGGGACGAGATTAGAAATGAGCTTCGAGAAGAGTTCGATTCGAAGTTGTTACAAGTGGAGGCTCGGGTGGAGGCACGCCTCAGGGAAAGCGAGCCTGCTGCCGCTCCCATAGTAGAAACGAGCCCCACGCAAAGGCGTAGCAGCTGCGCATCTACTGGGGCGGCGGCACAAGAAACACCAGCCCCCAATGCGGTGGACCACATATCGGTAAAACCAACACAAAACATATATGTTCTCTTAGCACCACAGTACATTATAACATATTATAAACACACGTATGAATCTATTGCAGGGACCCACATCGTGCACCCTAGTCGTTAGGGTGACAAAAGACTTTGCAATTCCTGCCGCAGAGGGTCTTGCGTTCAAGCCCACACCGGAGACCCGAGTGCATGGGGGGCAGCTACTAGCTGGCCATGCCAAAGTTCAAGTGGACATGGTGAAGCCCGATTGGGTTGGCTTCACTCTCCCGCTCCCACCAAATGACGAGGTTCTGACCCTTGGAGCTGCACGTGGCACCTTTATCCAATGGCCCAAGCAGAACATTCAGATAAATATAACTCCTAGGCCAGCACCAAGTGCTCGTCCGGCGCCACCGCCGCGTCCCCCTCCAGCTCTTGTATCTGCCCCTCCTGCCGTTGAAAAAGAAGATCAAGATCTCCAATTGCAGTATGATACAGATTTTGGGGATGACGGATAAGAGGTCAGCAGCAGAGCGCACCTCCCCCCAGTCTCCACAAAAAGAAAGAGGGCGGCATCTTCTCCACTCAAGCTTGGATCACGCAAAAGAGCTGCTGGAAGGGGGAGAGGAAGAGGAAATGTGGAAGGGCCACTTCTGACTCCAAAGAAGCTAGATCTTGGCAAGGCGCCATCAGCTCCTCCTAAAGAATTCACATTAGGCATGCCATTGGTCGGAGACGACGCCTTATCGAAGATGGGCCCTGCATGCAAGGAGTTGCACGGGTACTACATGGAGAGGTCCAACGCAAGGAGGAAGCATAGAGAGACCTCCATGACGGGCCAGCACGATAGACAGCCGTTCCTCAGCCCTGAAGCCTTTATCGGCATAGACTTTCAAGATCTATGGGACCTCTACAGGGTGCGAGCGGTCGACACCAACCTCCTTAAGTGCTACTCCTTGTAAGTATTCTTGCATACGAGATATGGTAATAACTTTCCTTGTATTACGCTTACCCGGATTCTTGTCTTGCTTCTAGGTTAACTTGGAAGCATGTCCATCATAATACTCCCCATGTTGCCTTACTCGATCCAAGTGTCGTCAACGAGACAACTATAAACTACGATCGAGCCAGCATAGTAGAATATATCAAGGACTGCTTATGGTCCCGTCAAGACAAGAACTTCATTATGTGTGCCTACTCTGAACAGTAAGCGTGTACCCTAATTAGAATCAAATGTGCGATGCGTATAGCTTTAGTATTTAACTTGCAATTTATTAATGTCGCAATCGTCATTGGATTCTCCTGGTCATAGTGCTGAAGTGGAGTTTGGTATACTACCTTAACTCCAATATCAAAAAAGAAATATACGATTGGTCAGCGATCGAAGCTGCCTTGAACGATGCCTGGGACCAATACGTGGCAAAAGGCGGGAGGCATAAGGAAGGGCATCCCACACTCGGTGACAAAAAGGACTTTTCAATACGTCAACAAGTTGGCGACCAGTGTGGGTTCCACGTCTGCCATAACATGAGGAGCCTCGCAGACAAGGTGACATTGCTCGACCTTGAGGTGTGTGCTTCAGTTGTGTATATACATTAGAGAGGAGATAGCATGATTCATACTAACTTTCCAAGTATGTAGACTAACTTGGCGCCTCACATGCAGGAAAAACTTTCGGCGATTCCGGAAAACAACTTCGATATCATTAGAGAGGAGATAGCATAATTCATACTAGATGATCTCTTGTCGCCGAAAGAAATGTTTAGAGTAAAGTCCTAGCCAAAAGAAATGCTTTTGCGACAAACATTTGAGTTTTGTAAATATTCTTTGTAATACGTACAATTCTGCACATTCTTCTGTATATATTTGCATTTCTTAATTACATATAAACTTGTTCCAATTTATAACTCAGTTTTACAGGTTTTGATACATGTCGGCGGTTTGGAGAGCAAAAAATGGATGTGAATGACATATATATGTGAATGGGTCTGTGGATGTTAATGTATATATATGAAATGGCTGTGAATTGGCTATGAATTGGGTTTGATTTTGTGAATTGGCTGTGAATATCTGATGAAATGCTGGAATATGCACAGTATAATACAATAAATAAATACAAATATAGTATTATCATATGATAATGGAATCAAATACGCAGTATTTACAGAAAAAGTTTTTATTTATTGGGAAAGAATCCATGACATACCCAAATTCCTTTGTCTTCAATTTCCTAGTCGAATATGGTTGCTGAGACTATCATTTTTTGTAGCGGGCATGGCTAGCAAAGGCCTAAGGCTAGCCAAAAAATAAATTGTATTTTTTTTTCTGACTTACTCATCCCTGACGGGTATTTTAGTAATGCCCGAAAGAGATACTCATCCGTGATGGGCTCCAAAAAAAGCCCGATAGGGATATAGACATCCCTGACGGGCTTCTAATCTAAGCCCGATAGAGATAAGTTATCCGAACCAGGACTATTTTGACTCAAGAGGTGGAGTCAAACCTATCGGTGACGGGCTCTTTAGAAAAGCCCGTTAGGGATGGTAGTCATCGGTGACGGGCTGAGTAGTTTGCCCGATTGAGATTAGTCATCCGTGACGGGCTCCTACCCTACCTGGTTTACTTGTATTGATTGGTCAATCTTATCTGTGACAGGCTACATTGTTAGGCCTGATTGTAATAACGTCCATCCGTGACGGCCTTGTGCCCGATTGAGATAGTTTCTCACATCACTGACCTTTGGTCAGTGACGGGGGCCCTATCCAATAGTGATGAGGGTTAATGCCCGTTAGAGATAGCCGATCCCGTGCTAGTGCCAACACCTATAATATCTATAGTTGTCGGTTCTGAAATCAGCACATATGCAATTGAGCAAAGGTGTCACCAAATTAATACCGGCTGGGAAACCAGCACCTATGATGTGTTCCGAACCCGTACCAATAGGGGGTCCTGTACTAGTGGCTACCTCAGCTTACCATAGCATACGATCAGCTGGTTAAAGCCACTTGCAGGGTCAAGCACTCAGGCCCTCTCCCTGATAAGAACACAATCTAACTTAGATGTTTCATATACCTATAAGCACTCAGGCCCTCTCCTGATAAAAATACAATCTAACTTAGATGTTTCATATACCTACATGATCAATGAACCTATTTCTATATTTTTTTCTGAAGAAACTTAAAGCAGACGGAGGAAGGCCATTCATGGTCTTCCATTAGACTGGAGCCTTGCCTAGCTCAAAGAACTCAGTCCATACCAGAAGCTAGTAGCTGCAACACAATGCCTTGGTGAAGAATTATACACATCGAGTGATCTAAGAGCATCGTTTGAGGAATCTGGATTTATTTTGCAAATTTTTCTAAAACCTCCGAGAAAAAGTTGAACAAAAGGATAAGTGAATGGTGTACGAATTGTTATATCTCTCAACTACCCAAGACGAGAAGAAACCAAAAGCCCCATGAGAAGTAAGATAAGATAGGTAAAAGTACTATTGCCGACTTATTCAATTCTAGGTAGAAGGATATGCTGTAGGCATGGTACTCTTGTGAAATAAAACATAGTAGCAACTCTTGATCAACCGAACCAAGGCTTTATCTTTACTTGGGATGAGCAAAGATTTAGCTTGGGGGAGTTTGTTGATGGTCGTTAAGTACCGATTTTAACTGTCAATTACCTTGACAAATAAAAGAGAACTAGCATTTCTCACAGGCATATTAGTTTCAAATAATGTAGTCCCACTGATCTTTCAAGAATACTATGAATGCAGGGATTATACACTAAAGTGAAGGAAAAAACGCTGGCATGCAAAAAATACATCTCCAGCCAATCAGGAGAGAGCACAAGGATTGGAGGGCCCACATTTCAGCTCAAACCGACATAATTTGAGCTAATCCACACTGAACCAACCAAAGGACCCACTAGTCAGCCTCTTAGCCGAAGTACCAACCGAGAGGTGGATCCCAGGGGTCGGCCGACCTAAGGGTTCCATCGAAACGCCCCTGCCTCCTCTCATCCTGGCCTTCCACGTGGAGCAAGATGGTGAGCTCTGAATAACAGTTATGCGTGGATCCCGGCCTCAACCTACCTGTAAACCATAATTACAAGGCTATAAAAAGGAGTCACTTCTTCACGTCACACCATACGCAAAAAGCAATCTCTCTATTCCTTATTTATATTACTCACTAGATTAGTGGAGTTTAGACTTAGAATAGTTCTTTGGCTTTCTAGTCTTCTCGGAGATTCGGGTATGTCTTTAGTACTTTACTCTCTTTGTAAGACTATGAGGTTAATACTAGAATTATTTTCTTTACTTATTTGTGTTCGTAGTTCGTATACTGCTTTGTCAATTATATGGCCTATGAGTAGTTTATACCTCTTTCATATTCTCTATATGGTTAGGCTAGTCGATTTATGCGATGGCATCAGTCCAATGATCTTAACAGGTTGCATTAGTTCTAACTTATTCATCCGAAGGGTGAGAGTCCTAAGAGAATTAGTTGTATTATTTAGCAATGTAAGCAGGTGCTTAGATTGATTAAATGCCGTTGGATGCGGGTGTGCCTGTTAATGGCAAAATTTGGCATATTCTATTAAATGTGGAGCGAGAATGGCGATGTGATTTTAGTAACTGAAAATGGAAAGTTATATCGGCTAGAAATGTATCGGCAGGTGTGTATCGGTTGGAAAGAATCTGAAAGTTGTCGATAGGAGATGGGAGTTCGAGTTCTTATCGAATTCGGTTGAGGAGATTGAAAATATTACCAGAAGGGGATCGGATTCGAGAAGAAAGCAACGTGTCTATTAATTAGGCAGGGTTTTTTATTTTCTTTTTATAATTTGGGAATGATTGATTAGAGTTCGGTTTGGGCTGGTAATTTTTGTTTTGTCTTTAGGAAAGTTTGTGTCATGTCTAATATGGACTAGTTTATGCTCATGGGTGTGTTGTAACAACAGCAGTTCAATACACACTTTCGGCACATCGTCACCCTAGTTTTCTAGGTTTTACTCCTAATGAGTTCTTGTCTTTGAGTTGGGCTCCATTAGTTAGGTTCGATCTCCGACAAGAGGTGAGTTCCGTCTATAATTGCTTGTATCGGCGGGGCTAGGGCTTCCATCGGTTAAGTTTGACACTCTAGACCAGTTGATACAAGCACTAATTTAGCATATACATTGTTCAATCTAAGTTAATAGTATTGTTTATCTATATCAGCCAATTTCACATGAGTTTGCTAATATTACTTAAATAGTTCTTGTTGGCTTAGATTGATTAGTGTATCTATCACCCTGAAAAATAATCAAAGGTTTGTTTAGACCTTACTATTTTGATTATAACTTAGTGCTGCATCAATTAGGTTTGACCTATTAAGTTGTTGTCAAAGTTGCTCTTTGATTGCCGATAAGGGTAGTATCGGAGTTTCAGCCGATCTTACCTGGTATAGCTGTTTCGTTCTTAGATTGCATGCTTTCTTTACCTTAATTTGTTATATCTATCATCTTATATAAGTTTATCAATCCATTAAATCTATTAAGCTTGTCATCAGTATCACACTATCTCAGTTGGGTCTGATCCGTTGAGACTGCATCTTGTTTAATAGATTTAATTAAATCTAATATTCTTGTATAAGGCTGTATCGGAGCTATAGCCGATATGTTATCTTTTGCTACTCAAGTTACTTCATCGGCTATGATATGAGTTCATATATTTGTCAATTCATCTGATCTTTGTTACTAGCAACTAATACTTCTCGGTTAGGTTCGATTTATCATAGTTTCTTGTATTTAATAAAAAGATTGAATTAACAATTGCATGTTATTTGTCTCTACAATCGATCATAGTTGCCTTGAGCTTAATATACATTTATCTGCACATCGACTAGTTATCTAGATCAAATAATTGTATAACAGTTGACTTTAATATTATCAATCTTATGCTGCATCAATTGGATTCAACCTATAGGATTGGTTTTGTTAAAGAAAAGATGTTTATGATTTTATTCAATCTAGATCTAGTTTATGAGCAACATCTTTTATAGCCGATTCATTCGTGTATCGGCTGATACGATACGAAATTGACCTATTAGACGATCGGCTATTGTTTTCTAACGTATACCATTGTCTATCTTGTTGGTTGCAGGATCAAACCAACCTTTCAGTCCGCCATGTTTTCGCATCAACAGTGCCCCACGGAATGCACGCAGAGGTAGGCTGCAGGTGGTGACAATCTTGTTCGTCCTACATAATCCTCCATGTTCGGGTATGACGTAAGAGTTCGTAAAATAGCCATAATCATGTTGGCAGACTAGCAGGGAGTGATCTTCCAGTAGTGCTTGAGTGTCTAGAATTAAGTCCAAACCATTTATATGTATATGTATGCATGTATCGACTAAGCATGATAAATATAGAAGTACATATGAAACCATAGTATTTTTTTGTCTCACTCTGGGATAAGTCCATTTTACACCCCTCAACTCTTCACTTTGTCTAAAATGCACCCATGAACTTCAAAACCGGGTATTTAACACCCTAACTTTGTCTAAAAAATTAGTCAGTGCTGCACCCTCTTGTATCTCCCTTCCTCCTTTCTCAAAGGACAAACTCGTCGGCAGCCTTCGTCTGTGTGCTGGGCTCGACTTGGAAAGCAATAGTGATGGACTCCCCTGGCTTGGCCTACAGACAGCAGCTCAGAGAACAGTGGTGGTGGAGCACGGAGCATGGAGCGGCATTGATGCGATGACAAATGGGACTAGGACATATCGGGGAGATCATTGTAGCTTTGGCACACACGAGCTTGGTGGAGAAGGGGGATGCTCAGCAAAGAGAGGAGCTCGAGGAGGAGGAGCAAGGTGGATGATTGTAGTGCCGCTGCCAATCGAGCTTCCCATCCCCCCGGATGCTTCGCTCCCAAGAGTCGGTCAGATCTGGGTGGTAGTGGAGGGGCTCTAGCGAGCTCCATCTCTCCTAGGTGACGTCCCCACCACTTCTAGCTGCTACCACTGCCGAAGAGGAGTTGAGGACTAGTGCCATTGGCACCGACCTCCCCGTTCTCTTCTCCAAAGTCGGCTCCCAG
This sequence comes from Oryza officinalis, assembly GCA_008326285.1. Lineage (NCBI taxonomy): Eukaryota > Viridiplantae > Streptophyta > Magnoliopsida > Poales > Poaceae > Oryza > Oryza officinalis. Next base: position 12,927,841 of record BDMV01000002.1, on the reverse strand, counting down.
ATGTTGTGGAGGGCAGAGCTTGGTTAGGAGGCTGTCGCCGGAGCTCCGCTCCATCTTGAGCTCCTAGTTCTATGCTAACCGTTTCTTCTCCGATCTCGGTGAGGAGGTGAGCTCCGCGGCCTTGTCATTGGCAGGAGAGCGGCGGGAGGAAGGAAGGAAGGAAGGAAGGAGGAGGAGGAGAAGGAGGAGGAGGAGGAGGAAGAAGAAGACGAAGAAGAAGAAGGCAGAAGCGGCGGCGCACAGGTGAAGGCTGGGAGGCGTGGCGTGAAGCTCATCGGCCTCTCCGTCCATCTCATTGTGGCCGTCTCGAGCATGCATAGGTAGGGACTAGACAGAGAGGGGGAGAAGGAAGAAGACTGTGACACTAACAAGTGGGACCCCCTCTTTCACCTGCTGATATGGCATCTGATGTGGCGTGTAGTGTACAGAAAGCAGGGTAAATACCGCTAGGGGGTGTAAAGTAAACGGTATTAAAAGTTTGAGGTGTCAAATATTTGGTTTTGGAGTTTGAGGGTGTATTTTAAACAGAGCAAAAAGTTCAAGGGTGTTAAATGGACTTATCCCATCTCTCTCAACTAGCTAGTTTATTTATTGAAATAATTATTCTCTGTGTCACACTACCAAACTATCATTATCATTTACCCCTGTTAGACTATAATATATTAATTATATTATGAGGATGAATATATTGACCCATTATTTATACCGCCGTCTTCCTTACGAAAAATTAAATACGATACCCTTGAAATACTCCTGAGTAAATGCTACATTAGTATCCGTGTGCTTACGAATTTATCTATGATAGTATCAAATAGCAATATCGTATTCTATATTCTATGTTCTTCATATTCTACAGATACCGTTGTCGGATATAACCCGTCGACATATTTTAACTTAAATTAAATCCCATAGTTTTGGGGGCCTTAATTTTTAGAGGTCCCTTGCGGTAGGATAGCTTACACGTGCCAGTGACCAGCCTGATGTCGTAAGGGCATCCACAATGTTGTGTTTTAGACGGCAAGGAGCATTAAATTCTCTCTTTCTATCCGATAAGAAGCACTGTGAGAGTGTGAGAGTGACGAAGAGTATGACCTTAAAACCTGATCATACAGCTACTACTGATAGATAAAGAAGAGGTAAACTATATTATTTGGTCAGTATTTCTGACAAAACTCATACGAAAGATTCATGTGACAGTCACAGAGATTACTATCGGTAAGTTTTTCTTTTGGCCGATCCCACCTTATTTCTCTACGATACGCTGAAACAATGTAAAAGATGCGATGGCTTAATGCCGCCTGACCAGGCCCACAGTATTGTCGCACTCGACGACTAACATTGTGCATGCCCTAATCACCTCCATAGTTTACTAGCCTCGATGATTGCTCGAGCGTTGAGTGCATGCACCGCCGGCGGCTGCTGCACGTACGTCATACTTATATTTTTGCTTAAATGTATCCTCCACAAGTTTTGGGCTAGATAGCAACTACTACCTTGTTGAAAAAGACGTGATAACAACTACCAAGGTGAAAAAGAGATATATCGTCGACGACTAACATTAGAAGATACATATGAACGCGGGTAAGATAAAATGAATATTCTACTTCTTATAGATATAAATTAAATATTTTTTAAAAAAAACAAGCTTCACAAATACTCCTTATTAGCTTAGAACAATTTATTTAAACAACAAAATAGAAAAAGTTTTTTTTAAGTACCCCCTCCTTAAGTTTTTTTTAACTTACACTATTTTTTTTATAAATTTAGTCAAATTTACAAGAAATTTGACTTAAAAATATTAAATTTATGTATAATATGAAATGGAGGGAGTAAGTTTAAATCGGCTTTTACGAGTAGAAATAAAATAATAAATTTGATTACGAATAGTGTGTACTATTCATAGTAATTTTTAAAACTTTATTTTTATTTATATAAATCAAATTTGGATTGATCTATTGTTGATTTTATTTTTGGAAAATGTTCATTATAAGTCCCTCGACTACACATGGAGTTTCAATCATATCTTTCAACCGCAAAACCGGATATTGGTCATCCTTCAACTTTTAAAACCGATGCAAATTACGTTCCTCGACAGTATTATGGGTGATTTTGGCTGGCGTGACGTCTACATGTCTTGTTTGACTTGATCTTCATCACACATAACGTTTACGTGGCACTAGAAGAAAAATAAAAATTAAAAACATCAATAGGACCCATATGTCCGTGGGTGGCTGATTAGAAAAGATCAAACAAATATGCGGGGTCCACATGTCATCACCCATCTTCTCACCTTCCCTTCTCTATCTTCCCCGTCTTCTCTATCGAGCTCGTCGTTCTCCTCTCTCCCCTCGTCCCCCCTCGCCTCCTCGGCGTCTCCTCCCATCAACGTTGCCGCCATGGCACAGCAAGAGCTGGAGCACTGTCGCTGCCACCACCCTGAGCTCCCGTGTCTTCTATCTTCTAGCGCCGCCGTGGTCACCCCTCTCTTCCTCCACGGCGTAGCTAGAGGGGCGTTGGTGGCAATGGCCATGACTGGAACAAACTACGAGGAGGAGTATTTTCGCCGGCGAGCTCTGCCCCGTGCCCGCCTAATCGACTCCCCTGTTTCCGTCACCATAGCCCAAGAAGACATGGATGTAGCTGGAGCACCGTCGCTGCCGCTCTGAGCTCCTGCGTCCTCAAACACTCCCGTGTCCTCCGTCTTCCCGCACCGCCGCCGCCTCTTTCTCCCTCCCTTCACCACGCTGCCGCCATGTCAATCTGGCCCTTGAAGTCGGCGGTCGGTGGCTTCCGCCCTGGCAATGGCAACTCAGGCAAACAAGCGTTCGACGGTGGCGCTCCCCTCTCTACACATGCCACCGCCTTCGCCCCACGTCGCTGCCACGGTTTTCGATGAGGTGAGGTGTTGCACCCGAAGACGTCGCGGGAGCGGATGGAGACAACCCGAATGAGCTTTTGTGCGAAGGGTGCTCGTTGTGGAGGCGGCTTGTTGCCCAGTGGAGGAAGAGGAAGGCGAGGTGGCTGCGAGCACCGGCAAGGATCTCATGCCGATGGCTGCGACACACTCATCTCTCTCTCAGGGCTGATGCCGATAGGAGGCAACGCCGAGGAAGAATGAGGGGAGGCCGGGAGAGCTCGGGGGAGAAGAGGGGTAAGAGAGAAGTGGGAGGAGAAGATGGGTCTTGACATGTGGCCCCCACATATTTGTTTTATTTTTTTCTAATCGCGCACCTGCTGACATATGGGTCCTACCGATAGTTTTAATTTTTATTTTTCTTCTATTACCACATAAGTGCTACGTGGAACAAAGACTAAGTTAAACAAGACACGTAGATGACACTTCGGTAAAAACCGCCTACAATACTGCTAAGGGACATAATTTGTGTTGGTTTCAAAAGTTGGGGATGATCTATAACCGGTTTTACGATTGAGGTATGTGATTAAAACTGGACGTGTAGTTGAGGGACGTAAAGTGGACTTTTCCTTTTTTTAAACATGCAAAAATGTGGTAGTAAGTACTATTAGTAACGACTTGTGAGGGAGGAATAGACTTTCTCGAAGTGTACAATCTTCTCGCTCGGAATAGTTTACTATTCCGAGAGCCCAATTACAAAGAAAAAAATCGGTCGCCTCGTTGGAGAAAATATAGCGTCTACAACTGCTTCATGCACAGATGCATGCACCTCTCTATCCTTCAGTGCAGCTATTTCTTATACAGTGCACAAATATACTACTCCTAACTATATTCATTCATCTAAGCTTTCAGCAATCTTCAAAACAAATTTTCCTTTAAAATATGTATCCAATCTAAGATTTGATTGCACCGCTGTTTTCATTACATTTAAGTCTTTACTAAAAGATCTCACGTGATTATATTTTAATGAAAAACCAGAAGTTGTTTCGTCACTTATAAAAAAATATTTCAATGCACTTTAAAAAATGTTTAAGAGAGATGCAATATTCAAAATATACTGACTACAACACCGTTAACCACTACACAAAACATCAACATCAAGTCCCAACAAGTGAAACATAAAAAACATCATACGAAATACACAATATATTTGCAAACACTTGATATTGTTGAAATTTTTTTATATCATGTATAAAATATTAAATTGCAACTGTTGAAATATTATAGAATACTCGCTGAAACATTCCAAGAACACCACATGTAATATTTTCATGTTATTCAGTGAAACATCGTTAAAATACTAGTTGAAACATTTAAATAAATCCATGTGCAACACTTAAAAAACTCCACTAAAATGCTAATAGTTTTTTTTCATCGAAATATAACCATGTGTGGTTTTGCTGTAAAAAATTAATTGTAATAAACTTAATGATGCAATCGAATTATAGATTGGACAAATATTTTAAGAGAAAAAATAATTTAAAGTTTATTAAAAGTTAGATAAATAAGCTGAGAAGGAGAGCATCGTGCATGGACGGCAGGGGTAACATGTAGCAGTTGGTATTAGCAGCGTACTTTGTACTTAGTTGGTACAAACGTAATAGGGTTAGCAGCGCAGCACACATGGAGGTGGTCGGGCGCCCGATGCGAAGTCACGTCCTCTTCTCGCTGATGTAAATTAATGTGGTACGAAGAATAATGTTCCCCTCTATCTCTCTCAAGTCAAACGTGCGTGAGCTCTTTAGATGTCATCTAGCGCCTGAAGTGAAATAGGAAACGACACCGTCGCCAGCCAACTACACCACCAGATAATGGAGCCGTTCACCGCCGGCACCGCCGAGGACCAGCGGGACGCGGCGCGGCCGCACGTCGTGCTGCTTGCCAGCCCCGGCGCCGGCCACCTCATCCCGCTGGCCGAGCTGGCTCGGCGGCTCGCCGACCACCACGGCGTCGCGGCCACGCTCGTCACCTTCGCCGACCTCGAACACCCGGACGCGCACTCCGCCGTGCTGTCCTCGCTCCCGGCCTCCGTGGCCACTGCCACACTGCCGACGGTGTCCCTCGACGACCTCCCCGCCGACGCCTGCTTGGAGAGGGTGCTGTTCGAGGTCGTCCACCGCTCCCTCCCGCACCTCCGTCAGCTGCTCCGGTCCATGTCCATCGCCGCGCTAGTCCCGGACTTCTTCTGCGCCGCGGCGCTGTCCGTCGCCGCCGAGCTCGGGGTCCCGGGCTACATCTTCTCCCCCACATGCCTCGCCGCGCTCTCTTTGATGCGCCGGACCGTAGAGCTGCACGATGGTGCTGCCGCCGGCGAGCAACGCGCCCTCCCGGACCCTCTCGAGCTTCCCGGCGGCGTGTCGCTGCGGAACGCGGAGTTGCCCCGCTCTTTGAGGGAGAGCACCGTGCCGCTGTACGGGCAACTCGTCGAGACAGGCCGCCAGTACCGCCGCGCCGCCGGCTTCTTGGTGAACACATTCTACGAGCTGGAGCCGGCCGCCGTGGAGGAGTGCAAGATGGCGGCAGAGAAGGGAACTTTCCCGCCGGCATACCCTGTGGGTCCGTTCGTCCGGTCAAGCTCCGATGATGCCGGCGAGTCGGCATGCTTGGAGTGGCTGGATCGCCAGCCGGCAGCGTCGGTGGTGTTCGTCTCCTTCGGGAGTGCAGGCATGCTGTCCGTCGAGCAGACGCGGGAGCTCGCCGCCGGTCTGGAGCTGAGCGGCCACAGGTTCCTCTGGGTCGTGCGCATGCCAAGCCTCAACGGCGAGTCTTTCTTTTTTTCGAAACAACGAGTCAACGGCGAGGACAACCGCCGCCGCGGCCACGACGACCCACTGGCGTGGCTGCCCGACGGGTTCTTGCAGAGGACGAGCGGCCGGGGCCTCGCCGTCGCGGCGTGGGCGCCGCAGGTGCGCGTGCTATCGCACCCGGCGACGGCGGCGTTCGTGTCGCACTGCGGGTGGAACTCGACCCTAGAGAGCGTGGCCGGCGGCGTGCCGATGATGGCGTGGCCGCTGCACGCGGAGCAGAGGATGAACGCCGTCGTACTGGAAGAGTCCGTGGGGGTGGCCCTGCGTCCACGCGCGCGGGAGGAGAATGACGTCGCCGACGGCGGGGCGGTGGTGACGCGCCAGGAGGTCGCCGCGGCGGTGAAGGAGCTGATGGAGGGGGAGAAGGGGCGCGGCGTGCGGCGGCGGGCGAGGGAGCTGCAGCAGGCCGCCAGTCGGGTGTGGTCGCCGGAAGGGTCGTCGCGGCGGGCGCTGGAGGAGGTCGCCGGCAAGTGGAAGGCGGCGGCGGCGCACAAGTAAACGAGCGTGGATGCAGGGGATTGTCGTGTCAGCGTACGTTGTTTCCGTGACGTTTTTACTTTTGAGTAGAGAAAACTATCTTGAACTCTTGAGAATATCCTGTTATAGCATATATGTCATTCAAATGACTATAAAATTTTTTTAAAAATAAATTAATATATGATACATCACTCTATAAATGAAATCAAATTTAAATTTTACAAGTTAGAACGAAAAAAATTAAATTTAATTATGAATATAAGTTAACTAGCTATAATTTAATTTGTATTTTTTTTTGTAACTTATAAAAGTTGAATTTTAAATTATATGTTTATAGAGTGATTTATCATATATTAATATATCTTCTTAATTTTTTTTAAAATTTTGTTATAATTATTTAGATGACATATAAATATGAGAGGGTGTCCCTTTAGAGTTAATTTAACCCCACTTCTGCTTTTCAGTAGTATAATGAAGGTGGTGACGTGTCCTGTACACTGGCACTGAAACTGAGTTCAGAACATAACTGGCCACGGCTAGGCCAGGGCTAGGCTCACTGTTTGTTGACATCGCACACGATAACCTCACTTCCTCCTGCTGTAACCTGTAAATCAGTTATTAGTGTCCGCAATATTCTCTTTGCTAGTTTCACTATAAGGTATGTTGGGTTGTTGATGTTAGGAGTTTATTTCCTCCGCACGAAAAACGAAACGACTCATTAGCATATGATTAATTAAGTATTTGCTAAATTTTTTTTCAAAAATAGAACAATATGATTTTTTAAAACAATTTTCGTATAAAAACTTTTTGCAAAAAACATACCGTTTAGCAGTTTGAAAAACGTGCACGCGAAAAACGAGAGGCTGAGTTGGGAAAGCAAAAGAAACGAACTCAGCCTAAAGCCCTATAATGCACCACCATCTATATAGACATAGACAGTTTGGTCTTAAGCATCTACATCAGAGCCGAGCGCGTGTGGCAGTGGGGTCTCAGGGATTGCGGCGCCACTGCTTGGAGCCATGCCCATGTGTTAAGCGGGTCCAATAACGAAACAGTGGCTTCAATTAGGCTCTGTGTTCGTTGCTTTGTAATGCATCTTCTGCGCATGAAGCGCATGAAAAACGGAACAGTTCATTAGCACGTGATTAATTAAGTATTAGCTAATTTTTTTAAAAAATGAATCAATATAATTTTTTTAAACAACTTTCGTATAGAAACTTTTTGCAAAAAAATACACCGTTTAGTAGTTTGAAAAGCGTGCGCGCAGAACACGAGGGAGATGTTTTAAAAAGCGTGAGCGCAAAACACGAGGGAGATGAGTTGGAAAAACAGCAGGCCGAACACAGCCTTAGAAAGGTGGTCCGGAAGGAGAAAAAGAGAGAGGAAAGAAGAAAATGTGGGTGCATCTAGAGGCTGGAGATCGGCCGCCGCCGTGCGCCGTCGAGGAGCACAACCATCGTGGAGCTCGTCACCCTTCAATGTGTGGACCTTGTCACCGGCCGACCAGCCCCCCCAAGGTTGTCGTCACTCCTCAGCGCAGCAGATCCGACGAGTGCGCAATGACCGGATCCTACAAGCTTGCATCTAGATCCGACGATGAAGGGAAGCTTATCGTCCTCCCTCCCGTCGTGGCCCCTCTAGTCGGCGGAGAGGGAAAGTTGTTGTCCTCGCTCTTGTCGTGACCCTTCTCGTTGGTAGAAGGGAACTCACTATCCTCACTAACGTCGTGGATCCTCGCCGACGAAGGGGAGAGAGCTTGAGCTCGTCGGCCCTGGAATAGGAGGGGCGGCTCAGCGGTGGATTGGGAGAGGGGAAGACCCCAAGACGGGCGGTGGAGGTGACGGGCGTCGGCAGAAATGGTGGCGAGAAAAGGGGATTGGTGGGGGTAAAGGAGATAAGAGAGAGAGTGGGGTGGGGGGTAGAAAAATATGTGGTGGGAGAGGCCAAATGTGGGACCGTATGAAGGTTGAGGGTACCTATGTACTTTTTTTCATAAGGTCCAAAAATAAATGTTGATAATAAGATATATTATAAGGGTTGACACACAAATATAGGCTGCCTTTGTTTCTTTAAGTTGGAAGCTAATCTCCTGGGTACGCAAAACAGAACGACTTATTAGCGCATGATTAATTAAATATTAGTTTATTTTTTAAAAAATAAATTAATATAATTTTTTAAAACAATTTTCATATAGAAAATTTTTTAAAAAGTATATCGTTTAGCCGTTTGAAAACCGTGTGTGCGAAAAAATGAGAGAGTTGAGTTGAAAAAGTTAGGAGAAGAAACAACCTAAGTATGGATTGAATCATAAAATGCAGTTTGACGTGGTTTTCATTATGGATGGTGTGACTTTTGCGTGGTTCTATCCTGTATGACCTGTTGAGACCATTGATAGGAGTGACCTCCATATATGGCCTAAGAAGGTCGGTGCTCTAGCTCTGGATTGTTAGACAATACTAGAATGGAAAGCGCGGCGACACGCCGCGCACATCCGCACAAGCAAATATGGCATAAGCAGTAACTGCATTAAACACAAATTACCTATTACTGATGGAGTGTTTCCCCTTCATTTTATTTGACCTAGTAATAAGTTAATCTCAAAACCTAGTGCGTAAATAATTAGAAGTTTGTTATTCGAGTGACGGTGAACTTCAAATGAACAAACATTATATACCTAATTGCTCACAGAAACTTGCGAAAAATTTTAGACTGGTCAATAACAAAATACTACCAGACACGGCATGAACATTACATCAGCTCCATTTATTGCACATCTCATGTTTTCATCAACCAAGCAAGTATCCATGAGAAGAAAGAGATTGTCTCCAAAGGAAATTTATGGCTTTCAAGGTTTGCACAGATGAAAAGTTTTTAAGCAGTAGTCATAGCCATTGTGATCTCCTTCAGCCTTTCTCCACCCTTCATATACACGGACAAGTGCAAGGTGATCGCTATAGTCCCAGCATGAAAACTGCAATTTAGCAGGCTCCGCGAGTTGCAGAAAGAAAGATGGCACACAAATGAAATTTATTACATAGGGACTTCAGAAAAGGACAAGTACAATGGAATAACAGTATATAACAGAATATACATATTTTACTATATCAGGAACAAAAAAAAAAGATTTGAATGCAATAAAAGCTGCAGTTCAAACTGGAGTTCTGAGAAAGCTTTACTTCCATATTGTCGAATAATCAGGAATGAATCTTATCACACTAAATCCCAAAACAGTGGTTAATATGGGATCAAGGCAATTAAAAATAACGCAAAAAATAAGCATCTTCCCAATTTAGGCTCAACTGGAAGCATGGATAATTGCTTTCCTGATAATGCCAATCAGTGGGTATAGTTAGCACAAGCTACAAATGCTCCAGATGATTCAATAAAGCAGTGACAAACGGATGATTCACAGATTAATTTAAAGTATGGGTCTGATATCTAGAATTGTTAACTCCTTGTTATGATCAATCGCTCCAATGACAGAGATATTCGATGGCATTTTATCTGAAGAAAATCGAATTTATTTATCAAGTCATTCGAAGACACATAGGACAGTCTTTTGTGGCTTGCGACAAATACAAAAATTAAGTATCGATAGACTCAGGCTCATGCTTGTGGATATGGCTGCTTCGGAGAATATAGAACACTACTGGACGAGTTCTAGAAAACTGATCTTTGATCAGGTTCACAAAAATCAGAATAGTTTCGGTTCGAATAGGAACCGCATCTTTAGTCCCAGTTAAAAAGTGTAACGGGTCATGATGATCTTTAATCCCGGTTGATATTACCAACCGGGACTAGGTTCACATCTTCATCGACCGTGTCAGACGCATGTCAGGGGGTTGGGGATCTTTAGTCCCGGTTAGTGACACCAACCGGGACTATAGATACTCACTTTAGTCCCGATTGGTAACACAAACCGGGACTAAAGATGATTTAGATTTTTAGTCCCGGTTGGTGTTATTAACCGGGACTGAAGTGACCTACCTTTTTATACATCTTCCTCCTCCTTCAGCCCGAGCCATTGTTGTCAAGAGGAGAAGAAGAAGGGAGGTGCTGCTGAAATTTTTGATAAAATTGTTTTGGTGATAATATACAAATCAGATAGATCAAAAAGGTTACCAAATCATTCTCTAATAATGTATGCTTAGCATATTACATTTATATGTTTGTTTTTATAAAATATTGTCTCCAACAAGATTTATGCAAAATGATGAGAGAGAAAATATGTGTAGGCAAAATTAGGTTGATTTTGAAATTAAAAAATTTGGATACATATGTTATAAAAGAGATTACCGAGGAAAAACATAGAAAACTAAGATAAAAGAATAGAAAACTACGTTAGTTTAATAACATAGTTAGAAAAAAATATAATTCGTTAAAGATATATTTTCAACTTTACAAACAATAAAAAAGAATAATATGTGGGACTATTGTAAAATTATTGTATGATTATTTGTAAAAAAGAGTAGAAAACAAAGGTAATTAAAAAATATGTAATATAGCTAGAAATACTGTTCGTACAATAAAAAAAATATGTTTAGTACTTTAATAAAAATTTAAAAATAATTATAAATTTCTCTTCCTTCTCGTCGCCATCTTTGTAGCTCTTTTCTAGAAATTAGTTTCACTTTGAATCATGATGTTTTAAATTATTATATGATTTTTTAATTAGTTTCAATTGTGTGGATTTCGTTAGTAACATTGGACTATTTGATGTATAGATGGATGGGCAATGGATGTACACGGTGGACCGACGGTCGAAAGAGTTTATTGAAGGCGTGCATTATTTTTTGAATGTGTCCAATGCTAACAAGTATAAGGGTTTCATGTGTTGTCCATACAAAAAGTGCAGTAACCAGAAGGAGTATTCTTCATCAAGAACTATTCATGCGCACTTATTTGAGTCTAGATTTATGCTTGAATATAATTGTTGGACCTCGCACAGAGAGCTAGGGGTTACAATAGAAGAAGATGAAGTAGAAGACGAGAATATTCTAAACTAGGCTCATCAATACGGTGGATTTGAAGAAAATCCAGGAAGCGAGGCGGACAGAGCTGTTGAAGATAACGACACTGTAGATGATCTTGGTTAGATGTTGCGGGACGTAAAGGACGGCTGCGAAAGTGAGAAGGAGGTCCAAAAATTGGACCGTATGTAGTGGACCACAAAATTTTGTTGTACCCAGGTTGTGAACAGGGGCACAAAAAGTTGGATACGACGCTAGAATTCTTGCAATGGAAGGCCAAAAATGGTGTGAGTGACAAGGCATTTGGCGAGTTATTGAAACTCGTCAAGAACATTCTTCCGGAGGAAAACGAATTGCCCGAAACAACATATGAAGCTAAGAAGGTGGTATGCCCTCTAGGACTAGAAATACATAAGATACACGCATGTCCGAACGATTGTATCCTCTATCACGGTGGGGGATCTTTATTTCACCCGGGACTAAAGATGGGCATCTTTAGTCCTAGATTCATGGTCCCGGTTGCATAACCGGGACTACAGGGTATTACGAACCGGGGTTAAAAACCCCTTCTCCACCAGTGGAAGCAGCAAGGCAAACTGGATTTGAAGCCAAAATGCAGATAGGCGACATACTCTTTAGTTTCACTTGCAACCCTACAGACTGTAAGCACATTGAAGATATTTTCCTCTTAGAGGCTTGAGGACAAACATGGAAATACATGTGAAAGCATGTTTGTGGCGTAGTATTTTATAGCTTTGCATATATTCATGTTGGGATACACATAGGCTACGATAGCATAAATCAAAAATTTTCTATTGCGTAAACCAGGAACCATGTAAGTATGAGATCATAGATTGTTACCACTCGACGCGCTGTGTAGCGGAAGTAGGTGCTAAGAAGCCGAAGGAACGTTGGCGACGTAGCGCGCGTCGATGTAGAGGAAGTAGTAGATCGCAGCAACCCGATCTTCTCCTCCTTGTGCGTGCGCCCCGCCGTGCTCTCACGCCGATCAGCACCGCAGACCAGCGGCACCTCTACCGGTATCCACATGTCCAGTGATGGAACACGTCGCACGGTTGTGCTAGCGTCCGTGTGCGTCTAGGGTTTTGCTCGGGAGGGGAGTGACGGCTAGGGTTTCTCTGTGTCGACCAGCCTCATCACCTAAAGGATATATATAGGATCCATAACTGGGCCTCCTAGGCCCATAGGAGTTCTACTCGGATCCCTATCCGAATTGAGAAAATATTGAATCTTCATCTAATCCCTTTATTCCGGCCTGTTAAGTGTGTGACTCTGTAGGTTCATGTACACTCGGCTACAACCCGAAAAACCCTTTTCGATCCACGTGTCAACAGTGACCTCTAGCAGAACATATTGACCCATCGAACATACATAAAAATCATATCGGCTAAACCTCTAGTGTATACTTGTATGAACCCCTTTGCCTCACGATATCGATTAAGCTCAAGACTAGATATGTGCCATCCTTTAATAGCTCAATCATTCACTCGATCCTATAATAAATTATTTAATCTGTGATTGACTTCTCAATCACCTTTGGCATAGCCATGCACATTCATAATCTATAATATCGAGGGGCCCAGAGATATCTCTCCAAGGGAGGGGCAAATCCCATCTTGATTATTCATATCCCACTACATGTTTCATAGCATGCCCGAAGACTACTTTTATAATTACCCAGTTACGGAGTAGTGTTTGGCAGCCCCTAAGCAAGCTACTACACATGTTGGAAACCATGATAATCTCAGGTTTAAGGATTCTACACCAACACTAATATGAGACCATTGATGGCACATCACATATAGCTCTTGCAGTGTCTTATGTTAGGTCTATTCAACAACATGTTCTCCAACATGTGTCCACATTATTTATTTGGTATCTCCATAGCATGATCCATGAGACATGATCATCAATTAATAAATGCGCTAATCATTGAATCATATTTGTTCCATATATGATATTTGATTAGGAACCCTTTAGAAATAGTAACATACAACATAAATAGTCTCATGAACGAATCACATATTCATTGATCAATAATAAGTTATCTATTTCAAGAAACAACGTATAACAAAGATATAAACATAGTATGTGATACAATCATCTCTATAATTACTTCTAGGGCATATCACCAACAATTCAAACCTTAAATTGTCAAGGCTGTCAATTTAGTTTATACCTGGACTTGCTAGGCAGAAACTACAACTTAAATTTTACAATAGATGAACTTTAAAACAAACAGCATAACTGTAGCATTGACTGTTTCACTATGTTTAGAGTATGACTCTACATAGGTTCATGCAGTGAGAGTCATAGCATTGCTAAAGCAATATCGGATTATCACTTCCCACGTAATGCATATTGCTTAACTCATGAAGGTTTCAGATATGCAATCAACACCGTACCGATGGAACAGGCAGGATTATTTAGAGAAGTAAACTGAAGTTTGTTAATAGTGAATTCATTTTTGAAATAAAGATTCCTGGAGCTAACAACTCTAAATGTGATCTATGCGACCAACCATGCGGTGATCTCGTGAACTCCTTTCATTACTAACCATAACCTTGATAGTGCGTCATTTCACACTTTGGCAGATTCTCTTGGTGTCTTCTCGGCTTCATTTTCAGACATGTAAGTTGCATTCTTCGCTTCCTTCCCCATTACTTATAGCCTCCCCTGTACATAGAGTGAGTATTGAGAAACTTCAACACAATACCTGTATAACTGTATTGCATAGCATTATAGATTCACATTAATAGGTAAAACTGTCAACATCTTTTTCTCCATGTCAAGTTCTACAAAATCATGTTCAGACCTACATAAACATGTCACTCTTTCTACCTGACAACTTTCTACCTGACAAGCCATGCGTTTCCTATGAAAGATACTGCAATTCGAGTTCCAAAAACAACTTATTTCAACGTAGTGTGATCCTACACTCCCAAAAAGTCAGATTAGGCATCTAATCAATAAACACATGCATAACTGACAAGAAGAATTCTTTGCAGAAGACAGTGAAGACACGTAAGAAAACACCCAACTATCTTAATTAATCACTCCTCCACAACTCTTGGTCATCCTAACAAAAGAAATGACAAAAGAGCACATATATGTGCAAATTGCAACAGCATAACAGCAATAATCGTGGATGTGAAAAATCGTTTCAGTGTATCACCTTGCGAGCATTTCCTTTAGCATTTGATCCGCTGTACATGAGCAAATCACACACGAACCGAAGGTAGAACCCATCCAGGTCCTCGTCGAGACAAACATGCCGTTGAAGGTGAAGTCGTGGCATCCGCCGGCGTCTGCGCCGACGTTCACGGGAGGAGTTCAGCATGAGGCTGTTGCACTGCTGGCCGCGCTTAAGGATGTCCTTAGCATCGAGGAACATGTGCTACGGTGTATGTGCGACTCGTTTGGATCATGGGTTCAAACAAATAAGACAATTTTGAAGTATCCATGATCGATACCAATAAATAGGATAGAGATTCTCTATCCTAAATTTCTACGGCATATGGAATTTCTGGTTTCCTTTGGTGCAAATCCAATCATCTAAATTGGAAATAAGAAGCAATTCCCTCATTGGTAGCAAATGGCTAATTCATTAAGCGGAGGAAATAGTAATAAAAAGATAAAGGCTTATCCTCCTTTATCTTAAAAAAAGGGACTAAGAGGGTCAACTACTTAGCCAACTTTCATAATTAAATGTTGTCACTTTATGGATAACTTTTATTGTGAAAAGAGCTATTTACTCTATAATGAATAGGTAGAGCCAAAGAATGTGAACTATACAAGTTCACAATCCCCTTTGATGAAATGAAAGAAAGGGCTCCGGTGTATAGAGAGGGCCTTGCCGTTTAAAAGGGAACCATAGAAATGATGGAACCCACTATTTTTTATAGTATCGTTAGAATTTTTTATTTCTAAGCGAAATGCTGAAGGGAGTAGAAGAGAAAATTGTGGTTGGAAAGGTTATAGTAGCAAAAGCCATTGGAACTAATATTTTATATATGGGAATAATTCATTTTGTTATTAATGGGAAAAAGGATGGATAAAAGAAGAGAAATCATTAGTTATTCATTAAGGTTAATTTGATTCAATGACCAGAGTTTCGCGAGGATATTTAGCTTGGAGACGACGAGCAAAAATGCGTTCATTTGCCTCAAACTTTAGAGGGGCTCATTTAAGACTTAATCGAATGATTACTTAACAGGTAAGAAGAGCGTTTGTTTCTTCTCATCGAGATAGAGTCAGGCAAAAGAAGAATTTTCGGCCTTTGTGGATCAATCGGATAAGCGCAGCAACGCAGATACATAAAGTATTAGATAATTATAGTAAATTAATACACAATCTGTACAAGAAAGAATTGATTCTTAATCGTAAAATCCTTGCACAAGTAACTGTATTAAATCCAAATAATCTTTACACGATTTCCAATAAAATAAAGATTATCAATTAAAGGGATAAAAAAGTAATATACAGGAATAATTTAAAAATAATTCCTGGAGAGGTAACTCCGGGAAATGGACCCGTCGCCTCGGAAGGAAGAGACGCGAGGGCCGGCGACGGCGGCAATAGAATGGGCCACGGGGGGAAGAGGTCAGCTGGCATCAGATCCTTGCAGATCCAGCCACTCCTTGCAGATCCTTGTCGGGGGCTCGAGTAGGTCACGACGGCAGTGACAACGAGGCCCTCCAACAGGAGGAGGGTGCGGGGGATAGCAAAGGGAGGCGGGAGAGGAGGACGGCGGCAGGAGGCACAAACCGGGAGGCCAGGTGCTTGTAGATCTGGTGCTCTCCGATGAAGACGGGGAGTCTGCTCGGAGGAAGGGTGGAACCGTCGACTCGAAGGGAAGCAACGCTGGGTGGTGCTGTCAGTTGGCGAGGAAAGAGGAGGTTTGCTTGTCGATGGTGTAGACCGCAACTACAGTATTTATAGAGTATGAGGATCATTAGTACAAGAATCTACACAAAATGAGTTCAAGCACACAAAAGACAAGAATTATACTGGTTTAGGCCCCTCGAGAGGTAATAGCCCTACTCCAGTTTATATGGGATTATGATGAAAACCACAGAGATTACAATAGAGAACAACAGAAATGTGAAGTACCGACGGGACCCCTATCGAGAACGACTCGACGAGATCTAGGCGGTAATTGTCTTCAAGTCCTCCAGATTGCTTCTACTATGATGGTAGCTTGTGCTATGATTCGATGATCTCATACCCCTAGGGGGCTTTGTATTTATACTGCAGACTACCTTGGTCTCCAAGTAGAACTCGAAGAATACTTTTAGCCTACGAGATCACAGAGATTGTATCCTCCCCGAATGAGACTCTAACACCTTCTACTCGGGATACAACTTCCCTGCTTATTAGCCGATTTCCACAATGTTAAGGTAACCTTCCCGTATACTAAGCGTATTCCGTATCCACTTCATGACTCCAAGGATAGGAGATATGCCTTATCCATAACCCTGACCATAGCCCCCGACTTCAAATCAAATGAATTCACAATGTTCTCGAGCCGGAGTTCTCGAATAAATGATGTCGTGCATACCTAACCGTTCTCGAATTAACGAGAAGGTACGAAGCCCTCGACAACACCATCAACAAGCAACGGTCCATCATGAATTTGAA
The DNA here is from genome assembly GCA_008326285.1 of Oryza officinalis. Lineage (NCBI taxonomy): Eukaryota > Viridiplantae > Streptophyta > Magnoliopsida > Poales > Poaceae > Oryza > Oryza officinalis. The sequence goes on along the minus strand of BDMV01000002.1, from coordinate 12,911,012 downwards.
TTGAAGTCTAAAAAACTACCATAAACAAACTGAGTAAATCGCGGCAACCGCTTCTCTTTTTTCCTTGAAATACGAACCATCGGCTTCGACCTATAAATTCTCATTTTGAGATTTACGTTATCTTTTTCCCTCAAGTAATTCCTCCTTCTCCTGCACCCTTGCAACCTTCGACAATCCAAAGCCAAACTTCACTCTTCGTCTCCATCTTCATCTTCAACCTCGACCAATCCAATGTTGGTTCTGAGGAGCTGAAGGCATTACAAATTGAATGGATCACTCCCAGGAAAAAAAATCTTGCCCCGATCGGAAGGAGGTACAAACCCTAACCTGGCACTTGGCTAAGTCGTTTATATAGGGGATTTTGCTCGATGTGGGTTCCTGCCTCCTCCTTCCGAATTTCTTCTTCTTCTCTTGAACTTCTACGGCATCCACCTTCTCCACTTGAACCCCAACTCCATTGCTTTTCTTAGCATTTTCACCCATCTTTGCGAAGCATACATTGGGTTATCGCCTTTCTTAGATCTGTTTAGACATTTCTATGAACTTAGGTGGATGGAATCCTGTAGAGTCTTTGGCTGCTGCGGCTTCTACCTCCGAGATGGGATGAAGGCGGAATACATCCCCTTCAAGTGCCTTTCCTATCGAGGAGTGTGGAGGTCAAAGTGGTTCTACCTCCACGTCGAAGACCAGCCTGCTAGCCTCGCTGTCCTAGATGAAAAGCCCACGCGCTCCCCTCTGTGGACATCAAAACCTTCTTTAACTCCAACCCTCAAGAGCTTTGTAGACAAAATCTATGCCCTCCAAGAACAAGGGTTGTCGGGGTATGAAGTCGTTGAAGACTTCATATGTCGTCAAATCCAATCCATGCAAGCTCGCGACCACCCCGTGTTTGAATACACAGAGGAGCAAGACGAGACACGGATATCGGTTCGGGGTATACATTCTCGTAACCTTCCTGACCTTATTATGACCATGGTTGATTCTCACGACATATCATTATCTGTTTCTTTTGCAGAGCTTGATGATCTCATCGTGCCTACCCGAATTGGCCACCTAATTGCAGATGCTCTAGCAGGCCTAGACCACACCGTCACTCCATTCTACGACCTCCCATCCTCGGACTGAGACGCTACCATCAATGTAAGTGACATAGATCACTGCTTTTGACTTTTGTTGTCCGAAAGAGTAGTAATCTAAACCTTGCAGGTTCTATCTCTGACGGACGTCATTGGTTTGCTCGTTGACCACCAGGTGTCGTCTTCTCTAAAAGAGAAGGCGATCTCAGAGCAGGTCACTGCCGAGAACGCTCCCAACGGCAGTGGAACTAAACCTGCCAAGAGATAATGGACGACTTTAACCAATCCTTCTGGTATCGGAAGCCTGGCACCAACAAGCGGCTCAACGGTAAGTGTCGCTCCCTGTAGTCCATAACTATCCTGAGGAGGAATCCCTTGTCCTAACTTTCGTATCTTGTAGACCACATCCGGCACCAAGTCCTCTTCAATGGGGAACAAGATGCTCCTGAAGCGACTCAAGCCCGGGTAAGTGACCGTTCTTGTCGATTTCTGTACTTTCACATTCTCGCGATGTCTTCTAAAACACTCGCTTCTTTTTGTCGTAGCTCTTCTCCTGCAACCTTGGCACAGAGCACCGGTCACAGGGGAACGATCTCCGTACCTCCTCCCGTCGTCGTGGCCGCATCCACTCCTACTCTTCCTTCGCCCGGCGCCTCCTCCGCAATCGTCCCGCTCATTGCGGTCGACAAACTTGCGGAAGCGAGCCGGCTACTCTAGTCAGGAATGTGAGATGTCCTTGCCGAAGTCGATTAGCTCCGAACGGCGGCTTCGACTTCGAACAAGTATACCACCAAGCTAGAAGCTCAGCTGGCTGAGGTGTAGAGGGACTTGAAGAAATTTTGGGACCTAGTCGCAGGCCACGAGAGGCGACAGGGATGGGAGAAGTGGCTGGAGAAGACCTAGGAGAACTTGGCGTCCCTCCGTCAAGGCCTCTAGGAAAACTATGGGCAGCTTGATACGGTGGCCCGTAGCCTGGGAGTGCACGAATGTCAACCCCCGATTCTGGAAATCAGAAATCTTATGTGTTTATCCGTACCAATCCCTGGATCAGTAGTTGGTACACACATACAATAGCTGAATCACAACATATCACGGATGAATTTAGGCTAAAGGAGGTTAAGTGCTTACATTAGGGCCAGGCAGGCCAACAATTATCAGAGAACAATAGCGGAAGACAAAACAGTATAAGGGCCCGGTTGACATGCCACAAGCAGCCGACTGGGGAACGAGACCTAGAACGGGACCCACTCCGATCGTCTTGTTAGGTACGCAAGCGTACTAACGAGGGCATCTCTTCAAGCACTTTGCTAAAAGATATATATAGAGCAACAATGAGTACAAAAGCATTCAGCAAGCCACCACACAAAAATGCATATGATAAAGGGTATTTCAAGGAATGGCTTTCGGTCCTTTTTGCGTAAAGCAAGTTTTGGAAATCTTTTCACAAGTCTAAGACCTAGCATAGACTGACCAAATTTTAATACCATAGTTCATTAATCAATGACGGTTCTGTCCACCATCCATTGTGATTCCAAGGATAGCTTCCCGCCATTGTGTCGTCATGGTTTTCTGGGGTCTACCCCTTCTCGCCTCCCGAGAAGTGGATCCACCAGCGTAAAAATCATCATGCAATATCCCATCCCAATCAGTTTAAGAATGTAGAGTCTAGCCAAGTGTAATACATGTCCCGGTGCTCAATAACCGTGAGCACGGCTATTCGAATAGATTTGATTTACTCACACTGCAGTGTATGTACACTTTACTCGTACTCCGTGACTTGCCCAACACTTGAGCCGAAGTCCCAATGAATGAGACGCGTCACGGCAAAGCATTTCAATAACCTCACATTGGCAGTACCCGCTCCATGAACTTGCATCCTCATGCACTCTAGGCGTACACGGTTTCTAGCAGTGAGAGGAGTTCTGGCGCTTCCGGGGAGGGAAGACTTACACATGCATTAAGTTATAATTAAGTTTAGTTTTACACATGGCGGTCCTACCAGTGGCGACTCCACCGTAGGCCCCCGCCTCTCATACACATTAAGAAGACCACTATGCATGGATACTGCCTTCGCTCGGCTATTTACTCCGCTAGGTCTATGCTCATTCGAGAAGTACGGTTGTACGGGGGTCGTTTCATGCTTAGCTTCATGGCTTGGTCCTTAATTGACCAGGGACGGCACTAGCCTTAACCCGCCCCAGTCTAAAACAGTTGTTTAGTTTTATTTCTCCTTTCGCAAACCATGTCATCAATGTCATGGCAATGTGGCGCTCATGTCTTCACATGCTGCATATTAATTACCTTCCCTATGGTAATTGCCCAAGCATATAGCATTTAATAAATATGAGAATGCATGAATCTAAATTAGCATTACTAAGCATTTGTCATAAATGACTAGGGATTCACACGCATTTAAGGGTACAAGGAAATAAGATAAACAATAGTCAAAGGCATGACATAATAACAAGTAGGATGTTCACCATTGCATGCGATTTTATTTGTAAACAAAGTAAGTTCGCAAATGGGATCAATATGTTCAAGGATTAGTGATGACTTGCCTGCTCAGGATAATCCTTACTCTTGATATAATTCTCGATCAACCTTCACCTCCTGGAAGTTGCACACGTTGCCTCACGATTAACCGATGCACAAATTCTATAATACGCGAGAAAGACCAATATTCAATTAACAATCATATACGCACAAACAAAATATAATTGATGGGGTCGCACCTAGGGTTGCTCATACTATTCCGGCTTGCTAATGGATCCCAACATGCTAAGGTCTAAGGTTCCTTATTCTTTCTATTTTCATGATGGCTCCAATGGTACTAACTAGCATAATATATGAGATATGCCTTTTTGCTAATATGTGGTTTAGTCTAGCTACTGGGCTATAGGAGAATTATGACTAAATCATGAACTTAATTATACGACCACGAATAATAAATAGTACTAGTATTTTTCTATACTCCCATTAATTTGAAACATTAGTTATAATTTAATTTATGTGGTTGCTACAGTGATAAAACGGTTAAGGATAATTATTTTACTGTACAATATAAATTTTATTTATTAGCACACTATTTAGGTTAACTTTTATATAATCATTTGATATTAATTATTTTATAAATAAATATATTTCATTAAATAGTGAATTATATACTATTAGAAAGTTCATGAATTTAGATGAATTTAGGTTCAAGTCTCACTCAAATCGGAGCTAAAATGAATAAGTTATAATTGTTCAAGGATTCAAATTTGAATTAATTTGAGAAATCGTGAAAAGGTACTGTTCATAATTCATTTATTTTTAATTCATTTTGTGCTAATATATTTGCGTTAGTTGATTAAGGTATTAACTCATTTTAATTTACACGATTATGAATAAATTAGATTCTGATTTAATAATTAACCCTAATGAATAAATGAATGACTAAATAACCGCAAAGAATGACTAGGTGGATAAATAGATTAATGAGGGAAAACTGAATAGATAACTAATAGACTAAATACCTAAATAAATCATTGATTAAATGGATAACCGCAATATATTATATAAGGATTTCTAAAAATAGTCGACGACTAATCCGTCGATTAATATATACTTTTTTTATATAACTTAATGAATAAGTATCTAAATAATTAGCTAAATAAATGACCCATAAAATAAATAACCAATTATGTAATTAGTCTCCATTTATCAAATAATCCCGATTTATTTTCTACAAGTTTCCAAATTAATCGACAATTAATTTATCAACTAACATGTATATATATATATATATATATATATATATATATATATATATATATATATAAATTAAATTTCCCCGTTTTCCTAAATTTATCCTTTTCTTTTATTTATTTTTTCTTTTTTCCTTTATTCTTTTTCTCTCTTCTTTTTCTTTTCCTCTTTTTCTTTCTTTTCTTTTTCTCCTGCTCTCTCTCTCCTGCTCGGCTCCTTTCTTCTTTCTTTTCTTCCCTTCTCTCTCGGCTCTCACTTCTCTCCTCTAGCAGGCGGCGCCGACGGGGAAATGGAGGGGGAGGGCGGCGCTTACCCGGGGCGCGGCACGGGGGCGCAACACGGCGGCGGCGGCGCATGGCAGCAGGGGGCGGCTCGGCGGAGAGGGACAAGGAGAAGGGGGAAAACTGGGAGGGAAGGGGAGGGCGAGAGGGCGGTGCGGGGGAGGAAGAAGAGGGGCTCGGGATGGTGCGGGGGAGGAAGGAGAGGGCTCCGGGGAATTTATAGCGGTGCGGGGAGGGGCGCGGAGGCCGGCGCGGGAGAAGCGCGGAGGGGACGGCGTGGCGACGTGACGCGCGCGGCGCGCGTGGCGCGAGGCGGCCGGGCGTGGCGCGCGGCAGGCGGCAAGGCGCGGTGCGGGAGAGAGGTGGCGCGGGCCGTGAGGGCGCGGCTAGCGGCTGCAGCGGCGATGGCGACAGGCGGTGACGGCGACGCGCGCGGCAGAGGGGCTCGGGGCTCGGGGGAGGCGCGGCGGCCGGGCGGCAGGCGGCGATGTGACGCGTGCCAAATCCAATTTTTTGAAAATTGAGTTGATTTCTAATTTAAAATTCGCCCAAAATTTCATATTCAATTGAACTTGACTCAATATTTGTATTATCCCATCCTTAAAAATTTACCCAAGATTTTATTTCACCACATTTTATATTTATACACATTATATATATTTATATATGTAGACAAATATATATATATATATATATATATATATATATATATATATATAAATAATTTCCTATTGAATTTCTATTACCCAAATAAATTTATGAAATTTACATAGAATGTTTTCTTTACTAAAAGTTTGCCCAAAACTTTATTTTAATTTATTTTTCTTAATTATTAATTTAGTCGATTTTTCTTTTTAGGGTTTAGGGAGAAGTTTAAATAGGAAAAGAGGAGAGTTTAATCCGTAAATTTTTTAGGCAACCAAATTTAATATTTAGTGTCCAAAAGTCTACATTTTACCCAAAAGTTGTGATGGCACCAATATATTTTTATCGCATTATTCAAATGACGCTAAATCCCAAAATTAATCTAGATAATTTGGAGGCTCTTGATATTTCTAAAACTAATCAAAATATTCCAAGGTGACCTTTGTTAATGTAATAGCACATTGGTTGACTTATTTGTATAGCAATGTATTTTACACGAACTGTCAAATCTATTTATTCCATGGAAGTAATCTGAGACTTGGTGTAACATTGATCTAATTATTTAATTAGACACACATATAGACCCACTTCATATGTAAAGCTCAATTTATTTACATGACCAATTATTTTATATGAGTGAATTTTATGCCAAGAGAGGCTTGATAAAGCATTTTCTTAAGATATTGATTATTACTATTCTAGTGGAACGCTCCTTTATATAATGGATCATTATAGTGGTGATCGTTATTTTATGTGCACCTATATTTCATGACACCTCTCACCGGGTCCAAGTATCCACTATTTGACATGTAGTTTATATTATTGATGTTAATAATTATATTGTACTTATTTGGCTTTGCTTTCTCTTGTATAGATATTTATGGAGTTTATAACAATAATGCATTCTTGTAAATTGTATTTATTTAGATGTGCATCTTTAATTTGATTTTCCATTGTGACAATTTATAGTTGGCCAAGCAATAACAACAATAATAACCAGCATGATGCAAAAGTTTTAAAAAGTTCAAAATTTTAGTGATTTTTATTGTTATGAATTTTTAGGATGTTACAACGAAAAGGGCTCGGAGTTCCCTGACGAGACAACTGTCCTGGGTTCTCTGGGTACTCTTATCGGTCGGCTGGAGGGCGCGTCGATGAGGCACGCCAAGCAGGTCACTGAGGAAATGCGCACTGGTCTCCGGACCGGCGCATGCCATGTCCTCGCACGCCTCAAGCTCACGCACCCCGAGCTAAACCTGGAGGAGGCACTAGAGAAAGGCGGGGCTGACGACACACGCGAGGACATGATGTCGGAGTTTGTTGACCTGGGAGAGAACATCATTTCCTTTTTGAACAGCAATTGACGTTCCCTTGTAATTGTTTTGAGAACAGTTTATTAGGCATGTCGTATTTTTAAGAAGGATGTCCTTCTTTACTGTCTTTAGTTCTTTGTCGTTCTTTAGATGTATCGAGGGCGAGGTCGTCTTGCAAGGAGGATGTCCTCGTGATTTTGACATCGCACCTCCTTCTCCTCACGCTTCCTCAACCCCAAGCGACGTCAACCAAGCCTTGGTTGTCGTGAACACAGACAATGTGTTGGATCCGCAGAGATTCCAACTTAATTCCCTCCTTGAGCGGAACCAAGATAAGAGAACCTGACCCTCATAGTCCTTTCCTCCCATGCTTGTGGAGGAAGCTATCTGATGTCATGTGTCCCATGTAGGTCTCGAGAAAACTTAGAGGAGAGAGAATGCCATGTAGAGTACTATAAGCCAAAGTTCGAGAAGGCAGACCTCGAGAAGATGGCTAGCACCGTCCGAAAAGAGCAAGCTGTGAAAGCCCTTCGAGGTAGGGAAGTATGGATCAACACCTACCTCGAAGGCTGTTGTCAAGCGCTGCAAAGTCTTTGCGAAGAGCTGTGGGTGGTTTGTCCTCCTCTTGAGAAATCCATCAACGGTCATCTGTCCTGGATACGGAGTATGTGCGACCACCTTGCGAGAATCAGGAAGCGGATCGACAACAGCCTGAAACAGGAGTGTCGTCGTGCCAGCCGATATGCTGGTGGTCACCTTTTCGCCTGCATCCGAGATGGACGTCCGTAGATGAGCCTTCTTCGAGAAGGGTTCTTGCGTTCTCACATGAAGGCAGACAAAACCGATCGCCTCGCGCAATCCTTCGCTCCGCTAGCCGAGGATGTTTTCTCTACCATGAACTGGCAGTGGCCTACTTGGTAGTTACTGTACCTAGAGAATACTTAATGTATATGTTAGCATTATATATATATATATATATATATATATATATATATATATATATATATATATCAGAACTTAAGTAAGAATTGAAATCTATTGTATAAGTGTCTAAAAAGGACATAGTGTACGAGGATACTTGCAAAGGCTGTCCTCAGCCAACGGAATATGATACTCTTCCTAACCCCTAGCTGTTTTCTTGGAAAAGTCGTTTTCCCTAAAAACAACTTAAATCTTATAACAAACCAAGCTGAAGCTGTGAAGTCCTAGTCCCTAGCTGTGAAGTCAGAAAAATCAATTCCCAGTTACACGGCTTAGTTAATACGCTCAAGTGGGTACTCTAACATGACAAGATCTAACATGGTCGTTTGACCATGCATGGCCTAACAAACTTTCACAGTGCTAGGTGTCCCCAGCCAGGGTCCATAGGACCCCGAAGCTTGTCAGACTAGCATAAGAGGATAATAAGATCGACTTCAAGACAAGGCGATATAAGAAAAGAGGATCTCTGGGTAAAACACTTTGAAAGGAAAGAACTCATAATGTATATTATTGAACAAAACTAATAGACTTTGGTACATCGATGTTATACATAAAATTTACGTAGTTGGTCAATATTCCAAGAGTTTGCCAACTTGCGGCCTTCGTCGTCTACGATCTTGAACGTGCTTGGCCTGAAGACTTCGACCACTGTGTACGGTCCCTCCCACCTAGGTGAGAGCTTGTTTTGCCCTGCCGGATTCTGATCTCGTCAGAGGACGTAATCACCGATGGTGAGTGTACGGGCACGAAAATGCCTTTCGTGATAGTGACGTAGGGCCTGTTGGTACATGGCTGCTCAAACGGCAACACGTTCTCGGTTTTCTTCTAGAAGGTTGACATCATCTGCTCACTGCTCCTCCTGATTCTTATCTAAATACTGTTCGATTCGTGTAGACCGATATCGTAGCTCAGAAGGGAGCATGGCCTTGGAACCATACACGAGAAAGAAGGGAGTCTCTTTGGTGGAGGTTGTCGGGGTAGTGCGGACGACCCGTAGGACAGAAGGGAGTTCATCAACCCAACATGTGTCATAAGCCAGGAACCTATCGTACACACGTGTTTTGATCCCTTAGAGCACAATGCCATTTGCCTGCTCGAACTGCCCGTTACTCTGAGGGTGGGAGACTGATGCGAAGCAGATTTTTACTCCTAATTCAATGCAAGAGTCCTGGAAGGCACCGCTGGTGAACTGGGAGCTGTTATCTCTCAAGATTCGATGAGGTAGTCCGTATCTGCAAAATATTCCTCTCATGAACTTGATGGCATGTTTGGCTTTGATTTTTCTTGTTGGCTTTGCCTCAATCCACTTAGTAAATATGTCGATAGCCACGAATAAGAACTTGTAGCCGCCCTGTCCTCGAGGAAACGGTCCGAGGATGTCAAGCCCGCAGCATGAGAATGGCCAGGTGAGAGGGAGAGTTCGAAACGCTTGAGCTGACATTTTAGTGTGTTTACTGTGAAATTGGTAAGCTTCACACCATTTCACCAAGTCATAAGCGTCTTGAAGGGTTGTTGGCCAGAAAAATCCTTGTTGGAAGGCTTTTCTGACCAGAGTTCGCCCGCCGGCGTGAGATCCGCATATTCCTTCATGGATGTCAAGTAGTAAATCTTTGCCGTCCTTGGAAGCATAATTGAGCAGAACTCCGTTCGACGGTTTTTTGTATAAGTCGTTACCGATCATATAATAAACTTTTGCCTAGCGAGAGAGTTTTTCTGCTTTGGTATCTTCGTCTGGAAGTTTGTTGGTGTCCAAAAAATTGATGAGTGGAGTCCGCCAGTCTTCTGTGGTCTCGATGTCGGCGACGATGTGTGTGACTTCTTGAGCAGCCCCCAAGCTGTTCTCGGCATTAGCTAAGGTGCCTTCATCGTTCGTGGTCTTAACTGAAGGTTCTGTCAGGACGTCCAAAAATGTTCCTGGTTCGACAGGTTCTCTTTTGGATGCATGCCATGCTAAGTTGTCGGCGTCGGTGTTGTCCTTGCGATAGACATGACGCACTTCCAAGCCATCAAACTTTCACTCCAGCTTCCTGAGCTCGATGACATACTTAGTTAACTCTGGTTTGAGCATTTGTAGTCTTTGTGCACTTGGTTGGCAACTAACTCTGAGTTTCCTTTCACAATTAATCGCTTTACCCCAAGTGCTGCTGTTGCTCGTAACCCGATGAATAGTCCCTCGTACTCCGCGGTGTTTTTTGTGGCTCTGAAGTTGGGGTGTATGGCATGTCTAAACTGGTTTCCTGTTGGAGATGTCAGAATGAATCCTGCCCTTGCTCCTTGGCTGTTGAAGGCCCCGTCGAAGGCCATTGTCCATGTTTTGTCATTTTTCTGATCGGTTGGGGTGTTCTTGAGAACAGTCCAATCGGCAACGCAATCTACGAGAACCTGTGACTTGATGGCTCTGCACGGAACAAAGTGACATCGAATTGGCTGAGTTCGATGACCCATTTAGCAATGCGTCCGACGACATCTTTGTTCCTTACCACTTCGCCGAGAGGAAAGGAAGAGATGACCGCGACTTTATGGGCCTGGAAGTAGTGGCGTAGCTTCCATGATGTCATGACTATGACATAGAGCAATTTCTGAATTTGAGGATATCGGGTTTTGGCATCGTGAAGGGTCACGCTGACATAGTACACAGGATGTTGTACTTTGTCCCTCTCAACGATAATCACAGTGCTAACAGAATAAGGTGTGACAGCAATATAGAAAAATAATTCTTCCATTGGTTGTGGGGCAACGAGTATAGGGGGGTTGGACAAGTACCGTTTGAGCGCGATAAACGCGTTCTCGGCATCCTGTCTCCACTCAAATCTATCCTGCTTTTTGAGTAAAGTAAAGAAAGGTTGTCCTCGTTGTCCCATCCTGGCCACGAACCAACTTAAAACTGCCATACATCCTGTAAGCTTCTGCACTTCCTTGAGTCTTGTTGGTGACTTCATATTCTCGATGGCCTTGATCTTATCGGGGTTTGCTTCGATTCCTCGTCCGAAGACAAGGAGTCCTAGCAATTTTCATGACGGTACTCCAAACGTGCACTCTTCCGGGTTTAGTTTGAGCCGATGTTGCCGGAGATTGTTGAATGTTTCCCTTAGGTCATCGATCAACATCTCCTTTGTCCTTGTCTTGACCACGACATCATCGACGTATGCCTCCACGTTCTTGCCGATCTGGTCGTCGAAAGCCCCCTGAATCTCTTGTCAAACCCTGCCCCTGCGCCACTGTATAAATGGCACCGAGGAGCGCATGCCGCAGGAGAACGGCGAACCGCTTTCCCACGGAACCATGAAACAGGTACTGGTCCTAGGATAACGATGCTGGTACCAATGGTAACATGATGAATCAATTTAAGATTTACATAAATACAATATACCTTTGCATTGCATCTTCGAGTAATCCCTGAGTTGCAACCTTCAATCAGAGTCAACAACAGCAAAACTTAGCGAAGCTAGGACACCAAATCCACCGGTAGTAGTTTGGGTTTAGGGATGAAACTCCAACCTTCATCTTCTGCCTAAACTTAAGCCAAGGGAGAAAAACAACAACAATGGGGGATTGTACCCAACAAGCCACTAGGAGATGTGTAAAGGCTGAGTTTATTTGGTAAAGCATTTTAAAACACTTTTCAAAGATCTAAGTGTAGGTTTCAAAAATAAATTTTTTCTTCGGAAAAAGGCGTCTCACCTCAATCCAAACACGAGTTGCTTTGCAACAACTCAAGTGGAAAAGCCAAAATTTAGCATTTATAACACTTTCTCCTTTATTAGCTTCTTTTCACTTTCAAAACATAAACCAACATTTTCTTCAACAATCATCCATTAACCAAGTCTCAAGGTTAACAACTCTGGGTCCGGTCCTCTCAACCTGCCAACCCAATCTCGGCCATCTCGGCCCCTATACCGGCCCTCTCGGCCCTATGGTGCCAAACGACACCCCAGGTCACATAGACTTGTTCCCAACAACGAAGGCTGGTCGTCCGTCACAAAGAAGGACTTTCGTAACGGTTTCCATCGCGCGAACCAATTTATTAAATAAGTTTTAAAAACAAATCTACGCTGTGGGAATCACCTCACATTCGCCCTTGACCGTGGGCACGGGTGTTCAAACAGTTCAATTAAACATCTGCAGAGATTGTACGCTTTTCCCACAAGACATGAAGCTTACATCGATACTGGCCAGTACCGGAAGTTCGTGACAAGACCTTTCCCTAGCCAACCCATAAATGTCCCGTGTCATACAGATGGGTGGAATCTCGCCACCAAGTATCAGGCCAAATTTTAGGTTCTCATCTACTCAGGCCCCACCGTATGGACCCTGACATATCCCTACTACAGGAGATTGCCATATACTCCACCATACCAGTGCTCCTTAACTGCCAACATGCTAGACAACTATGTTTCGGCTAGTTACTCCTCTAGGGGCATCCCATTCTATCCGTGTGCTTGTACTGTGAGATGCTCAGATGTAAAACCCAAAGGAATCGGTCCTTATGCGCGACTACGAAACCAAACCACACAGGAGAGGATTTGCACCGCAAGTTTTCTCCCATAAAACCTTTTTATTTTCAAAGTCACCAACTCCCCAAGTCGGGTTTTATAAACCTTTCACAACCCAAGTTTTTCCACATCGATAACCATGTATAAACCTGATATAAACAAATGGTGCAAAAGGACACCTGCGCCCAGAGAGCGCAAGTATCGAGGTATTGCTGTGGTGGAGAAACAAGGGTTAAGTTTAACAAGGACCTACAGAAAGTAATGCAACTATATAGGTTGGTCCGTTGGTCATGTACTCGTAGACCGATGGCCGATCAAATTTATTGTGTACGCTAAGCATGCAATCTTGCAAACAACACATTTTATAAACTATGAGCAATATGATCAAAGAGTGGCTTGCCTTATTGTTGGTCTTCAAACCTTCGAGAAAAATCTGCATCTGTTGCATCTCTAAAACATCTGATATGGGATCGAAAGAGAAAACCATCCAAAATCCTATAAAGTAAATAATAATTATTACAAACTAATAGTGCCATTGGATAGATCTCAATTTTAGAAAAATTATGGAAGTTGAACGGAGTCAATCGGACTTACGGTTGGAGAAATATGAATTTTGGAAGATTAATAGATTTCCTGAAATGTGAGAAAAATGATTTATTAAATTGAAAAGGAATATTCCCAAGAATTTTCCTTGGCTGTGAGGGTGAGAGGGAGGCATATTAGACTTTATTTTGGGAGGGCTTGGGCTTTAGCCTGGAGATAAAGGAAGGATGCAATATAGACTTTCAAGGATGGGCTTGGGGTATAAAGGGATATAATGTGGACTTTGTGAGAGGTGGGGTGTTGGATGGACTTTGGCCTGAAGTTGGACAAGGTATTATAGACTCTCTAGGAATTTTGATCATTTTTAATTTTATTTATTTAAAGATTTGCAAAAATAATTTTTCGTTTCGAAATATTGCAGAACTAATCTCCAATCGCCCTCTGGGAGGGCGAGATTTAAAAATCACCCTCCCAGAGGACGATTTTTATGATGTGGCAGACGGCCGTTGGGCGCCGTCTGCCGCGTTTCCGCCTTTTTGCAAAAAAGACCCTTGCCGCCCTCGGCAAGGGCGATTTTTGACTGTTCCCCAGGGGGCCGCCTGCCAAAGGGCGGCCGCCGTGGCAATTTTGCAGGCGGCCCCCTTGCCGCCCTTACAGAGGGCGATTTTTGCCTGCGCAGGGGACCGCCTTTAAAAAGGATGATTTTTGATTTTTTATAAAGTTAAACTATTTTCACTTTATTTAAGTAAGGTTATACAAATATAACAACATTTGTAACATTAAAAACTATCAAAATATATGTAACGTTAAATATAATAAAACTAAGTTGATAATATAAATGTTGCCATTTTTTTATAAACTTGATTAAACTTTTAAAAAGATTGATTTGAAAAAATCGAAACGACTTGTAATATGAAACATGTAGCAGATAAATTGTAATATTTTTTTTGTAAGAAAACAAATTTCCTTGTAATTTGCTACTGAAACACATCAATGCTGATCAGTTTTGTGTTCTCGATGAGAATATGGAAAAAGTGCAACTAGAACTATAGAGGGGTGCGGCAAATTTGTAGGTAGCCCCCTCGCCGCCCTTGCAGAGGGCGATTTTTGGCGTAATTTCGCCCTCTGCAAGGGCAATTTTTGGTCGGCATCCCATAAAGCCCCAATGGCCCGAGGAGGTGCTCATTTCAACCGGTCACAATTGAAGGAAAAAAAAGAGAGAGGTGAGGAAGAAGGAGAAGAGCCGCGAAGCGTTGTTGCTGTGCTTATTCGATCGCAGGTTAGTACAATATCCCGACGTATGGTTATATTTTGTGTCGCATACTAGTGTAATTACCATGTATTTGAAATTTGTGAGTAGATCTATAGCACTTAGATGTGGATCCTAAATTTTTTGCGAGTAGATCTGTAGCACTGTGAGTAGATATGTTGAAATTTGTGAGTAGATCTGTAGCACTTAGAAGTGTGAATAATTTTAGGCTAGATTTGTTGTGCACACGTTTGGTTTGTAGTAGTACTATATTTGACCGTATGAAGGGCGTTTACAATATTTGATAGTTGTTTTTTAAACTGTAGGATGCCAAGGCGTGGAAAAGCTACCAACTCAAGGTAACGTAAATCGTTTCTGTGATATTTTGTGTTATTCGTTGTGCGTGAAATGAGGAATCCTAGATTAACGGGTTAGGGTGTTTCATTTATTGTTGACTTGTAGTTATCGCCCGAAGACTGGAAATGCCTTCAACCCATTGCCTTTGCCTAGCGGTGTTCCAGTGCCCATGTGCTGGTGCGGTGATCCTTGCAAGGTAGCCAAGTTCGATAAAGAGGAGACGTACATGCAGAGATACTGGATGTGTGCCAATTTTGAGTTTGAGCCAACACCTGAGATACGCCGCATTAACTTAATGGTGAGGAACTGATGTTTTGTAATAATTATTTGGTGTATTAAGTAGTGTTGAACAACTTATTTGATTAGTAAACATTGCATTTGTGGCAGACCCCTCCACCGCTATGTGATTTTGAGCAGTGGATTGACACCGACATCAAGCCGCAAAACAATGAGCGGTTGGAGTACATGCGGCAATGGGATGCAGAGCGCAAGGAGAAGATAGAGCAGAGACGCAAGGAGGAGGCCGCAGAAAAAGAGCACAAGGCTGAGGTGGAAAGGAGGCGTGTTGCTCCGTACAGGGAGGAGCGGGAGCGGAAGCTTGAGCGTGCGCGGCGAGCGAAGGCAGCAATGGAGGAGAATCCCGATGCGCAGAGGAAGGGAAAGTGGCCTCGTTGCACTCAGTAGTATGCACGAGTTGGTAGTTGTATGGTGTATCGATGAATAATGTTGCGTAACCTCGCAACGTGTAGCGAACTAACGAACTTGAAATGTTATTTCGCGTGTCTTCCATTTTCCCTTCCCTTCTTGCCGTTGTACTCCGTTTGTGTTTCTCATTCACTTACTTTGATAACGACCAATCGTAGCCCTCTGTTACGCGCCGAAAGTTTTTCGTCGTTTCTTTGAGTAGATGTAGCGAATGACATGAAATGTTTTTGTGACATATGAGTGCGGCGATCGAATAGAGTTATATACAAAGAGGTAACACAAAGTTACTACCTGTAAATATTAAAAACATGTAGCACTAGTAGCCTACTGGCGAGGCCTCTTACCCCTACCCCTCCTAATGTGCCCCTGAGAGTACGTCAGCCTCTCAGCGGGCACGGCACGACCAGCGCGGACATCTGGTGCGGGCGTGTGCTGCGGCTGCTCCTGGCTCTGTGGTGGTGGTGCTCCACCAAGCTGAGAGGCGCCGAGAACGTCCTGCTCTGGGTCCTCCAGGTCGTCGAAGTCGTCGCCCTCACCAGACCCGCCCGCACCGGGCCCGCCCGCCTGCGACGAAGACTCGCCCGAACGAAAAATCCCCGCCGGGTAGTATCCTCCTGCAGATGACAAAAGTTAAGCAACATTCCGCCCAAATAGTACGTTTGTTGCACTCATCGCAAGACGCTTGCTAACCTGGCGGCTGACTGAAGGGTGGAGGGACGGACGAACCGCTCGCTCGAACAAAGGCCGACGTGCTGGGCGGAGTCGCGAACGGCCGAGGGATCGACGATCCACTCGCTCCAGCAGAGTGTCCTGTCAGCAGCGTCGGACCTAGTAGACATTCAGTTTGTAATAACATGGCGAAGGTTTCGCATAGTGAGAAGGTACGGAACTAACCTGTGGACGCACCAGCACCGTGCGATGTCGATCTTGGTGTAGGGCCGCGTGGACGTGGAACAGCAGCTGCCGGTGGAGGTACCACGTCCACGGCCGAACGACAAGAGAGGACGCGCAAGATCGAACGCATCTTCGTCTGCATCCGCTCGAACGTCAACCTCTGCTCAACGTCGTTCAGGTGCAGTCCAGCGTCCAACCTCAGCATCACCGCGTTGATGTCGGCGTTCATGGCGCGTGCAGCGTCGACCTGCGGGAATCATTATTAATTAGGTTTGTCAGTCTCATATGTATGAACCGCGTAGTACGAAAACAAGAAGTACGAGAAACATGGACGTACCCCCAGGAAGTACTCCTGGTCACGGTGCACGGGGTAGGTGTCCCTGATGCCTGCCTGGTGTAGCTGTGGAGCGGCCGCGGTGAAGGTGACGCGGGCACGTGTGCGCGGCAAGTACCACCGAAGGTAGGAAGTGTAGTTCTCCTCCGAGTGCGGGTGGACCTCGGCAATCACCTCCTCGGTGGCTACCAACCAGTCCTCGACGTACGGCAAGATCTGAGGTGCCCACAGTGTCCTTGCGTGCTGTCCCCGTCGAGTCAACCTGCAAAGAACATAATGGTCATCGAACGTTCCGCGCGTAGTCGACATAACAATAGTAAAGGTGAAAGAGAAATACTCACTGGTGGTCCTGGGGCGCGACGGGTATCGGTACGTTCACTGGGAAGACCTGCCTCAGTCCGAACTGCCTCATAACACGGTAAGGGCAGTGAGGCTCAACGAAGATGTCAAAAACCAACGGCACCACCGTCAACCAGTACGCCGCGTCACGCGTGCACAAGGCAGACAGACCTAGAGGTGCTCTCTCCGCGACCACGTGGTGTGTGTAGGGCTCCCAGACAACGTCCGAAGGCTGCAGATGGTCGAACTCGAAGACAAACTCCGGGTAGCTCCGTCTGACCTGGACGTGGGCGTAATGGCGCTGATGAGGACACAACTAGCTCGGATATAACCATGACTACCTTGTGTATTAATCAGCCGTGGTATCAGAGCTCTAGGTTCACCGTCAGGTTCGCCCAGTTTCTTTACCCTAGATTAGTTTTTGTTTTCGCAATAATCCTAGAGTCTACAGAAAAGCCAAAAAAAAATTTAGTCGTTAGTTACCTTAACCTAGACGTGTTTAGCCTTTGCATGATTCTTTTTCAGAGTCCGTAGTGTTGAGTTTGTGTCCTAGTTTAAGTTCTTGTTGCTGGTCTAGTGCGTTTTTTAGTCTAGTCGTGTGTTTTTCCTTTGTAACCCTAGCCGCCACCTTTCACCGTGTGTTAGGGTTCATCCTTTGAGAGCCGTTCCGCATCATAAACAACCATCAGATCACCATGCATCACCAGAACACCCCACATACTCCGCTGCCACCATATCCCAATTCCACCGCAAAAAGACTAGGTTATATCCCCTCTGGAAAACCTAGCCGGAAGCCCAAACTTCAAATAGCCATAACTTTTGCATACGGACTCGGAATCAGGCAAATTTTAACTTTTCGGATAAGAGAAAAAAATTTTACATCCGATTTGGCGGGTTTGGCGAAATCAGAATTCCAAAATTTGGCTTGCAAAATTGTCTGTTTGAGCTCACAAGTTTCTGCACTCTCTTAATAGTGGTATCAAAAAATTCCATAGGCCACATATCAACTCCGATTGAGCTGTAACTTTGTGGTGTTCCTATTTTTGTGCTCTTGGAAAATAAAAAAAAGAAAAGAAAAATAAAAGAAAAAAAAAGAAAAGTTGATTTCCACTGGTGCCTCGAGCTCACGACGCGCTCCGTTGAGCCTATCAGCCTTGCGGTTTTGCTATTTTTGCTGAGACTTGCCAAAGCTTGCCTGCCAGTCCTTCCTTGCTGTTTACTAGTGTCATATTCATTTGTGCCATCATTGTTACCACTACTGTCTAGGACACGAGTAGACCAGCAACTAAGGGCACGTGACTTGGGATTTTTATTCAACATTACTATCTGTCATTGGATTGTGTACCACTCACATATATTTGGCCTTCCTAGCTCCACATATTACTTCTGGACAGCACGGGTTCTTGATCCCTGCAATCGCTGACTACGCCTTCCAGGTATCCTTTGCTTTGCTGGTAAGAACTTTATAAGAGCTTGGTTTGGTGCTCCATATTGCTGAGAATTGTTGAGAGGCACCACTAGGCCTGCGTAGTAGATTATTAGGGATAACCTTCACCGTTTGTTGCTGTTTTGGTGTTTCAATGGCAGGTGACGATGATGAGGTCCATGTAAGAGCTTGGTAAGATGCTTCCATGATCTGTAGTTAATAGGAACAATATTGTTCTGTTGTTCTCTTTTTCTACTGATAATGGTAGGTTACGTCTCTTATGGATATGAGATAAAGTTAGATGGGAGACAAACCATAGCTGCTACATCACCTTCCACAGATGCACGTGATGAAAGTACTTTGGTGCTGCGATTGCGGGGCTCAAGAGCGTGCGCGTTCAAGAAGCCGGATCGATTTGTGTCGTGACTCCGTCCAAATCGTTGTTTATCAGAACCTTTCAGAAGGTCGGGAACTCTAGTGCACATCAGGCGCTGCAACACAAGGAGAACCAACTCGTCAGAACATCAGTCGCACACAATCTGAAATTTGAAATGAAAACAATTTGTACTTACGTTGCGGCGGCACCAGTACGTGCCCATCGTCGGCCCGTCGGCTGGGTGGTCCGGTATCGGTCCTAAAGCGTACGCAGCTGTTGACGCCAAATCCGTACCGCCGATGAGGATCCGGCGTGCGGACACACGAAGGCCTGGGAGATCTGCTTAGCTCCAGTGCAGGTCCTAAAATTGATGAAGCGCGGGCGTGCCAGTCAGTTTGATCCTGCCACTGACAAGATATGCAAAACAACATAACAGAAAGTCTATCGGCCGATAGGCCGATAGGGCAAAAACGTATCGGCCGATAGGCCGATAGCCAAAACAACCGATCGGCCGATGAGCCGATGGCACAATTCCAGCCGATGTACTGAACAAATATCTATATAGAGACGATCGGCTGACGATAACATGATGATATAACAATATGATATAGCATAATCCAGATAAATATAAGATAAACATTGATATGAAGATTAAAGCACACATCGGCCAGAAGTCCGATGGCATAAACTCTCAATAAGCAGATAAACAATAAATACTCTGTTGTCATCGGCCAGATCCGATCTATATGTAAAACTCTTGGGCCGATGCAACGTCCAGATAACTCATCGGCTGAAACCCCGATGAAACCCTTATTGGCAGCCAACAAGCAGGCTAGAGATTGCGGTTCTAATCACGACTTAGTAGGTCAAACCGAACTGATGCAGCACTAAGTATGAAAAGAAGCGCAAGACCTAGACAATCAAGCCCTTGACTGATTTTCAGAGTGGTGGATACCTTAGCCAATCTAATCTAGCAAGGCGATTTAGTCGATACCGGCATAAACCCTAAAGCGAATCTCGGCCGATAAGACTAAATCGAGAAGCCGAACCAGATTGACTAAGATATATGATAGTAGGTGCTTACGTTGACGAGATCAGAACGTCGAAGCCCTAGCCCCGACAGCGCAGGCAGCCATAACGAGACTTACCCCTCGTGTGAAGGGCATGAACTCGCCGAAGAAGACGAAAGTAAAAGGTTGGCGATGCGCCGAAGTTGTATTGATCGTGTGATCATTTACATGAGCCTTGGGCTTACATATTTATACCCATAAACTAACAAAGATCCTAACAGATTAGGATTCAAACTTTCCTAAAGATAAAAGGAAAAAGATAAAGTCCTTGCCGGACACTAACACACTTTCCTAAAGATAAAACAGAAAGCTAACAAACTCTTCCTAATTAAGAGATACAAGCCAAATCCTCCTCAAACTCGGTTTTCTCTGGATAAGATCTTCCCGAATCTAACAAGAATCCGACTGTTGATGGTGGTTGGTTTAAGATAATCCCCATCGACCGATGTAAAACTCTAGGCCGATACTAGCTTCGAGTCGATATGAACCTGGGCCGATGAGGACTTCGGGGCTTACCAAATTCTGGTGTTAACAGCAGCGGTGTCGACGATCGGTCGGCCGATCGCGAACCGCTCAGCTGCCCAAAGCTGAATAAGGAGAGGGCAGCCTGCGAAAATCGCTCCAGGATCCGTCTTGTAGCAGGCCTCGCACAGCGCACGGTACGTGGCTGCGAGGACTGCAGAACCCCAGCTCCACTGCGGCACGGCCCCTAGCTCCGCATCCGCGATCGCCCGGGCGTAGTGGATCAGGCCCCTGTCTACTGCGTGCCCGGTGGTGCTGGTGAACATCATCCAGCCAAACATCCACAGTAGGTACGCCTCTAAGGACCGTCTGAGCGAGTACTCATCGGCGTCGGGGTGGAGCTGGTCGGTCTACAACAAAAAGCAAACGATTATTTGCAGTTAGGCATTATTAGTTTTTAATCAATTAAAACCGATGCAAAGGGTTTTAAAATTTGTAGTTAGGCCCCAAGTCGCCCTCTGGGAGGGCGATTGGGGATTAGTTTTGCAAATTTTTGAAACCTAAAATTATTTTTGCAAATCTTTAAAAAATAAAAATTACAAATGCTAAAAATTGTATAAGTTAACTTACTGTGAACTGCAGGAGCCAAGCCTTCGTAGGCCCGGCGGTGGTGTACATGTTCGGGGGAGCAACTCCAGGGAGCCCAGGTAGCCTCATCACGGGAGCGAATCGCTCCATGATATCCTCTCTCCAGCCACCCGCACCGTCCACTGGGCCGACTGCCTCCCCGGCCAGTGGAAGCCCAAGCAGGTACGCGACGTCCTGCAGTGTAGGTGCCATCTCCCCACAGGGGAGATAGAACGTGTGCGTCTCCGGCCGCCACCGATCTACCAAAGCAGCCAGCAGCGACCGGTCCGCATCCCAGCGCTTAGCCGGGTCGTTCTCGTCCGCCCGCGCCTCAACAAGCCTGCATATCGCTATCAGGCCTGCCTCACGCAACCTGTGTACCGTGGAGTTCAACATTAGTACCACATTCCAAATAGCCAAAAGAAGCCATCAAGTAATTAAGCTCTATCGTACCACGGAACGTGTCGCGGATCGGCCCGCAGCAACTCGCGCGACGGGCGTGGACGAAAGGTGGTAAGCTGCGCACCCTGCACCGCCGACAAGTACGAACGGTGGCTCCTGTCCAGTGCCCTACTGAGGAGAGCCGGTGTCTCGTCTGCCATACCTGCATACGTAAGAGTGATTACAAATAAGCAATTGATAACGAAGAAAACATTACACAAATTGTTCATGTCTCACAAGGATAAATATTACACACATTACAAATGACAACAACATTACAATAGTTCATGTCTCACAAGGATAAATATTACACACATGACAAATGACAACAACATTATAAATACTACATCAATTGGATCACCGCTAGACTAAAAGGCTGACAGGAATAATCAAGTCATTGCATCGCCAGCGGATGACGTAGTTGACGCACGAGAACGCCTAGGACGTGGTCGCCTCGTTGTTGTTCCTTCTCCCGATGGACGGCGGCCATCGGTTGCCTGTCCAGATAGATCAGAACCTGCGACGGTTGGAGATTGCGAATTCTTCGGGCATTTGTTGTAAGTATGCCTGCGCTCATCGCATTTGCTGCACCGTAGAGTCCTCCCCCTGCCTCCGACTCGTCCATGTCGTTTCTGATGCGTCTCGACTGACGCCGGCCCTTTTTCAGCCTTAACTTCGATGGATCTGGAATGTAGAACACCTGTGGCCTCATAGTTGTATAAGATCCAGATATCCCGAACCCATATATCTCCTCCTTCCATGTATGAAATATTGCTGCTTTCCTGTAGTAGGGTGACACATAGATATCGGGAAGTATGCCGCAATCCCTAGCTGCTGCAAGTACGTGTGAGCAAGGCAGATGTCTAAGCTTGGGCTTCATGCAGCTACAACTGCAACCGCCGTCCGCATGAAGCACACATTCCTGCACAGCTTGAACGCGGTTGATGCCGTGCCTTCGCCTGTCCACACACATGATCTCGTACCTATGAACTTGGGTACCTTGGGGAATAACTCTGTGCTTCATAGCCTTTGCTATTTTATCTTGCATGTATTTTGTCACCACACTCCCAAATACAATTTTGTTATCTTGCATTCAAGGGGCAATTTTCTTGTATCTGTCCCTGAAGTATGCCTGAGTGCCATGAAGGATAAATTCCACAATACCGACCAGTGGGAGTCCTCGCACTCCTCGCATCACCCAGTTGTACACCTCGGCCAGGTTGGTTGTCATTATACCATACCGAGACCCGTCAGTGTCATACAACAGAGACCACTTTTCTTTCGGTTCATTCTCTATCCACTGCGAGAAATTATGTATTGATGATGCCGACCTTCTTCTCATTGTTGGCGGGTCATCATGTAGTGGACCAAGAGATACTGGAGGATCATCATCCTGTGGCCGATGAGATTGCTCGTCGGTTTGCTTTGTTGTCAGCTCATCCAATCTCCTCCACAACTCATTGAATTTTTTCTCCTGATTTTGACCACATAGCCTCTTAAATACATCCATCAGGTGCTTGTTCTTGAATTGCTTGTAGAAATTGGCTCCCATATGACGCATGCACCACCTACTCCAAACATCATGCCACCTGGCTGGAAGTCCCCTCTCTGGCCAACCATTCTGCAGGTAGTCAATTGCCTTCAACATGCCTGCATGACGATCATGAATGAGGCAAACATTGGGCCTCATATGCACGACTTGGCAGCGAACTCTCTCCAAGAACCAATACCAGCTTTCGGTGTTCTCACTCTCGACAAATGCAAACGCCATAGGTAAAACCTGGTTGTTCCCATCGGCTCCAATCGCCGTTAGTATCTGACCTCTGTATTTGCCTGTCAAGAAAGTTCCATCTATGCACAACACAGGGCGACAGTGCACAAATGCGTTGATGCAAGCACCCAGCGAGAAAAAGGCTCTTTGCAGCATGCTCTTGCTCGGGTCATTAGACAACGGAAAGGTCTGAATGTCATAATAGGTATTGGGGTTTCTCTGCGCAATGGTGCCTAACAGACGAGGCAAGTTATCATAGGATGCTTCAAATGTGCCATACCTCATCTCCAAAATCTTTTGTTTCGCCCTCCAAGCCTTGTAGTAGCTTATAGTATACTTGAATTTGTTTTCAATGTGCCTAATAATGGAGCCCGGTTCAAAGTCCGTATTACAAACCACATCGCTGTACATCTCACCGGCAACAAAAGCTGAGGTGATGTTGCGGTGATACTTATCAACCCCTGGCAACCAACATGTGTGCTCACCAACAATGCTCACTTTCCAATAGTCATTCCATTTTCCCTTATATGCATGAACGCGCCACGGACAATCATCCTTCGTGCACTTCACGTCATACACACAGTTGGTAGACTTCACCACCCTAAATTCTCTATGCAAGGAGACCGCCCAATGCTTCACCGCCTCTTTCATGTCTTCCTTATGCGCATACCTGGCACCTTGGATTACCTCGTTATCCTTGTATTCAAAGGGTGCTTGCTGCCCCTCTGAGATAACAAGTTGAGAGAAATCGGCTTTTGTCCAATCAACGGGCAGTACATCTTCCTCTTCGTCCGATGATTCATCGCCCTCTGCCAGCTCATTTTCAGAATCTTCCCTCTCCATTTCCTCAACAATTGCTTCGATTCTCTCCCCCTCATCCGCCACGCCTATTGCCTCCTCCAACCTTGCTTCGTTACCCCCAGTTCGCATCGATGGTCCAACATTCTCCACAGCATTGCTAGGACCTTCACCATCCTCTGTTTGCACTGTAACACTGCTATCGATTTCATCCAATGCCACAAAAATAACAAGGGGCCAGGACCTTTCAAATGCCATCTCTACATAACGTCTCCAGGACTCGGTGTTATCTACAGGCATTAGTTCCCAATAATATCCTTTCGTTGCACGACTGACTACAACGGATAGAGACATTGTGTTCACTCTTGTATCCACTTTAAATCCACGTAGTAACCAACTATAGACTGACTCAAATGTTTTATCGGCTGGCCTATCGATGCCCTTTGATTTCATACTAAATTCTGACAGATCAACACCATCTCGACCATATCTAACATTGCCTTCATCGTGAACTATCTGAAATATGACCTTGCTTGCCATTGTGCCTCATAAACACAGTCAAATTGAGTTTATTTCGTAATACGAATATGTTGCCTAGATCAATCTGTGCCTAAGTTAAATTCTATAACATTATGTTCTCTCTTCTAGATCTTAAAATATACCGAATTGGTTTTTTCATCTAGATGTATCGCCAATCATACTTATTTTCTACATATGTTCATCCAAATCGGTCAAATTCCATCAAATAAATCATGTCGTAATTTATAAATCAATAACTAAGTGCTACACATAGGGTTTGATTTACCGGCGGTAACCGCGCGGTTACCGTGGTTACCGCCCGTACCGCGGGGGTACGGTTACCCGTACCGCGCGGCACGGTTTAACGAATTTCGCCCGAATTCAAAAATATAAAAAAAAGAAAATCAACAAAAAAAAAATAGTGACAGTAGTGCTTGATTTGTACTGTTTTATGGTGAAAAAATTTCTCAAAAAAGAGTAATATTTATTCAAATTTGAGATCAAAACAAAAAATAAATTTGAAAATTGGAAAAAGAAAAAAAAATGGGCCGGCCCGTTACTGTGCCGCCCGTCACACATCGCGCGGTAACCGCGCCAAACCGCGCGGTTACCGCGCCATACCGCATGGTAACCACAGTCGATACCACCGTTTGCCCGAATTTTTGAATTCAAATTTCAATTTGCAAATTTGTCGCGGTTTTGCGCGGTTACCGCGGTAACCGCCGTACCGCCGGGTGGCGGTAACCGGGCCCCCGGCGGTAAGTCCATGTGTAGCCTACACATCTATTCAAATATTAAACAAAATTCTACACAAAGAAATGTATACATAGGTAAGGATATATCCTACATTTTAAAATCCAGATCATAGTGCTACACATCTATTTAAATAATATAGACATAGATCACAATATATTCTATAGGTTCATCTAAATCGGTTCGTCCTAGGTCAAACTCCCTAAATTATATCATGCACTAATTTATAAATCAAGATCTTACTACTAAAGAACTATTCAAATATTCACAAAATATTCTTTTTTTATAATAATCTACACAAAATAAATAACACAAACATATAGCGAGACATTGTATTTACCTGCAATCGAGTATGCACACCGACAGGGCTTCGCCGCTCTCGTTCTTCTTCCTCACCCCTCTCTCTATTTTTTTTTCTGGAGTCTCGAGCGCTGTAAATGACGCCGTCGTCAATGAACTCGGCTTATGTAGGGAGTAGACCAAAAATCGCCCTTGCAGAGGGCGAGATTAGGCAAAAATCGCCCTCTGCAAGGGCGGCGAGGGGGCCGCATGCAAAATTGCCAGGGCGGCCGCCCGGCAAAAATCGCCCTTGCCAAGGGCGGCAAGGGGGCCGCCTGCAAAATTGCCAGGACGGCCGCCCTTTGGCAGGCGGCCCCCCGGGGAGGGGAAAAATCGCCCTTGCCGAGGGCGGCAAGGGTCTTTTTTGCAAAAAGGCGGTGACGCGGCAGACGGCGCCCAACGGCCGTTTGCCACGTCGGAAAAATCGCCCTCTGGGAGGGCGATTTTTAGAACTCGCCCTCCCAGAGGGTGAGAGGAGATTATTTCTGCAATATTTCGAAACGAAAAATTATTTTTGCAAATCTTTAAATAAATAAAATTTAAAATGCAAAAAATTCGACGCTCTAGGGGATTGATTTCTTGGGCTTGGCCCAACGAAAGATGAGGGATGCAATATAGACTTTTTGGGGTCCCATCGACGGGCCCACCATCTTCCTTTTCCTTATCTTTTCTCCTTCTCTCTCCTTCTTATCCCATTCTCTCTCTCTTTCTTTGCCCTTGCTTCTTCTCGAGAGGAGAGGGAGAGGGAGCGTCGGCCGAGTGACGGTGCGGCAAGGGCGGACGGAGCAGCGCCGGTGGTGGCACGGCATGGGCGCGGCGGCGCGGGACGACGCGCAGCGGGGCCAAGATGGCGCTGGTGGGGCGTGAGGCCGGGCCGGCGTGGCCAGGCGCGCGGCACGGCGCATCGAGGCGGCGGCGGCTTCCAGCGACGCGGTGGTCGCGCTCGGCCGGGCGGCAGCCGGGGAAGAGGCCGGGGTGGCGCTACACGGTGGAGGCGGCGTCAGGGCAGGAGGGGAGGGCGCCGGTGGCTCGGCCTGGGTGTCGTCTCGACCGTGTGGCTCGGTCGGGCTCGGGGAGGAAGGGTGTGACGGTGGCGCTCGGCCTGTCGGTGCGAGGTCAGGTGGCCACGTCGTTTCGGGATGGAGAAGAGGTAGCAATAGTGGGAGGTGGTGGAGCTTGGAGGTTTAGGGAGGAAGACACGACACGACGACTTTTATAGCCATTGTGGCCGGCGGATGACGATGAAGGTGGCTCGGCCGAGCGGGGCCGACTACCCTGTTCGGTTGACGCCATCGAAAGGGCCGTACAAGAGAGCGAGGACAGTGGCCAGTGCGGGTCGGTGTGGACGCGGCGCCTGCTTTCGGTGTGAACTGCTGCTTCTATGCTCTCTTGGTGTGGTACAATGTATCACGATGGGGTTGCCATGGGGAAGTAGGAGACGGTGGACGGCGCGGTTAGTGAACAAACTTGCTTCTATGTCCTCCTCTCCCTCTACAGCTTCCCTCTACTGCTGTCTGCTTGTTTGTTTTGATGTGGTTAAAGGGGTGTTAGGGGAGGGGCAGTGAGGTGCCTATCTTGCTCAGTGAAAAATACAGGGAGGCAGAAGAGGCAAGAAAATAAAGGAGAGAACGTGTGCATGCATGAACGGTGAAACAAAATGGTCTTTGCTTGCCTCAGTGGAGAAAAAGGGAGAAGTGCATGCATGCTTACCTACTAACATTTTGCGCGTGGGCTGTAAATAATTTTGAACTTATAAAAGGACTGTGACTTTGATGTCAAATAATTTGTTTAGGATTTTTGAACAGATAAAGAATTTGGTTGGAGGGGTTTTGGTTTTGGAAAAATAATATGTAACGAATGGAGTGAGTAGAGCTTTAAACAAAATAATTTAGAACAGATAGATATTGGAGGGATGGTTTAGGACGCGTTTCAGATTCCAAAATCTAAACACGAGGATTTTATTTGGAAAAGAATGATTGGAGGACAAACTCGGCTATTGCCGATTCTGTCGGTGCGCGATTAAATTTGTCGGGAGAAACGTCTCTTGATTTTAAGACGTATATGAGTGGAAAATATTTGTCGGGCGGTAGAAGCCTAAAAATAAATATTTTTAGACCTTATGGATGTAAAGAAGATTATTTGTCGCACGATCAAAAATTCCAAAATCAAAATTTCAACTATGTGAATCTTTGGAATGATTTAGGAGCGAAAACTCGAATTTCAAAATTCGAATCATAGGAATTTAATTTAGGAGAAAATATCATGGTCAAGATTTTGGGTTCACAAGAAAACGAATCAATCGAGATCTTTGGTACAAAATCCTAAATACACTCAAAGAACCAAATTTTTGAATATAGGATTTTAATAAAATAGATGTTTCGACGAGGCAAAAATCGGGGCGTTACATCTCTTGCTGGTATGTGTTGCCTCCATTGATTAATACAAAGGGCATCTTGGTGTAGCAAAAAACACCAAAGGTCGTGATGAACGCAGTCTTCTCCTCGTCCTCTTTTGCCATGCTGATCTGGTGGTAGCCGGAGTAAGCGTCAAAGAAACTTAACAACTCACAACCCGCAATTGAATCCACCAGTTGATCAATGCGGGGAAGAGGGAAGTGGTCCTTGGGCACACCTTGTCGAGATCGGTGAAGTCTACACACATTCTCCACTTGTCGTTGGTCTTGCGCACCATTACTGGGTTAGCGAGCCACTCTAGATGGAGAATCTCTCCGAGGAAGCCTGCTTTGAGAAATTTGTCCAGTTCTTCTCGAAAAGCTTCTTTTTGATCTTGTGCAAACCGCCGTAGTTTTTGTTTCACTGGCTTGGCATCGGGACGCACCATCAGTTTGTGCTCGATCACCTCCCTAGGGACTTCGGGCATGTCGGACGATTGCCAAGCAAACACGTCTGCATTCTCGCGGAGGAAGGTGATGAGCTTGTGTTCCTATTTGTTGTCGAGCGTTGCCCCGATTTTAACTGTTTTATCGGGGTTGCTGCTGGTCAACGGGATGATCTTGATTGCGCCATCGAGCTTGGGTGCCTTGTTGGGTTTGCTCACTTTCCAATGGGGTTCTGTAGTGGCGGATGGCGTGGGAGTATGCTCGACCATGTCAAGGCTCCTCTTGTCGCACTGTACTGCTACTTTCGCGTTCCCGGAGATTATGATTGTCCCTTTTGGGCCTAGCATCTTTAGAATTTGGTATGCGTAGTGCGACGCTGCTATGAACTTCATCAATGTTGTCCTTCCAAGAATAGCATTGTAGGCCGTGTCAAATTCGGCTACATCAAAGGTGATCTGCTCTGTCCGAAAGTTATTAGCCTGGCCCAACGTCACGGCTAGCATGATCTTTCCCAGTGACTTGGACGATGACTCTAGAGAGATCCCGTGGAAGGGCTAGTCGGAAGCAACAAGCTCACTTCTAGGGATGCCCATTGCATCAAGTGTGCTGGCGAAGAGAAGATTGATGGAGCTACCGCCATCGACAAGGACACGTGCTACTTTGATATTCCGAATGGTAGGCTCGTCTACTATCGGATATCGACCTGGCATAATTGTTGTTGTCAGATGGTCGTGTTCTGAGAACTCGATCTTTTGTTCAAACCATCTCATATTGGTTGCAACTCCTTGTGATGTAGAGTAGACTTCGCGTTCTATCTTTTTATACTCCCTTTTACAGGTGTAAGTCGTAGAACCGCCAAAGATATGAGCTACATGCAGGTTGAAATCTAGGAACACGAGTTTGTTGTCGGACGAGAGATCATCAGTGCTCCTCTTGACCACACGAACTCGTTTTCCTTTTTCAAGGGCCAGCTGTTTTACCAACACTTTCTAGAAGACCTGGCACTCCTCCAGGGTATGTGTGCTGATCTTGTGGATTGGGCATCATTATCGTACTGGTTCACCATCTTGGTGGGTTCGCTTGTTCTGCGACAAGGACCTCTGTCTCCGCCTTGCGTTTTTCTTCCTTTTTGCGGTTCTATTTCTTCTTCTTTATAGACAACGGTGTACTGCCATTGTACTTTTCTACTGCTGCGAGACGAAACTTTCTCGGCCATCGCACCTCGCAAGGCAGGTACGAAAGCCCGACATCCGCCTCCAGGTATAAAGGGTGGACGACGTCCTCGCGGCCTGCGGGAACCGCCTTCTATGGATGATGACAACGACGAAGGATCATCGTGATGGGGGGTGCGACCCCTTGACCTACGGGCTTGTTCTTGGTCCCTCTTGGAATTTGGGGATCGTGAGTTCCGTCGCTGTTGGTTGTCATGATGTTGTCGATGATCCTGATCGTTCTCGTCCCATTGACTCTGGTGATCCCGACGATATCGATCGTTGTTGCGATCTTCTCGGTTGTCGTTGTCATCCCGCCTTTCGTTTCCTCTGTGAGGTGCGCGAGGTTGGCGGTGGTCGACATTGCTCTGATCTTGTCGCTCCCGCCTGCACCCATTCAAGTGATTGTGAAGATCACAGTCATCTTGATCAGGAGGGGGCTGATTGACCTGCCTTTTTGGCGATGCGTTTTGAGGGTTGTGGCCTGGATCCCGGCTGGGGTGTGGACTGAGGGCGTCCTCGACAGCGTCGTTTTCTAGTACTCGGTCTCTCCCTTGTGGACGAGGATCTCGAGACGGACCCTGTGGGTTAGATCCAGCTGCGGCCAAGAAGGCAGAGTTGAGATTGGCTACCGTTGACTATAACCTTCTGACCCAGACATCTGCTTCTGGGACGGTAATCGGACCAAACAGAGTTTTCTTTAGTAACGAGTTGACTGTGGTGAAGTGTTCGGTGAGGGTTTGAACCAGCTCCTCAAGTGGGTGCGAAGCATCGGGAGCAGGCGGCTCTTCCCCTGAATGAACCTCACCCTCTTCGAGTACGTCCTCGATGACTCCTTCAATCACGTTCACATCCCGTGGAGAATTGGATCCTGAAGATTCCAAGTTGTGAAGGACGGAGGGCTCACGAGGATCAATGTCGATGAATCCGACCAGACGATTTGGGGTTTCCGTTACGCTATCGTCCACTGACGCATCCCAAGATTGATCTCAATGTTGGTGAATCAGACAGCAAGGAACACGAACCATAGGACTGGTGATTTTCAAGAAGATCTTGCAATCCGTAAGGTGGTGACTTTTTGATTTGTGGATCGGGCACCACGCCTTGTGTGGAGATGTGCGCTGGATATTCCGATCTTTGCAACATCGAGTTCAACCTTCACTTGCAATATCACCCAACATTCGACCAAAGAGTGTTGAGATGTCTTGTGGATCGAACACCAGGTGTCGTAGTTTGGAGGAGATTTTCTTGTCAACACCTGGCCCCTAGTAGATGTCATGGGCTTGGCCGCTTTAGGAGTACTTTGGGACACTGAAGTCGTCGTATTCCTCTTTTCTAACTGGACGGGAGGAATAGCTGATGGAAAATTTCTTTCGATCGCCCTCGCGGCTCCTCGCGGCTCCGTTCTCGATTCCAACTGGTATTGGGGAAGGCAAGATTGGCACCACGGCGAAGACCGGGAAGACGAACGCCGGCTGAGTAGGATCTCCTAGGCCAGGACGAATGTGGACGTGGTTGTCGGAGAGTCTTGAACTTGAAGTCATCTCGGCGAAACCTTGAGCACCAAGTTTCTCTACCTGGCGCGCCACTATCTATGGTGTAGACCACGACTATGGTATTTATAGAGTATGGGGATCGTTGGTACAAGAATCTACACGAAATAAGTTCAAGCACACAAAAGACAAGGATTATACTGGTTCAAGCCCCTCGAGAGGTAATAGCTATACTCCAGTTTATATGGGATTATGATGAAAACCACAAAGATTACAATAAAGAACAACAGAAATATGAAGTACCGACGGGACCCCTATCGAGAACGACTCGCTGAGATCTAGGCGGTAATTGTCTTCAAGTCCTCCGGATTGCTTTTGCTATGAAGGTAGCTTGCGCTATGATTCGATGATCCCGTACCCCCTAGGGGGCTTTGTATTTATACTGCAGACTGCCTTGGTCTCCAAGTAGAACTCGGAGAATACTTTTAACCTACGAGATTACAGAGATTGTATCCTCCCTGAATAGGACCTTAACACCTTCTACTTGGGATACAACTTCCCTGCTTATTAGCCGATTTTTACAATGTTAAGGTAACCTTCCTGCATGCTAAGGGTATTTTGTATCCATATACTTCATGACTCCAAGGATATGAGGTATGCCTTATCCATATCCTTCACAATGCTGATCAGGCGCCAACACTCAGGATGGGGAAGGCGACGTTGGGAGGTGCGCATGGGAGAGGGAAGAGGAGGATGGGAGAGGCACGACGGTGGCGACGAGATGGGCGGTAGCAGGAGGAAGGGCGATGGAGGAGCGGTGCTAGGAGTGACAACGATATGTGGGGGAAGGGTGGTCACTGGCGCCGCCAACGCCGGGTGGCCCGGGAGGCCAAAAGGCACCAACCGTCCGCCCATCCGCCTTCTCAACAGCGCCGTCTCTGGCCTCGCCGTCATCCCTGTGGAGCGAACACCGCTGAGCTTCTCCACCGCTCCGTTCTCTCCACCCCGTCATCCTTGTCGCACTTCATCGACCCAACGATGCCCTCCGTCGTCGTCGGAGAAGATGGAGCCACCTGATCTTCCCCTTCTTGGGGGCCTGTCGATGTGAGGAAGAGGAACACAGGACGACACCGCTGTCTCGTCAAGACGGGAAGAAAGGGGCAGGAGGTGTCGTTAGGAAGAGGACTAGAGCGGCAACGGCAGGAGGTGTCGCCGGCGACACAGATGGGGATGGCATGGATGGGAGGGGACAGGGTAGGGGGAGGGATTGGGGTAGGGGAAAGGGTAGCTAAGCAGATGAAATGATTAGACGTGTCTTTTATAAAAATATCCTTCTACTTTTGATGATTACAGAGATGCTCTAAAAACGATTTTTTTTTCTTCTTTACATTATATTTTACATAACAACAAGGATATGTTTATAAAATATGCAACATGATATGATCGGTGAAAGAATTGTTTCACTATTTCTCAGATTGTCAAGGAGTTTTACAGAAAAACACAAGAGCATGGCATGGCTCGCATGCATGAATGCGGCTACTGGGTGGGTCTACTGCACGAACGTTCGTGGCTCACGAACGCTCGGACAGCCCAGCCCATATATTCTTTCATTATCTCTCTCCACCTTATCTCTTCATTTTTTTCTCTTCATCAATTCACGCGATTGACGCGAGCAAGCAAGGGACAATTACTTCGACGGCCTCCCTCCGGCGATGACGACAGCCTACTCCGGCGAGCCCTTTCCTTCTTACGGTGAGTCTCCTTCTCCTTCCTCCGGTGAGCCCCCTACTCCTTCCTCCAACGAGCTTCACATGAACTCATCTTTTCTCCACCACCGTGCCCCCCCACCGTGTCGCCGCCCGGCCTCGCCGGCGCCGAAAGGCGTCAACGTGCCGGTGCGGCCCCGCTTGGCTAGCCTCCTCCCCATCCCCTTCGCGTCGCTTTGCCCTCGCCATCAACACCGGCCCACTGCTCGCTGCCGACCCCGCGGCTCCGGCAGCACCGTTGCCGCCTCGCCGTCCACTCTGGTCCATCGTCCATCGCCAATCCGCTGTCTCCCAGATCATCCCTTTAAGCCCCGATCCTCTACTTTTCTCTCCCAAGCGCCACCCTTCCTCCACCCCCAAAACCCTAACCATAATCCTATCCTGACGTGTGTCGCTATGTGGTCAGGAGACCATTCACCAGATGGCTAGTTCCCGTCCGTTCGCAAACTAGTCATTCCTTGCGGCTACCCGCCACCTTCATGGGTACTGTACATGAGGGGATAACGTGGCTCGTATGCATTCGGCTACTGCCCACTACCAGTCATCGGTAGCAGCGCTCAAGCATTTGTTGCGCAAGGAGCCAACTAGAGAATCACGTTTTGCCGGCTTTCTTTCTCTCTGCGAGTAGCCATTACCGCTATGCAAACACGTGTCATCATCTCGAGGAGCCAAAAAAATTCGAAAAAACAAGAAAATCGATAGTAGTAGCGTTGTTATTAATTGATGATTTGTCTTGAGGCAGCGATGGAGCGTAAGTGTGAATTACTCAAATTTTAGAACGGAAAGAGTAATTCGTACTAATGAAAAAAAGATGGAAATAATCTATAGATTTTCCATAAAAGGTGGGAAAGTGCACAAAATGATTAAATAAAGATGATTTTATTTTTTATTAATTTTGTTTACAAAGACAAATAACGCAAAACTCCACAAAGCATTGTTGTGGACGCAACTTTACTCTTTTGAGTAGAGTGCACTATCAGTACCTAAACTAAACTTTTTTTTTTTGTTCATGTTGTTCTCGAACTCTCACAATACATTTTTAGGTATTCAAACTTATCAAAATGTATCATTCCGATTTTAAATTGTTAAGACTACTTCAGGATCCTTCGTGGTGCTCAAGCATGTCATTGGCATGTTTTTTAAACTACTACTAAATATTATGTTTCATGTAAAAAACTATTGCTCTAAAATATTAAATAAATTAATTTCAAGTTTATAATAATTAAAACTTAATTAGTTTTGTGTTAACAGTTTTCTCGTATTATATATCCTTACTTAATATTTAATCTTCATATGCTAAGTCAGTTTTGGTTGCACTGCAGTGAAGCCGACTTGAGAACTGAACTGAACTGGCCGGGGCGGACTCCTGTTTGTTGGCATCGCACATGACATGACATGATCACCCCGTCTCGCTTCCTCGTATGCTCTTGCGCTCTTGTCTAATCTATCAGCCACGTTGGTTGACATATTGGAGGAAAAAAGGAACGGTATATTTATAAATAAAAAATAATTTATAAATAAAAATTTTATATACATGTTTTTACTATCTAAAAACAAATGTTAAAAAATAAATTATGATAAAAAACCTTAAAATCAACTTTTAATTTAAGATTAAAAATTTAAATATTAACTAATAAATATAAAGTATAAGCGAAGCAATCAGACCGTATATATGGCCCAGTAAATTAAGGATGATCAACGAGAAACTTGGTGCCATGACACTGTTTGCCGTGAGACAGTGATGGAGCGTGAGTCTGCAAATTTCGTCTTTTCCGTTCTAAAATAAAATACAAGGCAATTTAACTTTTTGGCATAGTCTCCGACGATACCCTTTTATCATTGACTTTTTCTTAATATGTTATCAATAAGCACTAAATTAATATCATATAAAATTACTTTAAAACACGAATGTAAGGTACATGTATGAGAGTATATAACACTTAACACATATATATTTTAGTTAAATTAGTAGTCAATTTTTAAATATTGATTTTCGCTGAAAACAATGGCGCCTTCGAATGGCAGGATGTAATTTAATTCACTAAAGGAAAAAATAAGATGGAAATAGTCCATGGTTTTTCCATAAAAAGGGGAAGTGCACAAATCGATTAAATAAAGACAATTCTATTTTTTTAATTTAGCTTAGACATACGGAAAATACAAAACACCACAAAACATTATGCATGTGGCTTTATTTTTTAATATATAATGTCTTGGGCTTAAATCACCTCTTGAGTCTCGCTTATGTTCGGATTTGAGTACTCTTGGTAGATTTGTTGTTGTTGATATCTAGGAGTGAAAGCACCAATCTCTTCTCCCCTATTATTCTTTAAGCTACGAGCTTCCTGCCTTGAGATGCGATATGCATTAGCAATCACATCCACAGGCATTGCACGGAGAACTGAGTTTTTCCCCGCAATGTGGTTTACCATGGCATTTGGGTTTGTCTTAAACGCGACATATTGAAATCCTTCGTGCTCTGCTTTTTTCATAACCACATAATTCTGTGGTATGATTAGCAATTGCCCTGGACGGAGAACACCATTAAATACAGCCTTCCCATGGTTACTAACAACCTCAACTCGAGCACGCCCTTGAATTGTATACACCAAACTGTGAGCATTAATATTCCAGAATGGTGAGAGAATAGCATTCTGCAACAAGTGTAAAGAACAAGGTTATATGCAATTTAGTTATGATGTTAATCGGACTATGAATGTTAGAAGAACACTAATATTGTAAATATATACCTGGTATAGATTTACTCTTGTAGCACTCATTTGGACAAAGTTAAGAATGGAGAACTTCTGGCTATTGAGATTTGTAATCCTTCCAGCACGGGGGTTGTAAGTATCAGCATGATTAGGGTTTTCTATGTTTAACCTTGCCCTAATTGCACAGAAGTTTTCATCCAAGCCATTGTATTTGCTTGTTGATTGCCGCTCTCTATGATATTGAATTTGTTGGTACTGATCTTGTGTTTGTTCCTGTTGTTGTGTGATAGTTGGTTTTATCAATCGAAGGCCAGTCTTCACTCGAATGATCTCTCCTCTTCGGTCATTTTGACTTTGTAGCCTTCTGGTCGTCTCTATGTTAACGCCTAAGGCCTCACTTAATAGCTCGGTGTTGAATCCACTGAATATGTTTTGCTCAGAATGTTTGTTGATTGAAGGGCCGGACACTTGTTGCTCTTTAATATTGTTACCAGCTAACAAGAACTCCTAAAGTTTTGCACAAAATAAATTGTTCAGCATATTGAACTGTAATGTAAACCAATAGGGGATAAAAATACGCAACATCTGCTAGCTAGATTGGATATTAGTTTAAAGAATAGTACCTTTTGTCTTGGTTCGAGTTGATTAGCATTGTTGTTTACATCAAAAACAAACAAAGCAACAACAGGGGTGTCACCCTCATTATAGAACCAGTGTGGTACACCAGAAGGGAGTGCAACAACATCTCCTTGCCTAAATTGGTGGATCTTTTGGTTTTCATCTCTAAATTTTTTTCCTTGACTTTGTCTTTCTCCTTCAAGACCAAAATGCCTAAACTGCTTTTGGTAAGTTGCTGGGCAACCAGGAAAGGTCAATCCCAGTGCACCAGTCCCTACAAAAGAGGACGCACATATCAAATTTACTGAGCCCCAAATATGCATATCAGCATATGTTAATGTCTTAATACATAGATTATAGATACATTACCAAAGATACATATCAATGAAATTTTTACTAGCAGGAAAGTCACACAAACCTTGGATGATATATACTAGGCCAGGAGTGTTGGAGTATCGAGGTAAAAGAAGGCCCTGAGGCTCAATAATGCGACGAATTACTAATGTACCGGTGCACTGGAACTGCTCATTCTTCTCGTCGAAGTACTCTGTAACCCCAGCTTCATGCCTCACTCTCCTAAGTGGCTCAAACGCTTGGAGCCTATCAAACCTACAATCCCTGTAACCCCCTTGTCGATGATTTTGCCATGGATTTATGCCTAGACTAAATATCTGAGCCATAGAACCATGGCAAAGGAGAAGGACACAAAAACATATAGAAAATCGAGAGAATGCAATAGTTGCCATAACTATTTTTTGAAAGGATAATAGAAACTCAGCTGATGTGATTTCCCAAGACACGAGGTCCCTTTTATAGCCAAGAAAAAGCAACTTGGGGTGTAAGGAGGTGACAGAGTTACTTGGAGTATAAACAATAGACATCCTATAAAGTGTATTGAGTTGTGCAAAAGTATATACACAAACTAGGTTAACAAGACATATCTATATGTATACTAGACTTTTATTGTGTTTTGTAGAAAAATACTTATTGTGTTAGTTCAGAAGTTGTCTATCCCTACACTTTAGATTTTTTTCCTTCTTGGCTTTATTTGTTCCTGCGTCATAAAGTTTTTGCATGGGATAAGTTTGTTTTTCCTTTACAACAGAAAAATTGTATTTTTGTTGTCAATTTTGTCTAGCTTGTACACTCATGTTATACGCCACATAAAGTAACGGAGATAAAATGTATAAATGTTTTAGTTCTGTTATGTGTCATGTTTCTTTTCAAATTTATGTACTCCACCACTAACTTTTCACACTTTTCTGCCCATGATTTTGTTGACAAAAAATCCGCGTCCAGCCGATAGTGCCAAATCTGCGTTGACGCGAACCGTGTCGAAACACACGAAGGCCTGGGGATCTGCTTAGCTTCAGTGCAGGTCCTAAACTTTGATGAGATACGGGTGTACCAGTCAGCTTGATCCTGCAACTGACAAGATATATAAATTGACGATCAAATAGTTGATCGGCTAACAAGCCGATGTAGCGATATTAGCCGATATCGATAGGGTTTTGAGCAATCGGTTGTATGTCCGATGTAGATTCTGACACTTGAATAATGATATAAAAGCAATCGGATAAGCTGTGAGAACTTGTAATAATACAACAATATAATCCAATAGAAACCAATCAGCCAATTGTAACGCCCGTTTTGTCGCAGCGTTAGCGGGAAAACCTAATTCCTAAAAACCCTATTTGCGAAAGTTTGCTCTTCAGTTGAGTCTTGTCGTGTGCCAAGGTCTCGTGTTTTCCCTCTCGTCCCAATCCCGGAGAAAACCGCGAAATTGGATTTCAAATCCAAGCCCTCAATCTCCTCCTTTCAATCTCTCAGGTAAAGTCCACTTTACCTTCTTCCTCCCTCAGGCCGTTTCCTCTCGGCCTGCTCTCTCCTCCTCCTCTCCTTCCCGGGCCGCAGTCCGGCCCAGTCCTCCCTCTCCTCTACCCCGGCCCGGTCTCCCCTCGGTCCAGCCGCCCGCTCGGCCACCTTCCCCCCCCGCTGGGCCGCGCCAGGCCGCTCGGCCCGCGCGCGCCCGAGCTGGGAGCACCAGCTCTCTCTCTCTCCCATCCTGCTCCTTCGCTCGCCCATTCTCCCCTTTCTCTCTCTTCCCCAACGGCTCCCGCCGGCGCCGTTCCGTGCTGCATCCGTCTGGCCCCGCCCCTGCGCTGCGCGCGCGTGCCGCCAAGGCGCCGAGCGCGCGCCCCCTCTCCCTCTCTCTCCCCGCGCGCGCCCTTGCCTGAAGCGGCATGGAGGCAAGCCTCCTTTCCTCCTCCCTTTTTCCGCTTTTTCCCGACCGACCGACGTCACCGCCGTTGGCCACTAGCGCCGCGCGCCGGTCCCCCGCCTCTCCCCTCCGCGAACCGTCTCTCGGCCGCGAACCGACCTCCGCGCCCCCTCCCCAAACCGACCTAGCGCCCCCCTATAAAACCCCCTCTCCCCCGGCCGCCATTGCCGCCTCCACCCGAGCTCACCCCCTTTTCTCCCCGCTGCCACCGCCGCCCTCGTCGCCCGCCGCCGCAGCCGAGGGCGCCCAAAGGAGCTCCGGGCGCCGTCTCCTTCCCCTCTCCCTCGGCCGGAGCCGCGCCGCGCCCGCGCCGTCGCCCTCTTCTCCGGCTTGCCGCCCCGCCGCGGTAACTTTCTTCTCCTCCCCGTCTCCCTCCTTTTCTCCTTGGTTTAGGCAAGCCATTAGCTCGTAGGACCTCCCTCCGACCACCGCCGCAGTCGCCGTTTCCTCCTCCGCCCCCTCTTCGCGCCGCCGTAGCCGTCGCCGTCGCGCGTCGTCGCCAGCCGCCATCGGCCTCCTTCCGGTGAATTCGAGCCGATGGCTCACTCCCTCTCTCTCTCCTCTCCGTCCCGGTGTGTTCCCCTTCCCTCTCCGGCCTCTCACCGCGCCGCCCGAACCCCTCCGCCGTCGCCAGCCGTCCGATGCGGCTCCCTGTTTCTCCTCACCTCCCCTCTCTGTCCGACGTGGAGTCCACGTGGACGCCACGTCTGCCTGCCCCGGCCCCGAGAGACCGGTCAAACCTCCCGCCATCGGCCGCCCGCATCGGGCTCAGGCCACTCGGCCTCTCTCCCCGCTCGGCCCACTCGGCTGCTCGGCCATCGGCCTCCCCTTTCTCTTCGGCCCATCGGCCTCGGCCGTCGGCCTTCTGGACCCCCTCGGCCTAGGTCCATCGGCCTCGTACCCATCGGCCTATCCCCTCTCGCGCGCCGATCGGCCATGGACCGATCCCTTCGGGCCGTCGGCCCATTAATTCGGCCGCACCCATTACTATTCCTTAGGCCGCCTGATTAAAAGTCCAATTTCCATCCCTCCTTCCATTTCTTTTCGAAGGAATTTTTAATTCCTTTTCCTTTAGCCAGAAAATCTTTAATCTTCGAAAATTCATATCTTTTCAACCGTTCGTCCGATTGACTCCGTTCAACTTCCGAAATTCCTCAAAAATCGAGATCTATCCAAAGGCACACTTAGTGGTCATTAATAGGGCTTCTTTTTATCGCTTTGTTGAGTCGTCTCGTTTCGCGTGTAGTTCCGGAGCCCGAAGACCCGCAGTGCACGGATTTCGAGGAAGAAGCTCAAGATCTCGAGCAAGGCAAGTCACCTTTGATCAATTGAACCTATAATTTAAATTAAGTATTTTGATTCCGCAAACTATGCATTAATTAGGTTACACTTGGCACTTGGCCTCGATTTGCAATACAACCGGTAGGCCAAAGCCATTTGCTGCATTTACCTTCCTTGACTATTGAATACCCTGACACCCTTGTCACCCCTCAGGTGAAGTCTCGGTATTCGCACCTCGCGTATGAATATCGAGACTCCCCTCCAAATTTAAAATGATCACCTGGGTAAAACTTGAGTTTACAAAATGCTTGGAAAACCCCACACTTGGGTCGGTGCCTTGAAAATAAAGTGAGTTTCCAAAACTCGCGGTACGAGAGACGTACTGGAGGTACGGTCTACTCGTTCTCGCTCTAAGGACCTATTCCTTGGGAATTACATTCGAGCATATGTCAAGTACGACCACATGGGTGATATGGGACTCCCCTGGCTGAGTAATTAGCTAGGCCAGGGAAATCTTGATGCCAAGGGACAAGTGGATTCGCCGGAGTGGTGTCGGGGAGGACCCCTAGGCTTCCTAGCACAGTATGGTCTGGGACCTAATCTGGTGTTGGTCCGTGGGACCCCTCCCGTTGGCATAAGATGACCCTGAGTCAGCTTTCGAAATGCCTTGTCGTGAAAGCCTCAAGGTCGCCAGACGTGACTGAGAGTCGCGGGCTGGGTGATTCGGGGTTAGTAACGTCGTGTGGGTAAAGTGTAACCCCTCTGCAGAGGTTCATAACTGTTCGAACAGCCGTGCCCACGGTCATGGGCGGATGTGAGGTGATTCCTTAGCGTAGTTTTAGTGAACACTTTGTAAACTACTGTTGGCGTGAGGTTTTCCCTTCTGTGCTTGGTTTAAGGCTGTTGGAACAGCCGGAGTCGGTGACGATTGGCAGGGAGCCTCTCGTACCGATGGGTGGACTTGTGGCTGTTGGAGCAGCCGGAGTCGGTGACGATTGGCAGGAAGCCTCTCGTACCGGCGTGTGTGAGTTGTGGCTGTTGGTGCAGCCGGGGTCGGTGAATGATTGGCAGGGAGCCTCTCGTGCCGATAAGAAACAATCGATACATTTTCACTTCTCCGGCCGGATGAGACGCACTTTCTCGTCCGTGCCGTTGAGAAGCACTCACTTAGATGTTTCTGAAAGTCTTAAACTCAAATCATTTGTGAAAAACAACTGGCCTTCCTTTGAAGCTTGCATTAAACACTTAATCCCCCTGACTTGCTGAGTACTTCCGTACTCACCCTTGCTCTATATAATTAAACCCCCCCAGTTCTCAAAGACGAAGAGGTGGACCCTGCTGATGAAGAGTTCTTTCAGGAGCAAGCTGTCTTCGAGCAGTAGTAGGGTTTCGGCCTTTCCCCAAGGCTTTGCTTGTGGCTAAGGGCCAGCCTCCGCCTTTTTGTACTGCTGTTGCGAACTCGGGTTCTATCCGTAGTTCCAACCCTGGTTGTAATTCTACTCTTAATAAAGAGACCGCTGTTGTTGTGATAATCTATCTTCCTGTTGTACCAGCGCTATTTCCTGGGACTGGTACAGGCATACAGGTTAATTTGGATCGCCTTATACTGGCCTCCGCTAGGGGCTAGTTCGGGGCGTGACAGAAGATGGTATCAGAGCACAGCTTTGGCCT
Organism: Oryza officinalis; assembly: GCA_008326285.1. Taxonomy (NCBI): domain Eukaryota; kingdom Viridiplantae; phylum Streptophyta; class Magnoliopsida; order Poales; family Poaceae; genus Oryza; species Oryza officinalis. Next base: position 12,869,599 of record BDMV01000002.1, on the reverse strand, counting down.
TAGGACGAAACCCGACGTTAGGTGGCCGTAAGGATGCTAAGTTCTAAAAAAGCTATTTGCGAAAAGCTCGGTTCTTTTCTTCTTCTCTTACTCTGTTTACAAAACTGGTTACTGACTTCTCTTTCTTTTTCAAAATTTGTAGATGGCAGTCAACGCCACCCACAGTTCCCACGGCGTTGGTGAGGGTCACCACGTCGACCAGCTGAGATACCTCGCTGGCTTCCTTGGCTTCTCTTGTCCCGAGTACGCTGGGTACTCCGTGGACCGCTTCCCTCCCCGCTGTGAGCTGTCCGTGTACCTTTACCCCCACGGAGGTACACACAGCGCTGGCCTTCGCCCTCACCACTTCAACTTGGCTCGCCCCACGCTCCAGCTGGTGTACCAGGAACTCTCCTGGACCGCTCTGCATCGCTTGGCCTACGACTACCGTCGTCGCTTTGCAGGTTCGGCCTTCCGGCTGATCCCGCAGCTCCCTCCTGGCCGTGCAGACAGCCGCTACCCTTGCCCCTACCGTGAGTCGCACCCTACGCTGACGCGCATGGTGGAGCTTTCTGGTGCTCAGGCCACTCAGCACGACCTTCTCCTTGAGGCTTACCGCTCCTTGGCTCGCCACTATGCCGCGCTGAAGGCCCGCCTTGCTGAGGAGGGTGTCACCTCCGTGGACACTACCTCCTGGGACTCTGGCCGCCTTTGCCACTCCAGCCACCTGTCCTTCTACAGTTCACGTGGCTCTGCTCGCACTCCCAGCGGCCCACGCTCCCCCAGCCCGCGTGTGCCGTACTCGCCAATTTACTCTCGCTACCCCCACCGTGCCAGCCCCTCCTACACCCCAGGCCACACCCCAGTTGTCAGCCGCCGTGGGCTCCGACTGATCCGCACCGCGCGGAAGCGCGTTGTGGGCTCCTCTACTGTGTTTCATTTCGACTACCCAGCTCCTACCCCGCCAGCAGGCCGCCCTGCTGCCGGCCCTCGACAGGTTCCGCCGGTCCCTTCGAGTGTGCCGGTCGACGTGTCCTCTTCAGACAAGCCGACCACCAGAGCCAGCCAGGCAGGAGAGCAGTAGAGTTCGTCTGCTGCAGGTGGAGTTCGAGTGCTAGACCTTTTGTACCACCGCCAACTCTTTTGGAGTCGTGGCGAGGTAGTGTGTGAGTGTGTTGTTGTGGGTGTTGTCTGGTAGTCTGGATCTTTGAGGTGGTGTGTGTATGTTCAAGCTCGGCGTAGCTCTGTGACTTGTCCACACCCGTTGTATTAGGTGCTTTCCGTGTTGAGAAAAGCTTTATGACTAGTGCGTGCTTTCTGAGCTCGTTTACTTTACTTCTCCTCTTTTAAGTGCTGTTCTGTTCTCTTACCCCGCCCCTTTCTGGGAGATTAGATGGCTGGCCGTCCCCGTCGTGCCGCTCGTGCCCCCGCCCGTCTGGGTTATGAAACCCGCAGGGAGGAACCAGAATCGGAAAATGAGTCAGGAAATGAACCGGTTAATGCTCCAGCTCAGGCAGATCCTGCAGCAAATCGTGCACAGGACTTACCCCCGCCTCCCCAGCTTCAGGCAGATTACCAGCACATGATGGCAGTTCGGACTCAGATCTTGCAGGGCTTAGCCCAAGCCATTGCAGGCATCCAGTAGAATTTGCAGCCGCAGGCTCCGCACCCAGTGCCCCTCCACAACAACAACCACAGATCTAAGCTGACAGACTTTCTAAGATCCCATCCACCGGAATTCTCTCACACCGTCGAGCCCATTGAGGCGGACGATTGGCTAAAGGATGTTGAGAGAAAGCTCAACCTAGTGCAGTGCACTCCAGTGGAAAAGACCCTTTTCGCTGCACATCAGTTGAGAGGCTCTGCAGCCGACTGGTGGGAGAATTACTACAATGCCCATTCGGACTCAGTCAACATTGAGTGGGCAGAGTTTGCCGATGCCTTCCGTGCAGCTCATGTGCCCGAAAGCACCATCGACCTGAAGAAAGAAGAGTTCAATCGCTTGAAACATGGTACAGGAAGCGTCAATGAGTACCTGAGTCGCTTCAACAAATTGGCTCGGTATGCTCCCGAGGAAGTGGACTCCGACAAGAAAAAGATCAGGAAGTTCTTGAAAGGAATCGCAGTAGGGTTGAGAATCCAGTTGCTTGCCCATGACTTTCCCACTTTCTAGCACATGGTCAATAAGGCCTTGCTTCTAGAGAATGCCAGAAAAGAGGCAACTGAGGAATACAAGAAGCGCAAATCTACCCACCAAGCGCCCCCTTTCCGAGGTGCGCCACGCCCTCGAGTTGGACATCCCAAGCAGTACCACCAACCTACTCATCAAGTCAGTCGCCAACCTGGCTTTACTTCCCGTCCGCCGGTGCCTCGCCCTACTCCGTCGCCCCAGCAGCATGCCCCTAGTGGCAATACCGCAAGGAATAGTGTCACCTCCTTCAATTCGCCCACAGGAATGGCAAATGTGCAGTGCTTCACGTGCAAACAAATGGGACATTACGCCAGGCAGTGCCCTCGAAATCAGGGAAACTCTAACTCTGCACACTCCGATGCTAGCTTCCCCAGGACCCCAGCACCTACACAGTCCCGTCCAGTCACTCAGACAAGTGGACAAGGTTCTCGCGCCTCCAACAACTTTGGACGAGGTCGAGTGAACCACATTCAAGCTGAAACCGCCCAAGAGGCCCCCGACGTGGTGATGGGTATGTTCTCTGTCAACTCCATACCCGCACTCGTTCTGTTTGATTCAGGAGCTTCTCATTCGTTCATATCGCAAGCTTTTGTGAAATGAAATGGTTGGAAACCCAAAATTTACAAGTACCTATGGTAATACATTCCCCTGGAAGGGATATAAGGGCAGATAAACTATGCCCCAAGGTTGACCTAGCAATAGAAGGGGTTAGCTTCGCAGCCAAACCCATAGTCCTAGACTCCCAAGGTCTGGGTGTCATCCTAGGGATGGATTGGTTGGTTAAGCACAAAGGACAAATAGATTGTGCTGAGAGAACCATCACTCTGCAAGGACTTGGAGAAAAACAAGTGCGTTTCACTCCTCTCCTTCCCGGAAACCGGTCAACCCTAAACAGTTTCCAAGCCACTCCTTTGGAAATGGTACCTATAGTCAACGAGTATCCCGATGTGTTCCCAGAAGAACTACCCGGAATGCCACCGGATCGAGAAATTGAGTTCTCCATAGAGCTTGCCCCAGGCACCGCTCCCATTGCCAAGAGACCCTACAGAATGGCAGCCAACGAACTGGCAGAAATTAAGAAACAGATCGAAGAACTTCAGAACAAGGCCTACGTGTGACCCAGCTCGTCCCCTTGGGGAGCCCCTGTGCTCTTAGTAGAGAAGAAAGGTATCTCTGAGAGAATGGTGATAGACTATAGAGCCTTGAATGAAGTAACCATAAAGAATAAGTATCCCCTACCACGGATTGACGATTTGTTCGACCAATTAGAAGGAGCCAGAGTATTCTCCAAGATCGACCTTCGATCCAGGTATCACCAACTCAAAATCAGATCAGAAGATATCCCCAAGACCGCTTTTTTCAACGCGGTATGGCCTGTATGAGTTCACCGTGATGTCCTTCGGACTCACCAACGCTCCGGCTTTCTTCATGAACCTAATGAATAAAGTTTTCATGGACTACTTGGATAAGTTCGTTGTGGTCTTCATCAACGACATTCTGATTTACTCAAGAAATGAACAAGATCATGCAAATCATCTACGGAAAGTAATGGAAAGGTTGCGAGAACACCAGCTCTTTGCCAAGTACTCGAAGTGTGAGTTTTGGTTGCATAAAGTAGCCTTCCTTGGCCATGTCATCTCCGCCGAAGGTGTCGAAGTAGACCCCAGTAAGGTTGAGACCGTCCTCGCCTGGAACGCACCCAAGACAGTGTTTGAGATCCGTAGTTTCCTCGGTTTAGCGGGTTACTACCGGAGGTTCATCGAAGGATTCTCCAAACTGGCCCGACCAATGACGGAACTGCTAAAGAAGGAAAAGAAGTTTGAATGGTCAGAAGCATGTGAACGCAGTTTTCAAGAACTCAAGAAAAGATTGACGACTGCTCCCGTCCTCACCCTGCCTGACATCCGAAAGGATTTCGAGATCTTCTGTGATGCATCGAGACAAGGTCTAGGATGTGTCCTGATGCAAGACCGAAAGGTGGTGGCCTACGCTTCAAGACAACTTAGGCCCCATGAGGTCAACTACCCTACACATGACCTGGAATTGGCAGCCGTAATTCATGCCCTAAAGATTTGGCGTCATTACCTGATTGGAAACAGATGTGAGATTTACACCGACCACAAAAGTCTCAAATACATCTTTACTCAGAGTGAACTAAACATGAGACAGAGAAGATGGTTGGAATTAATCAAGGATTATAATCTCGGTGTACACTACCACCCTGGAAAAGCAAATGTGGTCGCCGACGCGTTAAGTCGCAAGACCTACTGTACTACCGCCCTAGTTTGGCCGACCTAGGATGACCTGTGTCGAGAAATCGAGAAGTTGAAATTGACCATGGTCCCTACCGTAAACCTTGCCAGTCTTACAGTGCAACCTACCCTAGAATCTCAAATTCGAGAGGCACAATCAGTTGACAGAGTTATGAAAGAAATGAAGGATAAGATCCGTAAGAAAAGACTCAAAGGTGGACCCTGCTGATGAAGAGTTCTTCCAGGAGCAAGCTGTCTTCGAGCAGTAGTAGGGTTTCGGCCTTTCCCCAAGGCTTTGCTTGTGGCTAAGGGCCAGCCTCCGCCTTTTTCCGCTTCCGCCTTTTTGTACTTCTGTTGCGAACTCGGGTTCTGTCCGCAGTTCCAACACTGGTTGTAATTCTACTCTTAATAAAGAGACCGCTGTTGTTGTGATAATCTATCTTCCTGTTGTACCAGCGCTATTTCCTGGGACTGGTACAGGCATACAGGTTAATTTGGATCGCCTTATACTGGCCTCCGTTCGGGGCTAGTTCGGGGCGTGACACCAATAATGATATGATAGAATAAATGTCGATCCGATGGTTAAAGCATACATCGGCTAGAAATTCAATGTCGTTAAATCCAAATGATTAGCTAATTGATGAAACCTTTGCTGCAATCGGCTAAACCCAACTTTTGTGTAATTCTTATAAGTCGATGCAACGTCCAGATAACTCATCGGTTGAAACCCCAATGATACCTTTATTGACAACCAAAGAGCAAGTTAGCTCTTAAGATTCCAAGTATGATAGTAGGCCAAACCCAATTGATACAGCACTAAGTATGAAAGGAAGTATAAGGTCTAAACAATCAAGCCTTTGATTGATTTGCAGGGTAGTAGATACCCTAACCAATCTAAACCGACAAGTACAGTTTAGCCGATACCAAAAAACACTAGAAAAGGCCTGGCCGATACAGGTAAACTGCACCATCGACTTAGATTGGATAGGATATATGATAGATAGGTGTTTACATCGACAAGATTAGAGTGTCGAGGCCCTAGTCCCGCCGATACAAACAACCATAACAAGCCTTACCCCTCGTCGGAGATCAATGCAGCCCAACTCGAAAAGAACTCATCGAAAAGTAAAAGCAAAAGAGTGGCAATACGCCGATAATAGATATATTGATCTGTGGAGATAATTATACCCATGAGTAGATACTAGTCCTTATTGGACACGAGACAAACTTTCCTAAAGATACAAGCCCTCATCGGACACAAAACACACTTTCCTAAAAATAAAAGGAAACTAACTGACTCTGTCTAATTAATAGATAAATTGACATGCCATGTCCTTCATGAACTTGGCCTCTTCTGGATAAACTTCTTTTAATTGATTAATTTCCTTAACCGAACCCATCAAGAATCCAACGGCTGGTGGCTGATAATTTTCATCGGCTCATTTCAGGACTCTAAAGCCGATACTGTCTCTAGGACGATGACGACTTCGGGGTTATATATATATACATACATATATATATGTGTGTGTGTGTGTGTGTGTGTGTGTATATATATATATATATATATATATATATATATATATAAAAGCTCATTATTTGGATAAGTTTGCTCAGTTAAGCATAATTTTATGGTTTGTTGTTACAACCTATTATAATGCATTTACCCAATAGTTTGTGATGTCATGAATTATGAGATTAGTCATATGCTATCTAGCATCACTATATATATGCTGCTCATCCCAAGCTTGGAAATTAAAGTCCCATCTTGATAAACCATTGCCTATTTTTATAAACTAACAACCCACAAAGATTGAACATAGCAGGTAAATTGACAAATGCCTAGTATTTTCCTGAATTTTTTTCAAGGTTTAGTAATTATAGAAATGTTCAGGTTAGACAACAGCTTGTCTATGCTCCGGGCATGCCAACCATCTTCAAATTCGATTGATATCTCATATCTCCCTCTATATGTACACAATTTCAACCTAGAACTTTGATGAATGACATACAAGAATAGAAAGCAAATATATGTTAAAATGAAGATTTATGGAGGATATGTGTGCCATAATCTATATATGGTGTATATTGCATAGTGAACAAGTTGGTTGGTAGATAAAGCGCACCTCTATGCAAGTAGTGAGTGATGTGTAATAAGGGGCATTGGTGTGGAGATTAAGGGTACCGGATACCCTCACGACTGGCTTATCGACTTACCATAGGGGATAGGCTATGACTCATGATTATGTAAACCGGCTTAAGACTTGGGTATTACGTTACCACTGTGATAAGGTAATGGCCTATAGTCTAAAGTTGGTAAGATTGAGGAGTCCGACATAGAGTATGATTAGGTCTCCGACTTGTAAGCCTACCCACTGAGACTATATAAGGAGGTTAGGACGTCCCTTGAGAGATAGACGACTACACGTGAAAATAGACAATTAGAGAATCAGATAACTAATATAGCGAGAGCACACGAGATCAAGAGATCAAGAGATCAATAAAACACTCGGCGGATCGAATCCCCGAAACAGGAGTAGGGTATTACCTCTCGTTGAGAGGGCCTGAACCTGTCTAAATCCCTTTTGCATACCCATCGTGTTCGGCGCTTGACTGCTACCCCCAAATTCTTATTGCCGAAACCAAGTTTCGACAGTTGGCGCGCCAGGTAGGGGATCTGCGTCAAGTTTTCTTCATCTCACCGACAAGCGCGATGGGCTCTTCATCAGGCATCGACGACCTCGCCTTCGCCCCTGGGCAGGCGTTCCGCTTCGGCAGCCTCAACTTCATCACCGACAATTTTGGCAAGCTTTCTCTCCTCGACTCGGATTCGAACCAGTCGGGAGGGGAAAACCACTTGGCGCCGTTCGGGTTACTGGATGACGCTAAGATCTACTATGATCATCTGTCTTCCGAGTTGGATTCGATCCACTTGAGAGAATCTTCTTCATCATCTTCATGCTGCGGTCTGGGCGCGAGGGAAATTGCAGTCATACTCGAACGACTCGGGTCATACTCATCTACGGAACTCGATGAACACCTTAGCTCCCCCGACTTCGACGACCTCTATGACATCTCCACGGACGACATTAATAGCTCCGACTTCGACAAAGATTACTACGATCCGGCACTCCTCGACGTCCTCATGGCCGAAGTAGCCGAGACCGACTCAACCATGGCCCGGAGGATTGCGGAGGAGGAACGAGCCAAGCTTGAGCAAGAGCGCAAGCGTATCGAGGAGGAGAACAAGCGCAAGGAGGAGGATCTCAAGAAGAAAGAAGAAGCCGACAAGAGGAAACAAGACCTAAGGGCGACTGGGCGCTCCGCCCGCGAGGCCATATTACAGACACGAGTCGACAACGCCAATATCTTCCAAACGCCTAAGCAAAACGCCGTAGCTACCCTCACCCTCATCGATACCGTCATTGAAGTGGCGCCCGCTGCGGTAACACCACTTTTGGACAAGATCAAGACCATCGTTGCAACCACAGCCAACGGCCCTCCCTCTAGCTCCGCGCGGAGACCTACTGAGTCCATTGCCGAAACACCCGAAAGAAGCCGCCTACCACCGCTACGATCCAAAGACTACAAGAGGCCTGAGCAGAGCAAGACACCCGCTAAATCCAAAGACCCTCGCCACGACGCACCATGGAAGCATCGAGAGCAATCGGCCGACTCTCATGAGAGAGGTCACGGCCGGCCACCCGTCCACGATCGGATTCGACGCAGCTACAATTCCAACCATCAAAGCAGCTCCCGAAGACCCCCGCCGAGTGACTTGAGGGAGGTCCTTGACTGGCGCCATCGGGAGCGTGACAGACGCTCTTATGAAGACCGAAGGAGATCGCCCGACAACTACGACGATGGAGTGCCCGCGTTCACTCGGGACCTGCGTCGAGTGGACTGGCCGAGTGATTTCAAGCCCACAGGAATTGACAAATACGACGGCAAGACTGACCCCGAGTCATGGTTGACCGTGTACACCCTCGCCATCCGCGTAGCAGGAGGAGACAGCATGGCCATGGCAAACTACCTGCCCGTTGCTCTCGCCGACTCAGCCAGGAACTGGCTCACGAGCTTGCCAAGAGGCTCAATTGACTCGTGGAGCGAGCTTCGGGACCACTTCATCGCCAACTTCCAGGGTACTTTCAAGAGGCCCGGGACCTACTTCGATCTATACAACGTGATCCAGAAGCCAGACGAATTGTTGAAGGACTACATCCGGCACTTCTCGGAAAAGCGGAACAAGATCCCCAACATCACCGACGACGTCATTATAGCCGCGTTCCAGAAAGGCGTCCGCGACGAGTTGCTGATCGGCAAATTTGGGCGCAAGCCACCGAGGACGGTCAAACAGATGTTCGAGACAGCTAACTCCTATGCCAAATCTGACGATGCAATCAAGGCCTCACGGCAAGACAGGCATGACAAGAGGGACGACAAGCAATCCGGAGGCAGCTGGTGTTCTAAGAAGGACAACAGCAACAACAACGGCCAAAAAGATCGCAAGCGTAAGCCCGAGGACCTGGTCGCCACAACGACGAACTACCAACAGCAGCGTCCCCGAGTCGCCGCCTACGACAACATCATGAACGCCCAATGCACCCATCATCCGAATCACAAGCACGCGGCCAAAGATTGTTTCATCTACAAGCAGTTCGCTGAACAGTACGCAGCTCAACTACGCCAGAAGCCGGCGGATGAAGCCGGCACATCAGGAACCAAGAAGGACGACCCGGCTGGCAGCTCAGAGCCTTTTCAAGACCACAGGGCCGAGTTAAATCATATCTTCGGAGGACCGCTGGCGTACGAGTCCAAGAGGAAGCAGAAGCTGACCGACAGAGAAGTCAACGCGGTACAACCCGAAGTCCCACATTACTTACGATGGTCGGAGGTGGCTATCACGTTCAACCGCTCGGATCACCCTGACCGAGTGGTTCACCCGGGGCGGTATCCCCTGGTACTAGACCCGGTGGTTCGCAACATCAAGCTTAAGTGCGTCCTCATCGATGGCGGCAGCGCCCTCAACATCCTCTTCGCCAAGACGCTAGACGAAATGCAAATCCCGAGAGAGCAGAATTAAAGCCAAGTTCAGCCCTCTTCCATGGAGTCATCCCAGGGCTGTCATCTACGCCACTCGGGCATATCTTCCCGTCACCTTCGGCGTTCGGGAGAACTTCCAGACAGAGAACATCACCTTTGAGGTTGCCGACTTCGAAGCGGCTTACCATGCAATCATCGGAAGACCTGCGCTCGCCAAGTTCATGGCGGTTCCACACTACACTTATCTCATCATGAAGATGCCCAGCCCCAACAGAGTTATCACCTTGCGCAGCAATGTCAAGCAAGCCTTCACCTGCGACAAGGAAAGCTGCGACATGGCCCAATCTCTTGAGAGATTACGTGGCCAACAAGAGATCTGACTGGCCGCATCGACATCCAGAGAAGGCAAGATCCCTGTGAAGAAGATAACCAAGTCGGGAGAAGGCGACGCCAAGACGAAGAAAATTCCCCTTGACCCCTCTGATCCCTCTAAAACTGCTGTAATAGGCGCAGAGTTAGATCCCAAATAGGAAAGCGCGCTCGTCACCTTCCTCTAGAATAATAAAGATATTTTTCTTGGAAACCGTCTGATATGCCGGGTATTCCTAGGGAGGTGATCGAACACTCATTAAACGTCAAAGATGACGCGAAACCTATTAAACAACGACTCCGCCGCTTCGCCCAAGATCGAAAAGATGCCATCAAGGAAGAACTTGCCAAGCTCTTGGCTGCCGGGTTTATCAAGGAGGTTTACCATCCCGACTGGTTAGCCAACCCAGTCCTGGTTCGGAAGAAGACAAGACAATGGCGCATGTGCGTGGACTACACTGACCTCAATAAGTCTTGCCCCAAGGATCCTTTTGGATTGCCTCGTATTGATCAAGTCGTCGATTCAACAGCCGGCTGCGAGCTTCTGAGCTTCTTGGATTGCTACTCGGGTTACCATCAGATCAGCCTGAAGGAGTCCGACTACGTGAAGACATCATTCATCACCCCGTTTGGAGCCTATTGCTACATCACGATGCCCTTCGGCCTAAAGAACGCCGGAGCCACCTATCAGCGTATGATCCAGAGATGCCTTTAGACCCAACTCGGGAGGAACGTGGAAGCCTACGTCGACGATGTCGTCATCAAGACCAAGTAGAAAGAAGACCTGATCGCTGACTTAGAAGAAACCTTCGCTAACATTCGGACCATCAGAATGAAGTTGAACCCGGAGAAGTGCACTTTCGGTATGTCGTCAGGCAAGCTACTTGGCTTTATGGTGTCTCATCGCGGCATTGAAGCAAATCCAGAAAAGATCAACGCTATCTGGAACATGAAGCCCCCGAGTACCCAGAAGGACGTCCAGAAGCTCACTGGTTGCATTGCGGCGCTGAGCCGATTTGTTTCCAGACTTGATGAATGAGGTATGCCTTTTTTCAGGTTGTTGAAGAAGACGGACGATTTTCAATGGACCACCGAGGCCCAGAAAGCCTTTGAAGACTTCAAGGAGTTCCTTACGACGCCACCCGTGCTAGCATCGCCTCACCCTCAAGAGCCTCTGTTGCTCTATGTTTCCGCAACCCACCAGGTGGTCAGCACGGTTTTGGTCATCGAACGTGAGGAGGAAGGACGAGCTCAGAAGGTTCAAAGCCGATCTACTTTGTTAGCGAGGTGCTGGCAGGAGCCAAAACCCGCTACCCTTAGGTACAAAAACTGTTATATGGAGTTCTAATTAATGATAGGAAGTTGGCCCATTATTTTCAGAGTCACTCGGTTACCGTGGTCACGTCTTTTCCACTCGACGATGTCATCCATAACCGGGAGGTTACTGGGCGCATTGCGAAGTGGGCTCTGGAGTTGATGCCACTAGATATTACTTTCAAAGCGAGGACGTCTATAAAGTCTCAAGTCTTGGTGGATTTCGTGGCCGAGTGGACCGAGCGGCAAGAAGATGTACCTAGGGAGGAGCTTCAATACTGGACCATGCACTTTGACGGATCTAAATGAGTCACCGGCCTGGGAGTGGGAGTCATGCTGATTTCCCTGACTGGGGAGAGGCTATGGTATGTTCTTCATATTCACTTCCCTGCCTCACATAACGTCGCCGAGTACGAAGCTTTACTTCATAGCCTACGAATCGCTGTGTCGCTCGGTATACGACGAATGATCGTACGAGGAGATTCCCAGCTGGTGGTCAACCAAGTAATGAAGGATTGGTCCTGTTTGAACGATAACATGGAGGCCTACTGACAAGAAGTTCGCAAACTTGAGGACATGTTTGATGGACTGGAGTTATCTCACGTCTTGAGACACAACAATGAAGCGGTAGACAAGTTGGCACAGTTTAGGTCCAAGCGAGAAGCAGCCCCGACTAACGTTTTTGTGGAGCATCTCTACAAGCCAACTGTTGCTAAGAAATCAACCCCCAGTGAAGAAGCTACAGACCAAGTTGCCATGCGCGACGCTGATTGGAGGACGCCATTCATCAAGTTTTTGACTTAGCAAGAGCTGCCGGAAGACCGGCATGATGCGGAACGAGTCCGACGTCGCAGTCAAAGCTACGTCATGGTCGATTCAGAATTGTACAAGCGAAGCCCTTCTGGAGTTTTAATGAGATGCGTCACGCCTGAGGAGGGACGACAATTATTGCAAGATATTCACTCTGGTATATGCGGCAGTCATGCTGCGGCGCACACTTTGGTTGGCAAGGCCTACAGGCAAGGATTTTTTTGGCTCACGGCGGTCACTGATGCCGACAAGGTGGTCCGTACATGTGAAGGTTGTCAGTTCTTCACTCGGCAAAGCTATGTTTCAGCCCAAGAACTACAAACAATCCCTTTATCATGGTCTTTCGCCGTATGAGGCTTGGATATGGTTGGTCCTTTCAAGAAGGCTTCAAGAGGTTTCACGCATCTGTTCGTCGCGATTGACAAGTTCTCCAAGTGGATTGAGGCTAAGCCGGTTGCTACTATAACTGTGGATAACACGCGAGATTTTATTCTAAACATTATGCACTGGTTTGGTGTTCCGAACAAAATTATAACCGATAATGGGACTCAGTTCACCGAAGGCGTCTTCAAAGAGTTATGTGAAGATTTTGGAATCAAGATTTGCTATGCATCGGTGGCACACCCTAGGAGCAACGGATAAGTCGAACGCACCAATGGTATGGTTCTTCAAGGCATTAAGGCCCGAGTGTTTGATAGGCTACGTCCTTACGCCGGAAGATGGGTTCAAGAGTTGCCTTTGGTACTATGGTCGCTACGGACTACACCCAGTCGGGCTACTGGCCAATCACCTTTCTTCTTGGTTTATGAGGCCGAAGCAATGTTGCCGAGTGAGATGGAGTATGAATCTCTTCGAGTTCATAGTTTTAACGATGAGCGCTATGATCAAGACAGAGTTGACGACTTGACCCGACTGGAAGAGGCTCGTGAGGCCGCATTAGTTCAGTCGGCAAGATAACTTCAAGGGCTTCGGCGTTATCATAATCACAACGTTCGATCACGAGCTTTTATTGTTGGCGACATGGTTCTACGAAAAATTCAAACTACAAAAGATAGACACAAGTTATCTCCGCTATGGGAAGTCCCTTATATAATTGTTGAGGCCACTCGGCCAGGAGCATATCGTCTAAAGCGTGAAGATGGGACCATGGTGGAGAATTCTTGGAATATTGAGCACCTTCGTCGATATTATACTTAGACTTATTGTATCATGCTCTTCTCGACTGCCGACTTCAAGTAAGATGACTTTTGAGTTGTCAGTCGGGGGCTACACAAATCAATAAAATATGATGTTCTTTTATCAGTAATGATTTGTTCATACTTAGTTTATCATTGTTTATTGTTCTGACTTGAGTTCAGCAAGTAAGGACTGAAAATTTTTCGATGGCTTAATCGTTCCTAGGCTTGGTGACAGTCAGACGAAAATTTTTAAGAATTTACATGTGACGACTCAGATTAGGGCATAAGCATAAATAAATTAAGAAATTACAAGTCATGTCTCAACAATGTTTGCATCAGCTAATCTACCCTTGGACGTTTTCCACCACGTCAGCAGCAATCTTTTGGCCGTCTCTTGTGCTTCATTAATCAGCTCTAAGGTCTGCTCATCGGTGGCACCATCAGCGAAGCCTTCTCCTATGGAGCTTATGTCTACCCGAGGATAGAGTGACTTTGTCATGGCCAAGGTTTGACTCGCACTCATGACAGCAGCGTCTGTGATATTTTCCATATACTTCTTTGGTGTTGTCCTGAGTTTATCGCATACTTCAACCGCGTCCAAAGAACTTGTCCCGAGGCCGTTTTCATAAAGCGCCGACAGTATTGGCGTGGCTGCATTGGCGATATCATCTCTAACTCTTTTGGCCCTCCGGACTTTTTCGGCGAAGACTTCAAATTGAGCTTGGGATTTTACTCTATTAGCTACAAGTTTGATATGATATAGATTGCATGAATAGCCAAGATCAGATTGAGGAGTACAAGTTTCAAGGGTTACCTTCAATTTCTTCTAAGGCCTTGCTCTTGTCAGACTCAAGCTTGGTATTGTCAGTTTCTGCCTTTTTCAATTGAGCCTTGAGGGAGTCGATCTCAGATACATTGGCTACAATATAAAGATTTGGAATCGTCAGGATCAAACAAATTATACGAGATCAAGACAAGCTGATTTTTGTTACCTCCGATTGAACCACGAAGTTCTAGGTTCATATCTCGACGCTTATTGATTTCCTCCCTCAAGATGGCCTCTCGAGCCGCTGCTTCTTCTCTGGTTTCCTTGAGATTTTGTTGGATATTCTCCAGAGAGTTGACGTGAGGCACCAGCTTCTCGAGAGTGTCTGACTTGGCCATTGAGCGGTAATGTATTCTCTGCATTACGAAGATAGAGTCAGTCAATTACACAAAGTTATATGATTAAGATATGAGAAGCTTATACGTACATTCATCAGCCGGGTTGCTTCATTGAGGCTGGCAATGAGCATGTTGCGTTCTTCGGCTTTTTTTTGTCTGTTCAACATGATGCCCTGCCTTTTGCCCTCAGCATCCCGCCATTCGATTTTAATTGGAGGAACTGAGTCTTCAGAGGACTTCAGTCGGGTAATTTCTTCCTCTTCGGTTGCTTGCTCTAAGGATGACAAATGAGATGGATGTCGAAAATATATTCAAGACAAGAATCTGAAGACTATTTTGAAGCTTACCTGTCCTTGGAGCTGGGTCCTCGACTAGTGTTTCTAGACTACACGAGCCCTGTGTGTCCTTGTCCGGCTGGTTTCCAGTCGGGATATCCTGACTGGCAGTCGGGGGCTCCTGCACAGGAGTGTCCTCATTCGGGAGAGGGTCCTAAGACCCTTGTTCCACAGATTTTGGCTTTTCTGGCACTGCAGATTGGCTCATTTTTTCTATCTGCCCGGTGGGATCTATATCTTGAGGTTTTCTGCAGAAGAAGATGAAGATAGTAAAGACAAATCTATTTTCAGCAAGAAGATAAATTTGAATAAGCAAAGAGATACCTGTTGGACTTCCTAATCCTCGGAGCAGATCTTGAGGATGGTCTCGGCGAGCTTATGTTAGCCTTAGGAGTTTGGATTTCCTCAGTATCCTCGTCCGAGTCATCCATGACCAGCCGCCTTTTGCTAGCTCGTTTGCTGGTCTTGTCGGCTGCAGCAGCAGTTCTTTTGCCTTTACCTGATGGTTTGATTTTTGGACCACCAGTTGGCTTTTTGATAGCTAGCTCGTTCAGCATATCTTCATGATAGACCTTATTCGGCTGAGAGATGATCAAAGCATTTGCCTGCAAGCAATGCTCTTGAGACATATTGAAGAACACAAACAGATTGAAGAATGATACGAGTTGCAGAGTCTACTTACCGGAGGAGGTGGTTGAAGAAGATTAAAGGAAGCAACCGGGAGCTTATGGCTGTACTCCAGCGCGATTCCGGAAGAGAAGATCTTGTACATCCGAGCGCACAAGACCTGGAAATTCAGAGATTCGTGGTCTTTCCGGTTGGGATCACTCTGGCCTTCATATTCAAATGTTGGCTTAGATCTTTCCTTGATAGGAGCCAGTCGGCACTTGATAAAGTGCCGGGTGATCTGCTCTCCTTGGAGGCCTTTATTCTTTAGCTCGAGGATTTTATCCAGAAGGTTGTTCACTTCTATCCAGTCCTAGTTTTCTGGCATGGTGTTCCAGTTAGCTCTTTGGATGGGTGGGAGGCCAATGAAGTCGGGTAAGCTGGGGGCTGGGTTCGAGATGTAGAACCAATTTGCGTGCCAGCCCTTATTTTAGAGGAAGAGGGAAATAATCTTTGCGGAGGGTTCCGCGAAGCTGAAAGCCGGCGCCACCCACAACGCAGGGATTATCCTTAGTTGGGTGTGCCTTGAGAGAGAACATGCGACGGAAGAGATTGAAATACGGGTGGATACCTAAGAAGGCTTCGCATACATGGATGAAGATGGTGATATGCAGAATCGAGTTTGGGTTCAAATGATAAATTTGGAGACCGTAGTACTCCAGGAGGACCCGAAAAAATTCTCAATTTGGAAGACCAAACCCGCAATAGAAGAAATGGGTGAAGACAACGATCTCACCGATGTTTGGGGTCGGGAATTCTTCGCCGAACGCCGGACACCAACCGATGATCTCCTTGGTCGGAAGAACTCCGTCCTTCACCATCTCCCGCAGGGTTGATTCCTTCATGTCAGAGGTAGCCAATTGGTCGAAGGGGATTTCTCTCTCCTCAGCCATGGATGCAGATTGGGGAAAGTGGATCTGGAGCAGGAGTGGGGATTTTTTGGAGGAGATGTCGTGAGACTGGTTGCGCGCGATAAATCCTGATGGAGCTTGAGCTTCTGGATGGATGGATTTGGATGCGCACGAGTTCTAGGTTTCTACGAAGAGCCTGTGAACAGGAGCATGAAAGGGGAAATTTTTGGAAGATGAAGTGGCGGGGAAGACAACGGCGCTTCAGAGATTTTAGGGTATCGCTAGGTTTTCTTGTGTTTGGGCCGAGACCCATGAGAAGCTTACGGCCCATATTACAGGTGTGGCTCGACACGTGTCTCTAGGGAGTTAAGCAGATTTGCTCTGGCAATATGCGCGTGTCTTATTGCCCAATGCCTTTAAAATCCTTTCATACAGCGGTTACACAACTTGTTGAAGGTTGGTACGATGCAACTTGGAAGGTGACAAACAGTAAAGTTTTTATAACTGTCCTGGTAACTTTTTTATAGGTTACAGGAGCTGTTTGGTTTTTTGCAAAGCATTTGATTTTATGATTATGTCGATGCTTTTTTGCCACCTTGGTGTGCTCTTTTTGATTAAGACCAATATTATGGTTGAAGCTATTTAATATTTTGGTCATATTTTTCAGATGACTGATGAATTATGAGTTTATTAACTCAGATTTTCTATCCATGAGGGTTGGCTGAGTTGTTTATTCCAAGATGACTCCGGCAGAATGACTCGGATAAGCATGAGCTTGCCGAGTACTCGGATTCATTATACACTATGCCTTGATTATAAGGTTATGTGTTATATGATTTTTTTATGATGATTGCTTTTGGCTTAGGCTAGGCATTTATTTAACTCAGGAGAGTATGATTATTATAGTTCTTGACTATATGCTTAGTTTGTTTAACTAAACACATAGTCGGGGGCTACACCTAATTAGGTGCATCAGTCGATGCACCTAAATATCTATTTTTAAGAACGTTTTTGAGATGTTTTAGCCCTTCACAGCCTTTCTATTGGATGATAAAGCACTCGGGAGACTTGGGCAGAGATGATGGAAGCACTCAGCGATAGAAGCACTCGGCTAAGGAGGTACTCGGCTATGTGTTGTTCTGGTTCGAGGCAAAGTTATCTCGTCGACTGTGAAGGTCTCAAGGGCTACTGTGGAGATTATGGATACCGGATACCCTCACGACTGGCTTATCCGACTTACCATAGGGGATAGGCTATGACTCATAATTATGTAAACCGGCTTAAGACTTGGGTATTACGTTACCACTGTGATAAGGTAACGGCCTATAGTCTAAAGTTGGTAAGATTGAGGAGTCCGACATAGAGTATGATTAGGTCGTTGACTTGTAAGCCTACCCTCCGAGACTATATAAGGAGGGCAGGACGTCCCTTGAGAAATAGACGACTACACGTGAAAATAGACAATTAGAGAATCAGATAATGAATATAGCGAGAGCACACGAGATCAAGAGATCAAGATATCAATAAACCACTCGGCGGATCGAATTCCCGAAACAGGAGTAGGGTATTACCTCTCGTTGAGAGGGCCTGAACCTGTTTAAATCCCTTTTGCATACTAACCGTATGGGTTAGAGTATACGTGTATGCATTCATATTAGTGAGTGTATGCGTGTGTATTCATATTAGTGAGTATACATGTGTATGTGAGTATGTGTGTTATTACTATGCTTTTTATAAATATCCAAACCAATCGGGTGCATGATGATGCATAGACGTAGCAGCGAGGGTTTTTTTTAAAAAAAAAATATGTGTATACCAGTGGACGTTCAGACTCCTAATAGCATTTATCCTTTTCTTTTCTTCACGTACTATTTTTTGTTAGGCAAATTTTGCTACAGGACATCGTGACTTTGCGGTTTTAGCTGTATGACACCGCACGAAGTGACTTTTGAGGGAAGACATTCTATAAACGTGGTAATTTGCCAGCAGACACCGGACCCATTAAAATAATAATTCCTGGTTGAAGAGGAGAGAAAATTGTGTGAAATGTCAAAAATACCCCTGGACCCACATGTCACTCTCCCCATCTCTCTTCTCTCTCTATCCCCTTCGTCGGCGGCGTGGGGGTCATTGTCGCCGATGGGAAGCAGCGTTGGCAGGCAGGAGAGGGAGGTGCTCCACTGCTTCTTCCAGTGGTCAGGGCTGGAGAAGGCGAGGACGAGCGCACTGCCAATGGCTTCATCATCAACATGTTCGGGGACATCGAGGGTGCCTTCGTCAACGGCTACACAGCGGCGCTCGGCCAAAATGCGTGGGCCATTGGGCTGATGTGCGTCGCCGCTGGCACTGACGCCTATGCGAGGGCCAGCCGAGGCAACCTCGCCGATGTAGACACTGGTCGTATCCTTTCCTGGCTCAATGCCCGGGCGCCAGTGTTCGTGTAGTACATCAGCTTCGGTAGCATCTCGCACCTGGCGATGAAGTAGGTCATCGAGCTCGCCTGCAGCATCGAGGCATCAGGCTAGCTGTTCATTTGGGACATCAAGGAGGTCAAGGCCGCAGTTGTGACAGAGTGGCTTGATGGTGAGGGATACGAGGAGCGCGTCAAGGACAGGGGCCTCCTGGTACGTGGGTGGGCGCCGCAGGTGAGCATCCTCTCGCAGCCAGCCACGGGTGGGTTCCTGACCGACTGCGGGTGGAACACGATGCTGGAGGCGATCACCCATGGCATGCTAGCGTTGACATGGTCGACCATCCTCAACCAGTTCAGCAGCAAGTGGCTGCTCATCGATGTGCTCGGCGTTGGTGTCATGTCGGGGTCACGATGCCGCTGATTTACCTTCCCGCTGAGGCCAAGGATGTGTTGGTCGCCAGCACCGGCGTGGAAACTGCTGTGGCTGAGCTGATGGACGGCAGCACGGACGACGCGCGCCAGGGAGCTCACCATGAGGGTGAGGGTGGCGGCCGTCTATGTTGCCTCCCTCTCCTGCCCGCCCGCACTGCCTCCTGTCAGTGGTGATAACCCCCATGACACCGATGGAGGGGATAGAGAGAGAAGAGATATGGGAGAGCTGACATGTGGGTCTAGGGGTATTTCTGAGATTTTTTATGCCATTTTTCTTTCCTCTTCAACCGAAAATTATTATTTTAATGGGTGCGGTGTCCACTGACAAATTACCATGTTTGTAGGGTGTCTTTCCTCAAAAGTCACTTCGTGCGGTGTCCTACAGCTAAAACCGCGAAGTCACGATGTCATGTAGCAAAATTTGTCTTTTTGTTAAACTTTTAGGGGATTGGTAATAGTTGCATCATAAACTATTCACATTACTGTTCATTACTACAGAAAATATTTGACGCTTTTCAAGCCGACTTATTTCATACCTTAAGAGTTAAACTAGTAATTAGATATACCTTATTCATCCATATGCTTGTAGGATCGAAGAACAAGAACTAAGCCAACCAGAGGGGGGGTGAATGGTTGTAGTACCCAAAAACCAAAACTTTTAGCGGAATTAAAAGTTACCCTCAAATCGATGTAGATCGGTCTGACCGAAATAGATCAGCCGGTCTGACCGCGCCTGTGCCATCGGTTTGACCGGTATTGATCTCTCGGTCTGACCGCTCCAAAGTTGCCTCTGCCTCCTGCCGCTGTGTCCCCGCCGGTCTGACCGCTGCAATGCCGCCGGTCTGACCGCCAATGTCTCGCCGATTAGACTGCCAAAACCCAGGCAAACACAAATTGAAGATCTCTCAAAGTAGATGACAACTTTAATACTTTTATCTGTGTTTACAAAGTGCAACAACAGCACTCCTCACGAAAATCTCGACTAAACTTGAAACCCTAACTCAACAAACAACTCAATGCTCTCCAAAAGCGATATCGGGAGGCCACACCCTCCCTCTCTATTTATACATGAGGTAGGCAGCCTAAAGCCACTAACCAAACTCATACAAGAAGTCCTAATCTACCTAGGAAACCTTCCCGTACAAGAAACCAACTTTACATATAGCAATTCTACCAAATTTGGACTCCTTCCAAATTCGACTCTGCATCCCATACGCACACAATATCTCCATCGTATGCCATATGGAATCTTCACGAACCACGTGCATTAATCTTTAGCCTAAGTATCCCACATGATATCTGACCGTCCGGACGTCACCTTATCTCCAAGTTGACTCTCGATCCATCACCGGCAATACTCTCTCGAGACGTAAAGATTACCTACACATGAATCAAACAAAAAAAACATATCCAAGCACAAGCTATCACAAACTTGACTCATTGTTAGCACACAACAGTATTACATACGCATAGTATCCATCTAGAAGTCATAAACATGGATTAACCATGGATATCCAATGAAACAACCCGAAACCGAAACCGACACAGAGTCAGCCAGACAGACCGCGGGCTGGCCGGTCTGACCACACACATACCACCGATCTGACCGGCCTTACCTGCCCGGTCTGACCGGACCCAACAAAACAACAGTCCCTGTTCACCAACTGAAAATTCAATCATCTCAAAAACCACTTCGCCAATAATCTCCAAATATCAAAACCAATAACCTCAGATGCCAATTATTCATCACAACAAAAGAATCAAACACACTTTGATTTTACAATCTCCCCCTTGATGAACACATTGGCAAATCCATCAAAAATGTTTGTTTTGGTATTTGGAAAAATAAAAACAAAAATGGTAAAAATCTCCTCCTTTTGGAAAAGAAAAAAACCATGAAAAATGCTTGTTTTTTTATCTCTTCGTTCTCTTCTCCCCCTTTTGACAATGATTTCATCAAGCATGAAAATTATGTTCGGTTAAGATGCAAGAGCTTAATACCATACATATAGTAATTCATGTCATGTATTGCAATAAAAAGAAGATAAACCCATCAATTATATAGCAAGTATATACTAGAGTATAATCATAAACCAAAGATTTTACAATTAAGGTCAATAATGCAATCAGGATTCATGAATTCAAAAAGATTTATAATGCAACATCTTTAGAAACACATAGATTAAAAAAATAAATCCACACATATAGACCTATTGCAATCATTACTCTTTCCCAAATTAGCTTTAACACAAAAGAATCAAGAGATTTTGTTATATTTATTTGAGCCTATGTTTGCTCATATTTTTTCTCAATTATTCCGGGTACGTCCTTGTCGTCAAGACTGTTTCCAAGGATTCGACACCCATTATTTTGGCATACATCGAATACGTCCTTGTCGTCAAAACTGTTTCCAAGGATTCGGTATTCATTTTTCCTCTCATAAATATTTTTATTTCTCTTGCACAATAAACAATTTCAAAGCTATTTGAGGAATAACAATTCAACAAAGTATATATATATAAGCATTTACAATCCAACCTATGTATTAGTATCAATATTGCATATTTCATTAATTCAAATATGAAATTTAAGTATCATGCATCATCTCCCTTAAAAGCAATATCTAAACCTTATGAAAATACTAAAATTCATACAAGCTATAAAATAGACAAATAAACCTTCAAAGCATTGCTAGCATGAACAAAAAACGCTATATGCATAATACAAAGCTCTCTTTCAATTTGTTTCTTTCAATTGTTGCTTGATAAAACCAAGAGCACAAAAACTCCCCCTCAAACCATGCCAAAAGGATGAATGATTCCCAACTCTGCACGAAGAAAAGCAAAACGAGATGAATCCAATGGTTTAGTGAAAATATCCGCAAGTTACAATTTTGTATCCAAAAATTTCAATTCAATATCTCCCTTCTCAACATGATCCCTCAAAAAGTGAAAGCGAATATCAATGTGCTTTGCGCGTGAGTGTTGTACAGGATTCTTAGCAATGTTAATAGCACTTGTATTGTCACAAAACAGAGGAACCTTTTCAAAAACAAGACCATATTCTTTCAATGTTGAAATAAGCCAAAGAATCTGAGAACAACAACTAGCAGCAGCAATATATTCTGATTCAGTAGTTGATTGTGCTACACTAGATTGTTTCCTAGAAGACCATGCAATTAATGATGTACCAAGAAAATGACATGTTCCACTAGTACTTTTCCTATCAATTATACAACCCGCAAAATCAGCAGCAGAATATCCACTTAAACATATAGAAGATGAAGTAGAATACCAAATTTCAAACTTAAGTGTATGATTCAAATACCTCAATATTCGCTTGACCGCTTGACGATGTGAAGCACGAGGAGAAATTTGAAAGCGTGCACACAAACACACAGCAAATTGTATGTCTGGCCTAGAAGCAGTTAGATACAACAAAGATCCAATCATACTTCTATACTCCTTTTGATCCACAGCTTCACCATCTTCATCAGAATCCAACACAGCAGTAGAACCAATTGGTGTAATGATTGGCTTGCTATTCTCCATCTTGAAACGTCTCAAAAGATCCTTGGTATACTTCGTTTGATGCACAAACGTACCTTGAGGTGTTTGCTTAATTTGCAAACCCAAAAAGTACGATAACTCACCCATCATGCTCATCTCAAATTCCCTGCGCATAGTCTCAGCAAACCCCACAACCAAAGCGTGAGTTGAACAACCAAAGATGATATCATCCACATAAATCTGAACAAAATGTTGATTATCACCATGCTTAAGAACAAAAAGAGTTTTGTCAATCTTTCCCATTTGAAAACCTTTCGCAAGCAAAAAGTTTTTAAGTTTATCATACCAAGCCCTAGGTGCTTGTTTCAAACCATATAAAGCTTTTGACAATTTAAAAACATGGTTGGGAAAATCAGGATTTTCAAAACCCGGTGGTTGTTTAACATAAACTTCCTCCTGTATATAGCCATTTAGAAAAGCACTTTTAACATCCATTTGATACAATTTAAAACCTTTTGAAGCAGCAAAAACTAACAAAAGTCTAATTGCCTCAAACCTAGCAACAAGAGCAAAAGTTTCATTAAAATCCAAACCCTCCACCTGAGTAAAACCTTGAGCAACAAGTCTAGCTTTATTTCACACAATTAACCCATCCTCATTTTGTTTATTTTTAAAAACCCACTTGGTTCCAATAATATTATATCCAGAAGGTGGTTCAACTAAAGTCCAAACTTTGTTTCTCTCAAAATTTTCAAGTTCTTCATGCATAGCGTTAATCCACGATTCATTAGTTAGTGCATGAGTAACATCTTTGGGCTCAGAAGAAGCAACAAATGCAGAATTTGCACAAACATCATGAGTTGTTACCTTAGACCTTGTAGTCCGCTCACCTATATTACCAATAATTTGTTCCGGCGGATGATGTCGTTGAATGTGCACAGGAGCAGTGACTTCTGAAGTTATTTCATATTCTGTACCCTCACTGGTTGAAGTTGTAGCCTCTGGAGGACCATCCCGATCAGCATCAACAGAACCGGAAGCCGATGACCCTGGCCGGTCTGACCGCGTCTCCTGCACCGGTCTGACCGGAGGTGTGCCGGCGGTCTGACCGGCCGAGCCGACCTCATCGTCGTCGTCGCTCTCGTCTTCAAAAATATGACCATCCTCCCCCTGAACCAGTGACAATGTACCTGTAATTTCTGGTCTAGTTCCTGGACTAGCCTCATCAAAAGTAACTTCACAAGTCTCAACAATTTTGTTAGTCTCCAAAACAAGTACACGATAGCCACGAGAATGAGCAAGGTAACCAAGAAACATTCCATCGGTAGATCCTGCTTCAAACTTATCCAAATTTCCAGATTTCAAGACAAAGCATTTGCAACCAAAAACATGCAAATGTGAAACTTTGGGTTGATGTCCAAAACGAAGCTCATAAGAAGTATTTCCATGTTTCGATCGCAAGAAAACATGATTGGAAATATAACATGCAGTATTAATAGCTTCGGCCCAAAATTTTCTAGGAGTATGATACTCATCAAGCATTGTTCTAGCCATCTCAACCAAAAGAACGATTTTTCCTTTCAACAACACTATTTTGTTGTGGAACATGAGGAGAAGAAAATTGATGTCCAAGATTTTTTTCACTGCAAAATTTTTCAAAAGAAGCATTCTTAAATTCACCACCATTATCACTTCTGATTCGTTTCAAAGAACTGGGAAGTTCACAATTCAATCTAAGATACAAACTCCAAAAGTGTCCAAAAGCCTCATCCTTACTTGCCATGAAGAAAACCCAAGAATATCGAGAAAAATCGTCAACAACAACCAACACATACCACTTTCCTCCAACGGATTGCACTCTAGCTGGACCAACAGTGTCCATGTGTAAAAGTTGTCCCGGTGCATCCGTCATCACAGAAATAATAGGAGCATGTGAGGAAGCAACCATCTTAGAATAACGACACGGTGTACAAACCAAATCAAGATCTTTCTTAAGTTTAGACAAACCACGAACAAGATCCAAACCACTTAATCTAGTGAGATGATCAAAACCAACATGTCCAAGTCTACGATGCCAAAACATCAAATCTTTATTAAACTTAGCAACCAAACATGTTATAACAGGTGAAACAGAATTTTCAAAATCAGCTTTAAACACTCTTCCAAAGCGAGAAATATTCAACACAGAGTCACCACAAGAATCAAATACTTTACTTCCAGTTTTCTTAAAGTGAACTTCAAAATTCTCATCAATAATTTGTGAAACCGAAAACAAATTGTATTTTAAATCCTCAACCAAAGCTACTTCTACCTTGACAGATCCTGTAGCAAAAACGGCACTAGTAGAAGCATCACCAAAGATAATCGATTCCGACTTGGATGCCATCTTGAGGGAAGAGAACCAATTTTTATCACCGGTCATGTGCCGCAAACAACCAGAATCCACAATCCACACGTTTTCCTTCCTTGCTACCAAAGCCTACACACAAGAAGATGTCGAAGCCTCAGTACTGGGGTTAGATAAAAGAAATTTAGGAATCCAGTACTGAGACACATGACCAGTAGTACCAATAGGCATATATCCACGAGTAAAAACAATTTAAGAATTTTCAGAAAAAATTCTTCGAGGCCAGTCTGACCGAAGTACAGTGGCCGGTCTAACCGAGGTCTGGTCTGACCACTTTTGTACCACCGGTCTGACCGGAGCCCGGTCTGACCGACGCTCAGTAGCCGGTTGGACCGGTCGCCGGTCTGACCGCGCAACCCATTGCGGTCAGACCGGTTTCCTCGAGGGAAAACCAGATTTATGCCACTTAGATTTTGCAAAAGCAATCTCTCTTTCTTTTTTCTGTTTACGTGCTAATCTGAAACAAAAACCAATAAGATGGCATCTTTGCCACAAAAGGAACAAGTATACTTTTCCCTAGCAGTTAATGGTTTTGAAATATTAGTTTTAGTTTCTTTTAGTGTAGCACAAAGAGAGGGCATAATTCCAGCAGATTTAAAAGCTATTTTCACAATATTAGGTTTTGTCAAAATTTCACCATGTTCAGTCACTTTCAAAACGTTGGGTTGATTTTTGGTGAAATGATCATGAACATCAAAACCTACACCCCTATTGTAGCTAGTCACTTTAGATTGATCCAAAATCATGTTAAGTTGTTTCTTACCACCAGAAAATCTTTCCAAAGAACTTTTCAAATAAGAAACCTCTTTTTCCAAATTTGCACAATTTTCACAATCTACCATGACACCTTTGTTTTTACGACATTTTGGACAAGAAAGCACTTCATCAGATTTTACAATATCTTCCATATACTCAACACGACGCAAAGCATCTTTGAATCTCATCTTGTTTAGTGTACATGTTGAGCTATTCAAAATATTGTGTTGTTTTAACTTTTTAGCACAAATCATGTTAAACATTGAACTAGCATAAAAAGCAACTTGATATTTTTTTTCAACAATTTTTTAGTTAAAAACAACTCATCCAAAGTGCGTGTGTACATAGCAAATCCAAGAGCGAAAGAAGATTTCAATTTCAAATCATGAGCAACATTAATTTCTCTAATTTTTGAAATTTCATTCATTAAAATCTCACAATTTTTGCAATCATCATCATCAGGAATAAGAGATTTCAATCTAGCAATTTCAGCATTTAGAGATTCAATCATGAACTCTTGTTTTTTAAACATCTTCTCACACTTCTTATTTTTTGCACTTAAAATAAGAATAGCTTCCTCAAGAGAACTCATCTCATTGTCCTCATACTCTTAATCTGATTCGCCATGAGCCATGAAGCAAACACTGGAGATCTTTAGTTCCTTCTCCTTGTCTTCATCACTATCAAAATCTATGTTGCTTACTGGCTCAAAAGCAGCATAGACTTGACTCAACACCTTCCTGACCACATCCTTGGATTTCTTCCCCTTGAATGTGCTGTTCGACTTAGGCTTGTCGTCCTTGGTTTTCTCTCCACCGTTGTCTTCTTTCTTGGCTCTCCCAAGCTTAGGACAATGTGAACGAATGTGACCAAGTGCACCAGATTCAAAGCAACGAGTTTGACCTCCTCTTTTCCTGTACCTGACATTGTTCACAGCTCGAGAAATATTGTTAGCAGCCAAAACCAAATCCTCCTCCTCGAACAGTTCGAGTTGCTCATCGGACATGGCATTAATTAAAACAAGAGCGATAGAATTTGACGAAGAAGCACCAACATCCAAAGAAGTCGAGGGAGAAACCAAGGCACTAGACTTAGAATCTATCTTGCGAGAAAGAATATTCATCTCATGAGTTTTGAGTTTTGTGTAAAGTGAATCCAACGTCAAAGTAGACATATCGACAGACTCTTGAATAGATGTAACTTTCATCTCCCAAATAGACATATCAAGACTATTCAAAAAGTGAAAAGAAACCTCAGATTGTGTGTAATTTGAGTCATAAGAAGAATCAACAGATCTAAAATCACTCAAAATCGTATTAAATCTACCAAGATAATCATCCAAAGCTTCTCTAGGTTTCATCTCAAATTTTATGTATTCCTTTTTGAAAAGATCTCGACGTAGTTCTTTAATGTTAGTAGTTCCTTGATGAAAGTTTCTCAAGGCATTCCAAATCTCATGGGCGGTTTCAAGATGTGACACATGATCAAAATCTAAACGAGAAATTCCACTCAACAAAATATTACGGGCTTTGCAATTGTTATTAAACTCAGTTTTCGAAGCTTCAGTAGTAATTTGATCAGGAATCTCATAAGGAAGAGCAACCTTTTGCCAAACATCATAATCTTGGGCCATAATGTAAGATTGCATCTTATGACACCAATAAGAAAAATCCGAACCATCGAAAATATGCGGCTTAGTTGAAAACTTGTTAGCCATGGCTTAAAACTCTAGTTCGGTAAAAATCCAAAAAAGAAAAACGAGGCTCTGATACCACTTGTAGGATCAAAGAACAAGAACTAAGCCAACCAGAGGGGGGGTGAATGGTTGTAGTACCCAAAAACCAAAACTTTTAGCAGAATTAAAAGTTACCCTCAAATTGATGTAGATCGGTCTGACCGAAATAGATCAGCCGGTTTGACCGCGCTTGTGCCGTCGGTCTGACCGCTCCAAAGTCGCCTCTGCCTCCTGCCGCCGTCACCGGTCTGACCGCCGGTGTCTCGCCGGTTGGACCGCCAAAACCCGGGCAAACACAAATTGAAGATCTCTCAAAGTAGATGACAACTTTAATACTTCTTTCTGTGTTTACAAAGTGCAACAATAGCACTCCTCACGAAAATCTCGACTAAACTCGATACACTCAACACACAAGTTAATGCTCTCCAAAAGCGATACCAGGAGGACACACCCTTCCTCTCTATTTATACATTAGGTAGGCAGCCTAAAACCACGAACCAAACTCATACAAGAAGTCCTAATCCACCTAGGAAATTTTCCCGTACAAGAAACCAACTTTACATATTCCAATTGTACCAAATTTGGACTCCTTCCAAATTCGACTCCGCATCCCATACGCACACAATATCTCCATCGTATGCCATATGGAATCTTCATGAACCACATTCATTAATCTTTAGCCTAAGTATCCCGCATGATATCCGACCATCTGGACGTCACCTTATCTCCTAGTTGACTCTCGATCCATCACCGGCAATACTCTCTCGAGACGTAAAGATTACCTACATATGAATCAAACAAAAAAACCATATCCGAGCACAAGCTATCACAAATTTGACTCATTGTTAGCAGACAACAGTATTACATACGTATAGTATCCATCTAGAAGTCATAAACATGGATTAACCACGGATATCCAATGAAACAACCCGAAACCGAAACCGACACAGAGTCAGCCAGACAGACCGCGGGCTGGCTGGTCTGACCGCACACATACCACCGGTCTGACCGGCCTTACCTGCCCAGTCTGACCGGACCCAACAAAACAACAGTCCCTGTTCACCGTCTAAAAATTCAATCATCTCAAAAACCACTTCGCCATTAATCTCCAAATATCAAAACCAATAACCTTAGATGCCAATTGTTCTTCACAACAAAAGAATCAAACACACTTTGATTTTACAATGCTCACTAGTAAATTAAAAATTAAATTCTTAACACATGCTACAATATCTACTTCCTCTATTTCAAAATATAATTATTTCTAGGATTTAAAAAAAATGCTCTGATATAAACATTTCTAGCACAATTTACATCACTACTAGTCCCATCAGTTATCACATATTCAAATTTCTTTCCATTTTACCCCCAACTACCATTCCCATCTCCAACTATCCCTCATTAAATGAGGGGCACCAAATAATTTTCTTCTCAACTTTAATCTCAGCTAAACAACATATATATGCTTATATTTTGACACAGAGCTAGTATAATCTTTCAAAGTGTAACTAAAGATATGACTTGTTAAAGTGTCCCAAAAAATGCAAATCCAAGTACAAGAACTTATTAAAATGTGTCATTCTGGTCCAAGATTGCAATGACCCCTCCAGGATGTTGCGTGGTGTTGATGTGGCATCATCACTAACTCTACAGCGACCAACAAATGAGGCCGACTTAAAAAAATCCTTATCCTTTTTTACTTCTTTTTTCCTTTCTCTTTCTTTTTTCCTTCTCTCTTCTTCCATTGCAGCGGTGGTGGCCATGGCCTGTGCTCGATCTCCGGCACCTATGTGGTCAACCCCACCTCCAGGAGCCTAGGTCGCCGGCTCATCGCAGCCCCTCTGCATGAGGTGGTTGTTATGCGAGGATCAGATGGAGACAGAGCTCCTCTTGGTGGCCGGCGGTGGAGACACAGCCGAGCTCCCTATGGCCACGACCCTCGAGCCCCCGCTCGACTGTTGTTGATGGTCGTTAAGTACCGATTTTGACCATCAACTACCTTAATAAATAAAGAGAGAACTAACATTTCTTACATGTATATTAGTTATAAATAACATAGTTCCACTTGTCTTGAAGAATTATTGTGGATACAAAGATTATACATTAAAGTGAAGGAGAAATGAGTCGGCATGTAAAGAAACACACTTTTGACGAATCACATGAGAGCACATGGATTGGAGGGCCCATAAGTCAGATTAAACCGACTTAATTGGAGGCTAATCCACTGTGCAACAACCAAGGGGCCCACCTGTTAGCCTCTGGAGAAGGTCGGTGGAGTATGGCGGTTGCTCTGGTTCGGCTGAAGTAGGGGTGGCACCCCTCGCCACCGCCTTCCACGTAGCGAATCCTGGTTGGCTCCTGATGGCGGTTATGGGTGTAAACCGACCTTCTCAACCGTCATTAGCAGTTATAAAAGGAGATCACTCCCTCACTTCACAACACACACTCAAGGAGCAGTTCTCTCTATCTTACATTGTATTCTTTATAGTATTAGTGGAGTTAGGCTTAGAGTAGTCTTCGGTTCTATAGTCTTCTCGGAGATTTTGATATGTCTTTAGTTTTTACTCTTCTTGTAAGAATATAGTTGCAATAAAAGAATCACCTTTTTATTTAATTGTGTTCATAGTTCATATACTATTTTACTAGTTATGTGTGTTATGAATATTTATATTTTATTTATATGCTTCACTTGATTAGGCTAGTCGAACTATGCCATAGTAACAGTTCAATAATCTTAACGGGTTGGACTAGTTCTAACTTGTCAATTCAAAGGGTGGGAGTCTCGGGGGCACTAGTGTCATTATTTATTAACATAAGTATGGTGCTAGGTTAGTTAAATACCATTGGATGTGGGTACGCCCCACGAAAAGTAAGGTAAGCGGTAGGTAGTGGCAGCCTTGTCCGTCCTTTGTATTCCTCCACATCCGGGTATGACGTAAGAGTTCATAAAATACCATAACCACGCTGGCAAACCAACAGGGAGTGGTCTCTCAGTAGTACCTGGGTGCCTAGAACTAAGTCCTAGCCTTGTAAACATGTAATTGTTAAGTATATACTAAATATTAGTAATATAGAAGTACATATAAACCTTAGCTCTCTTTAGTTCCTCTTCACTAATCATTGTATTATTATAGAGATAATCTCCTATGTGTCACACTATTCCATTATCATTATTATCAATTAACCCTTGTTTAGACTCTGGTATATTAATTATATCATGATTACAAATATATGAATTCTCTCTTTACACCACCACCTTCCCTGCGGAAAAACAAATAATGATACCCATGGAATACTCTCGGGTAAAATGCTATAGCGGTATCCGTGCACTTATGGATTTATCTGTGATCATAATTGTAACACCCTGTGTATTAAAAGACGTTTAGGTTTTTTGTTAGGGTTGCCTTGTAAAAATAAAGAAGTTAACAGAAATAATAAATAAAAGAAAAATATCTTTATGAGTGGGCCAAGCCAACCTGGGCCAAGGCCCATCAACCCAATCACCCTCTACCCCACCAAAACCCCCAGAGGAGTGGGTACCGAACCCCTCTTCCTATATGTGCATGTGTATCCCTCTTCCCCCTACAGCAACTTGCCCTCATAGATCTCAACCCAAGAACCTGGATCAAGAAGCAAAGTGAAAAACTGAAACGAGGAGGGGTTAGATTGGAGTTTCCCCTGTTGTCTCCTCAAGTTCTCTAAAGAAACCCTAGGTTAGGTGTGTCTCCTTGTGATAGCAGTTGCTATATAGTTTTTTTTATGGTTTAATTCGTGGTTAAGGAGGGTTAGAGAAGAGCTTTGGGCGTTGTGATTTGGATCAGTAGTTCTGGGCATGGGCAGATTTATAGTACATCTGTTTTCCGTTAATTACATGGTAAAAGTAATTTATTCTGAACAAAGTGTCCATAGAAAAGTTCTAGATAATATCGTGGTCTATCTTATGACCAAAGGAAATGATTTTATCTCAAGTGGTTTAGGTGATATGAATTTTTGAGCATGACTGTTGTTTTTTTTTGTCAAAATCTGGATAATAGTAGATTGAACTGTTTTTGGAGGGGCTAAACAGCGGAATCAGTCAGGCCGCCTATAGACAAAGTTGTAGATATTTTCTTAACCTTTCCATATTGGTAAAATATATGTTGTTTGGATGAATAGAACTCTGAATATAACTGTTTTAGTGTGGCTGTCTAATATTTTTTTAGGTAGATTCTGTAACATGTTTTCAAGTGCAAATTAGGCCACTTAATGGCAGAATAAAAATATGCTTTCTACATAAAAGTTGTAGGTCTTGTTCTTTAGATTTATAAAATGTATTTATTTGCAGTCATAGACATTTTAGATTTCAATATACAAAGATGTAAAGTAACAATGTTGTTTATAGTCCAAGCGACATTCCTTGTTTTTGCGTGTTAATGAGCTGGGGCCGTAGAGGCATGTTATCTATTGTTTTATATGCATGTTTGAGTATATATACTGAGGTTGGCTTGCGAATAGGTGGTGGTGCTTCAGATCATGCTTGGAATTGTCTCTTCGTGGTTAGAGGCAAGTAAACGTAGCGGTGGTTTGCTACAGCTTTGACCTATTATTTTGTTCTACCTCCACTTTGAAATTATATATCACATTTGCATTGCATTTGGACTTATATCATGAACCTATGGTTGGGACCGTACTGATACAACATCATATATTGTTGTAATATGATGCAGCTTCACACCTTGTTGGGTGTGAAGGTAGGAGTACATATGATTGCATTGCATATACACATAGTGCAGGATGCTATGAAATTTATACAGTCGAAGACATCTTTGAGAATGGGATTTACGAGGATGTGGATTTGATTGATGAGATTATGCTGTTTCAGTACTTGGATGTTCAACTTTTTTTTAGGTGAATCATAACCCGGTATTTAATTAACTATATAATGAACCTGTGATTTAAATAGCTTGTTAAAGCCGTTTGCTTGCTGAGATTTATTCTCACCATCTTATAGCTTTTTCAGGTACTTGGTCGGATATGTTTGCATGAAGGGATAGGAGTAGCTGCACTATCGCACGACATGATCTCACTTAGTTTATGATTGTTGTAATGTGTTAATAAGATTACTTGAGTTTGGTCATAATGGGTTAATTCAATACTAGAGCTGTTGACCATGGATTATCTATTTTTTTACGATATCTTTACATGTCAATTAGTTGTATCATAACCTTAATCTATATTTTGATGCTTCTGTGATATTATTTTTGTTTAAAATAAGGAGTTGCTACCGAAATTTCATTATTTTGGCACTTCTGTATGGTTTTTTTATTGGCATCCCAGGCTTATGTAGTTTTTGGCGTGTTACAGTAACAAATACCAATAGCTGTCCCAATAAACGGAGCAGGGTGGCACGGTGACGTGGTCCAGATCTAGCACAAGGTCGACGTCGAGCAGTGGCGGTAGCTACACGCAAGGAACCAATTTCTTGTTCACCACACTACTAGAAAAACAATTTTTCACAACACTTTGGTTTAGTTTTTTCAGGCGGACTATAAAATTTCCACTTGTAAAAATAACTGGAGCCTCTATAGTTCTAGCTCCGCCTGTGAAAATCTATTTTTGTAAATGATAATTTTAAGAAGACCGCTTCAAAAGATAAGGATATTTTTAGGTCCTCTTAAGGATCACCTGCAAAAATCAATTTTTGCAGGCGACATCCTATGTGCCCAGCTTGCGAAAACCAATGAACCGGCTTGACACGATTCGCAACCATAAAAATATTCTAAGTCCCACGATAGAAGCCTATCCCCCACCACTCCTTATCCTCTTCTCCCTCTCCTCTCTCTCCCATGATAGATGCCGCTCGCGTAGAAGCAACCGTTGCAGCGGTGGCGAGAGAGGGATGGTGAAGGTAGAGGCGGCGGAGGGCTCGACAACAACTGCGGTAGCTCGGGAAGATGACGGCGACGGTGACCGCGGCGAGGGCTGGAGCTCGGGAAGGCGGCGACGACAGCTCGGGGGCTGCAGATCGACGGCGGGGCCCCAGATCCGCTGACAGGAAGGCCGGACCCAAACGACGGCGCGGCGATATTGCAGGAGAAAGGCGACGGGGGAGGAGCGGTGAAGGCTTGACGAAAGAGTGGCGATGGCGAAGGATAGGGGCGGCGGAGGGCTCGACGACGACTGCAGCGAGGGCAAAAGCTTGGGAAGGCCACGACGACCGCTCGGGAGCTGCAGATCGGCGGTAGGGCCCCAAATCCATCGGCGGGAAGGCCGGATCCAGGCCGCGGCGATACCCCCAAAGAAGTGAGACGGCATCAATGGTGCTTGGGAGAGTGGGGGAGCAAGGGCAGCTGTGGAAAAGGCGTATGCGGCACCGGTGGTGCTCGGAGCGCTGGATCCACCGCCTGACGTTGCTCTTCAACTACGACCATGACGACGACCTCGAGTGCGACGATGACAACAGCAACAGCCATGTCGACCTCGATTTGTGATTTGTGATGATGTGGGTTTGTTCTGCTCTGGATCTTTTAATATGCGATGCTGTGGATTTGTTCTGTTTGTTCTATAAATTCGTGATACTATGGATTTGTAATTTGAACATTGAATTTGTGAATGGGAATTTTGGATTGGATTGGATTGGATGGGGAAAGCTTGGAATGGGAATGGGGAAAATGGAAACTGTCGCCGGCTGAATCGGCGCCGGCTGCTTGTTTTTTACGCTGAAAATTGTTTTCACAGTCAAACCATGTAACCTGATTGTCTGTGAAAATAAATATATACAGGCGAAGTCCACCTGCGAAGACATCTATTTTTACTGGCCTATGATTGCTGATGGTCAGGCTCAGCGAAAACATGTTCTAGCTGTCAAGGGATACGTGATTTGTAGTAGTGCCAATTCGACAGAAATTTGTAGTAGTGCCGGAGTTAGGGAAGATGGGCGCCATTCTTCCTCCTCAGTACGGCGTCGGTGGGGATCTCTTGCGTCGAGGCTGTGACGATGACACAACTGCCTGGTCTAGAGCATGATGATGTGCCTGCATCCAGAGCATGCAACGCGTCATCACATGGCGCAGCAGCGTTCCCATGCGGACGAAGAATAGCAGAAGACAAGGGAAGGAAAAGAAAAATAAGAGATAAAAAGAAAAAATAGGTGGTAACCATGTAGGCTTTCGAAGGGGTCGTGGCTATTTTAAATTGAAATGATACACTTTCACAAGTCACGAAAACTGTATTTGTATTTTAAAACTCTAAACACTTAGATAATACAGTTGTATAAATTTAAGAATTGACCTTATAATTTACTCATATTGAAAATGACAAATTGAGCATATGAGGACCAATGATATGATATTGTTGATACCTGATTTTATCTTTTTTTTTAATATGGAGATTGAATTTGAACTTTGTTTTTGATAGAGTGACAAATTTCACTGAATTCTACATTCTCATTTTTGTTTTAAAAAAATTCGTAAACACTTGCAATCAATTTTGAAGGAAACAAATACATGAGGGTACATCCTCGATAGACTAGAATCCATTCACATGATCTCTTTATCTCTACGTCACATATATAAGCTAGC
The DNA here is from genome assembly GCA_008326285.1 of Oryza officinalis. Classification (NCBI taxonomy): domain Eukaryota; kingdom Viridiplantae; phylum Streptophyta; class Magnoliopsida; order Poales; family Poaceae; genus Oryza; species Oryza officinalis. Next base: position 12,834,639 of record BDMV01000002.1, on the reverse strand, counting down.
TAGCACGAATTAACTATTACCAGCGTTCTATTTTTTTTTGCTTTTTTCTCAAAATGTAAAAATGGTTATATTTTAGAACTGAGACTGTAATTAACCTGCAGGTATCCTCGGGGCGCGCGTCTATCATCTCGTCGCCAGTTCCTCAGATACCCTGATTCAACTAGAACATTTATAGATCTTACTGGCATTTGTTTCTTTCCTCCGTAGTCCTTAAGCAATAAACTTTCTATGTTGAAATTTCATGTAGTGATACGGAACACATTATAGTAATATTGATGAGCACATTACTAGCTCGAATATGGCCATAGTTGCCTTATATATTTATAAACGAATATGACCATGGCTGCCTTATATATTTATAAACCAAAGGTGCATGTTATTTATGTGAGATTTATGTGTTCTATATTTAAAAAATGTTGTTACTTTATGAGTTTTGTGTGTTCTCGTTTACTTGCTTGGGTGAAGGAAAAGAGACCAAGCACAAGAAATGCATAGATGATAAAAAAAAGTTGATTGGAGACCAAATTAAGACCTTTCTCAAGTCTACTTCTATCTCATCACGTTACTTTTGGCCCATAGAAGATAATAAATGAAGTTCTGCACGTTTTGGATTCGGATAAAGCCTCCTGATGGCATCAACTTCAAACGGACCTAGCCATTGATCTAGAAGGAATTTCGGGACCCATAAGTACTTATTGGAAAGCTTATGGTCAAGATCGACTCTGTGATAAGCTTGAAGGCCAAACCCTCACTCTCTATCACCTCCTCCCCACCAAGATAAGTCCGACTTCAACTCCCCACCAGGACCTGTATGAAGTTTTTACTTCTAGTGCCTTTACTTTCTGTTTGAGAAGATGGTGTTTCTGTTTGAGAAGGTGGTGACAAATATTTGTTACGGATTTGAGATATTTTTGTAAAAACAAAAACTACATGATGTGAGCATTCCATTTTTATGGTGATCCAATTTTAGTTTTGCACTTTGCATTTGAGTCCCTATAATATTCATATTTATATTTAAGTCCCTATTCGAGGTCACTAGTCTGTACCTTTGAAAGAAAATTAAAAAAGGCAAAAGAAAAAAAAGAAAAGGCAGAAAGGTGCTAAAAAAAGAAGAAAAAAAAGAGTCACACCAAGCAAAAGAAAAGAAAAAGAAAAAAAATCAGTGATCCTTTGAGTATGTTTTGAGAGTGCAGAGTTGTGCTTTGAGTTATTTCTAGTCCTTAGTGTTGTCGGGTGCTTGCTTGGGCTAGATTTGAGTCTAGGCTAGGCTGGCACAATGACTAGAACTTTGAACTATTATTCAACTTTGCATTTTCTGATTAGCGCAATTGTTTTCCTTTGCTACTATATATTGTGCCTCCCAAGCTCCACATATATACTTCTGGTCAGCATAGCTTCGACTATTGCAATTGCCGGATCACGCCCTCGAGGTATCACGAACCAGCCACCGGTTGTACCGTCCTTAGCATTGCTAGTAAGACACTTGTAAGAGCTTGGTAAGACGCTTCCATTTGCTAGCCTCCATTACAATCCTTACTCTTCTGTAGTTGATAGACATAATCCTTTGTGTTTTTTTTCTCTTCTGCATTTTCGCTAACAATGTCAAGAGAAGATAACAACCCAAAGGATTTCGATGAGTATGTCAGTCATGCAAAAATGCAGTGTGGAATAGACCAAGTGATGAAAAGGATGGAGGGATTATTTGACAAGCTGAACATAACCAATTCGATTGAGCGTATCGAAAGACGGTTTAGCCACTATAACCGATAGACTTGACAATATCAAGGGTTGTCTACCACCCCTTCGAGATGATAACCATGACTTCGATGAAGAGGAATGACTACATTGGTGCCTTCATCGCAATCGTCAAGGTATGGGAGGTGATAATTTCAACAAACAACACCATGCCAAATTTAATATTCCATCATTTTCTGGTGCTTGTGATGCTGAGGCATCTTCGATTGGGAGATGACAGTAGAATCACTACTATGAAAATCATTTATTGCCACACAAAAATTCATGGCTATATTACTGAAATCGTGGCAACATATATTGCAACAATTTTGAAATCGTTGCTAGCCATGGTAATAATGTCCGTGGTATTAGGTTATAGCCACGATTTTTTATTTTGTGGTTTTAAATTTATATATTGCCACATAAGCGATGTGGCAAAAAAATATATTGCAATAATTTATAGCATGGCAAAAAATAATTATTGCCACATCTATGTGTGTGGCACTAGTTTTTCTTGCCACAATAGAAAAATCGTGGCAATACTTTTTTTTGCCACAATAGTAATAGTTGTGGCATTTGTTTTTTATTGTAACAAAACAAAGCATGGTAATACTTGTTATATGCATAAAATATTTTCATGGCAAAAACTACTATCACAACAAAATTAATTTGTGGCTGATTTACTATTGCAACAAACAAGCCTATAACATTTTCGTGGCAAAAAATACTATCGCAACAAAATTAATTTGTGGCAGATTTACCATTGCAACAAACAAACCCAGAACAATATACTATAGCACAAAAATATCATTGCACCGAAATAATGTCAGTTTTGTCACACCAGAAACCAAATGTTGACAATCCATGAGATTGAACATATTTGAAACATCCATACAGTGATCCTTATAATGTATAAATATGCCAAATTCCAAAATACTAAAGTAACAACTTCTTTAGATTAAAATTTGGGATAATAGTAAAAGTGCTAAAACTAAAGGGTTCCTAACGTTGTCATTGAAGCTAGTTATTAGCTGACATCACTTGATAAATATGTCTTCTTCGCTCCAACCATTTGATAGTGATAGATTGAATGCCTCCCTTTCAAATAATTTTGTCTTGTATAGATGAATATTCATGTTTAATTGTATGTCATATTTGGCATTAAAAATCACAGTCATTATGTAAAAGAGTATTTACAGACATTGAATAAATAACAATATGTCTATAACATTAGAATGTAGTATTGTTCTGATGGTCATTATAAATCAAATGAAGCAATAAGTTTATATCAAATCTAATATTGAATAATGTTTAAAATCTTTATCCTTGTTCACATAGATGGTATATAATCTTGAATAAGGCATTATATGTACTGTAGGAACAACCATATGAACCAAGATTACGTCTATGCTTTATATACTTTTCAGTTGACCTAGCACAAATATAAACAGAAACACATCATTCTCTCACAAGTATTGCAATTACCTGATCAGTTCGGGACCGCCCATAGTTTTTAGCAGCTTTTCTAAGATCATGCGAGGAAATAGTTCGTTGAGTATTGTTGCTTGTTGTCCCTTGGTTAATGGTATTTTGGTGGAACAGTGCACGCATAACAGCGCTATTTTCAATGCTTCGAGCTTTCTTTGTTTTGTCATGCAATTCTGCATTCTCACTAGGAACTTGGACTGATGGATCAGACTTCACACCACAAAGTAAAAGAAAAGAAGATCAGACTATGTGGTTAGCATATAAATTTAACAATGAAAGGTAAATGTTCACATTTTCTGATCCATTACCTGCTCCGTCGATGGTGCTGTTTGGCCCATAAGCATTGCAATCATTTCCTCCCTCAATACTTGCCTTTCCTTACACTGCTCTTCTTGGATTTTAAGCTCCAATCGCAGTCTTTCATTGCGCTCAGCTTCAAGTTTCCTATCACTTTCTTCCTGTTGAGCTGCGAGTTTTGCTTTCAACTCGCTAACCTCATGAAAGAGCTCATTATTTTTTTGTTGAGTTTCAGCTGTTACACGAGCTTGTTCATCTATTTGAGCATGCAAACTTTCAGGACTGGTTACAGCTTTAGCCATGTAGCCTTGTCCACATGCTTGAGATGTCCTACAATTTGTAGATGCTCTGTAGCTTTCCTGGAAAACATTGTTTTGCTCTTCAACTGAAACCGGATTTCCTATCTTTTCTTCTCTGACAGTAATTTTTTTGTGTGCATTTTCCTAAGAACAAGAGAAATGAACATGTTACTCCATTAACTATAAAAATATTGCAATAGTACTGAACAATTAAATAACTCATAAAAAAATTCTCACATAGACATCTTTAGCTGCAGTGTTGGACCATTTATCATCCTTCATATGTGTGGCTTTCCATAGGTCAAGCATATTTGGCTCCTCCCCTGTTTCCTTATCTCTCTAGAAATGTAAACAAACAACATATAAATAATATACCAATTGTTATGCCTAAAGACCATTCAATATAAATAATATACCAATTGTTATGCCTAAAAGACCATTCAATTATATGTGTACCTTCTCATAGCTAGTCTGTGAAAAAGATTTGGCACCAGTTACATGCTGAGTCTTTTGCTTTTTGCGGTTTTCAGAATTCTTTTGACTGATCTCCTATACGCATGATTGTAATGTAAATTAAAGTACCGGAACAAAAGATAAATTTGAAAAACAAGATATGTAATCAGAGAACCTGAAATTTTTTCAGTCCCAAAATAGTGTATTAGGTATTCCCATTCCAAGATGTCGAGATCTTCAAGTTTGTTCTTGAATCGCAACCCATCATTATTATATGCCTGGTATGTAGCATGCAAATTTGAGCGCCATCCTCTATAACGCTCTCTTGCAATGTCCCAAATCTTTTTCCTTGTACTCCTTGTATCTGCGAGGTCCCATTTAGCCTAATATAGGAGTTAAACAAAAAATTAGTTCTTATTAGTTAGAAATGAAATTGAGGAAACAACTGAAATGACAGTACTAACCAGCACATCTATAGCTATAGAATTTTTCACATCATCATGTATATCTTTCCACTTTCTCACTCCAATTATCGGTGCCTTCCTTTTCATAAACAAAACAACTTCTTCTACAAAGGAGCGATAGTTGATTCCTATGGGACCTCCCAATCTTGTGGAGAACTCAATTGGTAATTTCTGAGAAGCATTATCGAACCGCTTCTTAGCCACTTTATAACCTTTAAGTGTACCCCATCCTTTCTTGCGTGCTTGGTCCATATCTGTAATTCATGCGAATATGTAACATGGTAGGACAAATAAAAGGAATATATGAATTGTTGGCATCATAGCAATTGTACCTTCTAATTGTGTACGACAACGTCGAGCATGTGTTGGCCAATCTGTTTGCGGGTTTGTGTTATTTGTATCCAAAATTCCAGGATTATCACTATGCTGCTCGGAACCAACATTGGATAATGAACACTGACCTGCAATTGATGTAATTTTTCAAATCATTAAAGTACAAGAACATGAATATATGGTGTATACAGTTCAGCCAAGTGGTTACCCATCTCTGGCTCCCTACGGTTTCGCAGTGCATTTAATATTGCCGCTCTAGCTTGTGAATTCTTGTATGCTTTGAGTGTCTCATTTCTGAATATTACTGTGCATGCTGCATAAATAGAATAATTAAGTTATGTTCAGCACTTCTGAAATATAGTTCTAAAGATAGGATGAAACAAATAGTTCAATGGAAAAGTTGTTGCTCTATAACATTGCAATAGAATTCAGCACACAGTCAAACTACAATCAAGAGCTATCTGAATATTTACCTTCTTTAGGTCCATTTGATTCAGATCTTGCAATTTCTCTAGAGGATTTCACAGGTGTTATGCTAACCCTATTGTCCATGCATGCTTTCTCCTTCATTACACACAATCTAACCTTGTTCTCACTCTCATGCTCTACAAGCATTCTTCTCACATCATCATCATTTTCTATTCCCACTAGAGTGGCTGTTCCACTATCCTCTCTCCTCTTGTAGTATATGTAGTCCATTGGTGAGTAATTATATTCTTCAACCAAACCAACTATGTTGAAAAAGCAGATGAAGTCCTTGTCCATTTCCTTTTGCACGGATTCATGTTCAGGAGTTGGCCCCCCAAGTAGAAGAATTAATGTCCTGGTGTCCTCTGCCATCCTGTCCACCGTATAGAAAAATATATTCAATATATAAGAATTAAGATCCCTATGTGAAAACGCATACTGTGCATCAAGAATCAATAAACTGAAACACTCTGCAACTTGCATATGCATCACATCATCATTTACATACTAAATGCTAAAATACAAAATATACTGGTTATTCTCTTGTAGAATACCAGGTTCTATAGTATCAGCAAACAACATTTTCTAGATGGCTGTTAATGGAAAAAAAAAACTTACAGGGTATATACAGATTTAAGTCCAAACACACAAAAGATAGCTTTGTGCAATTTACTTTGCTCTCATGTCAGAAAATATTATTTGTACTAATCAAAGTTAGATAAACTTGATCTAGTAGATGATATAATGGCATAAAGAATTATACTGCCACAACCTGACAATGGCTGAAGTCCTTTTGTCTACTTAATTTCAAGCGCCCATGTAAAGAGAGACTATTTGCACCTTCCTTTCCCAGTGCCAATGAATCTGCAACAAAAATAAAAAAAAATGTAAGTGTTGCTCTTCTTATTATGATATGTATTTCAACATTGCAAATCAGAAGCTTCCATGCTTCTGTTAAAAAATAAATAATTGGAGCAACCAATAACATTGAAGAATAAATAGCTTCCATCTAAGGTAGCAAAGAATAAAAGAATCACACATACTAAGCATGTATAGGTGGAGCAACCAGTACCACTGAAGTTTTCAAGTTACAAACTAATAACAAGAAAAGAAAAACTACACGAAGAATTCATCATCGGATTCCTGGTCTACTAAATGCGTAGGTGCAACATGACCATCGCCAATGTAGGTATCATCCTCTTCCTCATCCTCTGAATCATCATGTTCATGCGTGGACTGTGTAGCATTTGCCTCGTCAATTATAGAAGCATCACCACTTACTCCTTCCACACCCGTCCTACTCCAGTCTATAATATCTTCATTTCGATGGGGTATATTCATTTCTTCCAATCCCACATTAATTGAGTCAATGTCAGTTTCTATCTCAGCTTGAGGCATAACAAAATGATTTCTGGGCTTTACTCTCACAATAGTGGACCAGTTTGGCTTGTTTACATCTTTCACGTAAAACACCTGCTCAGCCTGAATGCTAATAATATAAGGATCGTCTTTGTATCTAAATCGAGTTGTATCGATGTCGATAATTCCATGCTTATCTGTTTTGAAGCCCCTGGCTTGGTTTCTATTAGCAGGAGGAGTATCATACCATCTACACTGAAATAAAACTACCTCCTTATCCATTCCAAACTCTAGAGCAATAATTTTCCTGATCACACCGTACCAATCAATATTTCCACTGCTATCATCACCTCTCACAACTACACCGCTATTTTGGGTATTGAGGTTTTCTTCTATGCGAGTTGTTCAAAAGAAAAACCCATTAACCATACAACGGTTGTAAACACGTGCTCGATGGTCGGGCCCTCTAGAAAGAGCATACATAAGATCATTTGTTTTTCCTTCTTTATGGAGTTTGCAAATCTGGGCTCAAGAAATGAAATTACATAGATATTGTTAGTGTTAGAATACAAAGATAAGTTTCTGTGTAAACTAAAAAAAATTATATTGATAGTTCCTAACTTTACTTTTGAACCAGTCAACAAATTCATCTCTGTGTCATTGCTGGACATTACGTGGATTTTGTTGTGTGAGTTCATCAATATGTTCACTACAGGCATAAACTACTTTAGTAAACAAAAAAAAAGTGAATGGCAATAAGGAAATAAGGATATATCATACTTGACCCATGGAGTGGCTTCCTCACAGTTTGTTAACAAATAATGCCTAATTTTTTTCAGCTCATTCTTAGAAAGTGACTCAAAGGTGAATCCCTTCTTAGAGCGGTCTATCATGGCAAATATGCTTAGCCCTGATGGTGGTTCATTTATAGTTGCACTTTCATGGCGCTCTGGCCGGTTGAGTTTTGTATCAATATCATCCAAAAAACGAGAACAGAATGTCATACACTCTTCTGATATATATCCCTCAGCAATTGAACCTTCAGGGTGGACTTTGTTATGCACATAGCCTTTAAGTGTACGCAAATACCTTTCTATGGGATACATCCATCTATAGCAGACAGGCCCACCAAGTCTAGCTTCTTCTGCAAGATGAATAGGCAAATGCATCATGATATCAAAAAAGGCTGGAGGGAAGATCATCTCTAGCTGGCAAATAGTTTCTCTGATTGAATAGCTCCACTTCTTCAAATCTTTAGCATTTAACTCCTTGGAACATATTGCACTAAAAAATCTACTGAGTTGAATCAATGGAAGTGTAACCTTTTCGGGCAATATCTTGCATATTGCTATGGGAAGAAATTTTTGGAAAATAACATGGCAATCATGAGATTTAAGTCCAGACACCTTACAACCCTTAACATCCACACATCTCTTAAAGTTTGAGGCATAACCATCACGCATCTTTACTCCTTCTAAAAATTTGCATAAATAATTCTCTTGTAGTGAATATAAATTTAATTCACACCTAGTTCATGAGGTACACAGGGTTAGACAAGATACTAGTAAGTTCAAGGACTTTGCGATAATCTGGTGGAATGAACTAGGTAATACCTGCTTACAACCTGGTACATGGGATAGATTAAAACGAACCATGCGTAATAGATTTGTTCCTATTTCCTATCAGCGTGATTTGTGTAAGGAATTGCAACGTTTATGTCGTGCCTAGAAATATAAACCATTTCCAAATGCTCAGTGCATTAATCCTTGTCCTAGGAGGGGAGGTACACATAGACATTGTTGATTATTACAGCCACGCTTACGGAAACGTAAAGGAAGTACTTTTATTACATGGGCAACTCTAGGCCATCACACTCAAAGATAAACAAATAAAACAGCGGAAGACTATGGAACAGTAGCAGCAGCAGCAGCCACAGGCACTCAATGCCGGAGTGAACTAGAAGTCCAGGCCTTCAACTCCATCAGGTAAATCTTCTGGATTAGTTTTGTGAGCAAGAGTGAGTACCACCACCGTACTCACAATGGGCTAATATAGTCCATACCAGAAAGCACACAAGGCAACAAACTCCAGCAGAAGATAAACAATAAAAACAGACGTGCTCTAAGACTACGTGTCTACTCGTCCTTGGTAGGGCCATCGTCCACTGCCGGCTCTAACTCGTCATCACCGTCATAGGAGTCATCGGTGGAGTCATCTTCATTGGAGAGAGCGCAGTTGATCCCCTATGCTCCAAGTAGTTCCGGACAATCACCCTAGCAGAAGCTTAAGCATTGTGCACCATCGGAGGAAGGCCGTCTTACTTACGTGCCGTGATCTTCAAGGCAGTTCCAACATAGCGACTCTTGGTCACACGAGCATCATCATAAGCCTGCACCATCCTGGTCAAGTGATCAATCGTGTTGTTGTTCTTGTGCTCTGCATCCCTGAAGATGGCATAGTCCTTTTAAAATTTGAGTGCAGGATGGTAGCAATACAGAGTGTGTTGCAGACGTGTCTAGTGTCGCTGAAGAAGCCTGTTGATGCCCAGAAGCGTAGCCTCTTGGCATGCGTCAATGAAGGTGTCAACCCCTCCCGTTGGCTCCAATGATTCCAGGCTGGGGTTGGTGGAGAGTAAGGTGGCCTTGACTGACCATCGTGGGGATGTTGGCTCCTTTTCTCCCTCATCTGGCAAAGGGTATCAACAAACTGTACCTCTCCGGTGTATCCCAGCTCAACGATCAAGTGGTGGAGCTCCAGAACGAACCCCTTGAGAGAGATGCCACTGAAAGGGCCAAGGCTGGTCATCTATATTTAAAAGAGTGAGCAAAGAATTAGTAAACAATTTTGCACAGAGAGAATATATGAAGACAGAGTAACAAAGGTTTTCACAATTAAAGAATTATTTTCTTAGAAAAATATCATCTTAAGGCTTAGACCACTGGCTCGTCCTATGGTCAAGGTGGCTCTGATACCAACTTACTGCACCCAGAAATATACACCACTTCTAAGCGCTTAGTGCATTAATCCTCGTCCCAGGAGGCAAGATACACATAGACATTGTTGATTATTACAGCCACACTTGCGGAAACGTAAAGGAAGTACTTTTATTACATGGGTGACTCTAGGCCCTCACACTCAAAGATAAACAAATAAAACAGCGAAAGACTACAGAACAGTAGCAGCAGCCATAGGCACTAGACGGCCGAGCGAACTAGAAGTCCAGGCCTTCAACTCCATCAAATCCATCTTTTGGATTAGTTTTGTGAGCAAGAGTGAGTACCACCACCGTACTAAGCAAGTCACACTGGAAATGCAACAATAATACATAGGGGAAACAAGGAAAAGGCCTAGCTAATAGGGTTTATTTTTGCATAAAGTCTTGGTTTAAACATTTTAATAAGTTAAAGCTCTTTTCAAAACACGGTCCTGTCCTAAGTCAATATTTTAATATCACCAAGATCACATACCCACAAACCTGCCTTAACCCAGGCTAACTTCCACATGACTACACCATCGTGAATTCACCCTCCCAAGGTTTTATAAAACAAAGCTAACTTTGGGTATATTGCTCAGCTTGCCCATAACTGAGGGCACGACTATTCAAATAGTTTTTAACTCTGATCAGATGTGTACAATTTTATCCAAGAGACAACCTCAACACGCGTTGCCACGTGCCAGGTACCAGCATTGTATTCGGATAGAGGTCGTGACAAGACTATCTGTTAACGACGAAATTTGGTAAATCATGCAGAGTTAAAGCCGAAGCCGATTGGAGGAGATAAGCAATTATAGAAACAGAATATGAATCGGCTGCAAGCCAAATCGGCTACGGTGTGCATCGGCTGAAACAGAATCGGACAAGGATGGCCGATGTAGCCGATTCCGATGAGGAGATGGTTGGATCATTGTCGGGTTCGGTTGGTGTGCTTCATGAGGATTGCCATGTGCGGATTGAGTCCGAAGAAGGCAATTGTATCTATTAATTAGGATATTTGTTAGTTTCCTTTTATCTTTAGGAAAGTGTGTTTAGTGTCCCTTAAGGACTTCATGTTTTCCTTTTATCTTTAGGAAAGTTTCTTTCTTGTCCTACAAGGACTAGTATCTCCCCATGGGTATAAATATGTACACCCGGGGTTATTGTAATCTATCAACTCTCGATCAATACAATTCGGCGCATCGCCACCTTTTACTCTGTTACGGTTTATTTATCAACCGGCGGAATTTGGCACCTGACGCGGGGCTGCATCGGCTGTCGATCTCCGGCGAAGGGGTAAGTCCAATGTTCCGTCGGTTCAGGCAATTGTATCATCTACGTCGGCGTCGTTCAAGGCTGCATCAGTACATTCGACCTCTTGGATTGCTCTGGTTTGGATAATATATTTGCCTGGCTATTTATCATATGTCTTCTGTTAATCTAGTATTAGCATCTCGATTTAGCTTTATCGGCTGCTTCTCGTTTTAGGGTTTCTGCCGGTATCGACTAAATCGTCTTGCTAGATTAGATTAGCTTAGGCATCTACCACCCTGAAAATCAGTCAAGGGCTTGATCATCTAGATACCGTGTTTCTTTACATACTTAGTGCTGCATCAGTTGAGTTTGACCTACTAAGTCGTGCTTAGAACCATGAATCTCTAGCCTGCTTTTTGATTGCCGATAAGGGTTTCATCGGGGTTTCAGCCGATGAGTTATCTGGACGTTGCATCGGCTTATAAGGATTGCATATAAGTTGAATTTAGCCGATGACAACAAAGGTTTCACTGTTTAATCTAATCTTGTGGATTTTATGGCATTGGATCTATGTTAGATTCACTTCATCGGCTATGCTATGAATATATATAATCTCTCTCTTGAGGTGTTTTTAGACATAAGTGATTTATACTGTCTCGGCGCCCTGTCCGATCTATCCCAATCACTTGGTTTAAATATATTTTGAGATTTAGATTATGTATCATTGATATCTACAGCCGATCGAGTATGTCTAACTTTCGTTTCACTTTATCAAGTCATTGCCGATCTAATGCATATTATCATCAGCCGATTGTCTCTTTGTCAAGTGTCAGAATCTACATTGAACACATAGCCGATAGCTCAAAACCCTATCGCTATCGGCTGTTATCAGGATCGGCTGGAATTACTACATCGGCTATGTTGGCCGATCGGTTCTTTGATCTGTCGTTTGTATATCTTGTCAGTTGCAGGATCAAACTGACTGGCACGCCCGCATCTCACCAAGATTTGGACCTGCACTGGAGCTAAGCAGATCTCCCAGGCCAGTGTGTGTTTTTTGCATCAACACGCTTTTGGCACGCCCGGTGGGACCGTGTTTTTGACAACAGATTTTTACGCGGCTCGTGGAACTCACAATCGCAACAATATGTCTGATCAAGAAGTCAAGGCCAAGGAAGAACAATCTCTCAAGCTGATAAAGGAAGAAGAAGAGCCGATGGATGATGAGATGCTTCAAAAGATAGTTGATGAAATCGTTCGTCGCGCTGTGTTTGATCGATCTGGAGTTTTGGTGAGTACATTACATGGTTTGATCGAGAAGATAGTTCCCAGAGTGATTGCCTTAACAAATCAGATTGGGGGGCAAATCGACGAACGATTTCAGCATCATCGGCAACAGCGACATTGGCTTGGGGGGCAAATAGATCAGCATCAGCCTGGAGAGCCACATCAACAATATCGGCCAGAAGAAGCTCAAAGATATCAGTCTAAAGAAGATTGGGCCGATATGATTGCAAAAGTAATAGAGGAACAGTTTGGAATTAAACCTAAGGATCAGACTTCTATGTATCGGCTGCCATATCCTGAGTGGTTTGATAGGGTGTCATTGCCACATCGATACAAGGTTCCAGATTTCTCCAAGTTTTCAGGGCAAGATGATATATCTACAATGGAACACATCAGCCGATTCTTAGTGCAATGTGGGGAAGCATCGGCTGAGGAAGCTCTGAGAGTTAGATTTTTTCCACTGTCTTTGACTGGATCGGCCTTCACATGGTTTTCATCACTACCATCAAATTCCATTAGAAGATGGGCCGATCTTGAGAAGCAATTTCATGACTACTTCTTTGCTGGCGTCAGTGAGATGAAACTTTCAAATTTGATATCAATGCAGCAGCAAGAAGGAGAATCGGCTATGGAATATATACAAAGATTTCGTGATGTCCGCAGCCGATGTTATAGTTTGAATCTAAGCGATGAGCAGCTAGCAGATCTTGCATTCCAAGGGTTATCAGCATCTATCAAGGATAAATTCTTTTGCCACAAGTTTGACAGTCTAGCTCATCTAATGCAGACAGTATCGGCTCATGAAGGCCGATTGCAAGAAGCAAAAGAGGATCAATTTTGGAGTCACAGAAGATAATTTTGAAGCATGAGTTCCCATACTCCAAAACTGGGGGGCATGTGTTAACGACGAAATTTGGTAAATCATGCATTGGATTCAGAGTTAAAGCCGAAGCCGATTGGAGGAGATAAGCGATTACAGAAAACGGAGTATGAATCGGCTGCAAGCCAAATCGGCTACGGTGTGCATCGGCTGAAACAGAATCGGACAAGGATAGCCGATGTAGCCGATTCCGATAAGGAGATGGCAGGATCATTGTCGGGTTCGGTTGATGTGCTTCATGAGGATTGCCACGTGCGGATTGAGTCCGAAGAAGGCAATTGTATCTATTAATTAGAATATTTGTTAGTTTCCTTTTATCTTTAGGAAAGTGTGTTTAGTGTCCCTTAAGGACTTTATGTTTTTCTTTTATCTTTAGGAAAGTTTCTTTCTTGTCCTACAAGGACTAGTATCTCCCCATGGGTATAAATATGTACACCCGGGGTTATTGTAATCTATCAACTCTCGATCAATACAATTCGGCGCATCGCCACCTTTTACTCTGTTACGGTTTATTTATCAACCGGCGGAATTTGGCACCTGACGCGGGGCTGCATCGGCTGTCGATCTCCGGCGAAGGGGTAAGTCCAATGTTCCGTCGGTTCAGGCAATTGTATCATCTACGTCGGCGTCGTTCAAGGCTGCATCAGTACATTCGACCTCTTGGATTGCTCTGGTTTGGATAATATATTTGCCTGGCTATTTATCATATGTCTTCTGTTAATCTAGTATTAGCATCTCGATTTAGTTTTATCGGCTGCTTCTCGTTTTAGGGTTTCTGCCGGTATCGGCTAAATCGTCTTGCTAGATTAGATTAGCTTAGGCATCTACCACCCTGAAAATCAGTCAAGGGCTTGATCATCTAGATACCGTGTTTCTTTACATACTTAGTGCTGCATCAGTTGAGTTTGACCTACTAAGTCGTGCTTAGAACCATGAATCTCTAGCCTGCTTTTTGATTGCCGATAAGGGTTTCATCGGGGTTTCAGCCGATGAGTTATCTGGACGTTGCATCGGCTTATAAGGATTGCATATAAGTTGAATTTAGCCGATGACAACAAAGGTTTCACTGTTTAATCTAATCTTGTGGATTTTATGGCATTGGATCTATGTTAGATTCACTTCATCGGCTATGCTATGAATATATATAATCTCTCTCTTGAGGTGTTTTTAGACATAAGTGATTTATACTGTCTCGGCGCCCTGTCCGATCTATCCCAATCACTTGGTTTAAATATATTTTGAGATTTAGATTATGTATCATTGATATCTACAGCCGATCGAGTATGTCTAACTTTCGTTTCACTTTATCAAGTCATTGCCGATCTATTGCATGTTACATCAGCCGATTGGTTTCTACTGGATCATATTATTGTCCGATTGTCTCTTTGTCAAGTGTCAGAATCTACATTGAACACATAGCCGATAGCTCAAAACCCTATCGCTATCGGCTGCCATCAGGATCGGCTGGAATTATTTCATCGGCTATGTTGGCCGATCGGTTCTTTGATCTGTCGTTTGTATATCTTGTCAGTTGCAGGGTCAAACTGACTGGCACGCCCGCATCTCACCAAGATTTGGACCTGCACTGGAGCTAAGCAGATCTCCCAGGACAGTGTGTGTTTTTTGCATCAACACTATCCATCTAACTCTACCCAAAACAGGAGAACCCGCTAAGGTTTCGCACCCGCCGGTCCCCGGTGAAAGTCAACAGATCCCTCGGAACGAGACAGGCCCCCCTTGCGCCAGGCGAAAATCAGCCTTAATCCCGGCCCCATACCCTTCCAACCAATGGTCTCTGTTTTGAGAAGATCTAAACTTCCAATCAGGCCTTACCCAATAGACTTGTGATTGAACGGAGATGCCTTACAACATAGGCCCGAAGACCGGTCCTTATATTAGTCGGGGTGTGACTTCCAAGATAACTAGCTTGCACCCCGAGCCCAGCCCAAAAATACATTTTTGTTGTACAAAGCATTTTATCATCCCTCTATTGACAAACTAGTCAATAGCCCATAACTAATCAAGTTTTAGTTGTTAACCACCATAGTCTAGTTTATCCAAAAGTTCTAGGTTGAAACTAAGCATGAATAAGCATATACTTAAAGCAACTAGTCAGCTCATCATGTATGATACTAGACTAGTCAAATTATAATTTTATTAGGGTTCATAGAGATCATGGATAACAAATCAATATCATGGCCATAACAAGGAGCATAGGAATAAGTAATAAACAATTATTAATAATGAACGATATAATTTGTAAAATGATGCAGTATAGGTAAAACAATATAATTTTCATAATATGGGATTTAACATGTTCAAGGTAGATATGACTTGCCTTGCTCGCAAAGTCTTTGGCATCGATGGCGATGAACAACTGATTTTTCGAAACGGTCAGCTTTCAAAACGACAGGATCTACATGACCAACGCAAAGAAATACAAAAAGGCTAAGAAAAACCACATGAACAGAAGCAATAAAGCACATAAATGGGTTCTATGCATTTTTACGAGAAATTAGAGACTTGAATGGGTCAATTCCGAGTTCAAAAGGTCAATATATGGCCATTTGAAGTTTAGAAGATGTTTAAATGGAAATTTGCAATTTAGTGAATTATTTTTGCTAAAATAAATCCAAATTATTGCGTCAGCGAGGAGAGAGGGAGCATGGACCGAGTCCACAGGGCGGGTCCCACTCGCCAGCCGCTCGGTCCACCGTGAGCCGAGTGCATGGAGGCGGCTCATGGTGCACCGGCGCACTGGCACAGCTAGGCAAGGGGCGACACCCGAGCCCGGCGGCTCGTCGATGACGGCCGACGACAACGGCGGTGATGCGACGGGGTGCGAAAAGGGAAAAACGGAGAGAGGAGGGGGCGACGGTTCTCACCAAGCAGACGCGGCACGAGAAGTCAACAGAGATGGCCGGCGGTGATGGAGAAGCAGCGGAGGGCTTTAGGTTTTGGGCCGACTCGGCTGGGCTACGTGAGCAAGGGGAGGCAACGGCCTTGGGCCAGCCGGGCAGCACGCTAGGAGGAAGACGGAGGTCGGGCGGAGTAGGCGGCCCACGGGCGAGAGGAAGGGGGCGGCTGGACCGGCCCATGAAGGAGGGGAGAGAAGGAATGGGCCGAAAGCCACCCAGGAGGAGAAAGGGATTTCTTTTAGTTTTTTCTTTTTATAAAATTCCTTTAATTGTTTTTGTTGCTCTAAAATTATTTAGGATGCTTTGAAAATTAAAGTAAAAATTGGTTAAGCATTTTGAAGCATGGGGAATTTAATAAAAACACCCACAAGCCAATTTGACATCAATCTTGGTGAGTTGTAATTGTTGTAGGCTCTTTTCGGTTTTAAAATTTCTAGAAAATGCATTAAAGCACGATTTAATCTTAGGTTGATTTTCAAGGCATTACAGTTTAGAACAAGGTGATATGATTGTCCTGGAATATTATGCAGAGCTTCAAAAGGATATGATACGTTGTGGGGTAGTAGAGGAGACAAAGGATATAATTTGTCATTTTAATGATGGGTTGAGGCATGAAATTTAGGATATTGTTTATTATAAAGAATATACTACAGTCAACCGTTTGTTTTAGTTTTCTATGATTTCAGAGAAAAAGTTGCATGGACGCCAACAAAAGACCTGAAGCAACATTGGCAACTCCCTCACACCAAGAACATCGACCACGACTGCACAAGTTAAGCCGTGAACGAGTTTTCACACTACGCCACCGCCAGCGAGCACGCGACCTTCCTTCGCCTCTGTAGCAATGCCATCACCACAACGTGCTGCACGAGTTTCAAATTATGGTACTAACATTTTGCAGGTATCTAAGAATAATCAAGGTAATGAGGGAGAGAAGAAAGGCAGAGAGAAAGTGTTGACGCCGAATCCGTATCGCCGATGAGGATCCGGCGTGCGGACACACGAAGGCCTGGGAGATCTGCTTAGCTCCAGTGCAGGTCCTAAAATTGATGAAGCGCAGGCGTGCCAGTCAGTTTGATCCTACCACTGACAAGATATGCAAAATAGCAGAACAGAAAATCTATTGGCCGATAGGGCAAAAACGTATCGACCGATAGGCCGATAGCCAAAACAACCGATCGGCCGATGGGCCGATGGCACAGTTCCAGCCGATGCCGATACCAGCCGATGTAATTAGGGTTTCAAACCATCAGCTGTGTACTGAGCAAACATCTATATAGAAGCGATCGGCTGACGATAACATGATGATATAGCAATGTGATATAGCATAATCCAAATATAAAATAAACATTGATCTGAAGATTAAACTCACATCGGCCAGAGATCCGATGGCATAAACTCTCAATAAGCATATAAACAATAAATAATCTGTTGTCATTGGCCAGATCCAATCTATGTGTAAAACTCTTGGGCCGATGCAACGTCAAGATAACTCACCGGCTGAAACCCCGGTGAAACCCTTATTGGCAATCGACAGGCAGGCTAGAGATTACAGTTCTAATCACGACTTAGCGGCACTAAGTATGAAAAGAAACGCAAGATCCAGACAATCAAGCCCTCGACTGATTTTCGGGGTGGTGGATACCTTAGCCAATCTAATCTAGCAAGGCGATTTAGTCGATACCTGCGTAAACCCTAAAACGAATCTCGGCTGATACGACTAAATCGAAACGCCAAACCAGATTGACTAAGATATATGATAGTAGGTGCTTACGTTAACGAGATTAGAACGTCGAAGCCCTAGCCCCGACAGCGCAGGCAGCCATAACGAGACTTACCCCTCGTGGGAAGGGCATGAACTCGCCGAAGAAGACGAAAAGTAAAGGTTGGCGATGCGCCGAAGTTGTATTGATCGTGAGATAAAAATTACATGAACCTCAGGCTTATATATTTATACCCATAGGCTAACAAAGATCCTAAAAGAATACGACTCAAACTTTCCTAAAGATAAAAGGAAACAGATAAAGTCCTTATTGGACACTAAACACACTTTCCTAAAGATAAAAAGGAAACTAACAAATTCTCCTAATTAATAGATACAAGCCGCATCCTCCTCAAACTCGGTCTTCTCTGGATAAGATCTTCCCGAATCTAACAAGAATCCGACTGCTGTTGGTGGATGGTTTAAGATAACCCCCATCGACCGATGTAGAACTCTAGGCCAATACTAGCTTCGAGCCGATATGAACTTTGGTCCAATGGGAACTTCGGGGCTTACCAAATTCTGGTGTTAACAGAAAGAAGAACTACACATTGCTCTATGCATATTGCAAGAAAGTTTAATTGAGAAAGCACCCATAATTTCTGAAAATGAGAATAAAGGTAATGATAATGGTACCACATTTACTCAAGTTATGAATAGTTATGGTGTGCTAAATACGTCCACTGCTTATGCTACACTAGAGCAACCCATAGTGGAAACAATTGCTTATATACCTTTGTCACAAAATAATTTTCTTGTTGTTTCTGCTGATAAAGAAGAGCTGTTCAATGCTTCACTTATATCCATGCCACAACTAGTTAATGAACATGTTAGTTCCATAATTGAACCACCATGTGTTGAGTTTAAACATGTTATTCACATTGCTAGCGAGAATGAAGAGCTTAGTTTGTTGTGTTCTTTAAAAACTTGGGGCTATATTCAATTTGATTATATTTGTTCATTGAACTATTTAGAGAAGAAATTATTTGCTAGATATGAACTACCATGTCCTTCTCATGCGATTTTTCATGTTATTGGCAATTATGATAATAAAGGGGAGTATAATATGCATAGAGTATATATTTGTTCAAATTTGAATATACCTCCTTTTCATGATGAGATGTATTGTCTAGAGGACCACATGTGTATAAGTAATTCTCTATCTAGTTATTGTAGTTGTTTAAATGAGTTACAATGTTGTGGTTTTTCGAGTGTCAAAATTTCAAAATCCAACCATGTGGTCATCAAAAGGTCTACCTCACCCTATGTTGTGATAGATAAAGATAAGTTTGCTAGGCTCAACGATAAGATGAAACCAAGGACGGTTTTCAATTAAGAAGGGGACGATGATGAGGACATTACTAGCTCGGATATAACCATGGCTGCCTTATATATTCATAAACCAAAGGTGCATAATTTCTACATGAGATTTACATGTTATATATTTGAAGAAATGTTGTTGCACTATGAGTTTTGTGTGTTCTCGTTTGAAGAGGTACTTGCTTGGGTGAACAAAAAGAGACCGAGTACAAGGAATGCATGGATGCTCTAAGAAGTTGATTGGGGACCAAACTAAGACCTTCCTCAAATCTTCATCTACCTCACCACGTCACTTTTGGCCCATAGAAGGCAATGGATGAAGTTCTACACGTTTTGGATTCGGATTCAAGCCTCCTGACACCATCAACTTCTCATTGACCTAGCTGCTGATCTAGAAGAAATCTCTAGGCCCATGAGTACTTGTTGGAAAGATTATGGAGTCTACTTTCATATGGTTTTGGTCCCATGTCAAAATTCTTAACAAGTTATCAGGAATCTGCAAAACAAGTTACGTACATCATCCAGTCTGAGTCTGATTTGGGCTTTGGGCCTTGTAATTGTGTTGTGGGCTAAGTCCACGGGGTAGACGCCCTAGGGCTAACCCTAGGACGTCTCTAATCATATTTATTTAGTAGTCATCATAGTTTAGAGTCAGATTTTGCTTAGATTATTTTTGCCATTGCAATTTCATCGTTAGTTTGGTTTGTGGAACCCCAAATTTGAGTACTTAATCATTCATGTGCAATTGAGTTACAATCTACCTTGTTCTTGCTTGTGTTATTCGATTCACATGTAGGGATTAGCTTTCTCGGCGAGGTCAACTGGGCATCGCACGGTTGATAACCAAAGGAGATGTGTTGCTGCGATTGCAGGGTTCGGATCGTGTTGATCAGAAGCCGGATCGTGTATGTCAAGTTTCCACCAAATCGAGAGTTATCAATATCTATCAAAAGATCGGGGCCCTAGTTCCTCATCAAATATACTACTATAGAAGTTTAAAACTAAATCTTAGAATTTGTTTCATGATTGTTCACCTGCATTTTGATACCTTAGAGATTAAACTAATGTTAAATACTCAGACATCCAGAATTCCAAAAACTCACGGATCTCCACTAGCATAATTCTTAGAACGAACTAGAAAAGACGTCACTGTTTAGGTAGGAGGATGGATGGATGTGGTCCAATGGCTAAAGTTCCGACAAATTCTTGTAGACTGGCAGTCTCCGAGAGGAACCTTCACCCCTTGGGGAGGCCAAAATTTTGAAAATATTTAGTATAACATGTGTTATGATGTCATATATCATCTTACAAAACCTTAATTGAAGATAAAAACCACATGAGAAGAAGTAAACTTTCATTAGGAGTAGAGTGGAGCTGGTTTTATTAGTCTGGTGTAAAGTGAAGCCAAAATATATATAGTTTAGATGTCTATAACTACTCCGTTAAAAATAATATATACTTATGTAGTATTACTTTGTCCATTACACAAATTTATACCTTCTATATAATTACAACACACTAGCTCCTAAAGCTCAACATGTAAATTTTCTTCACCACATTCTTGGCATCAGTGTCACTCTCCAGTCCTCGGGGTTTCTTCTACACCAACGCCAGTACAGTCTCGAGGTACTTGAGTGTGCTAGTATGGCAGATTGCAAGCTGTGCACCACTTCTGTTGACACTTCTGCCAAGCTGTCTGCCACTGATGGAGCATCTGTTGAGGATCCCACTAACTATCGGAGTCTTGCTAGTGCGTTGCAGTATCTCACTTTCACTAGACCTGACATATCCTATGTCATTCAACAGGTCTGTCTTCATATGCACGACCCACAGGAGCCGCACCTTGCCACTCTCAAGCACATCCTCCGCTACATCCGAGGAACTCTTGATTATGGTCTTCATCTATGACGTTCTTCTTTGACTGCTCTTGTGGCCTACTCTGATGCTGATTGGGCTGGCTGTCCCGACACACACAAGTCAACTTCTGGCTACGCTGTGTTTTTGGGCGACAACCTCATATCCTAGTCCTCCAAACGTCATAATACCATCTCCCATTCCAGTGCAGAGGCGGAGTACCGAGCCGTCGCCAACGCCATCCCCGAGACTTGCTGGCTACGCCAACTACTCCACAAGCTTCATGCTCCACCGATTTTGGCTACTCTTGTCTACTGTGACAACACCAGTGTTGTCTATCTTTCGACAAACCCGGTGCAGCACCAATGCACCAAACATGTTGAGATTGACTTGCACTTTGTTCGTGACCGGCCGGTGCTGTTCTTGTTCTTCACGTTCCGACGACTTCACAATATGCTGATATCTTCACCAAGGGTCTGCCTGGTTCTCTTTTTTCGGAGTTTCGTTCCAGTTTGAACGTTGGACTTCCCGATGTTCCAACTGTGGGGTGGTGTTAGACTATTTCTTGTATGGCAAGTCTTGTATTTCCTTTTACCCAGTTGTACCGATTGAAATCCCTCCCGATCCTATTGATATAAATCAGTTGAGCGGATAAGGAAGGACGTGGCCTATTTGTACTCCGCTTTGGGATGCAACCTAATCATTGTGTTGAGTAAATCAATCTAACGAATTGCTGTGTTGTACAATGTCCAACGACAGTTTTCTCCGGACTACCAGATTTATTCGTTATGATAGCTCTTGAAGTGACAAACTTGCATGAAATTCTAATTTTTCCAATTGTGGAGCTGCCTCCAGGAGGGGGCCGAAGTTTAAGAACATTTGTCTTTCTTCGAAAGGGAAAAGTTAATTCCAATCTCAGATGCCTTAGACAAGTAAATTCGAACGGTGTAGGATCGAACACAAGTAACCAAGCCTATCAGAGGGAAGTGAATGACAGATTACGTCAGCGGAAGTCAAATAATTGAACTTTATTCGATCGAAATACACCCCAACCTCAAAAACCAATTGTGGAGAATATGGGTACCGGGTACCCACACGGCCTCCATATTCGACTAGAGATAGGAGGTGGGTTAGATCCATACATTATGTAATAGAGTAGGACTCGGTCATAATATTGCCTTGTGTTCTATGGCATGGCCTAGAGTCCCGATTAAGTACTACCATGTAATAGATTAGGAAGCTAATACCGTGTTTAGTTAGGTTTTCCTCTTTGTAACCCTGTCCCCCAACCTATATAAGGTAGGCAAAGAGCCCTATAGGGGCAGGATCATGGAGAATCACAGAGATATTCACAACTCGATCGTCAGATCAATATACATCCGGCGGATACAATCCCCAAACAAGAGTAGGGTATTACCTCTCATTGAGAGGGCCTGAACCTGTCTAAATCCTTGTCTTCCGCATCCATCCACTTTTAGGTCTCGTGCGCTACCCCTTTTAATTATTGCCGAATTCCAGTTTCGACAGTTGGCGCGCCAGGTAGGGGTTATGCCGAGTTTCCTATCAACGAGTGCGATGGAATCAACTTCATGATTCACCAGCTTCGTCTTCGCTTTGGGAGCTTTGACTGCCTCACTGCCGACAACTTCAACAACCTCTTGCTCTTTGACTTGGATATAAATCAGTCGGAGGAGATTCAATCTGGCTAAGGAGTATAACAACCACTCTACCATGACACGCTGTTTCCGACATCACCAACACGATCATCATGGACATAGACTCGAGGCGTCGCTATGCGGATAATCGACCACGAGCTTACATCTTCGCCGTCACCTACTAGTTTTTTAGCCTTCACGGTTGGTGGACTCCGCCGCCGTTACTGATGGCGACATCGTCTTCACCGTCGGTCAACTTCGTCATCGCCAACTGGTTTCTTTGCCTCCATGGATGGTGTACTCTATCGCCATTGCTGATGGCGACATCGTCTTCACCGTCGGTCGTCTTCGTCATCGCCAACTGGTTTCTTCGCTTCCACGGATGGTGTACTCCATCGTCGTTGCTGATGGCAACATTGTCTTCACTGCCGGTCGTCTTCGTCATCGCCGACTGGTTTCTTCACCTCCACGGATGGTGTACTCTGCTGCCGTTGCTAATGGCGACATCGTCTTCACCGTCGGTCATCTTCGTCATCGCCGACTGGTTTCTTCGCCTCCACTGGCATACTCCACCGCCGTTGCTGATGGCGACATCGTCTTCACCGTCGGTCGTCTTCGTCATCACCGACTGGTATCTTCGTCTCAATGGTCGATGGACTTCGCCGCCGTTGTTGATGGTGACATCGTCTTCACCGTCGGTCGTCTTCGTCATCATCGACTGGTTTCTTTGTCTCTATGGTTGGAGGATTCCGTTGCCGATTGGTGTTTTCGCTTCCATGGCCATGCGTCTTTGTCACGTTGTTGAGAACCTTCACCTCTATCATCGGTCGCCTCCACACTGTTTTCTCGGTTGGTGTCTTCATCACCATTGATGGACGACCTTGCCCCTACATCGGCCACCTCTGCCGTCACCGATGAAAATACCAAAAAGCTAAGTCATCATTAACCTTGTTCTTTATACGATATTTTCTTTTTTCTCTGCCTCACTACATCAACTGGTCCTCCGTTGAGCAGTGAGTCGGGGGCTACAGATGTTATATCATATTTTTGCAACAATTTTTATAATGTTTATCTCGAATTGCTTGCGAAATAATCCAATAAAAAAGTGTTGATCGAGTTATGAAACTTTATTTTCCTATGCTTTCCGTTTGGTTTGTCGATGGATAGTTGCCCTTGGGCCGAATCCTAGCACCCGGGGGCTCGCTGGATGGAGTGTATAACGCAAAGCGCTATGTATTACTTGGAAGAAATCAAAAGCATAGAGATAAGATAATTTGTTTTCTGCTCTTAATAACTACAAAAGTACCTGAATAGTAAATTCTAATATGTGAAACTTTGTTCTATTAATGACGAACTCATGTCAATGACTAATCGGGCAGAGTGTTTAAACGTGAGGAGTCAACTACTCAGGGAAATCAAAACCAACAAGAGGAGAAATACATATTTATAAATATTTTAAAATACTTGAATTTTACTCAAGTATTATATTTACATCAAATACTACTCATCCTACATATTTATACTATAGGATCCAAATCCAGATATGCATAGTAGGGATTCATGGCTATAAGCTTATCTCCTACGCTTTGGGAATTGATCAGTCAGAACATCATCGTCGGCTTGCCTTCGCCGCCGCCGGCTGGTGTCTTCACCTACATGGTTGGTTAGTCACACCACCATTGTTGGGCATCTACATCTTCATCGCCAGCTTGCCTTCGTCGCTGCCGACTGATGCCTCCACCTACACGGTTGGTTGGTCACACCACCGTTGTTGGGCATCTACGTCTTCATCATCGGCCTGCCTTCGCCGCCGCCGACTGGTGTCTCCGCCTACATGGTTGGTTGGTCACACCACCGTTGTTGGGCGTCTTCATCTTCATCATCGGCCTGCCTTCGCCGCCGTCGACTGGTGTCTCCGCCTACATGGTTGGTTGGTCACACCACCGTTGTTAGGCGTCTACGTCTTCATCGTCGGCCTGCCTTCACCGCCGCCGACTGGTGTCTCTACCTACACGGTTGGTTGGTCACACCACCGTTGTTGGGCGTCTTCGTCGTCGGCCTGCCTTTGCCGCCGCTGACTGGTGTCTCCGCCTACATAGTTGGTTGGTCACACCACCATTGTTGGGTGTCTATGTCTTCATCGTCGGCTTGCCTTCGTCGCCGCCGACTGGTGTCTCCGTCTACACGGTTGGTTGGTTACACCACCATTGTTGGGCGTCTTCGTCTTCAATGTTGGCCTGCACTCGCCGCCGCCGACTGGTGTCTCCGCCTACACGGTTGGTTGGTCGCACCACCGTTGTTGGGCGTCTACGTCTTCACCACCGGCCTGCCTTCATCTCCGCCGATTGGTGTCTCTGTCTACACGGTTGGTTGGTCACACCACCGTTGTTTGGCCGACTGTTGTCTCCGCCGACACGGTTGGTTGGTCACACCATCGTTGTTGGGCGTCTATGTCTTCGTCGTCGGCCGGCCTTTGCCGCTGTCGACTGGTGTCTCTGCCTACACGGTTGGTTGGTCACACCACCATTGTTGGAAGTCTACGTCTTCATCGTCAACCTGCCTTCGTCGCTGTCGACTGGTGTCTCCGCCTACACGGCTGGCCTATTATGTCATTGCTCATGGACGTCTTTGTTTTCGCCATCATTCTGCCTCTTTCGTCGACGACTGGTTTTTCCGTCGTTGACTGGTGGTTTTGCCTTTACGACTACGCACCTTCAACATCGTTGTTGGAACCTTGTCTTCACCACCGGTTTGTCTCTGTTGCCGTCAACTCATGTCCACGTCATCACAGCTGTGCAATTCTGTCACCATTGTGGAGCGACTTAATCTTCATTGTCTTCGGCACCGGCAAATTCTATTGCCTCTACTTCACATGCTTTGTACTTCACCAACTACAACGTCTCCAAGAGCCTCAACATGTGGGCATGCTCCACCAAATACAACGCCGTGTTAATCTACTACAACAAGCGGTGTTCCAATCCTCAAGATTTCTACTCGGCTATACTCAATGCGTATCTTTACTCAAACAATGGCTACTCAATGACAAGCTATAGTTCTTGACTCTATGTTCAGTTGTTTCCCAACTAAGCATAGAGTCGGGGGCTATACAAATACAAGACTCAAAATTCGACATGCGTTATGTCAAGATGAAACAATCAATTAACCAGTCAGCAAGTTCTACAAAATCAACTTCAGAGTCATCAACTTCATCTTCGCTCCAGAGCAGACTTTTTACTTCAGCAACTCCAACATTTTCATCGACAACTTTGGCTCTCGGTTGATGCTACAGTCTATTCCAAGTTTCTCAAGTGTTAAGTTCAAGATTTAATTTATATGTCATGATCGAGTTTGGAGTTCTACCCGGATATTACTTCAAGCCTCCTAAGTTTGGATTCATCAACTAATCAACTCAAATTCGATGAGTTGGACAACAGCATCTACTTTGCTCCAAGTGAAGCATTTTCAACAGCTACAACAT
Organism: Oryza officinalis; assembly: GCA_008326285.1. Lineage (NCBI taxonomy): Eukaryota > Viridiplantae > Streptophyta > Magnoliopsida > Poales > Poaceae > Oryza > Oryza officinalis. Next base: position 12,808,362 of record BDMV01000002.1, on the reverse strand, counting down.
CAATTTCTACTACCATTATCATAAATCAAGAGGCGTTGCATCAATCTTCATCATGCACACGTTAGCGTCAAGGAAACTACTCGAGCTTTGATATCTTCTCAATAGCTTAATGGATTATTATTATTGATGTCACCATCGACACCTTCGTCATCAACATTAACTTCATCTTGTGTCAACTACTGTCAACCATATTCTTTGCTTTAGGAGTTTGGGCTTCGTCTACACTAAAATTTGACTGGGTCATCAACATGGCCATCTTTATCAACATCTTGTCATGTCTCTTCGGCCTAATCTATCCTGCTACCGTTGACGGGTAACTTTGTCTCTACGACCGGCTGTTTCTCCTGCTGTGGATCGTCATCACCACTGGTTGCGTCTGTCATAATTGGTGGCCTTATGCCGCAGCTGATTAGCATTTTCGTCTTCATCGTTCGGCTATCTCCATCATTGCCGACTGGTGGTCTCGCCATCATTGTTGGCCTACATCGTCGCTGCTGATGTACGTCTTCATCTTCCACACCGGCTTGCCTTGGTCGCCGCCGACTGGTATCCTCGTCTTCAAGGTTGATCGATTACGCCGCCATTGTCAGATGTCATCATCTTCACTGCCAGCCACCTCGTCTGTTGTTGCCGACTGATCTTCTCGATTCCACGGTTACGTGTCTCTGTCACCGTTGTTGAGAAACTTCATCTTCATAGACGACCATCTCTGTTGCCGCCAGTCGTTATTACTGTTGGTCACGTTTGTTGTTGCCGATTGTTTTCTTCGTCTCCATGGTTGGTGGATTTCGCCATCGCCGTTGATGGGCAACTATGTCTCCACCACCGACATCTTCGTTACCTCTGATGGGCAATTTCATCTCCACATTGGTGATCTCGCTTCTATGCCAACTGCATCAGTTGCCACCAATGGATTACCTCTACTGCGACAAAAGGACAAGCAACATGCTCAGGGGCTTACTAGCTCTAGCACGAGGATCATAGCTTCAATCTGGACTTATTCTGGATATATGCAACATGAATTCATGACCGTGAGCTTATCTCCTACGCTCAAGGTCTGGACCAATCATTATTCCCCACAAGGGTCACAAGTTGAGTTCTTGCATCAGTCAGGATTTAATTATCAGATCTACTTTGGTACACCTCATGAGGGTAACTACTTGGAACAAAAGCTTTGCTCAAATGAGATGCGCTTGGTCTACATCACCCGGGAGATTTGTCACTCGGGAGCATATTATAGGCGTGCTATGCACGTCATCTTTTAAGGGTATCGGTGAGCATTTTTCGTTTGGGTCAAGGCCCACGGGATGTTTACAGCCCATATCTTAGGTGTGGCTTGTCACATGTCTCTAGGGACTTAAGAAAATTTGCCTTGGCAATATGCACGTGCTCTATTGCCCAATACCTTCAAAATCCTTTCATACAGCAGTTACACAACTTTTTAGGAGTTGGTACGATGCAATTTGGAAGGTGACAAACAGTAAATTTTTTTATAACTGTCCTGATAACTTTTCTATAGGTTGCAGGAGCTGTTTGGTTTTTTACAAAGCAATTGATTTTATATTATATCAATGCTATCTTGTCATATTTGTGTGCTTTTCTGGTTAAGACCAATATTATGCCTTAGACTGATTATATTTTGGTCATTTTCTTCAGGCGGTTGGTAAATCTGTTTATGGGTTTTATTAACTCGGATTTTATACCACGAATGTCATATATTTCTGAGAATGGTGAAATTGTGTGTCTTTTATGGGCTTAGGCATATTTGCTTTGGCAATATGTGCACAATATGATACCAATACTCGGGGTCATTATGCAACGTGCCTTATTAGTGAGGTTATGTGCTATATGATTTTTCAGGATATTTTTAGCTTTAGCTAAGCATTTATTTATATAAAACCACTCGGATGAGTGGAATGATTACAGTTCTTGACTATATGCTTAGTTTGTTCAACTAAACACATAGTCGGGGGCTACACCTAATTAGGTGCATCTAGTCGATGCACCTAGGTATATTTGTTATTGAATTTTCTCAGCCCTTTATAGCCTTTTGATTTGGTAAAAGCACTCAGGAGACTATGGCAAAGATGATTGAAACACTCGGCTTTGGATTTATTTTATTCGAGGTGAAGTTATCTCGTCGACTGCGAAGGTCTCAGGGGCTACTGTGGAGAATATGGGTACCGAGTACCCACACGGCCTCCATATTTGACTAGAGATAGGAGGTGGGTTAGATCCATACATTATGTAATGGAGTAGGACTCGGTCATAATATTGTCTTGTGTTCTATAGCATGGCCTAGAGTCCCGATTAAGTACTACCATGTAATAGATTAGGAAGCTAATACCGTGTTTGGTTAGGTTTTTCTCTTTGTAACCCTGTCCCCCAACCTATATAAGGTGGGCGGGGAGCCCTCTAGGGACAGGATCATAGAGAATCACATAGATATTCACAACTCGATCATCAGATCAATATACATCCGGCGGATACAATCCCCAAACAGGGGTAGGGTATTACCTCTCATTGAGAGGGCCTGAACATGTCTAAATCCTTGTCTTCCGCATCCATCCACTTTTAGGTCTTGTGCGCTACCCCCTTTAATTATTGCCGAATTTCAGTTTCGACACCAATGGAACCCTGGCCGGTCTGACCGCAGGTCAAGTCGCGGTCTGACCGTTCGCCTAAAAACAGCACGACAAAGTTTCTGTAAAAATTCAATTTTTGTTAAACCAACCGTTGGATCGAGTTGCAAACTTGAAATAATAAACTAGAGAAATCAAGGAACAACTCCACCGAAGGAATTTGCAAACTAATAAACGGTTTAAGAGAAAACACCCTCAAAAACCAACTGTCTTAGAATTTCACCAAATCAGAACAAAACCTAAAACTTAAGCAAATTCAAATCTAGCAAGAACCAATCAACGAAATTTTTCAGATCTGATATAGGAAGTATTAGAAAGATTTTGGATGGATTAACTTGAACAAAATCGTAGAAAAACAAAGAATAACAAGTTAACACCAAAACCAAATATAAACGTAAAACTTACGAAACTAGAAAAGATCGTCGATGCCTTGATGTTTGAATATGAATTTTATTGATCAAGTATTGTTCACAAGGTGCAGTCACAGTACCTCTCATAAGTTTCTTACGAAGCACTATCTAATCTCTCAAAACTTGACTTATCCTCAAGGCATAACCTTCTTTTCTATTTAAACCGAAAACGTTCTACTCAAAATTGAAGTACAACTTCTAGTTCCATTATGACTCTATCCGTAATTACCAAATCAAATTACATTATCCAAACTCATCCAACCAGAAGCCAATCCATATCCTAGTCGAACTCTACCTTCGATCGATCTGTTGCATGCCGCCGGAACCGATCGACCTTAATTGCCATCGAATCCATGACGCATAAGCCGCTGCTGCCATGACGCATAAGCCGCTGCTGCCTTGCTGCCTCCCATCACATGCATGCAACGATGCATGTCAGCTAGGCCACCAGCTAGCCACCGAGCTGCACACATGTATAGCACACATACATGCATGCCAACCACGCTACAGTACCACAAATACTGTAGCAATCATATACTCCTCCAATTTTTCTTGACCAATCTCCTTTGCGAAAACCGATGCTTGTACACACATCTCATGAAGCCCGTTGCGAAAATCTCTCTCACATGGTGTCTATCTACCATACGTCATCTCGTATTCAACTTTATCACCCGGCATCCTTGATCATCTGGATCTCAACTCCTCCCTGAGTCTAGTCCCAATTCTACTGTTAACTGAAGTTGATCTTCAAAAATCATGACTCTAGTCACCTTCTCCTATGGTATTCCGACTGCACTAGACCTTTGCTCCTCCCTAAGTATAGTCCCGGTCCTCATTATTGACTAAGGCTGACCTCAAGTCACCTACACACAATCAGACAAAATAACCGTTTTTGGGCATAGATATCACAACCTGACCCACATTAATCACACACACTCACACCAACATCCACATATCTTTTCAAACCAATTCCTCGAATAAATCATTTATAAACATAATTTCTCGTCACAAAATATTAATCATGACAATAATTTCATAGAAGGTTTGTCCGGTAAAGTTATCTACATACACAAAAAAAGATTTGAAGGAATTTCAAATCAAACTAAACCAGGATAAACATAAATGTTGCGGAAAAAGTTATTTTCAGTTGTTTTAATACAGCAGATTACAAATTTGTTCCTGGCTCAGTTCATACTCATACATAACCAGTCCATTTGTTAACCTTTATATTCTGCATTTGGGACGTTGACAGGTCTATGCATACAATATTCATCAGATGATTTATCTTATACTCTTAAACCCTGGCAGTGACTGACTGACTTGCAAATATTGTGAAATTCATGCTACAATATTTTAAGAAGATATTGAGTCACATTTTTTTTACGTATACTAATATATGCTTAATTACATTTTCCAGTATGTTCTAATATTAAAACTGGTGAATAGATTCTGGCAATTTTTCGCATACATACCGTGGGCAAGTCACTCAACTTCAGACCTCGCCTCTTTCTTTCAACGACTGCTCCATCAAGAACACCTCTCTTCCTCTTTGCCATCTGTATATATTAACGTCTGCACCTCTGCCTGCAGGGAATATGGAAAATTTTTGTGAGAATCATCGATCGATCTTTGCAGTATACCTTTGAAAGGAAAACATTGGATTTGGGAATGTTGTCAATTAAGCAGATATACCAAGCAATTAAGCGACGGTGCGGCGGCTAGGGCATCACGGGTCGGCTCGATGAGATATTGAGATCGATGCCGGCGTGCGTTCGAAATGGAAACAATCCATAATCGGGGGATCCCGCGGAGACGACAGTGAGCCTACATTTGCTTAGTTTGCGCACAACAGAAAATTTGTTTATACTTTTATTTTGAGGAAAAAGAAATTGATTATTGTGTGATCAAGGAAGATCAACACAGATGTATAGCAATTATACTTTCTATTTTATTTATTTGTTTTGTTGATGATGTTGAGCGCTTTTTGGTTATGAGGAATACAAAAAAAAAGTTGCAGTGTGTATAGACCATTATCTACGTCTTCCTTTTCCATGTTTGACCATATATTGATTTCATCTTTTTTTTTAAGATAATGGAAGCTTTTTATTGATCTCAGTCAATTACGATACAATTGTTGTGTCTAGAAACTAGAAAAGAGACTGAGGCATCATCAATTATTGTGTCATTCGTGAAGTAATATGCTCGTGTATTGCAACGAGCCAGGCCAGACCCATACAACAAGATGAATTGGGATATAAGAAGGAAGAAGTGAAAGAACGAACAATTCAGTCTCTTGTTTTTCCTCTCATTGTGCATGAGCGGTGAAAGGAGAGGACGTAAGGAGGACGAATCCACTTTTACAATAATAGAGATAACGTGGGTTATTGTCAATAAGGCATCAAGTAAATCAAATCAAGGTAATAATAGACACTAAAATGTTTAAAGAAAATATAGAAAAAAACTCAAACGAGGCATAGATCTTGTTAGCTCTATCAAATAACCAAAGCTTAACTTTCAGGCATGAGTGGAAACCGTTGTGGATCAATTAGATGGCACAATGGAGAATTTACCACATCCCTGCGCCAAACTCTTACAATCTGGACAACGCCACGGTGATCTTCCTTACGAATATATTTCTTAGCAACTTTATAACCGTCTGCAGAAGATGATGCATCTCTTGAGGACATTTCAAGATATCTAGCAGCTACCATCGGCTTTGGTTCTATCCTCATTGTCTTGAGCACACGGTTGAGTTCCTGAGAATATGAAGCAGCAGTTCCAGTTGATCTTTCAAACCATAAAACCCCGTAACATTGACCAGTTTGAGATGGGAGTGAGGCTGAGAAGGGAGGCTCCAAAGTTCACCATGACGCTTGCGATAGCGAAAACGATCATAGCCTCTCCACATGTCCATCCACGTCTGTCAAAATAGCAAATAAGGCTGTGTTCCTTTGTAAGACTGAAAACTCACCTTCTGTGCACGTAAAACAGAACGACTCATTAGCAAATGATTAATTAAGTATTTGCTATTTTTTCTTGAAAAATGAATTAATATGATATTTTAAAGCAACTTTCATATAAATTTTTTTTAAAAAAAACATACCGTTTAACAATTTGAAAAACATGCGCGCAAAAAACAAAAGAGGTGAGTTATATCATAGTGAGTCCTCTCCATGCGAGTGATGTATGTTCTCTAACATAATACTATCTTCGATCATAAATATTTGACATTTTAGGATAAGTTTCAGTCAAACATTTAAAATAAAGTTCGTTCAAGAATGTTCTTGTTTTCCGTTGAAAAAACCATTCATCAATAATTTCTCAAATGCTTAGTTTAAGAATAGAAGAAATGAAGAACTAGTATACATAAATTCACCTTGAAAAGTACAATCGCATAAACTTATTAGGTTTTATAATCTATTCTAATATAAAATTAATGGACAGAACTTTTAAATTTTAACCGAATATTGTCCTAAACATCAAATGTTTATGGCCAAAGGGAGTAATTTTTTTTACATTGTCTCGATAGCTAAAAGGATAAATACTACATCCAGACCACCGGACGGATTTGTTTGTAATGATAGCACTTGAAATGACAAACTTACATGAAATTCCAAATTCTCCAAGAAAGGAGCTGCCTCCAAGAGGCATGCGAAGTCAAGGACATCCGCCTTAATTTTAGACGAAAAAATTAATTCCAACCTCAGATTCCTTAGATAGATACATTTGGGAGGTTTGTCCGGTAAAGAAGCTCTCTAGCACAAACAAAAAGGAAATTAAAAAAATTAAGTCCGATCCAACTAAATTTGGGCTGCACATAAATGTTGGGAAAAAAAGGTGCGTGTAGCTCAAACCACAAGTTCTTCAGATTTTAGAGTCAGTGTCTCAAGACAAGGCAGAGTACTGGGCAATCCATTGAAGATATACACAAGAGCGGAGCAAGCATCTGATGAATCTATGCACAGATTTGTCGAAGTACCAGGAGGTGCTAATGGTATCAATGAACCCTGATATTCAAGTGCTTTCAGGCCCAAATTTAACTTAATCTCTTGAACAAAGGGGCAGCGATAGACTTGCAAATGCTTCAGGTGGCTTGAAGGATGAGATGCCCGTATGCTTGTAAGCCTTCTACATAAGGATACTCCAAGGAACTCTAAAACATGGCATTTTAGCAATAAAAGCTGAAGTTCTTCATCAGTAATATCCACTTCTTTTAACTCGAGCCTTTTAATATTCAGAAAACCCTTGAAGTTTTCAGGCTGCTTTAGAGAAACAGCACCAAGTTCATAGATTGCAAGTGAGAACTATTAGTAGCAGAGAAAATCTCTAAAGGGAACTTATATGGTTCATATATAGCATGGAAAGACGTGAAATCAAATATAAGATGCTTAGTCCTTGTTGGGATAGCAAAGTCCAACCATCTATCAATGTAATCTGCATTTTGGTTGCTCAATGGTACATAATCAACTTCCATTTTGTCAACCTTATCAATACCAGGGTGTTGCTTTAAGACTGCTTCAACTCTATCAATGAAATCTTGATCATGCTTTCTAGAAGCATAACGTCTGGAGTTGTACGACCTTGGCATCATTGATTTAAAAGAAAACACCAAGTTTCTGCGCGAACACCAAACATGTCTCCAGTGCTTTGATAATATGCTCGTCCTGGCAGCCTCTTTTATTGACAATTGCGATATAATGCAGCACAGAATATCCTGTATCAGAGAAAAAGGCTCCATGATTCAGATTATATTCAGCACCATCCTGTAGTTTAATAGGGCACAGATCATATGCAGGAGGATGGTGAGCGAATCTAAGTAATTGATTCTTGTGTTCAATCACCTGCTTGCTTTCACCCTGAAACCACTAGCGAACGAATGGATTCCAAAAGTTCTGTGCTTTCTAGATCTCCAAGTTTTTATATGGAAGAACCAGAATCATAAACATTGATCTCAGTGATACTCATTACAGTCTCCCTTATAAGTTATGTATAATCCTTTTTACCATCGATATGTTGCTTGTTGCAGGTCCAATTACTTACTTTATTTTTTTTCTATCCATGTGGAACAAAGTGCATCAGATATTTCAGCACAAGGTTGTGTAAAAGACACAGAGCATAGTTAAATCAGAAAAATAGTACTATGCAAAACTGCAAACACATACACTATTTAGTATTCTACTACAGCAAGTGCACTATTATCACAGCACAATTTAGAATGGTAGAAACTTCTATTTGACCATTATCTCCCTTCCTATGATCAGATCTCAATCCACTCTGCGATATGTTCTTTGTAGTAGTATTTTTCATGTGATATAACGTGATCCTGTGATAGCTATGCGTGTAAATGCGCATGTTTGGTATTCTTTTGCTGTAGTCTTCTAATAGGAGATATTACAATCCATGCATCCAAACTCATCATTTAAGAAGGTTAAATAAGTAGGCAACTATCGCAATAAACTAGACTTCGCTGCAGCTTTGATGTCTTCATTAGTTTTTACTAGAGAACACCACCTGAGAATTGTTTGGTTTGTGCATTTGCAGCAACAAAATTTTCAACAAAGTGGTGTTGTGCATTTGCAACCCATGCGTGATGATCCTATAGGCTTTGTAATTACCAGCAGATCATTAGTGAAAAATGTGATATAACGAGTATCATCAGTTCAGTTCTACATTTTATATGACATGTTGTAAATTTATCAAGGGAATAAAAACGAAAAATATTATGAACCTATCTTATTGCAGTTCATATGCAGTGATATTCATATTAACTCTATTGTTCTCCAGCCATTTTTAAGTACAGGCAGTTCTATTAGAGTTAGCTGGATTTGTTTTAGCACCATTTGCTGATAGCATGGAGATTAATCATTTTCTGAAGAGGCAGGCCTATTTCTATGCTACAGAAAGACAATGCCAGTATGGAAATTGATGCTTCACCCTTTTTACATTTACCAATATATATATAAACCTGATAGCTTAACTGGAGTATGTTCTATAATTAATGTAAAAATGTGGTGGGTGCTAGCTAGGAAGCTGGAGAACAACACAACACAACACAATCTCATTATTGGATTACTATTAGAATCTGATATTGCATATTTGAAGGCGTATAATACCATGGGTAAGTCGCTCAACTGAAAACCTCGCCTCTTTGTTTTGACGACTGCTCCATCTCTCTTTCTCTTTGCCATCTGAGTAGTAATATATCTGCAAGGAAAATTTCCGCGAGAATTAAACATCTTTATTTTATAGCACATAATTTGCATAACAATTTGGCCGTTTCATGACAAATTAAAAAACTCACAATTGTGTAAGCTTGGTCAGCTTACCAAGGGAGGATGGAATCTATCCGATCAATATATTACTGGATAAGTCCCTGAAGGGGAAAAACATGTGCCAAAAATATGAGTACCTCTCTAAATTGACAGACGAATTCATTTGTAATTCAGTGCACTTAATTTTTATCAGGCCAGCCTTTTGTGTTGATTGTTTAAGTGAATGGTGTGTTTCTGATCTAGCTTGAATTAATCAGACAAGGGAGGGATCAGATCGGTCTGATGTGGAATGGACAACCAAGAAAGTTACTGGTTAATTGAGGTAATAAATGATTGAAGAAAGCAACCAGAAACTCCACCCCAAAATTACACAGTATCAAGTTCCACCAGACCAAACTCTAAAGGGATATGCTCACTTATATAATTTTCTTGTAGATACCTGCAGGTCAGCGCACAAGTCAAAACACAAAATTAGAAGCCATCAGTACACATTAAAAGCCACATAAAAATTTGCGTCAATTAAAATTGCATAACAGTATCAATGTTTTAAATAGTTTTTTTGGTGTGTGATCTGGCATTACATATTCTAGAAAAAAAAATCTATTTGCCTCCTCTCCAGTGAGAGATTTAGCTTCTTGTTCCTCCCAAATACACCCAAATGAGAATAAGCAAAACTGTTTATATGAGAGAAAAGAATTATACATGTGCAATTCCAGTTTGACGAATACTATCAGGATATTAAATTAAAACAATATCTAATTCTTCAAAGCAGATAATCCAAAATGCTTCCTGGAAGTTTAAGATTCTGATTTCTAACAAATCACAATTCCAACATTTCATGGAGAAAAGCTATATCCTAATCTTCCAGCAGAAACAAGATAATTTTGACCCTGTGTTAATAGCAGTACAATAGACCAAACCATAATAACAAAAGACATAAATATAGAAGAGTGGAAGAACCTACTGACCAGTGACCAGCCAATAAGCCCAGAAAAAGGTCCATTTGTTATCCTGCAGAAAAAATAGCATCAACCATGACAAAAACAGATGTTGAAACCAAATTTGGATGTAAATCTGCAGATATCTTGCATATGATCTTTGAGATATAATAAATTTTAAATTTTCAAAACTGTGCAGATAAGATACAGATTTTATAATCAAGAGAGAAGTACAAAGTAGAGACTTCAAAATATGTGTATGTGATAGCGGATTTCATATGAGATACATCCCATCCTACACCATCTGAAAGCAAGGAAAAATGATGTGCAGAAAAATTCATCATGACTATTAAAAAGGAAAAATCAAGAATTCTGTAAAACTAGACAGACAAGTCAGCATTGATATTACTAGTACCTTTCTAATTCTCAGTGACATGGTATTGACTAACAGCCTAGATTTTTTTTAATCTTTTGCAAGAAACCAATCAAAATAGTAATTTCCTTGTAATCTACAGAGCAAAACAAGAGATATACAAAAGGCACATATTTTGGGTTTAGCTGAGATAGAAGGATAGCAGAGTAGATATTTATGGTCAACAAATAGTGGCACATCTGCACAGCCATGTAGCATGTCAAGCAGTAATAGATAACAGCAGGCACAGTGCATCCAAGAAAATCCAGAGTTTCTGTTCTTGAACAGTCAATAATGCTGGATGAGTACAGAACAATTCATCCAAACAATGGACTTGGAGAAATTCCGTACAGTTTGAAGCTAATAAGTTCAACTCTACATTAAAATATAAGCTAGAGGTCAATATTCACCTGTCTTGCAAGTATGTATGTACTCGCAGATGGTCGGTATCGCAATTAACCACCAAAGGACAAGTCGATAAACAGTCATGGGGCTTCAGGGAGGAATCCAAAGGCAGAACTTGAGAACGTATGTGTTTTTAAGTTCAACAATCATGAAAACAATAGATAGGCTCAGCAGTCAGCACCTGGATAAATCTCCAAGACCCAAGCAGAGGGTACCATTCATCTTTGTCCCATTGTGCTGGCGTGAACTGGCCTAGCATCCTTGTAACCTATGGAGAAGCAAAAGGTGAAATATGCAGTCATGGGAAATGCTAGCAATATAAAGATCAACAAATTCAAAGCCCTAGAGATAGAGAACATACCATAGAACTTTAAGGGAAAATTAATAGTGAAAGCAACATTTTAATATAGCGTCGTACAGTCAACCTATGCATGCTATTTATTTCTATGCATAGGAAAGAAAATATTTTCATTTTATTCATGTATTTACAGGAAAGTAACAATAAGCTACACACTGGGCTAAGTAGACCACCAACGTTGTTCTGACTAATTGTGTTGGTTCCTCAGTAAATCCCACCTGCCCTAGAGTTTAATCACCTTAACATGAGACTATGGTAAGATATACGGAGTACAACACAATGCACCAGGAAGAAAATTCCCTTGAAGAGGAATATGCACAATGAATGCATCAGGGATTCATCAGCACATGTACATCTATATATTGGCTGTGTACACCCACGTTGGGTGTAGAGGGCGGATATTATATCCATCATCTAAAAAAATGTATATCAGTATAAGCATCGAGTTATATACTAAGACGCTAAGTATTATGAGATCATCAGAACCATGTAATTTGTATTTGTGGAGATTATGGATACCGAATACCCTCACGGCTGGATTATCCGACTTATCATAGGGGATAGGCTATGACTCATAATTATGTAAACCGGCTTATGACTTGGGTGTTACGATACCATTGAGATAAGGTAACGGCTCATAGTCCAAGGTTGGTAAGATTGAGGAGTCCAACACAGAGTATGATAGGATCTCCGACTTGTAAACTCACCCTCCGAAACTATATAAGGAGGGTAGGGTGTCCCTTGAGGGGCAGGAGACAAGCATAGAGATTATAGCAAGAGCATACGAGACTCACAAGAGCACATATTGAAAGAGATCACGAGATCAATAAAACACTCGGCGGATCGAATCCCCGAAACAGGAGTAGGGTATTACCTCTCGAAGAGAGGGCCTGAACTTGTCTAAATTCCCTTTGCATACTAACCCATCGTGTTTGGCGCTTGACTGCTACCCCCAGATTCTTATTGCCGAAATCAAGTTTCGACAGTTGGCACGCCAGGTAGGAGCTTCGCGTCAAGTTTTCTTCTTCATCTCGCCGACAAAGCGCGATGGGATCTTCATCAAGCTTCGACGACTTCGTCTTCGCCCCTGGGCAGACGTTTTGTTTCGGCAGCCTCGACTTCATCACCGACAAATTCGGTAAGCTCTGTCTCCTAGACTCGGATTCAGACCAGTCGGGAGGGGGAAACCCCTCGGCGCCGTTCGGGTTACCGGACGACGCTAAGATCTACCACAACATTCTCTCTTCCGAGTTGGATTCGATCCACTTGGGAGAACCTTCTTCATCTTCTTCATACTGCGCCCCGGGCGCGAGGGAAATCGCTGTCATACTCGAATGACTCGGGTCATACTCGTCTACGGACCTCGACGAACACCACAGCTGTCACGCCCGGAAATTTTCCCAAATTTCCAGACCATTTTGTGTATTAAGTCCCTATCCAGGCATCAACCAGGGTACACAAAACGACAAATCAATAAACAGATCCAAACGTAAATAAAGCGATAAATACTTACAACAGAGGCACTTAGTCCTCACACCAAAAAGAAAACAGCAGCGGAAAAAGACGATCCTAGCGGGCTTCAGCTCCACTCCACAGGCAAACTCAACTGGGGTCTGAGCCTTGGTCCTCTAACTTCATCTTCGGTTCAGAAGCACTACACTTCTGAAAAAGGGGAAAAATAGCAAGATTGAGTACAACCACCGTACTCAACAAGCTACACCAACGATGCAAACGTGCACAGGGGAGACAAAGGGAGGCTTATGGCTATTTGCAGAAAAGCGGTTGAAAACCTTTACATTTTAAAACAGTAAAACGGTTGTTTAATTAAAGCAATATTAAATCTCCACTGAACAACGCTACAACCACGTTGAACAGGCCCAACCATTCCACCTGAACTACACCAGTTCATTAAGTCAAAATAATTAAACATGTGGGACTAATCACGGTGAATCTGGTCGATCGCCCATAACCGCGGGCACGGCTATTCGAATAGTTTTACTCTGATCAGAGGTGCGCAACTGTACCCACAAGACACGATTCCACACATGTTACCATGCCCCGAAGTATCACCACGATACTGCAAAGGGGGAAATCGTGACAAGACCTTTCGCATAACCCCCTCTAACCAATCGTACCACCTCGGGTTTCGCCCCCACCCCTCAAAAGGCAGTGGGCAGCCCCCCCTCGTGCCTTGGTGAATCCGGCAGCCGCATAGACCGTCGTAGGGCCCATCCAAACTCCATCACGCTCACCCTAACCAGTGTACGTCAGCTAAAGGAAAGTTACACTACAAGTCCAGCAGTTGCCCATTCTTGCTTGTGGTAAGCACTGTTATTCTTCCAGGGTTTCCCATGAACCGGTCCTTAATTGCCATGGGTGCGACCAGCAAAATCATGCACCCACAGCCCACCATTAAGTCATATTTTAGTTGGATAATTACGACCAATAAAACCTGGTCGGGTGTCCCGAGCGAACCGCTCGTTAGAAGCTAATTGTAAACAGTGTAATTATCCCATTAAATGAGCTAGTGGTAATTAAGCATGGCTAAGCATATGTAATTCTAGCAAAGTCAACATAAGTGACTTACGCTAGTCAGATTATCACCCAAGGTTAACAAAGGACGGTTAACAAGTAAACATGGCACAAGCGAACGGATAGGTAAACCCTATTTCCATGTAATTAGCAAAACATGCACTTTATTCGCAAATGGAAAACATTTTGTAAAATAGGTACAACATGCTCAAGGGGGAATCTGTGACTTGCCTTGCTTCTTCAAACAATCTTCCGAACTCTTTTCCTTGCGAGCGCAAACTCCCGAAACGACGGAATCTACACGCTGGCACGCAAAACGAGGAAAACTCTAATAAAAACCAAGTAAACAGTACATAAAAAGTAAACAAACATGTAGAACTCAATTTTAGATGAATTTTTCAAGTTGAATGGCTCAATTTGGAGTTCGTATGAATTAGATATGAATTTTAGAAGTTTTGAGCCATTTAAATGATTTTCTGGAAATTAAATCGATTTATTGCGCAATTATTAATTAATTTTGCAAAGGAAAGGACTACGCTGACATCATCAAAGGGAATCGGCGCCGGAACGACGGGTCCCAAGTGTCAACAGGTCAAGGGCGGACAGTCCACGGTGGAAAAGCACCACGTGGCACCGACGTGGCGGCTACTGCGGACGAAAGGGAGAAGGTAGCGCCGACGTGGACGCCAACGTGGCGAAGCCGCGGGTGGCCACGTGGTCTGGGTGTGGACCGGATCAAACAAAGGGGGCCCACGTGTTGGCGACACAAGTGTCGGCGAACAGGAGAGAAAAAGGAGGTGAAAAGGACTTTGCAGGGGAAAGGGGAAAATTAGGCTGAGAGGGAGGTAAACTGGACTTGAGGAGATGAGCTGGATTTTCTCGGGAAAAAGTTAAAAGGGCCGAGGGACAAAAAGTAGACTTTTGTGAGAAGCTGGGCCAAACGGGCCGAGCGGGGTGATGGGCCGGCCTGAGAAAAGGGGAGGGGGACGCAAAACAGACTTTTGCGGGGAGATGGGCCAATCGGCCCGACGGCCGCTGGGCCGGAGGGAGCGGTGGGCCGGCCCGAAAAAAAGGGAACCGGCCTCTAGGCCGGGGTGGGCGGCTAGGGTTCGGCCGAAACCCTAGGCCGACCCGGTGAGGGCACGGCGGCGGCGGTGCGGCGGCGAGCGGCCACCGGCGGCACCCGACGACGCGGGCGCGGGCAGCGCGGCGGCGGCGCGAGGCGGCGACGCGAGGGCGGCGGAGGCGCTGTGGCGGCAGAGGCGCTGTGGCGGCGGCGGCGCTTCGGGGGGGAAAATAAAAAAGAAAAACGAGAGAGAGAGAGAGAGAGGAGCTCCCCGGGCGGCAACGGCGACGGAGACCGGCCAAAGGCGCGGCCGGGAAGCCGCGGCGTGGCCGCGGCCGGATGCGGCGGCCGACGCACGCGGGCGGCGACGCAAGGCGGTGCGCGGGCGACGGCGGTGCACACGGCGGCGCTGAGGGAACGGAGAGAGAGAGGAGGCGGCGGAGCTCACCGGCGGTGACGAAAACGACGACGGCGGCGGCGCTATGGTTAGGGTTTGGGGGCAGCGGCGAAGGGGAAAACGAGGAGCGGCGGCGCGCGGGCGGGGAAAATTTAAGGGCGCAGGCAGCGCGGCGACGACGGGCTGGCGCGGGCCCCACCTGTCGGTGGCCCGGGGCGGAGGGAGGCAGCGGCGGCTCTCGGGCGGCCTTGGGCCACGGCCTCGGGCCGGCCCGAGAGGAGGAGGGATGCGGAGGCGGGCGGCTTGGGCCGCCTTGGGCCGAAGGAGAGGGGAGGAAGGGACGGGGCCCGTGGGCCGCGCGGGAGGGAGAGAGGGGGGCGACAGCGTGGGCCGCGGAAGAGGGGAAGGGGTTTGGGCCGAAAACGGCCCAAAACAAAAGAGCCCCTTTTAATTTGTTTTTGCTTTAATTTAATCAGTTAAATGAACTTTGTGACTTTAAAATTATTTCTTTAGCTCCAAAAATTCACGAAAAATTTTGGAGAGTATTTTAAGACACAGAGAATATTACAAAAATATTTCCGGCCATGATTTTTAAAGGAAATTTTTGATTTCCTTGCTAATTTCACTTGTTTAAATTGCTTTTGATTTTTATTAAATTTCTGGAAAATGTATTATTAGGTAATTTTTAATCCCGATCGAAAATCGGGGTGTGACAACAGCTCCACCGACTTTGATGACCTCTACGACATCTCCACGGACGACATCAACAGCTCCGACTTAGACAAAGATTACTACGATCCGGCGCTCCTCGACGTCCTCATGGCCGAAGTAGCCGAGACCGACTCGGCCATGGCCCGGAGGATTGCGAAGGAGGAACGAGGCAAGCTTGACCAAGAGCGCAGGCGTACGGAGGAGGAGAACAAGCGCAAGGAGGAGGAGCTCAAGAAGAAAGAAGAAGCTGACAAGAGGAAACGAGACCTGAGGGCGACTGGGCGCTCCGCTCACGAGGCCATATTGCAGACACGAGTCGACAACGCCAACGTCTTACAGACGCCTCAGCAAAACGCCGTCGCTGCCCTCACCCTCATCGACACCGTCATCGAAGCGGCACCCGCTGCGATAACACCACTTTTGGACAAGATCAAGACCATCGTTGCAGCTACAGCCAATGGCCCTCCCTCTAGCTCTGCGCGAAGACCGACTGAGTCCATCGCTGAAACACCTGAAAGAAGTCGCCTGCCACCGCTATGATCCAAAGACTACAAGAGACCCAAGCAAAGCAAGACACCCGTCAAATCCAAAGACCCTCGCCACAACGCAGTATGGAAGCGTCAAGATCAATCGGCCGACTCTCATGAGAGAGGTCATGGTCAACCACCCGTCCACGATGGGATTCGTCGCAGCTACAACTCCAACCGCCCAAGCAGCTCCCTAAGGCCCCCGCCGAGTGACTTGAGAGAGGTCCTTGACCGGCGCCATCGAGAGCGAGACCGACGCTCTTATGAAGACCGAAGGAGATCACCCGAGAACTACGACGATGGAGTGCCCGCGTTCACTCGGGACCTGCGTCGAGTGAATTGGTCGAGTGGATTCAAGCCCACCGGGATTGACAAGTACGACGGCAAGACCGACCCCAAGTCATGGTTGACCGTGTACACCCTCGCCATCCGTGCAGCAGGAGGAGACAGCAAGGCCATGGCAAACTACCTGCCCGTCGCTCTCGCCGACTCAGCCAGGAACTGGCTCACGAGTTTGCCAAGAGGCTCAAGCGACTCGTGGAGCGAGCTTCGGGACCACTTCATCGCCAATTTCCAGGGTACTTTCGAAAGGTCTGGGACCCACTTCGATCTCTACAACGTCATCCAGAAGCCAGATGAGTCGCTGAAGGACTACATCTGGCGCTTTTCGGAGAAGCGGAACAAGATCCCCAACATCACCGACGATGTCATTATAGCTGCGTTCCAGAAAGGCGTCCGTAATGAGTTGCTGATCGGAAAATTTGGGCGCAAGCCACCGAAGACAGTCAAGCAGATGTTCGAGACACCTAACTCATACGCCAAATCCGAGGACGCAATCAAGGCCTCACGACAAGATAGGCACGACAAGAAGGACGACAAGCCATCCGAAAGCAGCTAGCTCCTAAGAAGGACAACGGCAACAACGGCCAAAAAGATCGCAAGGGCAAGCCCGAGGACCTGGTCGCCACGACATCGAACTACCAACAACAGCGTCCCTGAGTCGCCGCCTACGACAAGATCATGAACGCTCAGTGCACGCATCACCCAAATCACAAACACGCGGCCAAGGATTGTTTCATCTACAAGCAGTTCGTTGAGCAGTACGCAGCTCAACTACGCCAGAAGCCGGCGGATGAAGCCGGCGCATCGGGAACCAAGAGGAGCGACCCGGCTGGCAGCTCAGAGCCCTTCCAAGACCCCGTGTGTGAGCTAAACCACATCTTCGGGGGACCGCTGGCGTACGAGTCCAAGAGGAAACAAAAGTTGACCGACAGAGAAGTCAACGCGGCACAACCCGAAGTCCCACACTACTTACGATGGTCGGAGGTGGCTATCACGTTCAACCGCTCGG
Organism: Oryza officinalis; assembly: GCA_008326285.1. Classification (NCBI taxonomy): domain Eukaryota; kingdom Viridiplantae; phylum Streptophyta; class Magnoliopsida; order Poales; family Poaceae; genus Oryza; species Oryza officinalis. The sequence continues at coordinate 12,790,341 of BDMV01000002.1, read as the reverse complement.
ATCACCCTGACCGAGTGGTTCACCCGGGGCGGTATCCCCTGGTACTAGACCCAATGGTTCGCAACATCAAGCTCAAGCGCGTCCTCATCGACGGCGGCAGTGCCCTCAACATCCTCTTCGCCAAGACGCTGGATGAGATGCAGATCCCGAGAACAGAGCTGAAGCCGAGTTCAGCCCTCTTCCATGGAGTCATCCCGGGGCTGTCATCCACGCCACTCGGGCATATCACCCTTCCAGTCACCTTCGAAGTTCGGGAGAATTTCCGAACAGAGAATATTACTTTTGAGGTTACCGATTTTCGAAGCGGCGTACCATGCAATCATCGGAAGACCTGCGCTCACCAAGTTCATGGCAGTACCACACTACACTTATCTCATCATGAAGATGCCCGGGCCCCATGAAGTTATCACCCTGCGCAACGACTTCAGGCAAGCCTTCACCTGCGACAAGGAAAGCTGCAACATGGCCCAAACTCGTGAGAGATTACGCGGCCAACAAGAAGTCCGACTGGCTGCATCGACATTTGGAGAAGGCGAGATCCCCACGAAGAAGATAACCAAGTCGGGAGAAGGCGACGCCAAGACGAAGAAAATCCCCCTTGACCCCTCTGATCCTTCTAAAACTGCTATAATAGGCACGGAGTTAGATCCCAAACAGGAAAGCGCGCTCGTCACCTTCCTCCAAAATAATAAAGATATTTTTTCTTGGAAATCGTCTGACATGTCGGGTATTCCTAGGGAGGTGATCGAGCACTCATTAAACGTCAAAGATGACGCCAAACCGATAAAACAACGACTCCGCCGCTTCGCCCAAGATCAAAAAAATGTCATCAAGGAGGAACTTGCCAAGCTCTTGGCTGCTGGGTTTATCAAAGAGGTTTACCATCCCGACTGGTTAGCCAACCCGGTCCTGGTTCGTAAGAAGACAGGACAATGGCGCATGTGCGTGGACTACACCGACCTCAACAAATCCTGCCCAAAAGATCCTTTTGAATTGCCCCGTATTGACCAAGTCGTCGATTCAACGGCCGGCTGCGAGCTTCTGAGCTTCTTGGTTTGTTACTCGAGTTATCATCAGATCAGCATGAAGGAGTCCGACTACCTGAAGACATCATTCATCACCCCGTTTGGAGCCTATTGCTACATCACGATGCCCTTCGGCTTGAAGAACGCCAGAGCCACCTATCAACGTATGATTCAAAGATGCCTTCAGACCCAGCTCGGGAGAAACGTGGAAGCCTACATCGACGATGTCGTCATTAAGACCAAGCAGAAAGAAGACCTGATCACTGACTAAGAAGAAACCTTCGCAAATATTCGGGCCTTCAGAATGAAGTTGAACCCGGAGAAGTGCACTTTTGGCGTGCCGTCAGGCAAGCTGCTCGGCTTTATGGTGTCTCATCGCGGCATTGAAGCAAATCCAGAAAAGATCAACGCTATCCGGAACATGAAGCCCCCGAGTACCCAGAAGGACGTCCAGAAGCTCACTGGTTGCATGGCGGCGCTGAGCTGATTTGTTTCCAGACTCGGCGAACGAGGTATGCCTTTTTTCAGGTTGTTGAAGAAGACGAACAAGTTTCAATGGACCACCGAGGCCCAGAGAGCTTTTCAAGACTTCAAGGAGTTCCTCACAACGCCACCCGTGTTGGCGTCACCTCACCCTCAAGAACCTCTGTTGCTCTACGTTTCCGCAACTCACCAGGTGGTCAGCACGGTCTTGGTCGTCAAACGTGAGGAGGAAGAACGAGCTCAGAAGGTTCAAAGGCCGATCTACTTTGTCAGCGAGGTGTTGGCAGGAGCCAAAACCCGCTACCCTTAGGTACAAAAACTATTATATGGAGTTCTAATCATTGTTAGGAAGCTGGCCCATTATTTTCAGGGTCACTCGGTCACCGTTGTCACGTCCTTTCCACTCGGCGATGTCATCCATAACCGGGAGGTTACTGGGCGCATTGCGAAGTGGGCTCTGGAGTTGATGCCGCTGGATATTACTTTCAAGGCGAGGACGTCTATAAAGTCTCAAGTCTTGGCGGATTTCGTGGCCGAGTAAACCGAGCGACAAGAAGATGTACCTAAGGAGGAGCTGCAGTACTGGACCATGCACTTTGACGGATCTAAAAGAGTCACCGGCCTGGGAGCGGGAGTCGTGCTGATTTCCCCGACTGGGGAGAGGCTACGGTACGTTCTTCATATTCACTTCCCTGCCTCACATAACGTCGCCGAGTATGAAGCTTTACTTCACGGCCTACGAATCGCTGTGTCGCTTGGCATACGATGGATGATTGTACGAGGAGACTCCCAGCTGGTGGTCAACCAAGTAATGAAGGATTGGTCCTGCTTGAATGATACCATGGATGCCTATCGACAAGAAGTTCGCAAACTTGAAGACAAGTTTGATGAACTGGAGTTATCCCACGTCTTGAGACACAACAATGAAGCAGCAGATGAGTTGGCACAGTTTGGGTCCAAGTGAGAAGCCGCCCCGACTAACGTTTTCATGGAGCATCTCCATGAGCTGACTGTTGCTAAGAAATCAATCCCCAATGAAGAAGCTACAGACCAGGTTGCCATGCTCGATGCTGACTAGAGGACACCGTTCATCAAATTTTTAACTCAACAAGAACTGCCGGAAGACCGGGATGATGCGGAACAAGTCCGACGTCGCAGTCAAGGCTATGTCATGATCGATTCGGAATTGTATAAGAGAAGCCCTTCTGGAGTTTTGATGAGATGCATCACGCCTAAGGAGGGACGGCAATTATTGCAAGACATTCACTCTGGTATTTGCGGCAATCATGCTGCGTCGCGCACTTTGGTGGGCAAGGCTTATAGACAAGGCTTTTTCTGGCTCACGGTGGTTTCCGATGCCAACAAGGTGGTCCGCACGTGTGAAGGTTGCCAGTTCTTTGCTCGGCAAAGCCATGTTTCAGCCCAAGATCTACAAACAATCCCTCTATCATGGCCTTTCGCCGTATGGGGCTTGGACATGGTTGGTCCTTTCAAGAAGGCTCCGGGAGGATTTACACATCTGTTCATCGCGATTGACAAGTTCTCCAAATGGATTGAGGCTAAGCCGGTTGCTACGATCACTGTGGATAAGGCACGAGATTTTATTCTAAACATTGTCCACCGGTTTGGTGTCCCGAACATAATCATAACCGATAATGGGACTTAGTTTACTGGAGGCATCTTCAAGAAGTTCTACGAAGATTTTGGAATCAAGATTTGCTATGCATCGGTGGCACACCCCAGAAGCAACGGACAAGTTGAACACGCCAATGGTATGGTTCTTCAAGGCATCAAGGCCCGAGTGTTTGATAGGCTACGTCCTTATGCTGGAAGATGGGTTCAAGAATTGCCTTCGGTATTATGGTCATTGTGAACTACACCCAGTCGGGCTACTGGCCAAACTCTTTTTTTCTTGGTTTATGGAGCTGAAGCAATGTTGCCGAGTGAGATGGAGTATGAGTCTCTTCGAGTTCGCAGTTTCAACGATGAACGTTATGATCAAGACAGAGTTGATGACTTAACCCGACTGGAGGAAGCTCGTGAGTCTGCATTGGTTCAATCAGCAAAGTATCTTCAAGGACTTCGGCGTTATCATAATCGCAACGTTCGGTCACGAGCTTTTATTGTTAGTGGCATGGTTCTACGAAGGATTCAGAATACAAAAGATAAACACAAGTTATCTCCACTATGGGAAGGGCCTTATATAATTGCCGAGGTCACTCGGCCAGGAGCATATCGCTTGAAGCGAGAAGATGGAACCCTGGTGGAGAACTCTTGGAATATTGAGCACCTTCGTCGATATTATGCTTAGACTTATTGTATCATGTTTTTCTCGACTGCCGACTTCAAGTAAGATGACTTCTTGAGTTGTCAGTCGGGGGCTACACATATCAATAAAATATGATGTTCTTTCTATCGGTACTAGCTTGTTCCTCCTTAGTTTATCATTGTTTATTGTTCTGGTTTGAGTTCAGCAAGTAAGGACTGAAAATTTTTCGATGGCTTAATCGAGCCTAGGCTTGGTGACAGTCGGACGAAAATTTTTAAGAATTTACATGCGAAGACTCGGATTAGGGCATAAGCATAAATAAATTAAGAATTTACAAGTCATGTCTACACAATGTTTACATCCACAATGTCTACATCAGCCAATCTACCCTTGGAAGTTTTCTACCATGTCAGCAGCAATCTTTTTGGCCGTTTCTTGTGCTTCATTAATAAGTTCTAAGGCCTGCTCATCGGTGGTACCATCAGCGAAGCCTTCTCCTATGGAGATTATCTCTACCCGAGGATAGAGCGACTTCGTCATGGCCAAGGTTCATATCTCGAAGTTTCTTAATTTCCTCCCTCAAGGCTACCTCTCGAGTTGCTGCTTCTTCTCTGGCATTCTTGAGATCTTGATGAATATTTTCCAGAGAGTTGATGTGAGACACCAGCTTCTCGAGGGTGTTTGACTTAGCCATCGAGCGGCAGTGTATTCTCTGCATTACGAAGATTGAATTAGTCAGCTGCACAAGGTTATATGGTCAAGATATGAGAAAACTACATATACATTAATCAGCCGGGTTGCTTCATTGAGGCTGGCAATGAGCATGTCGCGTTCTTCGGCTTCTTTCTCCTTATTTAGCACGATGCCCTGCCTCTTGCCTTCAGCATCCCGCCACTCAATCTTTATAGGAGGGACTGAGTCTTCTGCAGATTTCAGTCGGACGATCTCCTCCTCTTCGGTCGCTTGCTCTAAGGATGACAAATAAGGTGGATACCAAAGATCTACTCAAGACAAGAGTCTGAAGACTATTTGAAGCTTACCTGTCCTTGGAGCTGGGTCCTCGACCGGTATTTCTTGATCGCGCGAGCCCTGTGTGTCTTCGTCCAGCTGGTTTCCAGTCGGGACTTCCTGACTGGCAGTCGGGGGCTCCTCCACAGGGGTGTCCTCACTCGGGAGAGGGTCCTGAGATCCTTGTTCTGCAGATTTTGGTTCTTCAGGCACTGCAGATTGGCTTATTTTTTCTGTCTGCCCGGTGGGATCTATATCCTGGGGTTTTCTGCAAGAGAAGATGAAGATAGTAAGGACAATCATGTTTTCAACGAGAAGATAAATTTGAGTAATCAAGAAGATACCTGTTGGACTTCCTAAATTTTGGAGCAGACTGTGTGGATGGCCTCGGAGAAGTTATGTTCATTCTTGGAGCCTGAATGTCTTCAGTGTCTTCTTCCGAGTCATCTATGACCAGCCTTCTCTTGCTGGCCAGTTTGCTGGTTTCCTCCTCAGCAGCGGCTCTCTTGCTTTTGGTCTGTGGTTTGATTTTTGGGCCGCCTGCTGGTTTCTTGGTAGCTGGCTGAGCAGGACCATCTTCATGGAAGACTTTGTACGGCCTGGAGATGATCAGAGCGTTTGCCTGCAAAGCAGTACTATTAGGGCACATTGGAAGATAGAGATAAAGTGAAGAATGATACGAGTTGCAGAGTCTACTTACTGGAGGAGGTGGTCGGAGAAGACTGAAGGGAGCAACCGGGAGCTTATGGCTGTAATCCACCGCAATTCTAGATGAGAAGATCTTGTACATGAGAGCGCACAAGACCTGGAAATTTAGGGACTCGCTGTCCTCCCGGTTGGGATCACTCTGGCCCTCATACTCGAAGGCTGGCTTAGACCTCTCTTTGATAGGAGCCAGTCGGCACTTTATGAAATGCCGAGTGATCTGCTCTCCTTGGAGGCCTTTGTTCTTCAGCTCAAGGATTTTAGCCAGGAGGTTGTTCGCTTCTACCCAATCCTGGTTTTCTGTCATAGTGTTCCAGTTTGCCCGTTGGATAGGTGGGAGGCCGATGAAGTCGGGCAGACTAGGGGCTGGGTTCGAGATATAGAACCAATTTGCATGCCAGCCCTTGTTGGAGGATTTCAGAGGAAGAGGGAAATAGTCCTTGCGAAGAGTTCCGCGAAGTTGAAAACCGGCGCCACCAACAACGCAGGGATTATCCTTGGTTGGGTGGGCTTTGACAGAGAACATACGGTGGAAGAGATTGAAATGCGGGTAGATACCTAAGAAGGCCTCGCATACATGGATGAAGATGGTGATATGTAGTACGGAATTTGGGTTTAGATGGTAGAGTTGAAGACCGTAATATTCCAAGATGCCGCGGAAGAAATCGCAAGTCGGAAGACCGAACCCGCAGTAAAAGAAGTGGGTGAAGACAACGATTTCACCGGTGTTAGGGGTCGGGAATTCTTCACCGAACGCCGGACGCCAATTGATGATCTCCTTGACCGAAAGAACTCCGTCCTTCACCATCTCCCGCAGGGTCGATTCCTTTACGTCAGAGGTAGCCCATTGGTCAAAGGGGATTTCTCTCTCCTCAGCCATGGATACAGATTGGGGAAGATGAATCTGGCGCTGGGAGTGGGGATTTTTGGAGGGGAATGCCGGAATTGGTTGCGCGCAAGGAATCCTGATGGGGCTTGAGCTTCCGGAGGGATGGATTTGGATGTGCGCGAGTTCTAGGTTTGTATGAAGAGCCTGTGAACAGGAGGACGAAAGGGGAAGTTTTCGCAAGATGAAGCGGCGGAGAAGACGACGGCGCTTCAGAAATATTAGGGTACCGCTAGGTTTTCTCGTGATTGGGCCGAGACCCATGAGAAGCTTACGGCCCATATTACAGGTGTGGCTTGATACGTGTCTTTAAGGACTTAAGCAGATTTGCTCTGGCAATATGCGCGTGTCTCATTGCCCAATACCTTTAAAATCCTTTCATATAGCAGTTATTCAACTTGTTGAGGGTTGGTACGATGCAATTTGGAAGGTGACAAACAGTAAAGTTTTTTATAACTGTCCTGGTAACTTTTTATAGGTTGCAGGAGCTGTTGGGTTTTTACAAAGCATTTGATCTTCTATTATATCAATGCTATTTTGCCACCTTGGTGTGCTTTTTCGATTAAGACCAATATTATGGCTGGAGCTATTTAATATTTTGGTCATATTTTTTCAGATGACTGATGAATTAATAACTTGAATTTTCTACCCATGAGGGTTAGCTGAGTTGTTTGTTCCGAGATGACTCGGGCAGAACGACTAGGGTAAGCATGAGCTTGCCGAGTACTCGGAATTCATTATACACTATGCCTTGATTATAAGGATATGTGTTATATGATTTTTTATAATAATCGCTTTTTTCTTAGGCTAGGCGTTTATTTAACTCAGGAGAGTATGATTATTATAGTTCTTGACTATATGCTTAGTTTGATTAACTAAACACATAGTTGGGGGCTACACCTAATTAGGTGCATCAGTCGATGCACCTAAATATCTATTTTTGAAATTTTCGAGATGTTTTCAGCCCTTCACAGTCCTTTTTGGATGATAAAGCACTCGAGAGACTCAGGCAGAGGTGATGGAGGCACCCGGCGATAGAAGCACTCGGCTGACGAGTCACTCGGCTATGTGTTATTCTGGTTCGATGCAAGATTATCTCGTCGACTGTGAAGGTCTCAGGGGCTACTGTGGAGATTATGGATACCGGATACCCTCACGGCTGGTTTATCCGACTTACCATAGGGGATAGGCTATGACTCATGATTATGTAAACCGGCTTATGACTTGGGTGTTACGTTACCATTGAGATAAGATAACGGCTCATAGTCCAAGGTTGGTAAGATTGAGGAGTCCGACATAGAGTATGATAGGGTCTCCGACTTGTAAACTCACCCTCTGGAACTATATAAGGAGGGTAGGTGTCCCTTGAGAGGCAGGAGACAAGCATAGAGATTATAGCAAGAGCATACGAGACTCACGAGAGCACATATTGAAAGAGATCACGAGATCAATAAACCACTCGGCGGATCGAATCCCCGAAACAGGAGTAGGGTATTACCTCTCGAAGAGAGGGCCTGAACCTGTCTAAATTCCCTTTGCATACTAACCCATCGTATTTGGCGCTTGACTGCTACCCCCAGATTCTTATTGCCGAAACAAGTTTCGACAGTATTCTTGTCAATACTCCATGAAATTTCTCAAAAACTCACAACCCGCTTAAACAAAAGTAGCCATATTATGTTTGGCTTAATATAGGCAACGGTGGATATGTTTCATGGACGGTATGTAAACAAAATAGGACAGTACTAAAGTAATTTTTGAAGAACTATAAATTTAGTAGTCTGGTTGATTTGGTTCAATGCTCAGCATTTTTCAATTAATCAAAGACAAAAGTTATCGATAAAGGAACAACGTTACTCTTTTCTTGGCCTCAGTTTGGTTTCATGTACTGATGTACATCATCAGTACATGCATACGATTGGTGCCACGGTGTACAGAAGGCCATCAAGAAATGAAAAATTCCTCTGTTTGTGCATTCTAGAAGATCTAGATCGTGCCATAGCTTGACTGTTGAGTCGTCGCATCCACAGGCAGGGGTACAGCCAAGGGGGGATGGGCAGTGACATGCCCCCCCCCCCCCCCAAATAAATTTTGTTTTCTTATATATCTGGTGTTTAATCATGTTATTAACTTAAGCATCTTGTTTATCGGCATCCTGCATTTGCATAAAATTATAGTATTCCACGTTATCCTAAGGCTGTGTTCGTTTGTTAGGTTTGGAAAAATATTCCCTCCGTACAGAAAACGGAGCGACTCATTAGCACATGATTAATTAAGTATTTACTAATTTTTTTTGAAAAATGGATTAATATGATTTTTTAAAACAACTTTCGTATAGAAATTTTTTGCAAAAAAACATACCGTTTAGCAGTTTGAAAAGCGTGCGCGCGAAAAAAATAGAGATGTGAGTTGGGAAAGTTGAGTAAAAAACTCACCCTAAGCATCTTTCAAACTTCCTCCAATAAAAAGAAAACCTACAAATACTAATATCTTATTACGTATCTTTTTTTAGGAAAACATCCTGTATCTTCTTTTCTAAGAAAACATACTGTACTTACACTATCCAAACAACCACTTAATTCGCTACTGAGCTACCATTTGATGAATCAATCTTTTGATTACTCTATTACTTCTCTCTCCATATGTCTCTAAGAGCTCCAACATGTCACATTTAGCACCCTAATACATCTACTACTTTAGGGACATATTCATACACAATCTGTTTGTGGTTGTGGGATGCATTTGTGGAAACATGTCTACAAACTTTATCTACAGTCATGGGGATAACTCATCACCATTCGGAGGAGAGGGTGAATTTATAGTTGTGGAAAGACTTTTACCATCACATGATGAATTTACTACTTTTGTGACAATTTGCATTGTAGTTATAAAAGCGCGGACACTCTAGACACATTTTAGCGTTTTAGATTGATTGGTAGTTGTTGTTTGGTCCTAGCCCTCATGCCAAATTCCTGGCTCCACCAGCGCTGTCCACAGGCCACAGCAAGCTACTCCTTGATAGCAGTAAGCACACAGTAGTAGGTTCATGGGAGACGAGAGAACGAGGTGGGCAACTGACCTGCAGCAACTGGAGCTCCTCATACAACCCAGCAGCAAACTCCTTAGTTGCATTTCTTTCCTTTTTGAAATAGCAAAATATTATGTTATACAATTATGACTCTAATGCAAATTGAACTTACTAAAATTTTGCAGTAGATTCAACGTTCATACAAATGTGCTGTTGTTCAGAACACAAAAGGAAAGAAAATAATAAATTGAACATGAATACTACCTTCTTAATTTGACGACTTTGAGCTGAACCATTGACTCATTGCAGAAGATTAAGCCAGAGGAAACCCTGCCATGATTGCACAAATATAAATTGCTTGTGTCACAGGCCTATAGCTACTCCCCAGCATGAGTACCTATTAATTGAAAGGTGCATTCCTTACCATCAATATGTGGATTCAACTCTCTTGGCAAGATGCTTTGATTGCTGTAAAGAAATTACTCATCATAGGTTTGTGTCGTGCAGAACAGCTTAATAATATTTTATTGAGGCATAGTAGACCTGCTGCAAGTACAGCATGATTTAAGAAAAAGAGAACAACAAAGACTCTTAAACCGATTTGAACCTATCGACTGAAAGATAGAACCCAAAAACAGGCACATGAACGACTAAACAACCAGGATCCAGGAGTATATGACAAAACTTTAGGATTAAGCAGTCAACATTACGAAAATCCTTTACTTCGACTAATACATGTAAAGTTTGGAAAAAATCGTACAGCCCTAACTGTTAGTTGTGATCCCCGGGGAACTCGGGAAACCGTTTCCCACTCCCCCACGCGCTCTGATCAGGGGCGCCAGCCGATCAATTGGTAGTGGGCCCCTCTCACGTAGCACACATAAAAGAGGGGAAGCCGCCGACGCACGCGAACCAACGTTCGTCACTGTGCACTCGCGCTTCCCACAAAAAAACCCTAGAACCCACGGATCCGGGTTTTGCGCTGAAGTGAGGGGAAATCCATCGCCGACCCCAAGACGCCCTCACACCGCCGTATCCTCACCATACCGCCGCATCCTCGTCATGGCTGCGTCGAGCTCCAAGAACGACTCGGGTATGTCTCTCTCTCTCTCCCCATTCACCCTCTACCTCCAAATCCGCACCTAGGCAAACCCTAGTTTCTAACAATGGTATCAGAGCCTCGCTAGGTGTTGATCTAGTAGGGTTAGAAATAGAAGAAAGAGAAAGGGGACTCAGTTTCCCGAAGAAAAGCCAAGGAATCAAAAAAAAAGAGGGGTAAAACCCTTTCCTCTCCCACCGCCGGTCGTCGATGACGCCGCCGGCCTTCGCCGACGCGTGCGGGTAGCCAACCACCGCCGCCGGCCGTCGCCGACGTCGCGGGAAAAAAAGGGCACCGCAGCACAGCCACTCGACGGCGATGCACTCACCCTCGGGTGGGTGCGCGCACCGGCGGGGGGGTGCGACGGCGCCACCGCGCTTCGCCATGCCGCCAGGCCACAGCTCCGGCGAGAAAGGCGAGGGAGGAAGAGAATCTAGGGTTTCGGCCGGCCACCGGGGGTTTTGTTTCCCCGATCTCAGCGCCCGGCCGTCCGATCGAAACCCTAACGATCGGACGGCCGGCGATGGCCGGGCCAGATTTGGCCCAAGAGGGATGGAGCGCGCGGCAACTTTCCCGGCCCAGGCCCAGGTTGCGGCCTGGGGAGAGGGAGGTGCGCCCGCGCGTGTAATAGGGGTCGACCGAAGTTTGTTTTAGGTCCCTTGAGGCCGAAAAAAGTTTATTTTGCATCCCTCAACTATTTTAAGTTCATGGATTGTTTTTATTTCTAAGCAGTTTAACCAACGTGATAATTGTTTAGAGAGTAGATAATTGCTTCTGAACATGTATGTAATTTATTTTTCCGCTGCTATGATGATGTTTATGCATTAGTTCTATTTCTGCCCAACGGTGATGTAGAATTAATATGGTAGTTTGTATGTTTTAATTTTGACCAACGTTAAATTAAAACATACAAGAGTTTTAATGTCTCTCAATTTCTTTAATTTGCTTTCAGGAACCACTAACCCACTTGTGTATATCTCGACCGTTGAGCCCCTTAATGGGCATAATTATGGCTCATAGCGAGAGAAGATTGAGATAGCACTTGCGCTATCGGACATAGATTTAGCTCTCACCGAGCCCTGCCCCACAGAGCCTGTTGCGCCAGTGAAGGGGGAAGGTGAGAGCGAAGATGCTTTTAAGCAGAGAATGTTGGACCATGCTCCAATAGTACAGAAGTACGACACTGATCGTGCAAAGTGGGAATCTTCAAACCGCAAGTGCTTGATGGTGATCAAGAGCTCAATAGTGAAGGCAATAAGGGGAGCAATTACAGTATGCACCCCCGCCATAGAGTATCTTCAGAGGGTGGAGAATCAGTTTACAGGTTCTTCAAAAGCCTATGCGAGCTCCCTAATCAAGAGCTTAATTACTCTAAAGTACAATGGTGGAGGGGTTAGAGAGCATATTTTGAAGATGAGTGGCATCGCTTCAAAGCTCAACAAGATGGACTTGGTTCTCCCTGACAAGTTCCTAGTTCACCTCATTTTTGCCTCCCTACCTTCAGATTTCGACGTATTTGTTGTGAACTACAACTCACTGCCCGAAAGCTGGAACATTGAGAAGTTGATTGCCATGTGTGTGCAAGAAGAGGTCAGACCCAAGACTCGTGGTGATTCCGCAAACTATGTGAGGAACAAGAGGAGGATCAACCACAGTCAGAATGTCGCCTCTCCCAAGGCACAAGGAAAGGCGCCACAAAGTGATCCTCATCCACAGCCAAGTGTAGAAGTGGATAGGGACACTTGCAGATGGTGCAAGCAGAAGGGGCACTTTCAGAAGGATTGCCCTGAGTTCCTGAAGCATCTAATAAAGAAAGATGAGGACATCATTACATTCGTAGATGAATCCCTATATGTAACGTATTCAAAATCCGCTTGGTGGGTTGATTCAGGTGCGACTATTCATGTTGCAAATTCATTACAGGGCTTCCGTACAAAGAGGATGCTAGTAAGAGGAGAAAGATGCATTAGAGTAGCAAATGGTGTTGGAGCAGAAGTTGAAGCTATTGGAGATCATCCATTAGAGTTGGATAATGGCTTCACACTTTATTTGCAAAACGTGCTCTATGTACCCTCCTTAAGTAGAAATTTAGTTTCCGTTTCATGTTTGGCGGATGATGGATATAATTGTTATTTCGATCCAGACTTATGTTTAATTATATTCAAGAATAAGTGTGTGGGTCTTGCCATCCGACAAGGCCAACTTTACATGTTGTCTAAACATGAGAATGTGAATGTTGTATGCAATGAAGAGAATGTTGCGTGCAATAGTGTGTTTTCCTCGTCTACGAGTGTAAGAAGTAAGTGCAAACGATGCAATGAGGAAACCTCGGCGAAATTGTGGCACTGTCGTTTAGGCCACATTTCGAAGGGGAGAATTGAACAATTGATTAAAGAAGAAATTTTGAATCCGTTAGACTTTGCGGATACAGAATATTGCATCGATTGCATTAAAGGAAAGTATGTTAAACAAATAAAGAAAGGAGTCATACGAAGTTTAGGAAGATTGAAAATCATACACACAGACATCTGTGGTCCTTTTCCAATTAAGACAGTGGATGGTTATGATTCTTTTATAATATTCACATATGACTATTCGCGTTGTGGCTACATTTATCCAATTAAAGAACGATCAGAAGCATTGGATAAATTCAAGACATTTAAGGCTGAGGTAGAAAATCAGCATAATCCAAAGATCAAAGTAGTAAGGTCCGACCGTGGAGGAGAATACTACGGTCGACATACCCCTTATGGCCAAATACCTGGACCTTTTGCAAGGTTTCTACAGGAAAATGACATAGTAGCCCAGTACTCTATACCGGGCGAGCCTCAGCAGAACGGAGTAGCTGAAAGATGCAACCGCACTTTAATGGACATGGTGCGAAGTATGCTAAGTCACTCCACTTTACCGATAAGTCTATGGATGGAGGCATTAAAAACCGCTGCCCATATTCTTAATCGAGTACCAAGTAAGTCAGTACCCAAAACACCGTATGAGCTATGGACAGTGTCGATGAAACGGGCCTAGGGGTATCAAGACTAAAGGGATGGGCGGCCCCGTGCGCCCGCGTGGCGCGTCCCCCGGAGGGGTCGGGCCCGGGGGTAACGTGGTGGCTGCCCTCCCTGTTTCCCCCGAAGGTCAGGCCACTCCCAGACCTTCCCCGAGGGTTGGGTCGCCCCGACTCCCTCGGCGCTAGTGTCGCATGTGCTAAATCAAAAGGTTTTCGTTTCTACTATCCTGACAGACAGACTAAGTTCGTAGAAACGAGACACACAGTGTTTCTGGAGGATGAGATAGTCAGGAGGAGCATGGTACCCCGAGAAATTACTCTTGAAGAGAAGCGGGTACACGTACCTACTCCGATGATTCAGGAACCTTTTTTCTCGATACCTGTTGCTGTTACACCCTTCGCACAGAACGCTGCGGTGATAACACCTGATGTTAGTTCTCCTGTGACAACAACGAATGAGCAGGAGAAATCTGAGATTCAGGATCCTACAGAACAAGTTGTCACACAAGGAAAAGCAACATCAGCCCCAAGTAGAAGACGTACCACAACTCAGAAGATCTCAAAGAGAGAGAAGGACAGCTATTCCTAGTGACTACCAAGTCTATGCTAGTGAAGAAGTTCAAACAGAGGAAGATCCCACCTCGTTTGAAGAAGCCATGAGAAGTGCTTATTCATCGAAGTCGCTTGAAGCCATGAAAGATGAAATGAGATCAATGAGTACCAACAAAGTTTGCGACTTAGAAGAAATTCCTAAAGGAGCCAAGACAGTAGGCTGCAAATGAGTCTACAAAACAAAACGTGACTCCAAAGGAAATGTAGAAAGGTATAAAGCACGACTTGTGGCAAAAGGGTTTACTCAAAGAGAAGGAATTGATTATAATGAGACCTTTTCTCCGGTGTCATGTAAAGATTCCTTTAGGATCGTAATGGCACTTGTGGCACATTATGATCTAGAGCTACATCAAATGGATGTAAAGACGGCATTCCTTAACGGGGATTTATATGAGAACATCTACATGGCACAACCCAAAGGTTTTGTTGTGGAAGGAAAAAAACAAATGGGATGTCGTCTGAAAAAATCCATTTATGGATTAAAACAAGCCTCCAGACAGTGGTACTTAAAGTTTGATGAAGTAATAAGAAGGTTTGGGTTTAATGAGGACAATTGCATTTATGCAAAGTTCAGAAATGGGAGATTTATCTTCCTTATCCTATATGTAGATGACATCTTGCTCGCTAGTAGTGATGTTGATCTACTATTGGAGACGAAAAAGTTTTTGTCCTCGAATTTCGATATGAAAGATCTTGGTGAAGCCTCATTTGTTCTAGGAATAGAGATTCACCGAGATAGAAGAAAAGAGGTTTTAGGATTATCGCAAAAGGCATATCTGGAAAAGATTCTAAAGAAATACAGTATGCATGCGAGTAAGCCCTACACCTACTCCCATAGTCAAGGGCGACAGATTTGGGAAATTTCAATGTCCCAGGAACCAGTATGAGATTGATCAAATGAAACTGGTTCCATATGCTTCAGCTGTCGGAAGCTTACAGTATGCTCAAGTATGTATGCGCCCTGACTTAGCTTTTGTTATTGGGATACTTGACAGATATCAGAAAAATCCAGGAATAGATCACTGGAGAATGGTAAAGAAAGCTTTGCGTTATGTGCAAGGCACAAAAGACTCAGACTTTGTGGGAGATGTAGATGATAGAAAGTCCACATCAAGCTACATATTCTCTCTCGCAAAAGGAGCCATTTCGTGGAAAAGCTCCAAGCAAACTGTCATAGTATCATCAACAATGTATGCTGAGTTTGTAGCTAGTTATGAGGCCACGAGGCAGGCAAAATGGTTAAAGAAGTTTGTACCCGGGTTGAAAGTGGTCAACAGCATTCAAAGGCCACTCAAGATGTACTACGACAATGAGCCAGCAGTGTTTTATGCTCACAACAATAAGTCAAGTGGTGCTGCCAAACACATTGACATTAAGTTTTATGTTGTAAAAGAGAAAATCTAAGATCAGACTATTAGTCTTGAGCATATAAGTACAAAGGAGATGTTAGCGGATCCGCTTACAAAAGGCTTACCGCCCAGTGTATTCAGAGAACATTTAGCCGGCATGGGTTTACAGGAAAGCCTATGATCCTTGGATTACAAAAGGGCCTAGTGTTTATTTCGAGATGGAGAGGTGTATTATAGTCATTGCATCTGATGGTTCAGTAATGACTATCATGATGAAGCGTGCTCTATGCATCAATCTATTTAGAAGTAAATGTTGAGTATAAGAAGTAAGAAAAGCGGAGATCGAAGGGGAGAATGTTAGTTGAGATCCTCGGGGAACTCGGGAAACCGTTTCCCACTCCGCCCACGCGCTCTGATTGGGGACGCCAGCCGATCAATTGGCAGTGGGCCCCTCTCACGCAACGCACATAAAAGAGGGGAAGCCGCCGGCGCACGCGAACCAACATTCGTCACCGTGCACTCGCGCTTCCCACAAAAAAACCTTAGAACCCACCGATCCGGGTTTTGCGCTGAAATGAGGGGAAATCCATCACCGACCCCGGGACGCCCTCACACCGCCGCATCCTCGCCATACCGCTGCATACTCGTCATGGCTGCGTTGAGCTCCAAGAACGACTCCGGTATCTCTCTCTCTCTCTCTCTCCGTTCACTCTCTACCTCTAGATCCGCACCTAGGCAAACCCTAGTTTCTAACACTAACATGCGGTACACGGGTCGTCCATCGACAACTAATATACAAGTGGGATCTCAAAAGGGAATGATGAATAAGTGCCCCCTTTACTGCAAATTCAACTCCTTGGGGAAAAAAAGTGATTACATGGACTGCAAAATTCAGAATAAAACCCTGATCGAACAGCCTAGGAGCTGAAATGGCCTCTAAAAAATCCTTCAAACAGAATCAAGTACACGAAGCTTATCATTTCAATCTCATCGCTAGGCATTGTGATCTATGAACATGTACCAGCATCGTTGACTATCTAGTCAAAGATGCTGATCAAGAGCTAGGGTTAAAGAACTATGGAAACAAAATAAAAGGCAGAAGAATTTGTGAGCTCCATATGCTATGGTTGTTCTATGAATCCTTCAGACTTCTATGTTGCTTTGTGCAACTTACAAAGTAACTGTAGTCTAAAAGAGTGACTGCAGAAAAGTCAAGCAAGAAAAAATAACTGCAGTCAGAGTAAACACATTACATGTGATCTAGCAGTAGGGTATATGGATCACAGAACACTAAAACAAGAGATTAATCAAGAATATAAAAACACATGAAAAACTTATTGGCATTTAATCAAACAAGAGATCACGAGTATGAAGAAGTGCATTTGACTATATATATGTCATTAGCATTACATTCCTCTTTAATTTCTTGATCAAATAGAAAATACTAGCATTACTACTATTCATGCCAGCTCACTCTACTCATCTACTCATATGGGCTCCCTCCAATCACATACTCATGGCGACTCACAGGCCAAACTCAAGCTCACACTACATTCTCTGCTCATTTACCAACACGACTTCCAATCACAGTCTCTACTAAGCTATTCTACTCACAGGCAAAATCATCACGTTCTCTACCTATCTACTCACGACAAGTTGTTCCCTCTTGAGCCAATCCTTACTTCTCGTTCCCATTCTCGTATCCCTCGAAGAGATAGTATGTGAAAAGAAGAGATCATCAATATGCAAACAGATATGCATGCACACGACACCAACAGAAAAAATATAATGAGCGAGCTTCTTACTAGTTTCCAGCCCAGACCCTAAGTGCGAACGGGTGGTAAGCGCCTCCTCGAGAAGACGGCTCACTCTCGACTTCAAATCATTGCGCATCTCAGACAGGACCTCACTGTTTACTTGGAGAAGCTTCAAATTCAACTGGCGGAAGGCTCGGAGACACAGATCATTCATCTTGGACACGAGGTGCTCCTCTGGGTGAGAGAAGTCCACGGATGGAGTGAAGGGTTTGGTCGGGGAGAAGGTCAGGTGTACAATTTTTAGAACAGGACCATCTCCCTATAAAACAATCAGTGAGAAACTCAGAAACAGCATGGGGGTGCAGGAAACTCAACGAGGAAAACACCAACCAACCAGGAAAAATCGAGAGAGAGGAGAGGAGAAACAGATCGAGGAGGAAGAACAGAGACCCAACTCGAGACAGCGAAAACGGAGGAGAAATCGAGGGAGAGGGGAGGAGAAATAGATCGATGGAGGAAGAACAGACACCCAACTCGGGACATCGAAAAACAGAAGAGAAATCGAGGGAGAGGAGAAGAGAAATAGATCGATCGAGGAAGAAAAGACACCCAACTCGGGACACCAAAAAATGGAGTAGAAATTGAGGGAATGGAGAGGAGAGGAGAAACACAGATCAATCGAGGAGGAAGAATAGTTTACCGGATGGATGGTTGTTCCGTTGGAGATGCCCGCGAACGCCCGCTTCTCCTGCAACCGGGTGTTGTAGGAGGGGTCGTCGTGAAATGCTTAGGCGGGGAGGGGCACTTTGCTCTCCAAGGTCATGATGGCCTCCTCCACCTTGCCGATCTGGTAGGAGAGCGAGCCCTCCCATTCCTCCATCAACTTCATGAAGTGCCACTTGATGTTCATCTCCGCGTAGACCTTGCGATTAAGATCAAGGTTCGTGAAGATGGAGCCCTCTGCACTTCTGCTGCTGAGACGCTTTTGGATGACGGCCGCATCCGCCAGCTCGCGTCACTCGCCAGCATGAAGTAGACGGCCCTCGCCTCGACCCGGTCCATCCCCTTCACTGCCTCCTCAACCTCAGCGAGGCTGTGCACGAGCTTAAGTTCCATTCTAAGATTCTAAGGCTATGTTTTTTGCCTAACTTTTTTCAACTCACCTTTTTTCACGTTCACGCTTTTCAAACGATTAAACATTATATTTTTTGTAAAAATTTTCTATATGAAAGTTGTTTTAAAAAATCATATTAATTCATTTTACAAAAAAAAGTAGACTAATACTTAATTAATCATGCGCTAATGAATTGTTCTGTTTTGCTTGCCCGGGATATTGGCTCTCAACTACTACTACCGAACTCAGCCTAACCGGTTGACGGGGCTTATGGTATCAAGGAGGGTGGGCAACACGGCGGCGCTGGCTTCGTCGCCGGCACGAGGTCTCTCTCCCTTTCCCTTTCCGGCTACGAATTTTTTTTAGAAATAGTATTATTTTAATAAAAAATTATAAAAATAGAAGCTGATCAGCTAAAATCGTAAGTTTAATATCCTGTCGAACAACCGCAGTTCGACAAGGTTGTCGGTCCATTAAAAAATACATGAAAGGGCATGGCAGAGGGCCTATCGAACTCGGGCTGTTTGATAGGTCCGGCATGCACTGTGTGGCATGCCACAGTGTTACACGGTAGCAAACAGTGCGTACACAGTGATTGTTCTCCTTTTTTAAAATTTTTTATCCCCTGTCAAATTGCGGTTATTCGATATGTATCTCTATCGAACTTTGGTTATTCGATATGGTGATAAACTTACAATTTTAGTCCATCAACCTCTATTTTTATAATTCTCTATTAAAAGGGTATTTTTTCTTAAAAAAAATTCCTTCGGGTACTACTGCTACTGGCTGCGATTTGGATGGGGTCCCTCTCGTTTCTCGTCGACTCCGGTCCCCTTTTATAGAGGCCCCGAGGGCTGTTCTGGTTGAATCCAACGGCCAACATGTGGCCGCGCTCTTGAATCCAACGTCCAACATTACGCCACGTCATCGATCCGGACCGGATCCACCAGGCTGTTGTCATTGGATCCAACGGCCAACGTATGGCCGCACTCTTGAATCCAACACCCAACATTATGCCACGTCACCGATCCGGACCGAATCCACCGAGATGTGTTGCTACTATGCTAGTACTTTGTTGTGCTTTTTTTGTGCGATAGAATCCCACGTCACCGATCCACCCAGATCAAGCACAAGTACAGCACATAAACGTTAATGGAGTGGAGTAGTAGTACTTGAGTAAATTCTTACCTGCACCGAGACTCTTGGGGTAAAATCATCGCCATTTGCAAACTGTATCTCCATTTCCCAAAATCTTTTGTTGAACCTGACAGCAGAACAAAATTCAACACACACGAGACATTCTGCCCACCACAAACCAGCATGATCGTGGTACATATAGAACTCAGTAGCTATAGAATAACTGAAAGGTAATATCGAGGAATATCTTTTTCAGGTAATAATCATCAACGACTTTTTTTTTTAAGAAACACATTACAAACACAAATATTCACAACATGTACACACTTATCCCTATCCACGTACACACGCACATCCTACTTATATAAATACCTTCGAAAACGTCTTTATCTGTAATATTTTGATCAATCACAAAATTAGACAGCGCTGATACTGTCATGACAGCAACACCATGTTTTTTAAAGTAGTCCTGCAAACAGCATCATACACATTTGAACATCACAACGTATGAAAGTATGAATGTCTCATCTCAAAAGAAAGGTATGAATGTCCATGTGATGATTGTGATCAATTCGACTTCTACTCACAGTAGTATGACAGCAATCTTCCTTCAAGAAGTCCAACGCTGAAGGATGATCAAGGTCGACAGACTGTGAAACATCAATATATAATATACAAGTGTCCCTGCATAACAGAGAATGAAGTACGGGGGATCAGAGCCATTTATCTGGAAAAATGATGTAAACAAAGATTAGCCAACAGAGTTCAACAACCTCAAAAAAAAAGAGAATGCAGTATTCACTTTGCGTTAAAAAAAACTCAGAACACCATGGACCAGCTTCCATTTTTGGTAGTGTTCGTATCGTCGTAATTATCTGAAAAGAAGTTTCATACGGGTAAACTGAAAAATGTTGCACATATGAAAAAAACATAAAAGTAGTTCCCTTTAAGAAAAGCGGTAAATAGATATGGCATGAGAGGTAAGACCTCTTTCTGCTGAACTTTTCTGAAATACTTATTGGTAAAGATACAATACTGTTCATGGGTATGAGCAAATGAAAGATAGCTGCTATGATATAAAGAAAGATTATGCAAAAAGGTTTTCAAACATGAATATTATCACCAAAGATGTTGCATGCTACCGCGTCAAAATGAAGTGGTCATTTAGTTCAAACCCAAAAAGAATTATGTTTGCTACTCCTAGAGACGGTACTGGACTTATGGCACTACTCATTTAAACCTTTCCAGATTGTTATGAACTGAGGACAGTATGGCCAGAGACAGCCATGTTTTCAGTTGTCACAATATAACATTCACATTAATGCATGATTATTGTCTGCATGGATACCAATAATCATTTCTACATGACAAGATGGCAGGAAGTGAAGAATAGAACATCAGTGCTGAATATCACACAAGTGATGCCAATAACTGTATAGAAATAGGTGTTCATGGAAGGAGCAAGCTTTCTATCCTGGGTTATAGGTATAATAGACAGTAGTATAAAGTATAAGCATTAGTTTTATCTTCTTGCTATGCCATGTACCTCAAAATAACTTCCATGCAAGATAAATTAGCATCCTTGCGACTAGGAGCGGCCCAACCTCCTTTTCCTGAAGGGGAACCAAATGAAATTACAAGATGTACTGAATTACTGATAACTCCATAGAAAGTACTGTACAATGAGATATTTCCCAAGAAATGTAGTAATGTTCTTGAACAGCTGTTAATGATATACCATTTTTACAGGAAATGCTGACAAACATCCAATTGACAAATGTTAGCACAAGTATTATAACTACCTTCACAAATTCCATCACCAGTACTGGACATCAGATAGAGTTAAATTTTGGTTTGACAAAACTTGAGTATGAAAGCCCACTGATACCTTTAGCACCTCCTGGACCTTTGTTGATGCAAATGTCTGGATGAAGTTATCAGATACACATGCTGCTCTTGAATATATCTTCACCAATCTTCCAAGTACTCTGCCTCGTCTTGAAATGCTGACAGTAAACTGCTCAGAACCCAAGGTTTGTGACGCAAACTCAGTTTTCCATTTTCACAATGCATGTGCACCCATCCCTGTATAAGTTATGACATTGATTGTCACGGTTTTCTTTTCTTTTCTTTTTTTTTTTCATGTTGTGTTTGCCAGAAGACTACTTTGCCAGAGAAGACCGTAAAATTTATGTATCTAAAGCATTCGAGATTGGAGTTGACTTTTTTCGTGCGGCCAAGGGAATCTGATTTGTTTGATTTTGCCTGCCTCCTGGAAGCTGCCCCATTGCTTGAAACGCTGGAATTGCATGTAAGTTCGTCACTTACAATTAATTTCACAATTTCACATATGTAACTATCTAGTGCCCTTTTTTTTATCTACCTAGTACCTACGTCATTGTAGAGGAATTTATGGGGTCGGTGGGGAGCAATAGTTCTCTTTTCGGTTGGCTATTGAGCTATTAACAGTGCACTTAACAGTTATTTACTTAGTGATGAAAAGAAAGTATGTCTGTAAAATATGTAGAGTTGTTGACATATGCCTTTTCTTTCTAGATGTGGCCGCCCTATGATCGCCAGCCTTATTGTGAAGATCATGGTGAGTTACGAAGTCTCCCCGAAGTCACTCCAATCTCAGGTTTGCCTATATTACTGGATTTTACGGCGCGAAAGATCAGTTGGAGCTGGTATGCCATATCCTCAGAAATTCTGTTAGGCTCACTGCAATGAAAATAGACCCAAGGCCGGTAGTCGCTCGTCATCCTTTCGCGTTCATGCTATCTGATGAAGGGTTTAAGTGTTTTAATGGATACAGAGTTGCCATGGAATATCTCAGCAAAGCTGACCACCGCAATGTTGTTGATGTTTATGAAATTCTGCATGAGGATGCTGAAAAGCTTGAAATTTACGAGATCATGGAGGGTCGTTGGGTTCAAGCGCCAAAAACTTTGCTCAGTTATTTCTGATCAGACCAGCCTGAAACCCATTTCAAGAAGGTTCGAACATAGCCACGCTTTGTTTGGGAGAAACTACAGTAGTTGACATTTTGCTAATTTGTCAAGAAACCTGTTTCTAGTTGATTTTACTAATTCTGCGAGAAACCTGTATCTAGTCAATATTGCAATTATTAGAGAAATCTATATGTGTTCAATGGAAGGAAGAAAAATATCAATGCAGGTTATTTCATATATCAATCTGTCCAATGTATACTTTTTAATTTTTATATACTAGTGATTAGTCCTAATATTATATATTTTTCTGGTAGAAAATGATTTTTATTAAGATCACATTTTTTAAAGAAGTTGGCATGAGTTGACTAGTTTGTTGGAGCCAATGTAAAACTCTTAACTGAACCTATAACTAGATAAATAATCCCTCCTTTTCAATATATATGACAAATAAATAATTTTTTCTTTCTAAAATATATAATGTTGTTGACTTTTTGATAAACGTTTGATCGTTCGTCTTATTCAAAAATTTTATTAAATATGCAAAACTATATGTCATGCTTAAAGTACCTTTAACAATAAAATAAATGATAGCAAAATAATTAATAATTACGTAAAATTTTTGAATAAGACGAACAGTCAAACGTGTCAAAAACCCAACGGTGTCATATATTTTGAAAAAAAAAGGATTAATAGAATCCCCTTTCATAAATATAATTAAGAACCTAATGGACATGACACAAAATATAAGAGGCACTATGGCTGCATGCCTCTCAGTTCATGGTGGCATACATTTATGCATGTGATAGTAGGATGGCTTGTGCACAAGGCGGCGATGTCGTTGTGTCGCCAAGTGGTGTGGTGACATAGCCGTTCTGCCCGTACCCACAGTGTCGTCAATTCACCGCGCGGTGCCGTTTGTTAGATTGGTGAAACGTACCTAGAGTGTCGTCAATTCACCGGACGAATTCAGTATATGTTTGATTTTTCTAACAATCGATATATTATTTAACAAACAGCGAAGAAAGTACAACATTACAACGCTTTACAAAATCTAGATTAAACAAAGTATTTTTGTTTTTGAAAATGCAGAGTAAACAAGAGAACTCGAACATACCCATCCATGGGGCGGCTAACTGGCTGTGGCTGCCAAAACCCACGTAGCAAGCACAACGCTACATGTCTAATACACCCTTATATTTTTTTTTATATTTTCTCCTTTTCTTTCTCTTTCGCCTATGATATATGTAACAGTAAATGGATAATTTGTCATAGATTTTGCATAGAGTGGCATATCCATACGATGATTTTGGTGGGCCCAAAAACTACTCCCTCCTTTTCAAAATATATGACATTATTGACTTTTTAAATACGTGTGACCGTTCGTCTTATTCAAAAATTTTACGTAATTATTAATTATTTTGCTATTTTTGTTTCATTATTAAAGGTACTTTAAGAATGATATATAGTTTTACATGTTTCATAAAATTTTTGAATAAGACGAATGATCAAACATATATAAAAAGTCAACGACGTCGTATATATATTTTGAGAAGGAGGGAGTATATATTAGGCCGTATAACAAAGTTCAGGGGCCTCTTTGGACAGAGTTAGATTTGCAGGCCGGTGTGTGTTGGGCCTAGGCCTGCCACTAGGTTTGTAAACTTTCATGGGCCTTCAATGGGCTCTAGCACGCTTACACAAATTGCACTGCTAGAGAGTGCTAGAAGATGCTGTCGTGTATCCTAGCTTCTTTCTAGTCTCTGGATTATTTAGGGCCCATTTTGTTTTAACTGTTTGGGCTTTTATTTTAGGGCCCATCAAAGTAAATTCTGCAGGTTAGATATGCTGCTATGAATTTGAATTAGGAAATTTTCTTCCACTTAAGAACGTGTCGTCACAGGAACGTGTATCAAATTGAGATGACATATTTTGAGCGTGTTAGTCATGATGCATATAGATGCTGACGATTGATTAAACGATGTGCATATATTAGTGGACATATGCACCTAACTAATAGTATGCTTTTAGATTGTTCAGACCAAAATATGTAATTAATCCATTTAACACAAGTGCGTGAACACCAACCAGCCAAGTACTACTCCAAAAAAGAAATAAGCACGTATTTTTTTTATGATAGAACAGAATACAGCACAACAACATATATATTTTTGTGTTAGAATAATGTTGTTGCTGGATTATGTGACATCATCTTGCGGCTATTGATATGGGTAATCACTACTACATAAATGATCTTTTTACGAGAATTTACAGGCAAATCGTAATTGCTCGCGTCTGCAAAATTCGACCACTATTTTTCTATATAGCTACTTAGGAGGCCAGCATGTAAATAAATTGATTTTCGTAGACGGATCTCTTAAGAGACCACATGCAAAAATGAGCTTATTTTTCACATGCAATCCTCTTAAGGGGCCGCATGCAAAAATAGATTTTGGTATGCGGACCTCTTAAATGATCTGCATACGAAAAATAATCCACTCTTTTTTTATTCTCTCCTCCTTTCTCTCCCACCAAGTCCTCCTCTCCTCACTTCCTCCTCTCTCAGCCTTTTCCCCACTCCTCCCCTGGCTCCCCCACACTCTTCTCCCAGCCTCCTCTTCTCCCCCACTCTCCTTCTCTCCCCTCTCCTCCTTCCCTACGACAACGGGTGTGGGCTCCCGCGACAGGCACGTGGGAGGGCGAACGAGGTCGTCCCCCGCGCAGACGCCGGCAGAGGAGACGCCCGACGGCGACGGCCGTCCCCTGCGACGACGACGACCTCAGCGATGGAGTCCGGCAGCGGCGGACCTTCCACCACATGGATCCGGCGGTCGTCCTCCCCCGCACGGATCCGGCGGCGGCGCCCCTCTCCCACGTCGATCCGGCGACCGCCGCCCCTCTACGACGACGACGACCTCGACGACGATGGCCTGGGTGGCGGCGGCAGGCTAGGGTTTCAAGTGGCGGATCTAGGATTTCGGGGGGATTTTTGGATTTTTTTTTTGCGATTTTTTATTTGTGCATGCGGTCGGTATAGGTGACCGCATGCGGTTGCGCTGGCCGCATGCAAAAATCCAATTTTTGCATACCTTTGGTTGCAGGCGAGCCGTCCGTCCGTATGCAAAAGTCACTTTTGACCACATGCAAAAATGGTTTTTGTAGTAGTAAATTTTATTATTCTTGAAAAGATATCAAGAGAGGTATAATATTTTCTAGTATAAAATTATGATACCTATATGTATTAGCTATCTCGAGGTATACTGGTATAAAATGTTGATACCTTTAGAAATATATTTTTTTTAAAGATGATAAATTTTTTCTATTGATATAGGCCCAGCTCCCAAAGACGCATATACCTGGAAGGAACTAAACTGCAGGATCCGCTCACAAGTCAACATCTTGGATTGGTAGTTCACAAATGCACATCCGACGTATACATCATCATCCCCGTATGAAAATGTAGGAAAATTTTTCGGTACTTAAGAAAAAAGTATCTCTAGAAAATAATATTTTACATTAAAAATTTTATAGTATCTCAACAATTTTATATTAGAACATGCAGTATCTTTCGATATCTTCTACCTTTCGATATCTTCTTAAATATGATAAAATTGCTCGAACATAAAATATTTTACCAAAACCTCTGTTACTCGCTAGCCCCGTTGTTTCCTTTGTAGTAGCCTAGTAAGAGTACGGAGTACCATTTTACATGTAATTTATTAAACCTGTCACTCCCTTCAAGAAAATTATTAAAACTGTGACGGCTAGATAGCATCAATGAAGATAACATTTTGATTCTAATCTCAAATAATTTGGTATATTCCCTTGGACACTATCGATCTTCTGAATCGGCATTAACCAGCTCTTTCCCATCTCCGTTTCCTCCACCAATCAGCCCGTGACCTAACTCGGCCATCTTACTAGAGAAGACGACATTGCCACTGCTTGACCGTCACATTTCTTTCATTGTAGACGACGAATTCATTTGTAAATTGTCTTTCTTGATTTTCCTCTCCGTCCAGAGGTGAATTCTAATCCCTCTAGAAAAGGAGATGTCCCCTTGTATATATTCTCTCAAAATTAATGAAAAAGGTTATGGAAACTTTGAAAAATTCTAATAATGTATATTACAACTACATCTATTACTCCAAAAATAAAGTTTATACTTGAACTACACACCGGAGAAAAGAGAGAGACAAATTCGCCTCTGGATAGTACCCACACTATTCATACAGTAGATTTGCTGTTCTCGTTTCTTGATTTGAGTTGAATTAAGATTCGGGTTTCCAAAACCGCCGGTAAACGCGTGGTTACCGTGCTTACCGTGGGGTACGGTAAAAGGAAAATCACGATAACCGCCTTAAATTCAAATAAATTTTAAAAATAATTTAAAATTTTGATAAATTTAATACGGTTTGTCACGGTTACCACGCGGTAACCGTGCTTACCGTCGGGACGCGGTAACCACGGCCCTGACAGTTTGGGATACCCTGATTAAGACCCAAGATTCAATAGAGTGCTATAAGTACTCCCTCCGGAAAAAAAATTACATGACGATTTAGACCGTGGAAATAAAGTTGATCTTAGTTATTTATCTTTGTCAGAATTAATAATTAATAGTGACCGAAGGAAGTATATATATGTTGTATGAATGCTGCTAAGTTTTTAAGATGTTACTATTTGGATGAACGAGGGGATGCATGTCTCCTCGATGGCTAAAAAGAGTTCCCCTCTCTGTGGCCTATAGATATAAGGAACACCTCAATCTCCATGGGTTTCCAATGCACTCAAATCAAACGGCAAGTAAATGAGTGATCAATAAAAACCAGTATTTCTTTCACTAATGTAGTACTCTCTACGGTCTGAAATATATGACGCTGGTTAGTTTTTTTTTTTAACTAACCAACTCATATGAAAAGGGGAGGAGGGAGTACTATATAAAAATCAAATGGCAAGTAAATGAGTAGTAAAATGGATGGGACTCAACGACTCAATGTGCGCATGTGAAATCTGGACGAATGGTCCAAAAAGCAAAGACACCCCTACACCTGTATCACCATGCGTGACGCATTGTACAAAAGTTACACCGCCGCGTGTGCAGAGAGAGGCGCATGGTCAAATACTCAAAATGCCAGTACTAGGCCATCACCACCCTGCTGTTACAGAACGGACAAAAGCAAGGTCAAACGGCCCAAAAAGCACAGCTAAAAAAAAAAGAAGAAATTAAAAGGGGCCACGCACAACACCACCAGCAAATTCGCCCCCAAAAAAGTTTTCGCGCGCCGGCACAAATCCGTGCCACCACGCAAAGCTATTTCGCGGACACCAACCTCCCCCAAAAATTTTAAAAAAAAACAAGTAATTTGGTCCAAAAAGGCGTAGAAAAAACGTGTCGCGGGATGGGCTACATCCTGCGTGCAGCGCCACACATCGACACCCTCTCCCTCCTGGCCCCACATGCCAGCCTGTAACCCTTCTCCTCCTCTCTTTCTCCCTCACCCACCACTTGTACACAATCTCTCTCCCTCACAGGAGCAAGTAAATCCCATCACCATTTTTACTCCACCTTCACCTCCCACACGAGACGAGACAGAGAAGAGCAGAAGCAGAAACCCAACCCAAACTCAGGATGGGAATGGTTAGGTTGTGGATCGAACCTAAACCATTCCCTTTGACCACGTTAGTCCATGGTTCAGTAGAGACAACCCTTGATGGTTTCATTAAATAAATGGTTATCCAATGAAGCAAAGGGTTACCCTATTGAACCTAGGAGACAACAACCAATTCATACAACAGTCAATTCATAAGCCAGTTCATATATTTATGGGGGCTAATATGTAAGGCAATACTGCCAATACATCACAGGCTACATATATACACAATCAGTTCACCATAAAAAAGTAGACCTGCAATAAGTTCACCCTAAAAAATAATTGGAAATGCACAAGTACTACGGTACTCCACCATCAACCACAAGCACATGATATCAGATCATTGCAATAGCATAACAATAAAGTTTATGTGGCTAAGTCCAAAGAAGATGCACAATAACATATCATACAAAAGTATTAGATTGCAATGATCTGCCAGGAATGCTCGTGCTATGATATCTGTCTTGACTCTTGAAATGAACGTTCTTGCAACAAGTGAGCAAAAATTACATTCTAGCACCAATATGACATTCAGCACCCTTTCTCAAAAAGAGACTTTGCAATTCCTAAATGAGAGCAAACAGGGGCCCATAATATTCAACTTTACTCCTACAACCCTACTTCAAATTTATACCGGATGGCCCAAAAACCTTAAAAAGAGGATTGAATGCTCAACCAAATTCAGACTAGCATGGCCACGGTTCTTTCAGAAACACGCCATCACTCTTGACAAGACCATCCTCTCACGCCTTCATGCTGTTGGATGACCAGTGTAAATGAAAAAAATGGACCACATAATTAAAATTAAAAATTACATAATTTCCCCCCCAAATTCTCAATGCTCCATGCAATGGTCAAGATTACAGTTACTACTCCATATTAGTATACCAATCAGCAGTTCCAGCTGGCAAATCAAGGTATGCCAGTAAGATGAGAGTAAATCCATCTTTGTCTTAAAGAAAATTAAAAAAAACCACACAACCTGCACAGTATGAACTAGCAGACATGTCTAACAGAACACACCAACTAAAGCACCAAATTTTTGTGTGCTATGAGAGAAGTAATATTGGGATTCTTGTGCATGCTCATGGATTCTAGTGCAGAACAGAACATTTTCAGCAAGAACAACTGAAATGCATGACTCATATGAGATTTCCGATGCTATTTTTGGGTCTTGGTTTCATGAGCATATGCTAAATATATAGTTTTTTGTTTCTTAACTTTGTGCTACAATTAGTCCTAAATTGTTACATGGATTAAGGCCCAACAGACTCCCGTTGATATAATGGCACATTTCTAACCTACTTTTAGGAGTAAGAAAAAAGAGAGATCCTTGAGATAATATGTCAGACACTGCAAGATACTCCTTCTGTTTCATATTATAAATCGTTTTGATTTTTTAAAAGTTAAATTTTTTTTAAATTTTATCAAGTTTATAAAGAAATATAACAACATTTACAACTAGTTGCATTAAGTCTAATAGTCAGTATATTTTAATGGTATGTTTGTTTTATGTCCAAAATATTGCTACAACTACTTAAAAACCATTTTTCATAACACTGTACTTTTATTTTTACTGACGAATCTAATAAACACACGCTTGTGAAAATATATTGGAGGGTTTCCCGTCACGAACTGTCAGCGAAAATTGATTTTCAACTCAGTTAAGAGATCTGTTTGTAAAAATTACCTTATTTTCGCTGACGACTGCTAAAGAGAACCGCCTGAAAAAGAATCACCATATTATATAGCACCTTCTCGACTTCTCCCCAAACCTCTGTTATTCATCTCCCCTTCTCCCGAGACTTCTCAACTCCTCTTCTCCCGAGTCCCGAGCCTCTCCTTTCTTCTCCTCTCCCCATGCCTCGAGATGCAACGGTGATGGCGACGGTGGCCACAGCGGCGACGGCAACAGCGATGGGAGGCGGATCCGGTGGCTACCCTACCCTCCACTCCCCTTCCTCTCCCAGATCCGGTGGTGGGATGGGAGGAGGCCGATGACGGCGGCGACCCTGCCTGCCCTCCCCTCGACGACCTTCAAACTTTCATTGGCGGCGGCGACTGCGACGACGAATGCAAGGCACGCGGGCACCGGATCCAGCGGCGGGAAGGGAGGAGGCCGGTGGCGACGGCAACTGCGACGGCCAGGATCCAGCAGCGGGAGGAGAGGAGGCCAATGGCGACGGCGACCTAGGGCTCAGATCCGTTGGCAGGTCCCATGCCACGGGCACGGGTGGGCTTCGGCGGGGCTTCGACGACGGATCCTCGTCCACGATGCCGGCGAGGAGAGCTCATCCATGGCGGCTGCAGATGGTGTGGCGGCGGCAACCACTCCTCCTTCTCATCGGCAGTAGAGGAAGGAGAGAGTGGCTGGCGGCGACGGAGCTAAGTCTTTCCGACGCTGCTCCACCAACGGCGTTGCGACAATGTCTACTAGCATGACGACGATCAACGGCTGTTGATGTATGTGCTTGATGTTTGCATGTTGAAAATGGAATGAAATCGACATAGTGCTCTCTGGATGTGGATTTGAATATGGATCTAATGCAGATTTAAATTGATTTGAATTTAGATCTTCGAATGTGGATTCGAAAATGCAGCAAAATATTTTGATTTTGATTTTTTTTGGGTAGGAAAACATTTTTGCAGGTGATTCTCTTAGCAGTGCCGTTTGTGAAAATGGTTTGTCACAGTCGGTCCTCTGAGGTGTCTGATGTCTGTTCGTGAAAATCGATTTTCGCAAGGGGATCGCAACCGCCACCAAAAATCATCTATTTTCATTGGTCTTAGGTCGTTGACGGTTGTGCTAGCCGCTTGCGAAAATTATTTTTAGTGGTGTATGTATTTTTATAAACTTATCATATTAAAAAAAATTAAAATAACTTATAATATGAAACGGATTGAGTATCCGCACGAATGTGTGCTGCTGTGTCACTTGAGAAAAACAATATATGCAGCAAAATATGGAATTCTTTCGCTTGCATAAAAAACAATCAATTAGAGAACCACTAGGCTAGCTATATGGTCGTTGAATTGCTCGCTCGATCTGCCAATAGCATTCCTTCATCCATCTCAGGGTCCTAAATTAAAACGAGTAGGATAGGATTCCACTTAACACATGATGTTTGACGTTCCCATTTCCGAATTTTCTAATACTAGTTTTAAAGTCTTCGATTGTAACTACCAATTAGAGAAAAAATATATATTTTTTGCCCAAGAAGGCTACATTCAGACGCATACACCAACGGCATACATATATAAGCGTGTGAATATCCTTTACACAATAATATTATTATAGTCCTTAAACATTAGTACATTACCCAAACACGGACACATATATATACACAAATTAAATCGAATGATTTGATTTGAAATTGAATAAGTTACATGTACAAACACACCATATAACTAACAGGCTACAGACAAGCTTCGAGAGCAAGGATTTTCTAGAAATTTCTGTGTTCTATCTATTTATATTTCCTGTCTTATTCCTTGTTTTACATCCATACTAGCAATTGACCCGTAAATTGCAACGATATCTTAATTAAAAAAAATATCGTTAACGGAGCTGGTGGTGGGCAAATGACCTGTTGAGGCAAATGACCTGTTACAATTAAATTGTAACGATATTTTAATTAAAAATATTATCGCTAAGGGAGTTGGTGGTGGTAGAACATCCTACTCTCTTCTCTCTTCTCTTTTAAAGAAGTATATCAAGGTTTTTAAATCATCAGCTATAGCTGTCATTATTTTCGGCTATAGCTGTTTAAGAGGTCAATGTTTTAGTCCGTTATTTAACACACTGGAGTATACGGTGGTTCTTCTTTTCATGTTTTTTATATTTTCCTCGAGTTCCAATTTCCAAACGGGCCTTAATTTCCATTGCACTTGGCTATCTGCTTTCCATTCCACGCGACGAAATTCTCAAACTGCAAAGCGAAGCGACACGACACCAAAATTGTACTACGTACTCTGCACTCAGCCATGGCGGAGGCGGCCACCGCCACCGGTGCAACTGACACATCACTGCCGGTCCCGGAGACGACGGCGCCGCCGCCGCCGCCGCAGGTCGTGCTGCTGGCCAGCCCCGGCGCGGGCCACCTGATCCCGCTGGCCGAGCTGGCGCGGCGGCTCGTGTCCGACCACGGCTTCGCGGTCACCGTCGTCGTCACGCTCGCCGGCCTCTCCGACCCGGCCACCGACGCCGCGGTGCTCTCCTCGCTGCCGGCCTCCGTGGCCACCGCCGTGCTGCCGCCCGTCGCCCTCGACGATATCCCGGCGGACATCGGCTTCGGCTCCGTGATGTTCGAGCTCATCCGCCGGTCCGTCCCGCACCTCCGCGCGCTCGTCGTTGGCTCCCCCACCGCGGCGATCGTGTGCGACTTCTTCGGCACGCCGGCTCTGGCCCTCGCCGCCGAGCTCGGCGTGCCGGGATACGTGTTCTTCCCGACCAGCATCAGCTTCATCTCCGTCGTGCGCAGTGTCGTGGAGCTCCACGACGGCGACGCTGCCGCGGCCGGCGAGTACCGGGACCTGCCAGACCCGCTCGCGCTCCCCGGTTGCCCGCTGCTCCGCCACGGCGACATCCCCGACGGGTTCCGGGATTGCGCCGATCCGGTCTACGCCTACGTGCTCGAGGAGGGGCGGCGATACGGCGGCGCTGATGGCTTCTTGGTTAACAGCTTCCCGGAGCTGGAGCCGGACGCCGCGGAAGCGTTCAGGCGAGACGCGGAGAACGGCGCGTTCCCGCCGGTGTACCTCGTCGGGCCGTTCGTTCGGCCAAGTTCCGACGAGGATGCCGACGAGTCGGCGTGCATGGAGTGGCTGGACCGCCAGCCAGCGGGGTCGGTGGTGTACGTCTCGTTCGGCACCGGCGGCGCGCTGTCCGTGGAGCAGACGGCCGAGCTCGCCGCCGGGCTGGAGATGAGCGGCCACAGCTTCCTCTGGGTGGTGCGCATGCCGAGCACGGACGGGCTCCCTTGCTCCATGGGCGCCAGCCACGGCAACCCGATGGACTTCCTCCCCGAGGGTTTCGTGGAGAGGACGAGCGGCCGGGGCCTCGCCGTGGCGTCGTGGGCGCCGCAGGTGCGCGTGCTGGCGCACCCGGCGACGGCGGCGTTCGTGTCGCACTGCGGGTGGAACTCGGCGCTGGAGAGCGTGTCCTCCGGCGTGCCGATGGTCGCGTGGCCGCTGTACGCGGAGCAGAAGATGAACGCGGCCATCCTGACGGAGGTAGCCGGGGTGGCGCTACGTCCGGTGGAGCGCGGCGGCGACGGGGTGGTGTCGCGGGAGGAGGTCGCGGCGGCGGTGAAGGAGCTCATGGGAGGAGGAGGGGAGAAGGGGAGCGTTGTTCGCCGGCGGGCGAGGGAGATGAAGGAGGCGGCGGCGAGGGAGTGGTCGCCGGACGGGGCGTCGCGCCGCGCGCTCGAGGAGGTGACCGGCAAGTGGAAGAACGCCGTGCATGAGGATCGTTGAGTCAGTCTTAGCCAGTGTCACTTTCGTTCGATGAAATTTGGTCAAAATTTTTTGAAAGGTGATCACTCACTTTCGGAATTCGGATGTCAGATGAGCCGTTCTTTCCAAAAGACTTGTCAGATGCTTCATTTCTTTTGGAAGACTACAAGCTACGTCCCTGTACTCATCTTACTTTTTTTTCAAATGATTTTTTCTTTTAAATTAATTATCTGATCCATGATCCGATTACACCATTATATTTCTTATAATCAAATCTTTACAACAAGATCTGATATAGTTATATTTTGATGAGAAAAATCACATGTTGTTTCATTGCATATAAAAAATTGTTTCATCACTTGGTCAAATGTTCAATTCAGTGTATAAAATATTTCAGAGAGATGCAACATTTAAAATATATCGATTGCAACACCGACAATTACTACATGAAACATTAAGTCCCAACGAGTGAAACTTTAAATAAATCATATAAATCATATAATATATTTGCAAAAAATTGATCTTTTAAAATATTTTTATATCATATATGAACATTAAGTTGTGTCTGTTGAAACATCATAAAATACATCATGAACATTCGAAAAACATTACGTGCAACATTTGCAATCAACTGGTGAAACATCGTAAAATATTAATTGAAACATCCAAATAAAACTTTCGTGCAAGATTTTAAAAAATCCATTAAAAAACTAAATATTTTTTCATTAAATATAATCATATGTAATTTTGTTATAAAGATTTAATTGTAACAAATATAATGATATAATCGAATTGTTGATTATAGAAGTAATTTATAAGAAAAAATCATTTAAAGACTACACTTATACACTTATATGTGTGCATAGTATGGGTGATGTATTACTTCTACATGCATACAAGCAGTGGACAGGCTGCATGCCAGACATCAGACGGGAGAAGAGACAGGAAGAATACGTGGAAGGTTGAGCGCCCGATATTTGAACCCTTTATTCGTACGCCCGACGTAAAAGATTCTCCAGATCGATCCCAACACTAATTAAAGAATTTGAGGCTATTGTCTTGTGAAGATTGATTCTTGGTTCTAATCCTAATCAATGGACCAACTTGCGTGATATATGATAAGTTAAATGTTGATTTCTGGTGATATCCGTGCGACTTTTTTTGTCCAGGTGTCGGTATAGTCACGGCGTGTAGATATAGTGGATTTTATATGCGTAGCCAAGACTATCATTTATTTTATCTTAAAAAACGCTGAACAATGGAGCGTCCCATTCAGATTATTTGTAGGTGTTTCTATCCGACTGCTAACCAAGTTCCAGTTGACCGACTCGCAACAAATCCCTTGAGTCGAATATCGGAACTAGAGCTTTTTTTTAAAAAAAAGATTGTTAACATCCTAATTGATTCACTAAATCTAAATCTCAACATACATGACACATCATCATTTACTAATAATAATTATTTATCAAAAACTTATGTAAACATGCAATATCATTTATCTATAATTTATTGAATTCTATAAATCAACATGTAAACATATCCGATGATCACCTATCATAATATTTCAACATATTTATTCATCATTTTTGTAGTACTTAACATATATTTATCTATATATTTCGTATCAAAACATGAGGTATTATTTAGTTTGTTTCATAATTAGTACTAATAAACCTTAGTTTTTTCATCATTTTTTTTATCTTTCGCTTCTTGCTATGTAAATCTTGACCAAACAACCTAGTAACATTTAATCTACAATCTTCTAAAGAGTATTTAATTTATTCATCTCCAAACATGCCTTGGCAAACAAGTTTTATTTGATATTAATAACTAATATCCTATTTACTCCTTGCTTGATTATTAAAAAAATATATTAAAGATTACTCAGTAATTCTCACAGCAAAACACGGAATTCACCTAGCAACGAATGAACATGTATGACTAGAATTCAAAGTCGTAGAGAGGATACCTTGAAGAGAGCAGCCAATTCCAGACACCATTTAAAACAGTAATCTCGCAAGATGTTCATGGAGAACAGTTAAATTCCCTTCGTAATTGGGAAAGAGGCGAACTAGGAGGTCCAATATTTGGTAAATTATGGCTACGGGTAAAATGTACCACGGAAGATGGTCACACGACCAATGGTGTAACATTAAAGATGCTTTGAGGCTTGCTTATTATAGTACAGGTTGCCAATTTACATCTCAACGATGTCAATATGATGAGAAATGGGAAAAAGAAACGATGTATAAGTCGAGCCAATTCGCTGCCTCTAAAACCGCTATACAGACCAGAGGCAGATTATCTCAACATAAGGTGTATTCGCAGTCAAGCAAGCGGGTGAGAATCTCATGGCAACCTGGACGCTTCTCCGGTTCCGCCCAGCAATCTAAAAAACAAAATGCAACAGGTTTCAGAAAGGGCTCACGCCAGGATTATACTTTCCAAATTTCATGTTTAATACCAGACTCGCAGTTTTACATTTTCTACCAATCTGTATGAATCTCCACAACTTTTAACTCTGAACAGTACTCCTTGAACACTTTCCTTAAATAATGCAAAAACAGACAATGAGATTTTTGAACTTTTCCTTTACCACCCACAAAGAACCGAGCAGCTACTGCAGGCTGGTCTAACCCTTGTCAACAACAGGCTACTTGATTAGAGTGTAGGAAATTAGGAATATCAGTGTTCGGTGATCTTTTTTGTTTATATAGAAAAAATAGTGGTATTTGCAAAAAGATTTCTGCAGATTGTTAACTCATAGCTTTATAGAATTATATAGTAGAGCAATTTCACAGCAAGCACCATCCCAAAAGATAATGTCCATGCAAGTTCTAATTTTATAAACTAAATCATTCCAAATGTTGGTTTACTATACAGAAGAAACTAATACAGGTCTAGAAAACGACAGCAGGAGCACCAATAGATGCACCCAACCACTGACTATAGGCTACAATTTTTTACTAAGTGATCCTTGAAATTGTCAATATTACACGTTAGTCCTTCCACCAATTATTAATTTCTTATTGGGTTTCTACAACACGCTTTTAATGGAAAGGTCAACTACGGCAAATGTCACATTTATATGTAGCATGACAGCTAATTTTACTGTTAGAATTATGGAAAAACTGTTAAGTGATCCATGTAACAAAAGTATGAATGGCGTGTTCAACGAAAAAAAATACTGACATTTATTTGTTCTGAAAAATATTATCACATATAAGAATGTTCATGTTTACCCATCACAAACGCATGGGCATTTATCTAGTAAGAAATAACTCAAGTCATACCAGCTATCAGGCTTCCGAGAGGTCCATCTGGTATTTCCAACCGTGCCCCTTCATTCGCCACATTATAAACCACCTTGAAGGAGCACACAGCATAGCCCGTTAAATGTTTACTTCAAATGAAAAAAAGTACAAAGAGATGATAATGACGTTTACCTGAACTGACGGTATTCCTTCCCAAGGCCTACTCAGAGTGCAAAGCTCCCACATGATAACTCCAAGGCTGAAGATATCACACTTCTCTGTAAATGGTTCATTACGAATAAGCTCAGGAGCCATCCACTCCGGAGTTCCTGCAGATGAATTATCATTCATTGCAGAATTTGACATCACTCGAGAGAGCCCAAAGTCACATAATTTGACTGCCCAGTGCTTGTTAACAAGGCAATTTGCACTCTTTAGATCACGGTGAACTATCTTCAAACGATGCATGCACATAAGACCCCTTCAGGGAAAAAAGTTCAGATCGGTGTTAGACATGACAACAAGAACTCACAGAAACATATCAGGAGCTAGACACTCAAGAAATTATAACTGCCAACAAATATCAGTAAAGTGTGTGTCATCTGCTCACCTACATATGTCACGAAGCATTTTTAGCCTCCTTCGCCAACTGAGCTTACCTTTCTGGCCACTTGCATGAATTAAATAGTACAACGAACCCATTTCCATATATTCAGTGACTAAGGATAAGTGAGGAGGCTTCATGCATGCACCAAGGAATAATATAACTGAAATTCAAAGCCAAACAACCATTCTTAGGTAACATCTCTAGTTATATTAAATTTCAAACAATAAGAACAATCAGATCATCGAAGAAAATGGAATCATAACCCAAAAAAAGAAGGAAAATGAAACTACAGTAATGAGGACTATATGTGGAGGCAATACCATTGGGGTGTCGAAGACGGCTGGGAAAAAAAAGAGGGAATAACATTAGGACATAATATTGTAGATAACGAAAGTTACTGCAAAAGCTATATGTAAAACCTAAGTATGGAGATCTCGTTGCAGAAATCTTCCATATTCTCTGTTGTTAAATCTTGCTCCAAGAATACTTTTATAGCTACATCTGTTCCATTCCAGATACCACGGAAAACTTCTCCAAAGAACCCTGGAAAACATTCAGATGAGTTAGCAGTTTTAAAATGACATTCTACAAAGAAAGGTGCTGTTTCTTGACTCTAAAAGGTCAACTTAAAACATCTCTTATTTATATTGGGATAATTGATCATTCATTATGTTTTTCTAAAAAGTTCAATAAAAGATTAAAACTAACAAAGTGGTATATTTCATAATGCAGGGACTTCCTGGATATAACAGAATATAGATAGCGAACCATGTACTTGCCTATCCCAACTCGAGTGCCAACAGTAATCTCTGAGAACTCAATATGCCATTCCTCGAAAGGCAATAAAGGCTTGTTCAGAAATGGTGAAGATCGCAAAACCTTATTCCAAGTGGACATCAGATCTGCTGTCAGAAACTCAGCTGGCCCTCTGAGGCCAGAACCATCACTGCGCAATCGATTGGGCGATGAAGGTAATGACACAGCCTTCTGGTTACTAACTTGCCTTCTTGAGCCCTCCTGCTCATCTGGTCCTCTTACATGTACTTCATTGTCATTGAAATCATCAGCTGATTCCTGTATAACATATGGAATCAATCACGAAATGTGAAATACCAGACTAAATAATCAAAAACCATTCCAACAAAATTTATGCATTGCATAATGAGCATACAACTGTCCTCCATAAGAAGCAGGTCACGTAATGATTATTGAAAATTGAACAGCAAAGCATGTCAACAAAATCAACTAAAAAGGGGCAAAACCATACATTTTTTTGTGAATCATTCGACTGTCCAGGACTACCATCATTTTGTCCCCTTGAAAGGCGATTTTCTCTCATCCTTTCACTCATTGCTCGAACTGCGCTGTAAACAAGCAAATAAAAGTTCCTATATCAGTCCTGACAGCAAAGAAACACAACTGGTTCAATGCAGAAAGCCAGAAACACAGGATGCAAGTTAAAAAAAGAGAACTAAAACCATATAATTACTTGGAACAAAAAACAGGTCGCATGCACAGAACTTCGCTAAATGGAACAAAACTCACAAAGATTTATAAACTAGGTTGCACGCTATGGATTTATACCTGGATTGTCCAAATAACCACTTCTTATAGTTCTATTATTTCTTTGAAAATGAATTTTTTTTCCATTGACTACTTAGATGCAAGCAAGGATCTTACTATTGTGGTTAAGTTGTATTATTGGGCAAAAATATGAATGAACAATTCAATTGACCACTTCGATAGTATCATTGCTCAGAGTTAAAGGTCAGGTTTACCAACCTCACAATATCGTCACCAATTTCAGGGGTAATACTTATACTTCTTCGCCGTCCTCTACGCATATTAGATGTTGATGCGCCATCTGACCTATAATCAAGTAATACATACAAAATTATGTCAAGAACTCAAGAAGATAACAGTTGTACTGGATTAGCAACTGTATTGACTGTACTGTGTTAAATCCTTCATGTATTCCAAAGATATGCAGGCTAAGATAATAGAACACAGATTATGTCTTCCATAGAGTTTTCCATGACAGCACTGGACACTTTTAATGGTGGTATAACCTTTTAAGTGCAACATCAAGGAGAAAACAGCTTATATTTGAAGTTCAAATTTCAAATCCTACATGTGAAAGATACCATGTATACCACGAATAAGGGAAGTATCAAAAGTAATGGCATTTTATTCCCTCGTGTCTAAAGAACTCCATTCAGATGGGTCTAAATTAATTTCATGCAGGTATGACCGTGTTGCTTCTTCTGAATAGAATCGCAGGCCAGCACAAATTTCAACTGAGAACTCGAAAAAACTAGGGAATCTGACAATTAGAACTAACAATAGTTGAATCAGTTAGAACTTATAAATTGGAACAATTCCGTTTTTAAATAACCAAGCAATCTTTCACAGCTTATACTGGTTCCACATTAAGTTTTTGAAATTTTGAATTTAATATATAAGCTGATTTGTCCCCTTAGGTCCTTGTAATCGCTCTTAAAAGTATTGATCCCAATGTTAATTAATCCAGAATTGTTCATGGAGCAACTACATGCAGAACAAAGGATTCTTTAATACTCTATTAATGTATTTCACATTACTTGACATATTTGGACCATCATAGATATTGCATTTGATGCTTCATGCGTTGCTTTCAAATTTCAAATCAGAGGGGATAAACAGATCAGAATATGCTTGTTTCTTGATTCATGACTTCAAACAAATTTTAACAAAAGAGAAACTTACTGAGGTACCTTGAGACAGCTACACCATCTCCATGCTGTCTATCACCAAGCATAGACCGTCCCCGTGTTCTAGAAGACAATGGGTGCTCTGGACTACAAAAAAGAGATAAATGCAATTTAAACTATATCAATATATTCCTTCAAAGCAGATGAAAATTCTCAAGTTTGAATTTGATCTTGAAATTTTACAATGATCGTATTATAGCATCTCCCCTGCATATGATATTATGGTAATGTTTCCATTCTTTTTTTAAAAAAACTTCTAAACATAATCAATGGAGTGGTTTCCACGATATTATTGAATTGATTGTTTCCCCAATTTTCATGAAGATAGTTCCACTTATGTTTATTAATGGTTTAACTCCACATAAGTTGACTACGCATTTTAGGCCAAAGGGTGGAGTAATGGCTATGGAAAACAAGAAGTCAGAATACAAACAAAAGAAACACAATGAAACCCCTTTTTTTTGCCAATTATGCAACAGAATGTGCAAATAGAAGATGGGAAACGTAAGGGTTATGCAGTGAAGCTTCCCTAATTAGCAAACTAGCGATCACTTGCTAATAACTAGAAGTGCCAAAAAGGGAAAAGTCAAGCATGCATCCTCCTCCTGAGCTGGCTTGGTGAGGATAGGGTTAGGGTTCTGGGACAGGTTGGGGATGAGGAGAAAGAAGGGGATTCGGGGTTTACAGGAATGGCAGGGGCACTGGTGATGCCACCCGCTAGGATCTAGGAGGGCACCTGCGGCCGGTGGTGGGAAGCAGGAGCAGGATGGAAAAGAGGTGCGTGGAGGTTACCTTTGCTGAGCTTGAAGAATGGACCGGTGGTGGTGGCGAAGGGGCAGATCTTGCTGAGGGTACAATTTGTCGGTGGTGCTTGAAGATGGATGGATGGATGGTGGTGGTTTTGTTGGGGGGGGGGGGGGGGGGGGGGTTGGGCAGCGACAGATCTCAGTTTGTGGCGACTGGGGAGCTCAAATCGGCATGAGGGATACAGGGGGAAGGAGATCCAGATCTCGCCAGAGCTTGAAGAAAGATGAGATCGAGTTGGGGCGGAGGAGGAAGCGTGATGGGGCAGAAGACTTGAAGGGATAAGGATGGTTAAGGCTCCATATAGGGTGTGGGTGTTCACCTGTTACTTAACGGGTGAAACTTCATAATTTGAGAATGTGTGGTGGTACAGGGTGTGATATTATGGTAATGTTTTGGGAATTTTTTAGTACTACTATACATAGTTACTAGAGCGGTTTCCACAATTTTATCCAATTGATGTTTCCACCAGATGCTTCCAAATTTTCATGTAGCCAGATATAGATATGTTTATTAATGGTCCAAATTTGCATAATTATTATCCTTATTATGGGCCAGAGGGTGGAGAAATGGAACAATGGACATGGCAAACAAGAAATCTGAATAAAAACTGATAGAAACAAGTGGGCCCCCTTTTTTTGGCCAAATATGCAACAGATATCGTGCAAATAGATAAAAGGGTGAAAATAGGAACCTTGAGCTAGCAGTTCTTTGATGTTCCTCCACAACCTTCCTCCGGCTGCGACCACAGAAGGCATTGGCCACATTTGGTTCACTATGTGATGAGCTGGTAAAAGCATGAAATTAATAAATAGATAAGTACTTCACAGTAAGTAAATAAAACATGAAAACAAGATAAAATAACATTACCGAGAAGCATATATTATATCTTATGACTCACCATCTCAATTTACCCTCCATAGAGTTTGTCGATTTAAGCATGATATTTCTTAGAGATGGTACTTTGAAGGACCTATTGTTGTCATCTTGCTCTTGGCTGAAAGAAAAAAAGAACACGTAAAATGGCAATATGGCCCATCAGAACATATTAAAAATTTTGAAAGAAGTATTCCTAAAATTGAAGCACACAAATGTTGTAAAAACTGTAGTCAACAGAGAAACACACAAATACTGGTTCAGTTTTGGTAATAAAATTATGGTAAATTTCACAAAACTATAGATATTTTAGCCAAGTTTTTACAAAAATACAGATTTAACACCAAATTTATCACAGAATTACATACTTAAGGTGAAGTATCGCAAAACTATATATTTAGTAACAAAGTTATCACAAAACTACAGATTTAGGAGTTTAAATCCTTCGCACTAGTGTTATGTTTGAGTTATAAACGTCTAAGTTTTGTGATTAAATTGACAACAAACCTTTTGTGATTAAATTGACACTAAACCTGTAGTTTTCTGATAACTTTGTTAATAAATCTGTAGTTTTGCGATACTCCACCTTAAATCTGTAGTTCTGTGATAAATTTAGTGTTAAATCTGTAGTTTTGTGATACATCATACATCACCTTAAATTTGTAGGTTTGTGATAATTTGACCAAAGTATATGTAGTTTTGTGAAATTTACTCTAAAAATA
The DNA here is from genome assembly GCA_008326285.1 of Oryza officinalis. Taxonomy (NCBI): domain Eukaryota; kingdom Viridiplantae; phylum Streptophyta; class Magnoliopsida; order Poales; family Poaceae; genus Oryza; species Oryza officinalis. The sequence goes on along the minus strand of BDMV01000002.1, from coordinate 12,747,793 downwards.
ATAGCACCAGAAAAAAAAATAGTTGGAAGACCACAAAGTCCTTAACAAATATGTCAACATTCCATAGCAACAGAATTAATTTATACTCTCTCCGTCCTAAAATATTAGCAACTTTTAGCATTCAAAATGTGTCCCAAAATATAGGAACTTCTCCACCTACATTCTCTTCTCAACCTATCACAACATTCCCCCATTTAGTTTCTGCACCTACTTCCTCTTCTCAATCAATCACAACCACCCCCCCCCTTTTTAATTCCACCTACGCATGTCCAACCCCAAAAATTCTTATATTTTGGGACAGAGGTAGTATTAAATGAGTAGAATTGATAAACTGAAACTCTCATAGCTACGATGTTAGGATCTGGGGAGGGCCCAAATGCCTCAGTGGTAGCTGTGCTCGACCGACAGAAGAGCGATAAGAGCAAGGCCAGAGCCCTCACTTCCCTGGTGCCGTGGTGGAACATAGGAAACAGAGGAGGGGAAAGATTAGATTCTAACTTCTGCTTGCTCTATTCAATCGTGCCGTCACTCTTATATAGAGAGAAGCAGGCCAGACAAACTCCTAACAAAATCTTTAACAAGCAAATCTTGTGTAAATTTAAAAGGAAAATTAATCCTTGAAATCTAATCCTAGCAACAATACAACTATAATTTGGTGATAATTGCTTTTTCTCACACCTCATGTACGAAAAACGCCACATAACATATAGTAGTTGCAGTCCAACACCTACAACATTTGCAAGCAGTAAATGCTCCACATGCTACCGTACAACAAAAAAGAACAAAATGGAGGTAGATCATAAACCTAAAGAAATGGCAAGGACCAGTATTATCTCTACTCAACATGCTACTGCTTCATGAATGGAGATAGTATTTTCACATATTTGGATATCACGTTTAAGCAGACACTGCAATTAGGGATGACCCCCAGGCTCTGGTTCAAATTTGATACACAGTTCAGGACCACATAGCATCTGTAACTGTATTAATTTTATACCAATACAATAATACTAGATGTGTGTCAAGGGGCGAAATCGCCAAAAGGAACCATCACAAGACACACACGTCATTAAAACGGAATACACAAGCGTACCGTTGGGAACACAGAGGACTATTAGGTTCAAGAGGAGAATCACAAGAATCATAATCAGCTGAGTCACTCTCTCCAGCTGCAGATATATGTGATGTAATTATAGCCTTGGATGAGAATGGAACTAGTTGTCCAGGAAAACGCATAAGATCAACTAGAAACTCCACAGATTTCAGCATAACCACAACAGACATATGTTTGGATGAGTCATCATATTCATGGTATTCTTCATTCGGAATGCCCTACACACATTAAAATGCCACACTGATGTAATTATATGGAATTTCACAAGTACATGAAGAATCCCTTTACAAAGTTCAGACATACTAAGGAGAAGGCAATAAATCTTACCACCAGCAACTTACAATCCATACCAACAGCATCTGCAAGAACTTTGAATAATATTGCTCTGGGCCTACAAGATCCATGTCTAATTTGCCCCAACAATTGAACTCCACGGTTTTCCATGAAATGAGAAATTTCCTCAGAGGAAGTTCTTGCAGGACTGAGTTGCGGATTTGGCCGCTTATAAAAGTCACAAACCTACAATTACAATTAGAAATTTTTATATGTATAATAAAAGTAATTAAAAGAATATAATCAATGCTATAAATAGAGTTATTGTAATTTCTATTTTCAAGAAAACATATATTCCACTACATACTTAAAAGAATCGAGTAGTACTCAAAAGGTTGCAGCACAATAAAATGGAATAGTTTCAAGCAAGAAGTTTTTGTTAACCATTTGCAAAGCAATTGTCAATTGATTGCAACTTGCGGTATTCTGAAGGAAGCAGTGAAGATGTCACCATTGTCTTCCATTGCATAGAGAATCTTAGGAAGAACTTACCAACCCTGCAATCTTTTTTATCATTGCAGCGGGGTTCGATTTCAATCCTTTTACCAACGCTGCACATAGCTGCTTTATAGCAGATAGTTTTTTATCCTTCTCTAAGTCCACAAGAATTATCTCAGCTTTGAATCCCTCTATTCCAAGGGAATAAAGGTCATCTGGAGACGGGATGGTGTCAAAACGCTCCTTCAGTTTCTTATCCTACAAATTTTTAAATGAGGATTAAAATGTACAGATGAGTTACTTATATTTTTATTAACAATTCAATGCCTCGTATGAAATTCACACTTACAGGAATAATTGAATAAAAACCATTGGGTATTGGACTTGATAAACACCCAGTACACCATAATGTCTGGGCAGCCCATAATGAATGGTCACCTTCCCCACAATGAGAAGATCCTGGCGAACCCGTATTCCTTTCCTGTTTAGTCAGAGAAATCGATCTGAGTTTGTGCTCTGCATGTGAGGGCCACCAATTTGGATCTGAAGGGTGTGCGTCGGCTTGTCCTTGATCAACCGGCAGATCATCCATCTCCAATATATGTTGAAATAAAGAATCATTTTATGGATTCATTCTACAAGGTCAACCTGCATAATGGAGCAAAACAACCAATTGAATCAAGCATAAGATCACTTATAATTTAGGAATGCAGAAGCTCAAAAGATCTAATGTAAATATAATTTATACAATAGCACCTATTCTAGAACTAGAACACAGTAATGGAATAGAGAAAACTTCTGCATATTGATGCCAAACTGCAGTAGATAGTCTATATTGAACAGCAAGTAGAATTTAGTCAAGAGCCAATCACATGTTATGTTCTAAACGCCAGCTGCATTGAAGTGCCATTAATAAAAAAAGGATCATGAGTCCAGCAAAAGAATATAGCCCTACACTCATTCACTAAAAAGTGATTCAATTATTATGTTGAGTATTTCCCTGGGCATAGTAACTTAGTAAGTGGCTAAGTGCACAGTTATGACAACCAAAATCGACTCATCGGCCCATGCAGCTACACTAACAATATAGACTGTAATACTGTATGCATATATTTCTTGACCAGAGAAGAATCCAACCACTAGCCCAGCTGAAAGATATAATCTCCACATTATCATGGTTAAATAGCGCACACGCGCTTAGGTGCTTATAGGTTATAACCATTTCCATTACCTTTCCTAGAAAGATCACATCAACAGCTACATTGTACAGATATATCATATATCCTTGTTCACACATGAGCAATTGCTATCCATTCTTTTCCACATGATAGAAACACCCTTATTGAAATTTATGCCAAAACAAGTTAATGGAAAACATCTTCTTGGTTCTTGGCTTCTTGCTATGGACAGGGGCAGACCAAGGGGGCGCCGGGTAGGGAAAACAAATGAAATTTTCCTCGGATTAGCTTGCATTCAGTGGTTGCAACTTCCTGTTTTTCTTCATAAAATATATGGAGGTGCTAAATCATTTGTTTAAGAACAATATTTGAAATCCTTATTTGCATTTTTGCGTACTAATTGCATAATGATAACTTGCCATGTATACTTTGATGACAGTGATGCACTTTATTTAAGTTGTGTTCTGCGTGAGACTTGCATGCACACACAACATAATTTTCTTGGGTCCGCCACTGTCTATGGATTACTGGTTCTTGTATTTGACTTGTACAATATGAACAACAGATTTGTTTCTTATTTTTGTAATAAAAACTTGAATTCCTACACTTTGGTACTAAAAAGTAAAAATGGCAGATACTTACACTGTACAAGTTTAAATTGTTTGCCACAAAGGAGTGGAACAACAAAAAAGTTGTTCAGAGCTCAAACTTCAAACATACTTACACTGAGTGACAAACATCATTGAGAACAGTCTTTCACCAAAAAGCAATATAGTGTATGCAGCATGATATGATGATAGGGTGAGCTGTGGAAACAAACAAATAAGTATACTAAGCACACTATTAACACCATTTCAGCGATTCAAATTATCAGTTAAACAAGAACATGATATGATATATCTACAGCAGTTCCATGTCAACAATAACCACGGCAGGATCCACCAGCCTGAATTTCAAAGTTTCCAGTCTCCCTTCAATCTAAGATTTTCAAGGCAACCACTATCAAACACCAGACTCCAGTCACTGTCAAACTCCACATTAACTTCCATTTCAAAGAAAAGGACAAGAAAGAGACATAAAAGGTGAAGATCTGATCACACTTCAATGTTTGACGAACATGTACACTAATCCAATGTTTGAAAACTGGTATTGAGCCGCTTGCCGCCAAAACTCTAAAACCAAGTTCCAGCCATTAATCATATTAATCATAGTACCTATCAGCCCCACATACGGTGGAAGAGGCCATATAGCAAACGTTAAAATGCCACCATAGCCTTTACAAATAGGTCAAAACTCAAAACTTACTAGTTTCGTTTCACATAGACCAATTAGGCTGGTGACATACGCTAAGCAATGATGTAACACACGGGCCATGACCAATGAAATCTATCAATAAACTAGAGCCAATCTCCTTCTTATAATATTAAATCCAGCAAAGCTGGGTGTCTCGGAGGAAAAAAAAATTAACCTAGAAGTCAGCCACTTGACTGCCGCCCGCCGCAACCTAAAACCCCTAACCCGATCGAGGGGTTGAGCAACGAGCGTTGACGCCCTCGCAAAGCATCCACCCATCCCCGCCCTCGCCTGCCCTAATCCAGCAAACAATCCGTCCACGCGACGCGACGTCGAACCCTCGCCCCCCGTGTTGACCAACGCCCGCGGACGCGCCACCGCCGACATTCCTCTTCCCCTGCCCAACCGCAGCGGTGCCCCCGGATCGGGCCCACGCCGCGAGCGCAAGCAGAGACCAGCATTCGACAGGATGCGCAGAGAGAGAGAGAGGAGAAGAAGAGAACGAGAGGGCGAGGCGGCTGACCTGTGGCGCGGAGACGAGAGGGGGAGCCTCCCGCGTCTCCCCTCCGGCGGGCGCGGGGGTTAGCAACCTGCGCGCGGAGGCGGCGGCGGCGGAGGCGGAGGAGGGAGGAAGGAGAAGGGGGATCTCGTGGCGTGATTAATTAGTGCAGGTGGGAGGGGAGGAGGAGAGGGTAGAGAGTGAAGAGGAAGGAGGAGGAGGAAGCGAACGGGGGAGGGGGGGATTAAATTGGATTAAGCGGTTTTAATTAGGGATTTCGTTTCGCTCACGAGGCGCGCGAGATGCGAGAGAGCGACCCGGTGGGGGCAAACGGATTGGAACGGGCGAATCGGTGGGCACGGATGGGAGGGTGACAGGTGGGGCCCGCACGTCGGGGGGGAAGGATTTGAGACCGTGGGCCGCCGCCGCTGCGTGAGTTCGTTGTGAGGAGTGAGGACGATGCACGATACTGGGCCTGCCTAAATGGGCCTGAATGTGTGCGCTTTCATCGGTTGGAATAAGCCTATTTTGCTTTCCTCATCCCTTGCTCTTTGGCCTGTTAAGATTCATGTCATTTTAAATCATACCATTACGTGGTAAAATTGATAAATATATGACGGCATTTAGTTTGTTATCAAATATTAGCCATGCCTTGAAAATTTGACAATATCATATTTAACCTATCTTACCAAAACTTGGTAATGCTGTCAACTTGTCAAAATTTTGACAATGCTAAATTTGGAAAGGCTGAAAATGGTTATAAAGTGAACAAACCCTAAATCGCCTCCCTCGAATAGAAAACCAGGTGTAACGTCTGTCACGTTCTGATTTTTCGCTTTCCATTCTTTTCGTCTATTTGTGAAAACTCATTTTTGGTTTGTTCGCCTAAAATAGCTTAATGAAAATTTCGTTAAATCAAAAGGCTTTAATGTGATTAATTAATTAATTAAGTCGCTTGCTTTGCGTGTCTTAATTGGAGTTAAATTGGATTAATTTGCTTTTTGGAGTAGAGCTCAAATTTCAATTTCAAATTCCACCCAAATCCAATTTTCAGTTCAATTCCTAATATCCTAAATCTTCTAAAAATTCCAAATATTTTAAATTTGGAATTTTCTAAAAAAGTCCCTGTCATTTTCCCTTTTTCATCTACCTTTCTCTAATTTTCCCATTTTCCACTTTGCCCCCTCCTTTTTCTTCTTTTTCTTTTTCTCTCCACTTTCTTCAACCTTCGGCAGAGGAGCCGAAGCTCCTCTCTCCTCCACCCGAGCTCGGCCCAGGGAGACCAAGCCCGAGCCGCGCGTCGCCCTTGGCCCGGCCCCTCTCCTCCTCGTGTCGTCCCTGGCCCACGCCAACACCGACTGAGCCTAGCCCGGCTGCCGCAAGCCACGTCGTCACCGCCCGCAACCGGCGTCGCGTTTCCAAATCCGTGCCGCCGTGCGCTGCCCTAACCCTAGCTACTCCCTTCCCTATAAATAGCCGCCGGCCGCCGCTTCTTTTCCCCTTTCCGAAGCTGCCGCCGCCTTCTCCACCGCGAGCACTGCCGCCGCCGTTGGGAGCCCCGCCGCCATCGTCGTCAGCTCCTTCCCTCGCCGCCGCCGTCAGTGAGCCCCGAGGCCAAGTTCCTCCATTCCCCGCGCCGCTCTTTCTCTCTCTCCTTCAACTCTGGTCGTCCGCCGTCGCCGTTGAATGCCGTCGTCCCGGAGCTCTGTGCCGCGCCACTGGAGCCTCATCCTCCTCCTCTTGCCGACGTCGCCGCTAGCCGAAGCCGCCGTGCGCCGTTGCCGCAGAGTGCCTCCACGTCGCCGATGCTGCTGCCGTGCCAGAACGCATCCCTGGCGACAAGGCCATGAAACCATGGCCGGCCTCCTCCTCCTCCTCCCTCCATGACACCGACATGTGGGCCCCGCCTTTCAAAAGCCCCCAACAAATCTCGGCCGTCCGATCATCTAGATCAATCCAAGGCCGTTGGATCTACATAACCCTAAATCCTTGCCACGTCAGCCCTAGATTCCATCCATGTCATCACCACGTCATCCTCCCGCTGCCATGTGTCGCCACATGTAAGCCCACGTCACCCAGTCCACCGTGCACCGAGTGCACCTATACATTGAGCCACTGACCAATGGGCCCCATCAAATTTTCCTATTAAAAACAATTCAATTCTCAAAATTAAATACCCAAAGAATATTCTCGGAATATTTTTTTTTCTATTATCCTCGGATTTTCTCTGAATTCAAACTTTCAGAGGCCATAACTTTTCCGTTCGAACTCCGATTCGACACATTCTTCTTCCTAAATTCTTCTAAAATTGAGCTCAACCTCCTGCTTTAGTTTTCATTTAGTGTTATTTAGTTAGCCATTTTTTTGTTTATTTGTTTCTCGTTTGCGATCGTGTAGACGTTGGAGCAGAGGAGCAATTCGCTTAAGAAGCCGCAGTGCAAGGATAGTACTAGGAACAAGGCAAGTGCACTCTTTGAACATATTGATCCCATTTTATAAAATGTTTTGTTTTGAATACTTGCATTATTTTTTTATGAATTATTGATGGGTAGCGTGACCTACTTGTTATTATTCCCTACCTTTGATAATTATTGATTACCGATGATACGTTGTCACTCTAGTCTTTGTGAGTTGAACATTGGGCTCAACTCAAGGTAGAGTGGTTATGCTTAGCCCCGCTCAAGGCTATTTTACAAGCAAAATATAATTTTGATTAATCTTATACTTGTAATCATTTTTATATGCACTGTGTGGCTGTGTGCTATCTTTCTAGTAGCTTGTGTTGCGTCGTGTAGTAAAACAACGCGCGGATAAAACGTTTTGAACCAGGATGATGGGTGGTTCTATATGAACCTGGTTAGGTGGTAATGTATCTGTGTGATCGTTGCCAGGTATGGTCTCTATGTGAGCCTATTGTCAAGCTGTGTGCTAATTAGTTGCTGAAAGGGCCAACTACGTGTCCTTAAGCTGCTACCCTATGTTGTGTGCTATTGTAGTTTGGCAAGTTGCCCTGGTCAATTAAGGACTTCATTTCATAAGTCATTGATCTGAGGCTACCGTATAACCACATGTTCTCATGGAAGAACCTGGCCCAGTAGGATTCCGAGTCTTGGCACTGCCGGCCCAGGTGGTTAGATGCTAGGTGTTAAGCTTAGCCATGGGTACTTTCTTGTCTATGTGAGGGAAAGGTGTATCAGGAGAAAGGTAGTGTTGGGACGGAGTGTCTAAAATGCCATGTTATAGATTCCTCGCCCGCACACAACTTGAAGTGTGACACTTGCGCATGGTTGTTAAAAGGACGATGTATCTTGTGGGTCAAGCTTTACAACCTCTGCACAGTGTTAAACTAATCTATTCGAATAGATGCGTCCGCAGTTATGGACATGCTCGGTGATTTCTCATGGGGGGTAGTTTGTGAAAACTGGGAATGAGTTGTGTGCAGGTTAATTAACTTAGCTATGTGGTCTTGTGTGAACAGATCATGTGTGGATGTTTGGTTGGTAACACCTATTATTTATAGATGTTGTTTCAAATCTCTATTTATATATTGTTTATAACTGCAAATTGCTATGTTGTGCAAAATATCCATTGCCTTCTTTGTCAATCTTGCATATGCATTTTTCTATGTACTTGCTGAGTATTCCATGTACTCACCTTGTAATTCCCCCAATTCCAGATGAAAGGTTTTCGCTATTTCCTAAGGAGTTTGTTGTTGAAGACGAGGAATAGGTCGTGAGTCCCAGTTGGCTGCATGTGGCAAGTTGAATGGAACTATTACACTTTTATCTTATTTCCGCTACTACTTTATTATTTTTCCTTTAGGTCCTTCGTGGCAGAATAAATGTAAACTTTAGCCATAAGGCTTGTCATAGTCAGTTTATTAATTAATATTAGGTTTTCTTCGTGATGTTGGCTGTAATATTATCTTTGTGTCTGTGTGTGCTAGCTTGATCGTGGACTAGCACTTATATACAGGAGGTTATATTTTGGGTCCTCTCAACGTCTTACCCATCTTCGAAAACCGATGTAAATAGACTCCTTTGGTGGTTTGGGAAGCAATTTTTGCTGATGTGACAAGTTGACCGTGGTTGACTTGCTAAGTTAGTAGATGGGGCCCACTTGTCAGGGATCGCAGGAAGGAATTCTTCTCTTTACTCCTCTTCCTCACACGAACGCGACCAGGTGGAGCTCGCCATGGCCGAACGAGTGCCACGATGATGGCAGGGAGGGCGAATGGTCACCGTGGGGCTGGCAATTGGCAACAGAAAGGAGACACGTGTAGGCATGCACATGTGGAGGTGTTGACGCAAAAATTTATCGTTTACACGAAGGCCTGGGAGATCTGCTTAGCTTCAGTGCAGGTCCTATCAATCGTGTTCAGGGCGTGCCTGTTAGTTTGATCCTGAAACTAAGAAGATAGATAAATTGACCTTATAAAATCAAGGAGCCGATCGGCCAATAAGCCGATGTGATGTAGCGAGGCCAGCCGATGTCAATAGGATTTTGATCAATCAGCTACAGATTCAAATAATCATATGAACAATGAGATTTATGTTATCATAGGCTGGAACTAAATTATGCATAATCAGTAATGAAACCGTTCTTTATCAGAATCAATCTTGATAAATCAGACTAAACCGAGACAATATAATATTGAAGTTGATAAAGATAGATTTAACTAAAGTTATACAATTTTGAGTAGAAACCGATGTAACTCAAAAGATGCAACAAGATCATATAATGCGAACCAATCGGCCAAATCTGATATAATATAATAGATATAAATCGATGGTTAAAACATAAATCAATTGGAGACCCGATGTAAGTAAATTAAAGTGTCTATCGGCTAACTAACTGATATATTTGATAGCTGAAGCCCACAATAATGAAAACTCATCGGCAAGAATTTCGATGAACGTTGCATAAAAATCTATCGGCTTACTAGAATTAAACTTATTAGCAGCAATCTAATATATCAGACCTAACCGAGATAGTATAAGATTGAAGATAATAAGAAAAACCTATTTAGCCGATAAATCTACACAAACGTGATGGATATAACAAATTTATCTAAAACAACAGTACGATTAGAGAAATATCAACTTAGTCAGCATATCGGACCTAACTAAGAAAGTCCTAACTAAGTCGATATGACTCTAAACGGCAATGCAGATAGACAACGGTTACGTCAACCTGAATAGAATATCGGACCTAACTAAGAAAGTTCTAGCCACTCCGATAAAAGCGAAGTTGATGGAACTTACTTCTTCGCCGGGAATCGAAGCTGATGCAGCCCAACTCGAAACTAAGAACTCACCGAAATAAAAGATGGCGATGCACCAAAGTAATTGTATTGATCTGTGAAGATATCTTACAAAGACCCCGGATATACATATTTATACCTTCAGGTTGATACAAGTCCTGATCGGACACGACATAGTGTTTTCTAAAGATAAAAGGAAAATTGCATGTCCTAATCGGACACTAGACAAAACTTCCTAAAGACAAATAAAAGTTATTAAATCCTACCTAATTAATAGATAGAATTAAATTGCCATGCCATGGTTTTCACGATTCCTTCTTAGACTCGGTCTCTTCTGAATAAACTTTCATCGGTTGATCGACTTCTTTCCTTAACCGAATCAACTAAAGAACCATACTAAATTATGGTGTTAACAGAAGGTACATGGCTTGGGGCGGAGGCGGCTTCCTTCGGGTTAGAGGAGGCGACAACGCTCCAGTGTGTTTCATTAGCGAGCGAAGGCGCTCCGGTGTGGTTTGGTGACGAGCGAACGCGACTAGACCAAGCCCGCGGTCATGGAAGCTACGGTCCCACCTGCTGACTCAACAAACTCAACCACAGTTAACCGGCCATGTCAGCAAAAATCGCTTCCCAAACCACCAAAGAAATCTAATTGCATTGATTTTCAAAGATGGGGAAGATGTTATATCTGGTTTATGGTTGGGGGATGACGCGAACTAACTCGCGAAGAGTGGCCCGATCTTCACGCCAGTAGGTTTGAAGTAAGGGGCACTGACATAAATTGTGCACCTCGAGAGTAACTAGCTGCGAGCAGCAGCAAAATGATAACTAGCTTTATACCTGTCAAGGTTGGATATGACCAAGTGGTGAGGGTGAGAATGATCTGAAACCTCATGGACTTTGACTCGTCAAACCGAACAATCACAAAACCACAATCTAGGACTAATCCACATAAGAGACCTGAAAGCCAAAAGCACGAATTAATGGGTACCAGAAGAGCCTTCTCACATGTCCTAATAACTCACAAGAACGAAGGAGGTAAGACACTTATGCATTCTTCAGCAATCTCTCATACATGAGGTTTTCAATTGAACAAAAGTTCTCTTATGGATATAATAGAGGGGTATCCTGACTTCCTATATAATTGGTACCCACTAAAAGTCATTTATTGTTTTAAAGCAAGCACCACATGAAGCCACGTCACCATCATAATTTCTTTTTTTAGAAACACAGTACAAACGCAGGAGCCCACAACATGCGCACACTCACCTTACCTCTAGGGGCACCTCTAGAAGACTGGGTGACTAAGCCACCACGGGTGCAGAATAATTAGTTGTAAATGCGAGCACCCGTGTCAAATCTAGGATTTGAACCCGGGTAGGCTGGTTCCACCACAAGAAACCTAACCAGATGAGCTACGCTCATTTCGCACCATCAGAATTTCATCATTAGATTACATCTGGATGTTGATCAATGATTAGTCCGTTCAGCTAACTTTGTTCTTGACACACTGCTACAAAGGCCTTAATTAGCAACAGACCAGCCCGAAATTTATGTGTTCATCTCAATTTTAGCCAATCCAATCTGATGCCCTTTCAGTCTAATTTATCCCCTCAAGCCTTATCTTTAGACAGCCCAATACCACTGATCTGATCAATGTCTTTCTAGTCCATAGTGGACTTATTCATTTTGCTACATGCCTGCATATATTTCGTTAGAATAATTCTTGATAAATGAAAATAGCTAACTTCTAACTTCATTTTTTGTATTCTATATGTGATTTTCACTTTGTGTCCAGATTTAGCAGTTATTCAACCTCTTGGTTGTTTTGTACCTAATAAAATCCCCATTTCCTTTATTCTATTCCTCTAAAAGGTTATACTTTTTTGCTTTAGTTCCAATTTCTTGTAACCATCGCACTTTTATACAATGCAACAAATTCCTGCCACAACAAAAAATTTCCTGCTGCAACGCGCGGGGTGTCATCTAGTTTATACTAGGAAAATCTCTCCTAGCTTAGGTGTGAACATAAGAAGCCACGTTTTGGTGGTCAAGGCTAACATAAATGAGAATGCTGAGAGTTTTCTCGAGTTTGTGCGCAACCCTTTAGCTCCTGCGCAACCTTCAGTAAAATAGCTCTAACTCCTCATTGGAAAATGATATTGAGGTGAGGTTTATTGCATTAGAAACTAGACTTGGCCTTCTTTCCAACCATGTATGTCATGCATCCCATGTCTTGACTAGCTGGGTTGCATAAGACCTCTTGCAACGTAAATTATCTTCTTGTTGGCGTAAACAGCCCCTGGTAGTGTATGGGTTGATTCCTGCTCAGTGTAACCCTTGTCGTCCTCGACATAACCCATATTTCTTGTTGTATTGATAGTGTCTTCGGGTGTAAACCTTAGCAATACAAAGGGTAGAGTATTTAGGTAGTATAAAATTCTCACTAATATTTGGGTTTAAGTTGAGCAAAGAATGAGTTCACCTCTTGTTGTATTTTTCTAGCACGGCTGTACGTAATTAGACCATGGTATGTTTAATCATTCTTACCGAGGCATAATCCATCAACTTGGTTTACGTCATCTTTATTTCTTTTATGTGATGTATGACGTAAATCATCACCCTTGTTTACGTCATGTTGATGTCCGTGTGTAGCTGGGATGTCCTGATCAAGGGAGGCGATTAAATTAGGAGCAACATATGAGGGAGACAAAATAAACTTATTTCCCATCTCTTTGACAAATTTTGAGGCCTCCTAGTACGTGACCGGTCAAGTTCTCATAGCCCACATGATCGTTGACGTCCATGTCCTGTCCGACACACCCATGTCTTTGAGCGGGCCAGCCAACAGGTGCTCCCCTATGTATCTTTTTTTGGTATGTTTGCATGTGATGCTTCATTACCGCATAGTTAGATCAGAATTAGCGCTCATAGATTAACATCTTGTGTAATTAGATTAGAATTTCTTCTCGGAATACATAAACAATTCACCATTTACCAAATTAGAAAATCTACTTGGTAATATTCCTGGATGAATAAAAAATTCCACTTAGAAACTTTGTAGTACATAATTAAAAAATCTACTTAAAAACTTTATACACATAATCTTTTTTACAGAAATTTTACACGTATAAACTTTTTTTTATAAAAACTTTATATAAATAAACTTTACATACAAACATTTCGACATATAAACTTTTTGCATACGAATTTTTGATATAGAACTTTGTGTTGATTAATATGAAATATATGTTAAAAAAGAAATTAATGTTTAATATATTAATGTTGGACCTAAAATCAGCTGATTAAATAGTACAAAGCCATTGCTTTAGCGAGGAGCGTTAACGCATATGCGTGTCTGCCCACATCCGGAGGAAGAGCTGCTAAAAAAATGAAAAATGAGCTGGTCATCAGCGCAAATCCAAAAATGGAAAATGAGCTGATTGTGCGGCGCGACCGATCGTCATATAGCATTTTCAACCAATTTCAGGACAAATTTTGTCGGAAGTAGCCTAAATTACTAGTAAAGCCGAAACTAACATTGAGAATTTCATTGCAAGTAGCCAACAATAGTAGCAGGACTAACTTCTTGAGTAAATGGTCTTGACATTTTATACCAGCAATGTATCAACCTATGATTAGTTTTGGGCAAAAGTAAATTACGCATACCCTACCAAAATTAGGAAATACAAATTGAACCAATAATAACTACATTGTCTGGAATTATATATTGGCTTGGCTTCTTGGCCTGCTTCTTCTCTTCCTCCTCCTCTCTTGCTTCAAAAAAAGAAAGGCATGCATATAACCATTCTCAACAGCACAATGATGGTTTAAATATTTGCAGAGGCTTCCTCAGAAGTGTCAACTGGAGTAATTTTTGAAGGTTTGATGGCCTTTATACATCACTTTTCCTGAATTGAGTGATCGATCATTAGCTATTTATCTTCGAAGTTTGACCACTTATCTTTTTTTATTTGAGAAATGTCTACAGACACTTTAAAAAAGAATATGTCATAACATTGTATGTCTACAAACGCTAAAAGTTGTTTCAACACGGAGGGAATAATTTCTAAGGTGTCATTTTTTTATATATTTTAGGAATTAATGTATCTATCTAGATGATGTTTAGCATTTATAAGAAAAAAACGCATAAATCCAGTTTTTTGGATGCATGCATTAGCATTCAAAATGAGTTTGCGAATTGATATCATCTAGGATTTGTTGGAGTGCACAGGAAGTGCAAAAACACGTGATTGATAACAAAACAACCGAAAAAAAGGGTATAGGAATGTACGCCAGGTGCATGCCAAACTGAAAGGAGTCGAAGACACATGAAAAAACAAAAAATGAAGGTTGGATCAAATATGGGGAAATTATAAAGATCAATATAATATGTAAGAGATATACAAGAATTTGGAACTTTCAAAAGAAAATAGAAGAGTATACTTCATAAAACTACAGGTATTTTGATAAAACTATAAAAAAAACATATTTAAAGCTGTTGTATTACATATTATATATACTAGAAAATAAACTCACCATTGGCGTGTCCTCTAGTTAACATGTGCATAATATTACTCCCTCCACCAATCGTAACCATCTCTCAATTAATTTGTTCACGTAATTCCTCATCTCAATTAGTCATAAACATGGTCCATTTTATTCTAGTCTGCTAAAAAATATTTCACCCATCTTCTTAACCTGTGTGAAAAACTCAGGTGCTTATATTTTGGGACAAATGAAAAGATATAATTTAGTTCAATTCACATGATATTTTTAAATAGTTTCTGGCATTCAAATAGAACTTCTAGTTTTATTAGTAGTATTTTTTTTAACAAAATTTACTTGCGTTTTGTTAAAACTCTTCCTCGTGGTCCTACTCAAGAGGCCTATTTGGCCCAATTAATATCAATTGAGTTAGGCCATGAGCCCATGACTTATCTGTTGTGTGGAGGACTGGAGGGTGGAGTTTTCTCGATCGTTCTCTCACTATCTTCATTTGCATTGACGTGATGTATCTCACATAATTAAACTACATATTTTCATTTTTTTTCTTCTCATATAAAATTCAGAATTTATCTATGATGTTAGGGGCTACACGTGGCCCAATCAACAGCCGGCAAACCTACCGACTTGTGATTAGTAGATATAATGTTGAATTTATAAAAAAAATACATATTTAAGATAGGGTATCACAAAACTACAAATTTAACATATAATTTATCATGAAATTACATAGTTTAAAATTTCAATTGAGAAAATAGTGCAAGTATGGAACCTCTACAATCTATGGTTTTGCGATAAATTATATACTAACTAAACCTATAGTTTTGTGACACTAGCTTTGGATACAACACTAAGGGTGTGTTCGTTACTCTGGGCTGGGAAAACCAACAGTGTGCACGAAAAACGGAACGGTCCATTAGCGTGTGATTAGTTAAGTATTAGCTAATTTTTTTTCAAAAATGAATTAATTTGATTTTTTAAGCAACTTTTATATAGAAACTTTTTGCAAAAAAACACACCGTTTAGTAGTTTGAAAAACGTGCGCGTGGAAAAAAATAGTAGTGAGTTGGTAACACAGGAGGAAGAACATAGTTTCATGACAGTACAACTTAAATATCTAGTTTTGTGATAGTTTGGTCAAATTATTTGTAGTTATGCGAAATTTAGTTAAAATAGAACTAATGGGCAATCCATTCCAAACACCCCTAGTAAAATTTAGTTAAAATAGAACTGATGCGAAACTTTTAACCAAATGAATTCTTACAAGAACGTACTAATGGACGTAGTCAACATGACGTCCATCTAGTTCGAACAAATTAGAGGCCATGTCCATTTGTCGAGTGATTGGTTTTTTTCTAATCTAATAATCACTTTTTCAACTAAACATTCTTGGATTAATTAATTACCATGCCCATTTTTACCATGGGAGCAAAATAAGCATTTTCTAACTTAAACCTTGAAAATTAATTATACTCTGGTGTGCATACTTACGACAGTAAAACGATAAAAACAAATACTAAAGTTAGGCACAAAAGTGCATGTAATTTATACAGGAAATAAAAGTAAAAAAAATGGTGTAGTGAATTTATACTAAAGTTTGAGCTGCTAATTGTGCAAGCTTAGGCTACACACATTGCGCCAGTTTAGGTGACTGGCAACTAAAAAAAAACCACATAACTTATAAATAAACAGATCGAAAAAGTAAACAAATTAATACATATTGGATTAATGGCACATTAGATTAACTGGGACTTCTGCACACTGATACTTATCTCTTGATGGTTTAGTTTCCCAAAGATGCTGTCACAAAAGAACAAGCTAGTGATTGATCATGCATGCATATGGCCATACATATCTAGAGAGAGGCATGCAGACTCACTCCCTAG
The DNA here is from genome assembly GCA_008326285.1 of Oryza officinalis. NCBI lineage: Eukaryota > Viridiplantae > Streptophyta > Magnoliopsida > Poales > Poaceae > Oryza > Oryza officinalis. The sequence goes on along the minus strand of BDMV01000002.1, from coordinate 12,731,283 downwards.
AAAACAATAACGTACACCAAGCATTAAGCAAAGCATGGCCATTACATATATATATATATATATCTATGTACTGATCAAACTACTGGGTAGAGAGATGGACAAGGTTAAAATTAATTAACAATCTTATTGCTGTCATTGCATGGTGCAGTGTGCAGTTTTTGGAAGGCCCTTGGGTAGGGGGACAAAGTACTTGAAAGATCTCACTCCAATGCCCTGATCGACATGGTCAGATCCAAAGTACTCTGCCCCAGATCGCCGGCCTCCTCCTCACTGCTTCCTATTGTCTTTTCCTGCTTCTGATGCTGCATGGACAAATCCATGGAGGAGTTCGCTGCTGCTGCTGTCAGCGGCGAGAGCGAGAGCGAGATGGACAGCTTGTTGCAGCGATCCACATTCTCTGCTTCTTGCTCGCCTGACACGGCAGCGGTGGTGTTCGTCGTCGTCGCCGTCGACGTCTTGCTCCTCTTGGCCCCGCCGTCTGTGGTGGCGGTCGTGGGGGACAAGCTGAGTTGCAGGTCCGGTGGTGACCACTCCGGTGGCCGCTTGCCGGCCGGCGTGGTCGTCGTCGGAGTCGTCCTTGGTTGTTCTACATGCTTCTGCTGATGCTGAACCACACATGCGATGTCGTGACAAAAAAAAGTTAGTTTACGTTGTCAGATAGGCTCGTGTGTCAGATCGAGATTCAGAAATGACTCGCTGTGTTGTCTGCCTCCGTCCAAAAATATATAGCAATCTAATACTAGATTGAATGTAAAAGATGGGATATTTCACAGTAATACAAATCTGGACATACCATTTGTTTAAATTCATAGTATATGAAATGTCTAATTCGATTTTAGATGGCTATATTTTGAAACGGAGAGAGTAGAGTGTTCGTCGATGTGGAGAATGATATGATGATGCATGGATAAATGCGAATGGGCATGCACGGACCTCGAGGCATCGGGAATCTAGGGCTTCATCAATCACCACGGGATCCGACGATGACCTGTTCTTATTAGCGCCATCGCCGGCGTGCCATCCAAACGGAAGACGGTGATCACGTCCCGGCGCCACGGCCACTGCAAACATTGCTGGCGGCGCCATGGCCGTCCTTGTTATGAGCGGCAAGGATGACGCACCACCATTTGCGGTGTAGTAGCCGAATCTTTCTGGTAGCCTTTGTCGTTCGCCGGCGTCGGCGGCTGCGCCGACGGCTGAAGGCCACCGCATGATCGCCGCCGATGAGGACGCAAACAAGTGCTTCGCCGCGGTGGTCGAAGACGATGGATTCATCTCATTCCGCTGGTTGAAGCAGAACGACCACTCTTGATTCCTGTAGATTCAGACCACTTGCAAAAATTAGGGTTTCATCTGCAGAGTACAGAGAAGATACACACTTAGCTAGTTAGCTAATTAAGGCACTTCACCTGAAACTGTTGTTTTTGAAATCGAATGTTTGCATCGCCGTCGCCGAAGACTGCCGATGTTGGAGGAGTCCGTACAGCCGGCTGGCCTCTGGCGGTAGGCCGCCGCCGCCGCTCCTCGACGAGAAGAAACCACCGTGCTCCGACTTGGAGGAGGAGAGCGCGGCGGCTCGTTGGAGGAGCATGTCGTGGAAACGTCGATCACCTCTCATCAGATGGAAATCCATCGGAGAGAACACTGCAACCACATGAGGAAAAAAATCATGAAAAAATGTACAACCTCTTGAGAAAAAGATGAAACTAATGAAACAAATTGATGTGCAGATAGAGAGAATTGGTGTGTGCATGATGATGGAAAATTATTAAACCTGAGGCGATGGCTCCTCTGATCTGGCGACCCTCGTGATCTAACTTCTTGCTTCTATACATCTGAAACAAAATATTAATGGATCAAAAATTAGTTGGAATCCATGCATGCTAATTAATCCATGAGAATTAATGGAATTGCAAAGATACAAGGTAGAGATCGACTACGAAGTAAGAATCTAGCTCTTTGTAGAAATTGTAGGGCAATTTAAAGCATCATTACCTGCAAGTGGCTTTTTACATGAGCAATGCTGAGCCCCCTAACATTCATCATCTGAAGCACCAACTTAGGAGTTGCTCCTACATCAACACATGCAAATAATCGGTGAGAAAACAATAAAAGCACAACAAGAAATTGGAGTTTAGGACTCAGAAGAAAAACAATTAATCCATAATTGCAAGAGATGCAGGCAGCTACACACATACATACATGCCATGTGATAATGTTCCAGCAGTTTCTGCTATGTCAACATGAAACATCGCACTGTCTAGTGTTGTTCATTTCAAAAGAAAAAAAAGATGAAGTTTTTAGGCTACTTACTCTCTTGGCCACCGAGCCTCTCAACGGCATGGACAAAGGCCATGTGGAGGTCCGGTGTCCACCGGAGCCGAGGCAGTTTTGATCGATTGTACTGCCGCACCGACGGTACCCTCTGCTCTCCGCCGTTGATCCCCTCCAACTTGCCACCACCGCTATCCTTGTCGCCCTTCAATTTGCTCTCTGAAACGTTGTTGGTGCTACTATTGTTGCTGGAGCTCCTGCTTCCGGCAACATCGGTGGTGCTACCACCATCGTCGTCGTCATCCTCCTCCTCATCTTCGTGATCTTCATCATCGCCGACTTCTCCCTCCTCGCTTTCGACATCCATAACTTCCTCGTTGAGGTCCAGCTGATTTCTATCAATCGATCTCTTCATCTCATCACCCTCAACAATCTCAACTACCACTTCCTTCTCCTTCATCTCTCTCAGGCTGATGCTGATCAGCCTTCTCTAGGTAGCTATCTACCTCTCAAGCATCTTGCCGTATCTTCTACTTGATCTCTTTCGATCTACACTGCTATGGCTGGATCGGAATCGTATGCGCATGCAGGTGGAATAGCTAGGAAAGGGGAAGGAAGAAGGGGATGAAATGAGAGAAGCAATGATATGTAGTTGTACTGGTGGAAAGATGGGGAAGAAGCATAAGCAAGCTAGCTACTGGCTAATGATGTGTGAATAAAATAAGAGGGAATTGGACAAGCATTCTCCTCCTACATTGACTGGTTTTGAAACACTGTTCCAAGCTAGAAATTATATCTCTCTCTGCAATATAATCCTGACCCTGTCCTTGTGTTTGGTGTGCACATCTATACAAAGGACACCACATATATATACACACACAAACAGAGAGAAGCTAGAGAGCTAGGGAAACTACGTACACATCAGGTTAAAGCAGATTACAACAGCCAAAAAGGCTACAAAATAATTAACTTAGTAGCTAAAGACAAGAGCTTTTGGTGAAGTGATCATGGACTAAATGGTGGAAGCATACTTTACATAGCAGCAGTGAGATCCTTTTCTTGGTTTTTTTGCTTTCCTATTAGGTTTTGCATGCATCCATGCACGAGTGAGTGTGAGCTGAGCTGAGCTAGCTCTTGTTAGCTCATGTGACCCAATCTGCCAATCTGGCTGGATTCCAAAAGCATTTCTTGCCCTAATAGTTTTCTCGATTGGGACACTGACCCCCTTGTCGTGTGGATCTGAGCTGCGCTCCGTGACACAAAAACAAAGCGTTGGTGGTTGACCTCTGCCTGCCTGTGCCTGCATCTGCATGCTCCCTTTGACAGGCTTGTTTAAACAGCTATTAGCTAGCTAAAAGGAACAAATGTTTGACAGGTCCATGTGTATTTAGTTCATTCCGGATGAACATATCCTACGTATGTATATACTCTCAGCCTGCAGATCACTGTCCTAGCTCAGGTGGATGTCTGGTTACACCACAATATATATAGTTTGCATAAATGTCTCCTTTAAACAATTAGATGTGTGTGCAAGATAAAAAAAAATATTTACTACCTCCATATATATTTAAATATATGATACTGCTAACTTTATTAGGTTTTGGTGTGTAACTTTGACCTATGTTTTTCTTTTAGAATATAACAATAACATCTAATAAAATTATAATATTGTAAAAGTGCTTATAATTTTTTAAAAAGGAAAATATACACATATGTTTTTTTGTCTTCAAATTAAATATTTTGAGAACTATTAATTTGAAGGATGAGCAAATAAAGTCAACAGTACCATAGATTTAAATATGAAACAAGTATAACACACGTGACACCATAGATAAGAATTACACGAGTGCATCTCGATGCGGGGCAAACTATAGGTGCCAATTACCCTCATTTCTCATTGTAAAGAGAAATTTTACAGTGTATCGAGAGATACCAAAGTTTTCGGTACAAATTAGGTACCTCCCAGTATCGGAGGTATCGAGAAATACCAAATTTTACGCTAAAAATTATGATACCTTTCGGTACTTTTTTAAGTACTGTAAAATCACTTCACCGTAAATCATGTTCAGAGTACCCGGAATTTATAAAAGAACAATGGTTGGGACCGGGCAATATATATATGTATATATATAGATCACACTCAACAACCAACCATCTGTTATTCTGTAGATCCAACTTATCTATCATACATTCCAACCATGGGTAATCAACTAGTAAGCATCAAATTAAACCTAAACAGCAGCTAGTCAGACCTTTTGGTTAAATTGGTTGGTTGTTTATGGTTCGGGGGACGCACGCAAAAGGGGCCTCTTCCTCCTCATATGCGTAGTGTGTGTGCTTCCGAAAAAGGGGACGAACGATCACACGAATGGGCCGGCAGAATGTGGTTGCGTCGTCACGGCATTCATGGGATCGATCGATCGTGCCCTCTCCGGCTCTCCCACATAGGTGGAAATTAGAAAAAAAAGTTGCTGTTGATTTGTGTGACACAACAACGAGCTCGATTATATTGCTGCATGATACACACACACGCATGGCCGCATGCGTAGTGTAAAGTTCTCGTCACCTTCTGATGATCAGTTTCTGCTGTCTTTTCTCTACGCGGAGAGACTGTTGGTCAGTGGGCAAGCAAGGCATACACATATGCATTGCGCATGCCTTGATTGATTAAAGATGTGAGAAAACAAGTCTAGATAGCTATAGCAATGATGTATTATTTAGTTCTGAAAAATTAAACTTAAAGAGAAATGCCAAAAAAATTAATATGAAGAACAGCTTTGCCTATTGTACCTATTTTATATTATTAAAAGAGATGTAAAAAATGAGCTACCACACGTTCTCTATGGAAGTTTATAAATTACCATTTTAATCGGAGAAAAAAATTACATCATATGGGTGTGGTGGATCTAGATTATATAATGTAGATTGATTGATATATATAGCCGTATATAAAATGCAATCGTATCTAGAGTTGCATATCAAATAATTTTTTATTCAAATGTATCTGTATACAAATGACAATTGTATCTATGTAATAGAAGTCTATTTTTTAAAAAACATATGGTATACAAATTACAATTGTATTTATGTATAGAAATAGAAGCTAAGAATTATATATTAAATCCAATTCTACTTAAAATCTTGCGTCATGCAAAATTGCATAGGAAAATCCACTAGCTAAATGCCAAATTAATCGGTAGAATATCGAAAGAAAAACATTTTCCTTTGAACAACGACATATGATGAATCTTATCTTATTGTATAACTCACTAAATTCTAAAGCACAACATGCAAAGATGCCACATTATCATCCATAAACAATTATTACATCTTAAACATCGTGCAAACATGTTATATTATCTATAATTCTATAATTTATTAAATTTTAGTGTTTTAAAATGCAAATATATTAAATCATCATCTCACATAATTCACATAATATTTCAATATATCTCTCCATCATTTTTATAATATCTTACGTACCTATATAGTTCATTCTCATTTGGTTAATGTTATTTCTCTTTTCTCTCATTAAGGCCCCGTTCGAATCCACTGAAAAAAACGGATAAAAATTTGGATACTTGTGGCACATTTTTCAAACTGCTAAACGATGTATTTCGTGGAAAAACTTTTTATATGAAAGTTGCTCTAAAATATCAGATTAATCTATTTTTCAAGTTTGTAATAATTAAAACTCAATTAATCATACATTAATATCACTTCATTTTGCGTAAAACACTTAATCTTCATCTTCAGGAGAAAAGAACACCACCTAAGTCATATCACATTAATTGTTTTTAGCTCTAAGATGATTAATCTATGGTCCAAATTATCTTTCTCATTTTTTCTCTCACTAAGCCATCACCTCAATTGTTTTTAACCTTTAGATGATTAATCCATAGTCCAAATCGCATCCCTCCATTTCTTCTGTCATAAAGCCATATCACCTTGCTTTTATATTTGGATCATCATTCTATATACTATTTAAATTATCACAGACCATATCAACTTATATAAGTTTATGTCATCTAGCTATCTTATATATTATTTCTATTTATTACTATTATACTAAACTCCTGCAGCCACTGGCGGAGCCAAGGCCCGACCAAGACAGGTAGGTGCCGAGCTCTAGCCATGCAGCAAGAAATTGCACCTGCTTAATTACCCTCAATCTGCTGGTTCTATTGCCTACTCTATGCACTGGATCACCAGTAGACAATAGATAATTTGCTCGAGTCTACGGTAAATGGCATATGGATTTATACAAATATATATGCATTTTTGTTCGTTGTTAGGCTTGCCTAGGTTCAAGAAATTCCTGGATCCACCACTACCCGTAGCAACGCGCGAGGTTTTACCTAGTTTACACTGTACACGTGTACTCCCTCTGGTTCCATAATTCTTGATGTTTTGGACAATGGCACATTCTTCAAAATATATCATTGACTATGATTTTCTATTATAATATATATATTAAATAAATATATTTTATTTTTATTATTGTAATTTGTAAGACAAATCTATATATGCAATTCTAATGCCTTTAAATTAAATATTTTAAAAGTTATTGATAGCTAAAGTTATAAAAGTTTGACATCAACCATGTTCAAAACGTCAAGAATTAATCTGATGTTTGATATATCTATGGCCAATAAGTCAAAGAAAAATGAATTGAGCAATAAGAATGATTTATTGGACAAACTTTTATATTTATGTTGATTACATGACTGTACTGGAAAATGAACTACAATAAAACCTCAAAATGAAAAAAAATTAAACTTTGTTTGTGACTGATAATACAACGAGCAGACGATGAAAGAGGCCAAGCTAGCAAGTGTTTGCTAATATAGCTAATCATTATTTCAATTAAATTATTTTTTCTTAATTAATTAAGTACGTTCAGGCGGCATATTCTGGAGTTGTTGGCATACGATGCCCTGCATGCCCGCAAGTGCTCCAGCACTGTAGTACCAGGTTTATGCTATATATACCTGCAAATATATAATATGTACACATAGCACAGACTATTTACATATCATTGCATGAATGCAATTAATTAACACTTCCTTCATATACATATATGTTTAGGTTTATTTTAATTTCCCTAGAATTAATTGTATATGGAGTTAGATCAGCCTTCTCTCTAGATTTTAGTTCAAGCTCAACAACTCCATCCCAACAGATGATACTATATATGTACATGAATTTGTAAATTAATCATGGATCTCGATCTCTGAACAACCTTCAGATCAGAATAATATGAAACCATGAGCATGTCTTAGTTCTCGAATCGCTAAAATGAATCACCGTGGGGACGATTCAGCATATGTTAGGTGAAATCGTCCAATTACTTTAAACACTTTCATATACCGTTTAGTCGCGATATACAACTTGGAATGATTCCTTTGATAAGGATCTCACTGAGCTCCGACTCATTCCAAATCAAATCGATTTAAGTGTAGCAGGTATTTACGACGTTTGTCCGTGTCAATCAAGTTGTTGACCAGCAATATCCACTGGGACTAATCAACATATATATAAACAGAACACCATTTAATTTCTACACACAGAAAAGTTTAGTTAATAATTCACGTGCCGAACTCCTCATTTCTGACAACTATACTGTTAGATTTAATTGGACACTTATATGAAAAGGCAAAAGAATTTTTTTAAACTCAGTATCTTTAATGCAGGACGATAAAATTACATAAGCTCAATGAAGTGAAAAGGGTTTGATCGAATTAGGTAGCGTTTGATTTGGAGGCGAGGCGATATGAAATGAGATAACCAATTTATCACCGTCAAAACCCCTATATATGTATGGCACCTATAGTTTGGCAACAGAAATGAGCTCCTCTAGAAAATCCATGACCTAGCTAGCTTAGACCAGACAAGAACCCTAGCTAGACCTATGAAAACGCACACCAAAAAGTCTCCATTTCTCCCCGTGCCATCTCTTTCCCAGCGTCCAAAAAATTACTTTTCCGGAATCTCTGATGACCATAGCTGAATGAGAATTTGGGACGGCATGTCGTGGCATGTGACGAGAGCGAAACATTTCTACCCGGGACAACACAAAGTTTTAATTTATTTCTTCAATAATCTCCTTATAGACGCATTAGAAAAGAAGGAGAGAAATTAATTAATTAATTGGCCATCCAATGTGATATATGCATGATTCTGGCTAGCCTGTGAGCAACAAGCTAGCCGATTGATCTGGATTTGTTAAACGATACGGATGGGCCTAGGGAGGGGACAAGGTCAACTTTGATCAGGGGAATCATCCACAGGATGTCAGGATTAGGTAGTAGTGATGGGGTAGCTTATAATTTGCAGCTTGTTGCTAATCTTTTACTTTTGTGTGTACTAGTTTGGATGTCTTCTCAGTTCTCCTCTCTTGGGGATGGATTTCATGTGTCTTCTTGTAGTCTTTTTGTCGACATAGGTAGAGAAATTCCAAGCTCGTGGATTGAGCCTGCTGGCCCCTAGCTAGTACTGTCAGAGCTGGCAAGTGAAAGAAATGCTTAACTATGCATGTGTTTGGTTTCTAGCCATACTTTGTTACCATTTACCAACAAATATTGTCACACTTGTCTAAGTTAAGGCGATCAAATTCTTGACTGTACCTTAACAAGACTAAGGGAATCTTGTCATATTTTTTCGAGTCAATGACGTGTGAAGTCTAGTTTATTGAAAAAGAATCTTGACACAACTGTGGCTACAACCAAACAGCTGCCAATGTAATCAAACCTACCTAATCTTAAACATGACAAACTGTGGCAAAATGTGACTAGCAACCAAACACACCCTAACTCAAGGAAAGGTTAAGGACATAGTATGTTTTATGCGTGTTGTCCATGTAGTTAAAAAAAAATCTGAAAAATACTTCATAACATAGATTATATGGCCCCTTATTCACTTAAAAAGAACATGTGAGACTATAAGTTCAATCTACGGAGAAAAAGGATCTGGTTGCGTCTTATGAGCAACTCTATATATACAATAGCAAATCATCTTTATTTTCTAAAAAAAAAGTACTCCCTCCGTTTCAAAATAGTTTTCTTCCTAGACTATTTAGCATAGATTAAGATTTGAGAAAAAAAAGACAACAATGCCCCTTATTGAATGATTTATAGTTGAGAGTGAGACCGCGAGAGGATGGTTGGGAGAGTATGTCAAATTTGAGTATTCCCTCCGTCCTAAAATATAAGGGATTTTGAATGAATGTGAGATGTCACATCCACTAGGATGTGTCACATCTATCTAAAATCCCTTATATTTGGGGACGGATGAAGTAGAATGTTAGTAATTCTCTTATTTAAATTCATAATTTGGAACTTCCTGCCCTCGCTCCTAGCTCATGCACACAAAAAGACCAAATTTCTCCCAATTTTGTGGTACTACAGAATTTTTTTATGAACTGCAACACATGGTGTAAATTTAACCTACCACTCCAGAGGAGCCATACCTCCTTTAAAATGCATGAATTTTCTCGAGAATGATTCCTGTAAATATCATATAAAACAGATCTACTCCATGCCATTTAGTTTCATTGGTTTAACGATTTACTATCGACTTTGTCTTTTTCTATAATATGCACCAAGTTTATCAATTGTTTCTATAATATACCATTAAGTCGCAGCGTTAGCACGAGCATATTACTAATATATATAAGAGTTGACAATTGATTGACCGCACTACATGATTCAAAAAGTTTTGAAAACTTTTGTCTAGCCTCTTAGCATGTCATAGAAGTTAGTATAAGTTTCACAATTTTCGCATTACTATTTTTTTATAAAACATAACTTGTTTGTTATATGTAACATATAATACTTTTGTGTTGTTCTTTTTTAATGTAAATCATCTTTAATATGCTACACAGAATATTTTTATGCTATTATATATCTTTAATTTGTTGTAAGCGATTCCTTTCTCATATGCCACAAAAAATATCTTGTAGAAGACATGAATGACATCATGAAACATAAAAACTTCAATGTTGTGTAAGAAGGTTAAGAAAACCATGACTTTTTGAAACTTCTAGTGGAATAAATTAATTTTCAATCTTATAGATCTATAAGGATATTTTGGGTATTTTGAAAAACTATCCATCCTAATGGCATATTAAAACAGTTGAAATTTCAGTGGTATTATAGAAAGAGATAGTATCAATGGCACACCATTGAGCCGGTACAAACTTAGTAGTTAGTAGAAGAAAAAAAATCTATTTTACTCCCCTAAACTATTTCATTGGATCACTTAACCCCCAAATTATTTTTGACTTATTTTACCCCTAAACTATTAAAAATAGTTTACTTTACTGCTTAATAACATTTGTCTTCTTTGTTTCTCTTTTTACGAGTAGTATTTAAATTAAAATTTTGTAGAGCCATATATGACACCATTATCAAACTTTCAAAATATTTTCATTTTTTTCCATGACTTTGCTTGAAAATCTCAATGTTTAAATCAGTCTCAGTGCTTTGAACCTATATAAATGGTTATAAAAAATGTAAAAAAGTTTAGAGATAAGTTATAATGCATCTATCAATGTACCAAATTTCATTGCAAAATACAACTTATATTTAGAGAAACAAAAAAGAGAAAAAAAGAGAGAAATATCGTTAGGGAGCAAAATGAACCGTTTTAAATAGTTGGGTGTGTAAAATGAACCAAAAATACTTGGAGGGTTAAGTGATCCAATGAAATAGTTTGGGGGAGTAAAATGGATTTTTCTTTCTTAGTGGAATAGGAGTAAATATTATCCATGTAAAATGGTTTGCAGTTCGATCGCAGGACTAATCCGGGCTAAATGAAGCCCAAGGTCTGGATGCCTCCTCCCGGATCTTGATTCAGTCGATGGTCCAGATAATTCGCGGCCCGTCTAAAGCAAATGGCTGAGCTAGGTGGGCTTAATTCGGCCCAAAATCGTCGCAAAACCGTGCCCTTCTCCACCAGCAAACTTTGTGGGCTGGAATCACATGCCTCTGCAAGCCGCGAATATGAAACCCCCGCGACGCGAACGCCCGGCCAGTCAACTCAACGGCAGCTTGGGCCCATCTGCAGAGGCCCATGTAATATACTCCGTAATTAGCCCAGTAACCCGCCATGATTAAGCCCAGATTAATCGCTAATCTGCACAGCTAAGTAAAAAGCAAGCAGTGCACTAACCGCGTGCTACCGTAATCCCATCCCTTGAATAAATTGATTAAGCCCGTCGTCTCCTTCGTCTCCGCCCACTGCTCCACCACACATCGCCTCCCCCCTCCCTCCTCCTAAACCCCACGCCGAGGCAATCAACCCGCCGCCGATGCCGATGCTGCCCATGCTCCACGCCATCATTCTCCTCGCCGTGGCCGCCACCTCGGCGTCCGCGGCGGCGGCGCGAAACCGCTCCTCCAACTGCACCGTCCCGCTCCCTGACGCCGGCTTCGTCATCGCCGCGTTCAAGAACGTCGCCAACTTCCCCCTGCCGCGCCGGCAGGCGTGCCGGCCCGTGCGGAGGATCACGTACCCGTCGCGGAACCTCACTGGCGTTGTCGGGTGGGCGGCGCTCGGGAACCTGTCCGGGCTTCTCACCGTCGACCTCTCCGGGAACTCCCTCGAGGGCGACAAAGGTTTCGGCGGCGCGCTCTGGCGCGCGCCGTTGCTCCGGGCCGTCGACGTGTCGCGGAACCGGCTCGGCGGCGTGCTGCGGCTCGAAGCGAGCGCGCGGATGGCGTCGCTCAACGTGTCCCGCAACGGGTTCACCTCCGTCGTGGGCGTCGACGGGCTCGCCGGCCTGGTGGTCCTCGACGTGTCCGGGAACAGGATCGCCGCCATGCCAGAGGGGTTGCGGCGGCTGACGGGGGTTCGGCGGCTCGACTTGTCGCGGAACTCGATGGCCGGGAGGTTCCCCGACGACCTGCCACCGCTCGACGGCGTAGAGTTCTTGGACATATCGGATAACAACTTCTCCGGCGTCGTCAACTCCACCTGGGTCACCAAGTTCGGCCGCTCCGCTTTCCTCAGAGCCGGCAATGCGTCGTCACTAGTGATCGAGGACAACCCGCCGGCGCCGGCGCCGGCGACGATGATGCCGTTCAGTGGAGGAAAGAAGCACAGCCGCGTGGTTCTCATCGTCGTCGTCGTGGTCTGCGCGGTGGTGGCCGTGTCCGCCGCGGTGGCGTTCATGGCAGGGTGCGTGTCGTGTGGCTTCAGCCGTCGGAGGAAGAGAGGGAAGAAGGCGGCGGCGTGGGAGGACGACGAGGTCGCCGTGGGCGCGGTGAAGGTGGCGGCCACCGCGCCGGTGGTGCTGGTCGAGCACCCGCTGATGGAGCTGACGCTGGCCGACCTCGCCGCGGCGACTTCGGGGTTCGGGCGCGAGTCGCAGCTCGCCGACGTCGGGGGGCGCAGCGGCGCCGCGTACCGCGCCGTGCTCCCGGGGGACCTTCACGTCGTCGTGCGCGTCGTCGATGGCGCGGTGGCCGGGGTCGGCGGCGAGGATGACGGCAACGTCGCCGCGGCGGCGGCCGGGCTCCGGGAACTTGCAAGGCTCAGGCACCCGAACATTCTTCCGCTCCTTGGCTATTGCATGGCAGGTCAGCAAATTTGCTTCAGAAAGAAAAGTCATTTGTTTTAGATAATGACTTGAGAAATAAAACTCATGTTTTCCACTAAATTTTGTCTTGTTCTTTGACTAGAATGTGTCGTGTAGACAAAATTCCAAAAACATATCTTTCAGTGTATGATGAGTCGCAAAACCAAAATTGAAAATGGCTTCATGCTGAAAACTGATAGCTGATCTTTTGCTAAAAATCATTAGGTTTTTACATTGTATTATATAGAACTACGAATACAATAACAGTTAAATGCCTTTGATTTCACAATCAACAATTTAATTTATGCGGATTAGAACTGTAATTTTCATGTGTTGGAGAGTAGGCTTGAGTGTTCACATTGCAATATTATATACTATCCCTTATATAAAGTATGGATAGAATAACAAGTGAACTCCCAAATTTTGCAACTTTTGAGCAGGAAAGGAGAAACTCCTCCTATACGAGTACATGGAGAAGGGCAACCTCTACCGGTGGCTCCACGAGCTACCAGCAAGTAGCATGGACATGGAAGAAACCGGCGCTGACATGTGGGACACCACGGAGCAGGGCAAGAAATCCATAGACGATTGGCCTACCCGGTACCGCATCGTACTAGGAATCGCACGAGGGCTCGCGTTCTTGCACCAGGGATGGGCGGGATCGTCGGGGCGGCCCATCGTGCACGGCCATCTGGTCACAGCCAACATCCTCATTGGGGACGACCTAGAGCCTAGGATATCCGACTATATACACCCCGCGAATAGTAACAACAACAATATTCAGGAGGTGATCACCCCAGAGAGCGACGTGTACAGCTTCGGTGTGCTGGTGTTCGAGCTCATGACGGGACAGGTGAGATGGGACGAGTCGACGGTGAGCTGGGCCCGAGGGGTGATCCGGAACCGAAAGAGCCTCAACATCGTCGACGCGAGGCTAAGAGAGGAAGAGGAGGAGGATCGCGTCGGCGGTGGAGCAGAGGCGACGACGGTAACGGAGCGGGAGATGGTGGAGTGCCTGCAGGTGGGGTTCCTCTGCACGGCACACTCGCCGGAGAAGAGGCCCTCGATGCAGCAGGTAGTGGGGGTGCTCAAGGACATCAGGCCGGCGCCTCCTCCTCTCGCCGCCGCCGGCGAGACGCCATGATGGATGGAGACGATGAGGATGATGATGGTGCACGCGAGAACACGCACAATTCTCCATACATCGTGGCTGCATCATCCAGTCAATCGATATATCGAAATCCAGGAGGATTCGGAGCCAGCCGGGAGAGGTGCGGTGATCTTTTGGTCAGTAAATAAATAATGTTTTCGTTGGGTGGAGGAGTAATTCCTTGTCTTGTGCTTCGTTGCTGCTGGTACGTAGTAGGAGATCGATCGCTTTATTGGTTGGTACAACAACTTTTGCGTAGTGATAGGAGTAGTAGTCAGTAGGGTGTTGTTGTGTGGTGTACTTTGATCATGAGAGGGGTTCGTTTTGATTGCACAAAGCCTGCCATTTTGGCAGCAACGAAATGGAGACAAGTTGAAAGTACAGCATGCAGCATCATTGTAGCCAACACGAGGAAGAAATCGATCATGATTAGTATCAGTGTGGTTTGATCCGCTTCTGGTTTGCTTGAGTAGTTTGTTGAAAACACAGTCGAAAGCTACTGTTGTCACGGTTTTTGCTGGGATTTGGGCCTTGTTTAGTTCCCAAGTTTTTTTTCAAAATTCCAACTTTTCCAGCACATCAACCTATCATACACACACAACCTTTCAATCACATCATTTCAATTTTACAACCAAACTTTCAAAAACAACCTAACTAAGCCCACCCTTGATGCTCCTCCATATGAAGATGTTGCGGTTTCCGGGGAGAAAAAGGATAGCTAGACAGGAATGTTGATTGCGAGGTTACACTATAGCTACACCTGGGGAGGATGCCATTTGCAGCTTTCTTTTTCAGTCCAGCAAATTACCCAACAAAATGGTTTTCCTGCTTTACGGTCCTGGGTCTAATCGGTTGAAATGGAGGGAAGTTAGAACAGGGTAGTTGTTCTGGGTGTTCTCGAATATTTAACTATCACCAACTATATCTCACAGTCAAACTTTGTTTGACCATATATTCATAAATTTACAAATATTTTATAATATAATATATTGTCAAAGTATGTTGTAGATAACTATAACCATATAATTTTCCTTTGTTTTAGTCTAACAATTTAAAAGTTACTAGTGACTAATGTCGAGGGCTCCTTTGGAACAAAGGAATCTAATAGGAATTTTGAAGAATAGAATTCCATGCAAAGAATTCCTATGTGGTTATTTGGAATGAAGGAACGGCTCTCCCAAATTCCTTTTAGGATTGTCTCTAATAATAGAAATTTTGAAGATTTTCAATGTGAGGTTAAATCTCTTGAAAAAAATTGTTTGTATTTATCTCTTTTCTTTTATTTCTGTGTTTTTATTGTACTCTATCCAAACGGTCATTTATGTCTTTTTGTGTGTTTTTCCATCCAAACAATTGGAGATGTAAAGACGCTTGAATCCTACGTTTTCTTTATCCCTATGTTTTAAAAATCTTGTGTTCTAAAGAAGCCCTGAAATGGTACTCCTTCTTAAATAACTAGTCAACGTTGTCGAGTAAACGGGAAAGAGAGGAATCGTATTCTTCTTAAATGAAGGGGAAGAGCTCCCATTATTTTCCTGTTTAACACGAAAAAGAAAACAAATCGGTCATCTTATAATTCGACAATACATGGTGGAGTTCAATATTTTGCATGTGTTAGCCAGTTCATCCGAAAGTTCAAATTGAAATATAGAACAAGCAATTCGTACCTAACACTTCCCCAATGTGGAGGTGCCCTCAGGCAACAAAGTAAAATATACACACACAGGGGCAGAGCAGGGGGGTGCCCAGAACCCGGCTAAGAAATTTTTTTAAGCATAGTTAATCTATTTTCACTCTATATGTATCCCTTCAATGCAAATGCTTAAATTCGATTCAAAGCAGAGTAAAGTAACGAGTGACACCCCCTTTATTTCATTCTAGCTCTGCCCCTTATACAAAGGAAGCAATAATTTTTTATTTAATTGTACCAAATATAATTAATTAAACTCAATACATTTTTTAGGCAACCAAATCTCGAGAGTTGCACGAATCAACCAGCTCAATCTGAAAGTTTAAATTGGTAAAAGACAAAAGGGGACAAATCATCCCTACACTAACACTCTCAATTGTATTCCATATACTGATATAGACATACTAGTCATATTTTTTTTAAGAAAAAAAACATAAGCTCATAAAGAAATCCGGACAATTTAGACCTAGACCAACTCTAACAATTGCCAAAATTGGCTATACAAATGTCTATTTGGTCAACTTAAAAAAATTAGAAAGCCAAATTTGCTTCATGTCAGCCTCTCTTTACTTTTTCCTCCTCCCTCCTCTAAATCATTCCCTAGCTTACTCATGCTGATGCAAGTATGCAATCCACCCATGTCGATGTAGAGAAGTCGTGCTTGTTGTCGGCCATTGCAGGGCAGAGAAGAAGCTCAGACAAGTGCATCAGCGACGACAACCTTTGGGGTGATGGCGAGGAGGAGCTGCCATCTGCGCCACTGTTGGTGAGCAGGCCACCTTCGCCGAGTGGCTGGTTCCTCATCTCCTCCCATAGGTTCGTCGGCCTCGGCGACCCTCGCCGGCCACTACTCCATGTCTAACAGCAGCAGGGAAGGGCAGGTGGCGGTGGCGACGGCGACAGAAATCATCATTGAGAAGATCAGACAAGGAGGTGGCCCTCTAGACGATGGCAACGGATAGCGGCGGCGCGCAGCCACGGATGACGGCCACAACGGAGGGACTCGATCTGATTTCTCGGAGGGACTCCAGACAACAACGATGGTGGCTACAATGGATGACGGAACTCAGACGACGGCAGCAACGGTCGTAGTGGATAACAGCCTTCCAAACGACGGCGGCAGGGGCCACAGTAGCTAGCGGTCCTAATGACGACGACAGAGACCACAACCACAATTGTTCTCTCCAATTCGCTCCACTCAATCTGTTTGGTTTAATAGAGTGTACGGGAACAGAGAGAGAGGAGGGATTACTAGTGTGGGGCCCATGATTGGGAAGCCAACTTGGCTGCCCAAGTTTGACCAACCAAATGGCGGCTTAGCTATCTGGATGGCAACACTGTTGGAGTATGCTTTTATCCATAATTACTAAATTTTAGCTAAAGAGTGAGATGAAGAGGCCGTTACATATGCTCTTACTCATACTTCAACCGATCGATGCAGCTAAGCATATCTTAAAATATACTAACATGGGTCATCTCACTTCTTGATTCGTGCGCAAAATGTTAAATTGGTCAAAACAGCGCGATGCGGACTTGATCCAATCCGCACCGGCGTATCAAGATTAACTACACACGTATATGCTCAACCTCGAATACTTTGGACTTTCTTGTAACAGGAATTGAAGATGGCGATACAGCTTTGTATGTGAAAAGAAGAGTACACTTGCCTATTAGCGACGGCACAGGCCACGACATGTATTGTATAAGCTGCTTTGCTCTCATAATTTCGACGAAGTAGTCTACTATCGTGTTTAATCAGTGGATCGAGATTTGTTGCCCTGCCTTGCATGGCAAATGCGATGGGCGCTATGGAGACAAAACTGATGAGATGGTGATTGATCTTTTTTCAACAGGAACCAACCACACGTAGAGATGCGTGAGATATAAGTGGGTCAACCCGTGAACTCATTTATATGTCAAATAAATAAATAACCCATAAATTTTCGCGTCGTGGTCTGACTTGTCACATTTAGAAATGTAAGTGGGTCGACCCATGTATCCATTTATAAGTCAAATTAGTAGGTAACCCATAAGTCAATTCGCGTTTACCCATTAATTTTGTCTATAAGTTGGTTTGCGAGTCGGTCCACTTGCATCCCTAACCACACGCGCGCGCAAACCTTGATGGCTAGATCTTCCAAGAAAGTGAAAACCACATGATATATTGATATAGTATTTTTCTCTTAAAAATACACAAAATAATTGTCTTCCCTATGTTTGCACAGTGGCGTATTTGCAACCACACAACTTCACTAGAAATCAAAACAAATTATTGTTTCATGTGCTACAACCACTAGACATATATATCTCTATTAAATATTGACAACGTGGTTTTATGTTTTTATTAAACAGTACTGTAGGGAAAGCCCCGCAATTGAATTTTATAAATTAAAATAAGTACCGAACAAATATTACAACAAAGCAATCCACGATGACAAAATAACTCTCTACACGGTTAAACCGGAACAAGAGTAAAATGAGATTATGATTGAAATATGGACTCCAAAGAAGAACTGAAGGTAATTTATCTTCAAAAATTAAGCCATTCTTCTGGTTGCAAATGTTCTAGCAAGCATATAATTAAAACTTTTTCCACGAAATGTGAATCCTGATAATTATCCATAGCCAACTGTAGCATCTGCTCAAAACCTAAGATTTTGTTCCACATGATATGTAACTTTGACCAACATTCTTGACTAAGGCTCAGTTCTTTTGTTCATTTTTTCAACTCATCTCTCTTGTTTTTTACGCGTACGTTTTTCAAAATGCTAAACGATGTGTTTTTGCAAAAAAATATATATGAAAATTATTTTAAAAAATCATAATTAATCCATTTTTCAAAAAAAATTTAGCTAAAACTTAATTAATCGTGCGTTAGTGAATACGTCGTTTTGCGTGTCGGAGAGAATGGGTTCCTAACCCCTCCTCCCAAACACAACCTAAAGGGACATTCCAACAAAAGATGCATAAAAGTCTCCCTTACACCTTGTGTACACAACACACAAGTTAAGTCATTATCTGTTTGTCTTGAGGTGTATAATGTTTTCTGTCCAATAAATCTCTTGACTTTAACCTAGCAATCAACAACAATGGCTACTAGGAGTAGCACCCCATAGGACTATGCGTTGTCTCTGCGAGGTGTCTCAAGTGGCGACCAAGGTGACTGTGTCGCACTTCCACCAAACTGCTCCCCTTGCCTCGCCGCCACCCAAATTGGTTGGTAAAATCCAAAGGACCACAATGATAGCGGCTGTGGGAATCCTTCCTCTTCCTTCCTGCGTTTTCTCTCGAAGATCTGGTGTAGGTGGAGACAGTGACAACTGATGCTGTGATGATGTGGAACTAGCGGGTCATCTGCCAACTTGAGGTGAATACAACTGTGGCGATGTAGATTCTGGCACATCGACCATGACCTCCGTGCTGCCTGTGGCCGGACCTAGCATCTCTCTGCTAGATTTCCTACCTCTCTACTAGAGCTGGCGCTGCCCTAGCTAGATATGGTCGGAGAGCTACTGTGGTGACTCGGTGGTGTCGTAGTGACGACGGCGCTATCGGCCAACGGCATTTCCAGTGTGCGAGGCATGCAACCATGGCCAGTGGTGGCAGGCAACGACCATCAACAATGATGATAAGCTTGGGCGGTGGTGGTGGCCAGCGGAATGGACAGTGGAGAGGCAGCCCTTATATGGTGGAGAGGAGGCAGAAAAGGAGGCCGACCGTTGACTGGAGATGAGGAGGTTGATCGGTGAGGTGACGGAAAGTAAGAAGGCTGATCGTCGACTAAAGAGGAGGCTGCCTAGTGAGATGGGGGCTCTTGAGGAGGAGGCCAGCAAGGATAATTGACATATTGGAGGTGGAGCTCCCCTAAGATGATGCCAGTTGGAGGTATGGTCATGGCTGCATGCTAGCAGTGGTCGATCGGTGGTTTCTTTGGGTGATGATGAAGCTACGGCGTCTACGAGAGAGGGGGAGGGAGGAAGGAGGAAAGTTGACACCAGGAGAAAACCTAGTCCGGCGACTATCAGACCGATAATGACGACACTTCATGTGTCGTATTCCTTCTTGGGTGTATTGTGAAGGTGGTCACCATCCCTTTCTTGGCAGAATCCTCTAGGTGAAAACTTTGCCCTAGAGCCCTTGGGCGGGTGGTGGTAGCGCTCCGCTGTCATGACTTATTGAGAAGTGTTGTCCTTGGAGGTCCTATCTTTGCCTTTTGTTCTCTAGACAGTTGGTCCTCATCTGCTTTGATACTCCTTATATGTCATGATGGCGTTGGATTTGTGCATGGGACAAGCATATCTTTTGTCTCTCTTGTCCTCTCTCTTTGCATCCCTAATCTGTGGTGACGACCGGGAGATCGTGTATTAGGTGATCAATTGGTTGGTGAGGTTGACGTTGGGTGGAGCGTTTGCGGCGTTACTGGCTATCTTGTTTGACGAAGGGCCTACACGAGGAAAGAATATATCCTTTTTCTCTCTCACCCTCTTTCTTTGCATCTCCAAGCCAGGATGGCAACCAAAAATCCATACGCTCTGTTTCAGCGGCTGGACATTATTGTGTTAGACAATTGTGCCTGTTAGGTTCTTTCTTTAGAAGTATGTGGTAGTGTTGTCGGCACGTTTTTGCCTTATGGATGTGGTTAGATGGCTGAGTTTTAGTGCTAGTTTTTTTCTTTCTTTTGTCCTCACTAGTCACTATAGCCTCGCATGATTATAATCTTATATTTTTCACACTGTCTGACTAGTGGCTGTTTGTTAAAAAAAATCATTCAACAACCAAAAAACCTTTACTTTCACCCACATATATACTTATGCTCTGCTGATTTTGTTTAATAGGAAATCTGTAGAATCAAATCAACTCTCACAAAAAAAAACAGAAATATTTCTTAGTTTTTCAGACGACTAAAGCCCCATCGGTCACTGATCGACGGGACGGGCGAGATCATTTCACTATCTAAGGAGCACCTGTCCCGAGGCGCCACTGGTTGACACGTCAGCAGTTCAGCACGCATAATCTGGAGCTATGGCTCGCACTCGCACACATATATACCGCCTGGACGACGACACAGGCACAGCAGCTGCATCTGCAGAGAAATGCCGTCGGTTTGAAACATGTCGCTCGGAGACTGTCCGTGCCGCGTCAACCACGCAAATTAACAGACAAAATAAAACGCCACCATACGTACCTGCTCCGGTCCGATCTGTCGTCAACGAGACAGGGAGAGAGAGAAAGGGAGGAGTAAGGACGCATGTCCTGCTCGGCGCTCCGGTGCCGCTTCCGTCTCGTTGCACCTTGTGCCCTTCTCATCAGGAATCTGGTGGCCCCCATCCCTGATACTTATGTACTCTTTCGTGTCAAAATATATATCAATCTAGTATTATATTAGACGTAATATAATATTATAAATGTAGCTAAAACGTCTGTCTATATTTATAGTATTATTTGTAGTATTATGTCGTGTCTAATTAATTTAGTATTAGTTTGTTATATTTTGAAATGAAAAAAATATATGGAGCGCATTGACTAGTACAAAGTGGTCATTCACTTTGGAAAAGCACTTGCTTATGAAGTTGTGATCTCTTGTCTTTTGTTCTCGGCCGTTATCCAGAGTATATATACGGCCCTAAAAAAACAAGTGTTACATGCGACCATGCTATGCTGCGTGTGTTCATGCGCTACTTGGCTAGTTGCCTCGCTGCTTGGCCAAGTTGCATCGGTGTTTGGAAGATGTGGTGGCAATTGCTCCGATCCGTTTGCATGTCTAGTTGGGGCAGAAGCCCAAGAGGGAAGATCTAGGGTCCAGACAATTTAACTATGATCTTATTTGAAGAGCCGAAGAGATTCTGACAAACCAGTTAGTGGTAAGGTGAGTTCTTCACCTAACTTTTCCAACTCACATCTCTTTTTTTCGCACGTACGCTTTTCAAACTGCTAAATGGTATGTTTTTTGCAAAAAGTTTCTGTACGAAAGTTGTTTTAAAAAACATATTAATCCATTTTTTTAAAAAAAATTAGTAAATACTTAATTAATCATGTGCTAATGAGTCACTTCATTTTCCGTACGAAGGGAATATCTTTCCAAAGCCACCAAACGAACACAGCCTTAGCTTTTGGCTACTAAGTTTAATTTTTAATTTTGTATATATAGCTATTAGATTTTAGAATAGACTAATAAGGGTATGGACTATTTCGAGAACATGAGATTCTGAGAGATTAGTTACAGCCGCTAGAAGCTTTTTTAAATAAGGTTTATATATAGAACTGACAGTATACTGATATTTCGTCCACGGATAAGCTGTTCACAATTTCTTTGATTTTTCATCAAATTTCGTTGCTCAAAATTAAGAGATCTCCCAAAATGTTAAGTTTTATCTAATTTTGTGAAATTTACGAATCATGGTTCTCGTATTTGCGAATCATGAAATTGAAAAACTCAGCCCACTGTTGGTTTCCTTCCTGAATCCTGATGCTCAAGTAGTTCCCTCCCCCCTCCCTCTTGCTGCGGTATCTTGTAATTTAATGGTCAGTGGCCTAGGCATTGGAGAAGAAGATGTAGGAATATTACAGAAGAGATAAATAATTTTCGTGATTCCGATGTTGATTGGATCAGCAAGACAAAACTTGCTCTCTTTTTTCCTCGAAAAAAAAGATAAAGACGAAGCTTGTCGTCGAAGTGATCATCTAATTTCTTCTTTTCTGGAAGGTACACCGCATCAAGGTATGACAATACGACAGTGATATATATGACAGCAGTAGACCACACAGTAAAAAACACACACGTCATGACACGACGGAAAGGAAATAAACTACAGCACAGTAATTAAAGTACACCACTAGTGTGCACCTGCAAACTAAGTTAATTAAGTTTATTACTTTTCCTCGTTTAGAAAAGTTCAGGAGGGCTTTGGTCTGTGAAAAGCTGTACGTAATTTAATTAATTAGCACATAGTTACTGATTCTGACGGTCAGGTCAATTTTTGTCATTAAGCGATGCTACCGATTTGGCTGGAAATGACAGGCTAATTCCCAATTCCCAGTTGCACGCCAGATCGAACTAGTTTTTATCATTGATGACTACGACTTACGCCCTGACAGCCACGTTCTTTCTAACTTATTCATCAGATTATTAAAAAAAATTTACTTCACACGTCGAAAAATATATTTTCTTAAAAGTGTTTTATTGAATTATTTTTAAGCTACTCCCTGTACTTGTCTAGATTTATAAAATATGTTTTTTTTGGTGGAGGTAGTATTTGTTGAGTTTGTTTCTTTCAATATTTAATTTATCAACTACTATAATTGAGTAGTTAATCTGTGATAATAATCTGCTCAATAATCTGAATTAAATTGACCCGTAGTATTAAAGTTTGTATCGAATATGTGTATAAATTCGGTTACAAATTAGTAGGATTTAGAGTTGTACTAGGTGTGTTAGGATATAGTTATTTAGTCTTGTCATAGGTTCTCTCGAAAGACTTATCGACGATACGTGTTGCTGATTGAGGGTTTGTTGATATCTTGTAATTATGCTGGATGAGAGAGGAACGTCTGTAATCAGTACCCAAAGATCTAGGTTACGGTTGAACTACATTATCAAATATCGTGCTTCAAGGTCATCGTAACTTTTGAATCTTCTATGACCTTCCATCGTGTTTGGTTTTCGATGTCAATTTTGGTGCGTGTGCCGACGGGCTATATCCGTCTACGGTATTTATAGAGTATGAGGATCATTGGTACCAGAATATACACGAGATTGAGATAAAAGAGATGGGAGGTAAGAATTTTTATACAAGTTCGAATCCTTTTCTGATGGGTAATAGACTTACTCCTGTTGGTCGAAGCCGATGTTGCCATTAGATATCAATATCACACAAGTGCAATATAGAGGATGACCTAATCTAGTTTCTGTCAGCCTAACAGCATAAAGCTTTCACATGTGATTGATGGTTAGTGTAATATGCTGTCTTGAATATGAACTCGATGAGATTAGAAGTTGCCCTAGATCCCTATTGTTGGCTTTTGTGGCTCCATATTGGGTTTGTCTAGGGTTGCCTCGGTGTATGTTAGCTTGTATTTGCTTGTGTAGATCTGTATTCGCCTGTCTTCCGTGTTGGTCTGTCCTCTCTTCTCCTAGGGGTCTTATATTTATACCCTCGGGTGTCCTCCTTGCCCAAGTAAAACTAGGGAGACAAGTATGGATACGATCTAAGTAATTGTCCAAGTAAAACTAGGGAGACAAGTATGGATACGATCTAAGTAATTCTTGCAGTGCTCGAGTAGAACCCTCTTTTTCTTTCCTTATCCGGAATACCTTCCATATATGAAGCTTAATTTCGTATAAGACTTGCCTAGTAGGGTGGCCTGCGCAATTGCGCGGCTAGCACCGATACATATTTACTTATGTGATTTTTTAATACTTTTTCTACATACGGTTATCTTCAAAATTTATTAAATAGTTTACTCGTCGTGTTAGGATCTACAAAAGCAATTTTTTTCGTTTTCAAAAGTCTACCTGCCACCTCCGTCCTACTCATGTGTCATCCCTACACTTGCTCGCTCGCCATATCTGTAACCCTATTTGTTGTCCTTGAGACCTTAAAAGTTATACTTTATGTCAATAACTTTTGCCCTACTTCTTTTATGCTCGTTCGCTCACCCGCTCGCTGCCCCTCCTATTTGTTATTATTGGGACTTTGAAAATCTAATTTTATTATCAATGGGTCTTATTTTGTAGTTTTTAGAAGTCCTGCTAGCACCGCGGATCTACTCCTCTGCTGCCCCTTTTGGCTCGCCTTTTAGCCCCTACTCATCGTCATCACTTGGAGATGTTTACATATGTGTTGAATAATTTTGTTCCGGCGCTTGGTAAGTTTTGGCTTGTATTTGCTACTCGGTTGCCTCAAGGTCTTTTCCCGGCAAGATTGAGGCCTTGTCATCACCTTTAATTTCTTCCCCTAATATGCTTTGTTTGCTTGCCTATGTTTAGACCGCTAAGATAATCATGTGTTGTAATCTAGATTTTTAATATACTCATTATTTTTTAATTCTGAATTTTAGTTTGTATTTCAATTTTAACTTATTTTTTCTTTTTCTAATTTAGGAATTTATGTTATTTTAATACTAAATTTTAATTAATTCCATGTTATGTTCTAGATGGGTTCTCTTTCAATATTTTTTGTTCTTATTCTAAATTTAAGTCAATTCTAAATTATATTCATACTTAAACTCTTATTTTTTTCTCCGATTAATGTGAAATTTCTAACATCCAAAAATATTTTTTTATTATATTTTTATTTTGAATTTTAGTGTTTTTAAGTTTATTTCGAACCGGTTTTCTTTCTTCAACTAAAATAAAAAAGAAATTTGATAAATCTGTTCTTAAAAAAATTATTCGTTATAAGATATATATTCACATGTCTTTCTGCGTGCGTGCTGCCACAACTATCTATTTGCTGTGAGCTGGCCCGATCAATTTTTTTCCAACTGTCATGCTGCTGCCCCCTAGCCCTATGCTAGGCACACGGGCACTGTGGCATGAACAGAGTGCTAACTGCCTAGCAACGCATGTTTTATAAAGGTTTGACAACAACTCAAGAATTTGACATGTATTCCTTTACGATTTTCTACAATACTCTGTTTCCTAATCAGCTAAGGTAAAATTTGAGCCCATAATCCGTTTCCTAATAAGCTAATGTAAAATTTGGGTCCGTAATATATCTTGACTTGTTCTTTTCTTATATTCATCAGGATTGTATTATCCTTTCAGCTCTAATATTTATTTATATTTGATTAATCTCCACCATTATAATATATGTCCATCATGATTCAACAATCAGAATATTTCATCTTTTCTTTGATTAATGTGGGAATTTTTAGCTTTCACAATGAACGTGGTGTCCTCATTCAAGGTTGTCTTAATAAGATAATAGATAGATAGATAGATGATCTTGTTTTGTTTTCAGCTTTGAGGCCAATTCCATAATATAAAACTGGTCACTTTCTTTTGCGAGCCAGCAGCATATAGGCGCGCGAGCCAGCTGCTTCAAACTCACTGGTTAGATGGCACTGACGGCGAGCTTCATGCCAGCCTTGCAGTGTTCCGGCTCGGTACAGATGAAGTAGTGCATGCCTTTGAGAAGGAGCGTCACCTTGTCGCTCTACATCTTCCAGCTGACGCCCTTCGGCACCATGCAGCTCCGGTACGCCGCCAAGTCAGCTGCCAGGTCGTCCACTGCCGCTTTGTAATTAAACTCTGCAAGATAGTGCATGCCACAACCCACAACACCACATGCACACATAAAATCAATCAATACTGATAGACCAGCACGTAGCTAGCTACGGACCGGAGTAGAATAGATATGTAGAGCGTGCGGCCATTATATTACCGAGCTCGTCAGTAGTGAGGAAGGTCTTGCCCTTGGCCCGGCCCTCGCCATAGAACCTCCATCCCCCGTTGTCGCCCACGGTGTACGTGGTTGCCTCGAAGAGTCCCATAACCAATTGACCAGCACTGCGGCCGCGCCAAGAACGGCTGCCCGGCCCATTGCATGCATGACATACCTATTCCCCGAGCTGCCATCCATCAAACAACACACACGGTGATTTTTCCAACTCTGCTGAACCTTGAACACTGGAGCTAGCTGTTCAGTTGGCGCTAGTTGACCTCCACGACGTGGCATTTTAATAGCGCATGCGTATGCAGCCGACGATGGCCGAAAACTTGCATACCTTGAAACAACTATTCAATACGTACGCCTTCGCTTCGCTTCATTTTGATGGGAGATTTTTCTCTGGCATTTGGGTCTCGATTGATAGGAAAGAGGCGCGGGGCGGCCACCATAACTGTCACACCCCAATCTGACACCGTCGTACAACAGCACCTGACAGGAGCGTGTCGTAGGAAAATGGCGCGAACCGCCTCCTACGAAACCGCGTTATTGGTACTAGTCCACGGGACATAGTGCTGATACCCACGGTGTCAATCATGAATCATTGCAATCCTTAAATTAAATAGAGGACTTATTAACCTTGACTTAGGTTGCAACTCTCGAGAGAAGCTCGAGAATACAACAAACAACGCGGAAGCAGCAACAACAGAAGCAAAGGCAGCGAAGACCAACGAACTAACGCCCAACAACACAGGCAACACTGGGAACTAGGAAGAAACCCTAATCTTTGCTTCACTTCAACTTCACCTTCAGAGCTGACAGGCTAAATAGAGCAAGGGTGAGTACTTACGTACTCAACAAGCTAAGGGAATATAGGTGGTTAATGCAAGCTGCAAGGGGAGGCTGTTTATTTTCGCGATAGTTTTGTTTTCAAGTTTTGAAAAATCTAAGTGTGTGCTTTCCCGCAACCAGAGCGAGACAAGTCTCAGCTCAGTCGGGAGTGAGAAGTGACCAAGTTTTATTTTCAAGTTTGCACAACTCCTAGAGTTGGCCTCAAAGCTGGTTTTCCAAACCAAACAAATTTTTCCAACCTTTCAGAGATATTTGGTCCCCAAACGACCAATCACTTCCAGGGACTCCTTGTCCTGCTGTCTCCCTGACAGCCACTTGCTTCCCGAACAACAGGTTTCCTAAACCATAACACCTTTTCACAAAGCTGGGTAAAACAAAAACTACGCTAAGGAATCACCTCACATCTGCCCATAACCGTGGGCACGGCTGTTCGAATAGGTTGTTAACCTATGCAGAGGGGGTACACTTTACCCACACGACATTACTAACCCGGGTCACCCAGCCCATGAAGAATTGCCACGTCTGGTGACTTTGAGGTTTTCACAACAAGGCATTTCGAAAGCCGACTCAAAGCCACCTTATGCCAACGGGAGGGGTCCCACGGACCAACACTAGGTTAGGTCCTAGACCATGCTATGCTAGGAAGCCTAGGGGTCCTCCCCGACACCACCCCGGTGAATCCACTTGTCCCTTGGCATCAAGATTTTTCTGGCCTAACTAATTACTCAGCCAGGGGTGTTCCATTTCACCCATGTGGTCACACTTGTTATGTGCTCAGATGTAATTCCAAAGGAATCGGTCCTTAAAAGTGACCGCACAATCATCCCACCCAGGAATGACCCTGTGTCGCGAGTTTTGTTTTTAAAACTCAATTTTCTTTCACAAGGCACCGACCCAGGCGTCGGGTTTTTCGAAGCTTTCATAAATCATGTTTTACCCAAGCTGTTCTCAGATTTTAAGTTTGAAGGCGACCATCGATATTCGCACAAGGTGCTTGAATATCGAGGCGTCACATAGGTGGTTACAAGGGAACATGATAAGTAATTAACAAGGGAAGTATCAAATGCAGCAAATTAGGTAGGCCCACCGATCTGCCTAGCAGACGGGGCAACAGTTCCAGTGCAATCCTAACAATGCATAAATATTTTGCAAGCAACATAATTAAGTTCAAATATAGGCTCAGTATGTTCAAAGGTGACTTGCCTTGCTCAAGGTCTTAAGCTTCACGAAGCTTCTTGAAATCCGCGCTTGGACGAAAATCTGGGAACCGCAACTAAGCGCAAACAAACAAAACCTAAACAAAAGATCAAAGAAAATATCCTATTTGGCTAAGAAATAGTGTCATTAGATAGATCACAATTTTAGAGAATTACTGGAAGTGGAACGGAGTCAATTGGACGAACGGATTGTGAGATATGAATTTTGGAAGTTTATTTGAATTTCTGGAATAAAGGGAAAGGATTTATTGAATTTATAGAAAAGAATATTCTTAAGAATATTCTTTCGGATGTGGGGTCCAAATGTCAATGGGGTGAAGGCCATGGGTGCAACATGGACTTGGTCCATGAACTATTAGCTCGGGTGAGGGAGTGAAAGAGGACATGGTTCATGGTTGACAGGCTTAGTGGGGGAGGGAGTGTGGACTTCGGTTCACGGGTCACTTGGTTCGGGTGAGGGAGGAAGTGGGGACTTTGGTCCATGGGCTTTAAGGGAAAGAGCCATGAATTAATGAGGGACGGAAAATGGGCTTAGTCCAATGGGCCGAGGAATGAGGCCACGACCCAATTGGCGAGCGCGAGAGCGTGGCCTGGTTGGCGCACACGTGAGGCCGGAGGCGGAAAACGGAGCGGCGCAACGAGGTGACCCACAAGGCCGGCGCTGCGACACGGCCCAGCAGGCCGACGTGCGCGGCCCATTGAAAGGCGTGGCCTGGAGCGATGCGGGCCAATGAAGGGGGCGGCTCGATAAGACGGCGCTCATGGGCGGGCGAGGCCGGAAAGGAGTGGGCCGACGAGCAAGGTCCATGGTCCATGGACTAGGGAGACGTGGCCCGCTGCCATTGGAGGGTTCACATAGACCGGGTGTACACACAAATAAGAGGGAGAGAGATGTGGGCATGGCTCATGGTAGCAAATCATCCATGAATCGAATCGAAGGGACCCACCTGTCAACAGCTTGGTCTGCGAAGAACAAATCTACACATGGGAGAGGGGTGGAGGGTTGACTAGGCGTGGACCCGGTCAATCCTACGTGGATTGCCATGTCGAACCGAGGGAAATGAGAGGAGGCCGAGCGGACGGCTCACGGCCGGCCGGTGGAGAGTGGTGCGTCCCGGCGGGCGGCGGCGAGATGGAGGGGGATGTGGACGCCAGTGGCTAGATGAGCAAGAGGGGAAGCGATTCAATGGTGTGGATCGGGGGAGGGAGGACGCGACGGTGGACAAGGCCACACGGTGAGGGTGCAAGGGAGGAGGGATGGTGGCCACGGCGGTGCTTCGGGGGGTTGCTGGGGTCACGGGGAGGACGACGACACAACGCGAGAGGAGGAGGGGAGAAGGAGCACGACGGGAGGATGGCCGGCAGCGGCGCGCGACTTCCTACGGCAGCGGCGGCGGACGCAGCACCGCGTGCAGCAAGAGGATAATACGGTGGGGAGCTCACCGACGAGAAGGGAATAGTGTCCTTGGTGGCTTGGTGGTGGCGAGACGAGGTCGATGCCAAGGCGGTGCGGCACCGAGGAGATCGTACGGCGGCAGGCGACCGACAGTGAGGAAGAAGGAGGCTGGGCCTCGCCTCCTTGGAGCGCGAAGCAAGAGGAGGAGAAGGAAATCCCGGGGTCGAATTTACTAGAGGAGGAGGAGGTGTTTAGGTCGGTTCGAGGTGGGAGCAAGCGAGCTGGCGCTCGGCTGGCGACCATGGGCGACGTCGGCGTTTTTTGTTGGCGGCGCAAAAAGGGCGACAGTGTGGATGCGAAGGACGGTGGAGGTCGGTGGAACGCGCGGCCAAATTTGGACACGGGAGATGGGAGGAGCGGTGCGATCAAGGTGGGGCGCTGGGCGTTAGAGGCGGCGTCAGTGGCTCTGTGTCCATGGCGCAAGAAGCCAAGCGGCGGCCGCAGAGGGTGCCGGGCCTGAAGAGGAAAACGAGATAAAGGAGGGAAAAAGAGGAGCTTGTCCTAACCATTTTGAGAGAGATAAGGAGACGGAAGAGCAAGCGCGGGTTCCCGGCTTTGGAGGGTAGCGGTGTGGAGGGGTCACGGGCGACGCGCATGCGGGAAGAAACTAGCAATGACGTAGTTGTTTTGGTGCGGCGGTTTGGGCGAGCGAGAGAAGGAGAAAGAGAGAGAGCTCATGCGTGTGAGGGAGACGTGGCCTCTCCTTGGCATGTGCGACGCACGTGGCCAGGGGAGGGGTCACAAGCCGGAGGAGAGGAGAAATGGGCCGGGACACGGGCGCGGCCCACGGGGAAAGGAGCGTGAGATAGATGGGCCAACCGAGAAAAGGGCGGCCCAAGGAAACAGGGGAGGAGAATTAGACTTTTACTAAGAGATTTTGCATTGGAGAAGGAGGGGTTGGGCCAGTCGAGTAAGTAGAGATGGCTCAAACTGGAAGGAGGTGACATAGACTTTTCCTGAAAATTGAAAATGAGATGATTTGGACTTAGAATTGAATGCGGATTTGAATTCAACTTGCATATTTGAACTCAGGAAAATGTGGAGGAGTCATTGAGGGGCACAAAATTGGAAATTTTGATATTTTGCATAGATTTGTATTTGAACATCAAGGGAATATTTGGACTCAAATTTGGGACTTGGGAAATTTTTGGGAGGTATTTAAGAGGACAAGAATGTAAATTTGAAATTCGGGTTTCAAATTCAAAGTCTAAATTCAAGGAGTTTATTGCAAGGAGAAATGGAAAGATACAGGGGTTGAGTTGGGATCGAGACTCGAAACTTGACATTTGCACTTAGAGAAATACAAGGGATCAATTAGAGGGCATCAAATCGGGGACTCGATATCTTGGAATAGGTTTTATTTTTGGGGATTTTTGAAAGGTTTGAGAGGGAAATCAAGGAAACAAGATATTGAATTCAAAATTTGGATTTCAAATTCAATATTTGAATTCAAGGAATTTATTGTGTGGGCAAGCTAGAGGGAATTATGGTTTGATTTGGAACCGGTATTCAAAATTTGACAATTTAGCCAAGCGAAAACAGGGGATCAAGGAGAGAGTACCAACCCGATATTTTAATATTTTTAGGATGGATCTCTGTTTAGGGACTTGAGGGATTATTTAGATGAGATTTCGAAGAGGATTCAAAGGAGAGAATAAAATGTAATCCCGACAGTCAGGGTTCCAGGGAGATTTGATTGGATTAACATCTTGGAGATGAAAAAGGGGACCTAGGAAGGTGGGTTCAATGGTGGAGTAATATTTGAACTGGATCAAATATTCGGAGAGGATTCAAAGGAAAGATAGATAGATAGATAGATAGATAGAGCAAAGGAGAGGGAAAGAGAGAGAGGGATGAAACTTAAGAGTTTGAATCTGAGCTTGAGATTTGATTTTAGGGATTCTTATTTTGTAGCGAGAATTTGGGGATAACTTGGGCATCGGTTCAATATTCGGAGGGATTATGGAGCTAGAATAATTTTGGGAGAAAATGGTCGAATGAGATTTAAGAGAGAATTGTGGTTTCGGGGATTCAACTCTCGTGGATCGTTTTTAGTGAATCAAGGGAAGAGGTTAGGATTTACAAGGTTGATGCTTGGACTGGATTAAAATCGAGGATTCGACGAAATATGCGATTAGGTTTTTAGGAGAGAAATTTGAATATAAGGATTCGAACTTCAAGATTAGTTTCGAATGGAAACTTTGAGAGGTTAGGTTAGAGATTTGGCTTAGTCAAATTTGTGATTTGAAATCTTGGAAACTTTGCTGGGAGAAATCGGAGATAATTTGAGTGCAAACTGAAATCTTTGGAGAACAACTGAACTAGATTTATTTGAAGGGGGATTTCTCCGTGGAGGTTTAGAAAGGAAATTTGAATATGAAGATTCAAATTCTGAGATTATTTTGGAACGGAAAAGTTGAGGATACGATTTTGACAACAGGGAATTGAGACAAAGGAAGGATTTAAATTTAGATTCACGGCACAACTTAGACTCGACACTCAAAGAACAAAATTTTCGCATATAGGATTTTCTTAAATTAGCTTGTTAACGCCACACGAAAATCGGGGCGTTACAATAACTAATTTAATCACGGATGATCTCCTCATAGGCTAATAATTAATGTGATTAACTTAACACGCTATAGCGATTAGCGAGCATCATCGGAGCGTCGAAGGGCTTGTGACTAAGCAACGAAGCAGGTTGGGGTCTATCCTTGTTGTCGTGCTCGTCTTTGTCCCTGCATGCAATGCAAGCAAACATACCATCAATCAACCACCCACATATATCGAATAGAAATAGAGCTGGTGAGATCGATAGAGATTGTGAAGACGGACATATATACCTCGGATGGAGGAGGAGGAAGCCTAGCTTGGCCATGGCGGTCGTTGGCGTCGCCGGTGGCGGCGACGCAGAGTTGAAGGAAGTCAAGCTCGACGGACGCTCTCGTCGACATGGCCAGCCGGCCGGCTGGTCATAGTGGTGATGAGTTAGCTACAGTACTCAGCACCGTAGCAGCCAAATAATGTGATTTTTCTCTGGGATTTGGATCTCAATTTGATGCGAGGCAAGGCGCATGGGGCAGGCTGTGAGGGCCAGTCCAGCACCAAGGTTGCCAATGTCGATCTCTTCATCACGATGGGTGTTGTGCGCGGACTCGATGATCGTCATCGCATGCCCGCTGGACCCATGACAATCGGCACCGCTAGCTCGCCCCGGCGGACCCGTTGATTGCTACTCGGCTGCTCGCCCCTCACATCACCTATATGCAACGATTGTCCTGGTGCAATTATTGAATTTTAGCCCAGACCAATCAGTACTCCAATCTTTATATGTGCCGAAGCATATATAAGGTTCGCAACACACTCGATCAAGAGATCAGAGAAGGATCGCACGCACACGTGGCACGCTCGATCGCACGCACACGTGGCACGCTCGATGGAAGAAAGCGGGCCGACGATGGACGAAGGCGAAAAAGGACGATTGGAAAGTTGCGTATTTTTTAAGTAGTTAACATAAGATATATGGTGAGCCTCGCCAAGCCTAACATAAATATATTTAGTATGACTTATCCGTAATACTGACAACATGTTTTATAAGCAACATTAGAGTTTGAGGAAGATACATATATAGAGATAGGATGGAGGTGTCCCACACCGTGAAATACTTTTTGTATTTTTTACCCGGTCTAGCCAAGAAGCTGGTTTATAGTTGTATTCTTGGATTGTCCTCGGAGAGAGAAGGCCCATGCATAGCTCATGCTGGGTCGTCTAGGCCCATAACTATAAGCCCAATTCTATGAACATAGACCAAATGGTATAAGGAACTAGGCGCAGCCCATGCAAATAGTTACAGATTTTTTTTAAAAAAATAATTGGTTAGATATATTCTCATGCTAGAAGTCCATATACAAACATGAAAAGCTAATTAAATTTGATATACACTTGGAGATATCTTCAAAGTGTTCATATCGGAATTATAATTGCATGTTTGTATACAAACTTAATATCTTGTCAATTTTTGTTCACGTTTTTATTTAAACTATTTCAATCACATGTATGCACTGGGTGCATATGCACCTAGGTGATTAAAATAATTGCTGCTTTCTTTCCCTTTATTGAAATGTAAAATGGCTCCAATTTTGCTTGATAATATCACAACAAGCTCATAGGTACAAATAAACAAACTAAATGATACATACTGTGACAACAAGCTCACAGATACAAATAAACAAATTAAATGATAAATACTGTGACAACAAGCTCAGAGGTACAAATAAACAAATTAAATTACAAATACCGTGACAACAACCTCAGACATAAAAAACGAACTTATTACAAAAAGGAATTAACTAGAGATCAATTAAGTTGAAATAATCGTCGTAAAAATGTGAAAATAATTAAGAAATAGTCGGCGATCATCATCCAGCTCAGTTGCTGTTGACCACCCTGCAGTTCTTCCTGATCTGACCGGCCGCTCCGGTGAGCGGGCATATCTTCCCCATCCTTATCATCGCCGCCACGAAGTCGCCGGCGAACAGCTTCGGGTCGGAGCTGTACTCCTTCACCAGCGCGTCCTCCGGGCCGCCGTTGAAGAGCTCCTGGTCGGAATGGAGCAGGCCGCGCCGGACGAGCAGGTCGCGGTAGTAGGCGTTGTCGAAGAGAAGCGTCGTCTTCTCGTCGAGCGGCGCCAGGTTGGAGTCGCCGGAGCCGGACGCGGCGGGGCAACCGCGGCGGCGCAGCGCGGCGAACGCCGGGTCGATGTTGGTGTCGTTGTAGATGTGGCCGCGGAAGAACTGGCACTGCGCGTAGCCGATGGTGTGCGCGCCGGAGAGCGCCGTCATGTCGCGCGGTGTCAGGCCCTTCTTGCCGAACGCCGCGACGAGGCCGGCGAGGCTGGAGGACGGCCCCGGGAGGTCGCTGTTGGCCTCGCTCTTGCTCGCCGTCGTCGAGTCCCGCCGCCCCAGCGGCACCTCCCAGGTCGGCCCGCCGAGCTGCATTGCACGCGCGCGTGTGCATGCAGAACGTTGTTAAAAAACCGGCCCCGAAATCACCATTGATAACCAAACGCGGAAGAAACCGACCGTGCAGGTATGTGCATGTAGGACAGGACGTACCAGGTTGACGCCGTCGCGGGCGGCGAGGGCGAGGATGTCGGCGCAGGAGACGACGCCGGGGCAGGCGAGCTCGACGTTGGCCTTGATCTTGTCGATGACCTCGTAGCCGCGGATGGATTTGGCGTTGGGGCCGGCGGTCTTCTCGCCGACGAAGCCCTTGGACGGCACGTCGTCAAGAAGAATCGATGCATCGCAACCCTGATCAATCACAAACAGTAATGTGAGCTTTGCATTGCTGCAAGATCGAAGAGAGCAGAGCTAGCTAGGATCGCCATCGATCACCTGGACGAAGCAGTCGTGGAAGAAGAGGCGGAGGATGGAGGCGCCCATCCGGCGCTCCGCATTGATGGCGTTCATCATGGTGGTGCGCACGATGGTGTCAAGTGTTGGGCACGACTTGTGGTAGAACGACGGTGTCATGGGCGTCGGCGGCGGCTGCGCGTAGTCGCCGGCGGAGGAGGAGATCATCGGCAGGACGAGCGCAAGGAGAAGGCAAAAACGAAAGGCAGTAGCCGACGAAGCTGCAGCCATGGTGATCAGTTGATCACTGATCAAGCAAACTGCCAAACTCGATCACTAGCTAGCTAGCTAACTCTGATCACAACTAGCTTCTTGCTTAGGACGACTGGTACGAGCTGAGGGGTTCGTGGTGCTGCACTATTTATAGTGGATTAGTGGACTACGTGCCTTGCGCTCTCTACGCATGCATCGATGATCATGCGAGATGATATGCTAGGATTAATTAGTGCTTTAATTCTGCAACTTAATTACCTGGCCGGCTGCACGCCTCCCATGTGGGGTTATCTGATTAATGTTATTAACTATATATATGTTTGTGATACGATACTTCAGCTGGCACAAATATACCTGGACAGTACATAGATGTTTGGTGCAACTGCTACAGTCGTTGATTGGCCTAGACACGGTAAATTAAAGCCCTAACTTTGCTCAAAGTTTCTACCATTGGCGACTAGGGGGTTAACTTAATTGTCTTTTTTATAGGTGGCATGTGTATGTTGGGTTGGCAGTTCTACAATGATAGGAACGCCAACACAACCTCCCCTGTGAAAATGTTTGATCCAGTTAATGTAGGCACATGAAGACCGTATATTTTGAAGTGTGTGGTCTAAAGCTCAGGCTTTTGACAGGTTGAGCCTGCACATATTTGGCACAAAATTGGATGATGCAGGTGGTCGACACGCTGGATTTTTATTATGTTTTAGCTTTTTTGAAAAACATATTTTATAAATAAACCCCTAAAAAACTTTTTGCAGATATGGATCTCTACCTTATGCTAGAGACATTGGTGCTGAGGTGGGATGTCTCAGTGCCAAATACACTGGCGCCGAGTGTCCGGGTTCGACGCTAGTCATTTTAGCGTCGACCTCTCTCACATAAAAACAACTTTTTTCTTTCAAATTTTATTGATTTGCGGTCAAATTTTGAAAAACTATCAAATCAAACAATGTATCCTAATGTATTTCCGCTAGTTTATCTTTGTTTATAAAAAGCCTAATTGAGAAGAGAACATGGGCCTCTTTCTGCTCACATCCCTAAATTTATTAATTTGTTGTTAAGTTTTGATTAACAAAAGTGAATTTTAATTACAGCACATGATTTGTATTGTTCCCAATATTTGACATATAAGTCTCCGGCAGAAGAAAGGGCTGTAGGTGATGGCGCGTTCTGCTTCTTAGGACGATGAAATCGTTCCTATGGGATCAAGCATGGCGGCTGGTATAGATGATGATGAAAAGCGGGGTGCTTGATCTGGGACCTATTCTCATAATAGGCAGCAGGAAGCAAAACAAAATAGGAAAGGGAGCGACTGATGACTGCCTTTTGTCATAAATAAAAAAGGGGTGGAATGTGGAGCTAATATGGCTGGCTACAAGTATAGCCAAAGAAAGAGGAGACGAGACGGACTATCAAAGGACGCTACGGGACTACTAGAGGAAAGCCCACCCCCGCTAGCTAACATAGATATCTGTTCTTGGTGCGCATATTCGAAATTTAGAATCTCTTTCTGACTAGGCCAAGCCGAATCGGGCAACCACTTGGGATGGGAATGGCTCAACCCACATGCATTATTTGATGAAACCAGTCCAGTCACCTCCGATCAATGGCTTGTCAACCACCGGACTGTAGCTCCTCACCGAATGCCCCTACGTTGAGGTACCCACATCCTCGTCCCCGAAATTCAATAAAAATAAATTAGCGAGAATGAATTAGGATATGTTGATCTATCATTTTTTTTTCAAAATTTGACATCAAATCAATAGGATTTGGAGAAAATCTAGATGGAAGAGGTAGGCTCTAGATTGATTAATTGGCGCTGAACACGGACACTCGGCGCAAGCGTTTTTGGCACCAAGACATCCCACCTCGGCGCCCCAACGTCCTTGGGACCGATGTAGGGGTCCATATATGCAATAAGCTTTTTAGTGGTCTGTTTGTAAAATATATATCTTTAAAGGGCTACAATATGAAGAATTTAGTTAACGCACATCTACGATAAACTCAGTTCATTAATTGGTTTACAAGCTTACGAGGGAGATGGTTTTTTTCCTCAAGGGGATATTTCCCTTGTTTCCTGCATGTCATTCAAATAATTATGAATCTTGTTACAAGAATTGACAATATAGAACAAATTAAACCATACAAATTAAATCACATATTGATCTATTTACCATTTTTATCAAATTGTTCCATAATTATTTGATTGGCATGCGAGAAATAGGGGATATCCCTCTAAAGAAAAAAACTTTTCCTATTTCTTAATTAGCTTTCATGTATCTTTGGGAGTTTCCTTTTTTTAATGGATCGAAGAGAGGCAAACATAAGATAATTGCCCTAGGTTTATAGAAATGGATTCTAATCTCTCAAGAGCATGTCCCCTTATATCTTTTCTCTTAAATTTAATATATGAAAAATTCTAATCGACAATAGTGATATCTCTTGCTTCAAATAAACAAGTTCAAACTCGACCAACACATTGAGAAAAAAATGACAAATACTTTTCATATGTTGGTTTTGTCTTTTTATTTCTCAATGTGTGATTTAAGTTTACACTTATTTTGTAGATTGGTACATATATGTTATATATATGAACGTTGTCAAAATTTTGAAGATTTTTTCTTAACTACTCGATCATATGGTTTTTCAACAAACTAGGCAACTTCTGCTCGAGGGATTATAATTCCCTAACGTTTGCATTGTCTTTTGCCGATCTTTCCACGCTATAGACGACAGTTGGATCAGACGATCAGTACGTAGTGGTGAGCATGCATATTGATGCACGGCTGGCTAGTTAAGAAATTGAACATGGCAAAAGGATTCGACCCATGGGAATGGTGTGCTTAAGTTTATATCACACCTCAGTAGTCAACGACACGCACATGCGGAGCGAAGATTACGCAGGTACGATATGAACACTAACGAACTAACCATACATTCTCCAAAGTTCTAGGTGATCATTGGCTTATATATATATATATGTAATACACACTTTAATATGTAAACGTGTGGTCCAATTCCTTGCTAACTGCAATATCCGAGAGATGCAGTTGTGTTAATAGCTCTGCGAATCCTATATTTATTATTCCAAGTCTCCAACTGTCAGATATTGTGGTACTACAAGTTAAATTAAGAAGAGTGCCTATATCTATATCTAAAACAACGTGTTTTCTTGATAAAAAAGGTAATAAATTTTCACTAGTTATTCATAGGAATTAAGTCTGTATTATTAATATATACTTACTCCATCTGTCCTGAATGTAAACATTTCTAAATTTCTGGAGTTTTTTATGAGTATTAAAGAGAGAGGAGAAATTAAATGTGAAATGATTGTAACTGGTTAATATCACGAGCAGGCCCAGGATTTTAAGATTGTGTATTCAAAATATCGAGAGGTAGAGAAAAATTTTTACAGTCAAATACCTAATATTTAGCATGTATATTATCATATAGTAGTAATGATATAATATATAGGATATGTATTATTTGTTGAATATGACTTCTGGCCGGTTGAATATGACCTCTTTTTTATTTTCTTTTCATACACATACGCATCACATACGATATATACTTATCTTTTATAAAAAAAAATAATGGATATTCATTTCAATACTCTTGAATTGTGTCGGACCTGTCCTGGTTAATATAAGTAAATGGGTAAAAATATAAATGAAAGACGGTTGATGATTTAGTTGAGAAAAGGAATAGATAGAAGGTTGTTATTTCGGACAATGCTTGAAATCAGGCGCCCGACAAACGCATGGAAGTATCGGGCCCTGTGTCACAACATGTGAGGACTGTGTTCTCATTTTCTCACTCTCACCCTGCGTCCCTCCCTCTCTCTCCACATGCCCCTCTTTCTTTCTCTGTGCTATAAATTCTCTGTGCATGCATGCGCAAAGCAACTAGTAGTATCCATTAAGTTTTAAAATAATTTTTTACTAAATTATTTATCAGATCTATAATTTAATTGCATCATTTTATTCGTTGAAATTAAATCTTCGTAATAAGATCTCATATGGTTCCTTTCTGATAAAAGCAATATATATGTTTCACACCATTAAAAATGGTTGTTTCATGCGTGAGAATTTGTATTGGACTATGTTGCAGATCCAAGTTTTTTTAATATATCTTTATAATAATTGCATATTGTATTATTTGAATGTTTTAATAAGTATGTTCTAATGTTTCACAAGTTAATGTGTAAATGTTGCATGTGGTGTTCTTCATGCGTTTTACTTGATGTTTTTGGTATGGTTTAAAAATGTTTCAGTTAGAACTATAATCATGTGTTCAATAAAAAATAATCATATGAGATTTTGTTTTGAAGATGTAATTACAACGAGTATAATGATATAATTAGATAGTAGATCTGATAAATATTTTAGTAGCAAAATCATTTTAAAATTTATTTATGTTGCATGTCCGCCTTGTATGCATGCAACAGATCAAAATATATGTGTTTGTGCATAGAAAAAGAGATGGATGTATAGACAAGAAGATATAATGCATGTGTTCAGTACTAAGTAGTACTAGTCGCTAGTGCATGTGACAGACGAGAGGGGGAGGGGAGGGCGCCTGATTTTTTCTAAAACAACCGGACACTCTACACGTAGTCTTCCCATGTTATTTCATGTAAAATTTTAGATTGCTATATCTTTGGATGAACGACTTACTTGTCAAAATTTTTGTTTGAAAATGTGTTTTGCTATGACATAGTCCTACGGAAGTACCGACTACAATCACTAAGTAAGAGGAACATTCCAGCGTCCGAGGGTCTCAAGAAATCGACAAGAAAGCAAAGGGAAAATTTTGGCAACAAACTAAAACATCACTTAGACAGTCCAGTTTCCCTCGCCTAATATGCCAGTGAGTAGTTGTATCTTCTATCTGTGTTTGAATAACAATTCATCCAACCTATAATAGGCTAAAACTAAAAGAAAAAGTCCAAATTACCTCTCGAACTATTGTGACAGTACGAATTACCCCCTTAATTTAAAAATCAGGCATTCTTCACTCTCAACTTTTCATACCGGACGAATTATCCCCTGATTGACTCCGGAGTGGTTAGTCCTACGTGACGCACACATAATAGTCCAATCAGGATAAAAAAAATAGTGCGGACCACTTGTCCGTTTTACCTCTTCTCTCGGTCATCACATGTGGACCATATCTTTTTATATTTTTTTTGAGTAAATTGTAGTTTGGACCATGTATTTTTATCCTTGTTGTAGCTTGGACAAGGTCTTAGCCACGGTTTTCACTTTGAACCGTATAACCTTGCCATTTGTTTCACTCTTTGCTGCTATTATGCTCTCTCCCACCATGTTCTTGTTATGCTATCACCAACCAAACTCTAGTCACCCGATCCAATCTGAGGGAGAAGTAGCATATCATAATGGGATCAGCAACGTTACAAGTGCTCAAGCTAAGTTAAAATGCATGGAGTGGTAGAGCTGAAGTTGCTGGTGCTCGAGCTAAGTGTGGGGGCAGCACGGCGGTGCTTCAGCTCGAGATTGGAGTAACCAATGTATCTTGCGCTCGGGTATGTAGGTTGCTATCACCAGGGATCAGCTCAATCCCAAACACAAATGGGCCGGGAAGATGAGGACTTCAATATGCTGATAACCAAATTAACCTAAGCATATCACCTCACCTAGCATGCTAATTTTAGCTATCAACATAAAGGACAGAGTAGTCATCAAGCTCAAACTCAAGCTCACATACGGTAGCTTCAACTCAACAAAGAAGAGGAAACACCGGTCTAATCTGAAACTCGTGCAAAGTTGCCTAGTCAGTACAAACATTGCCCTGCCCCTAGTCCAATATGCAACTCTGATAATAAGAGATAGCTCAATGTGCAATTCACTTTTTTTTATGCTGAGTGAATTGTCACATAGGACCAAAAACAGCTTCGGAGTCTGTCGGGAGTAATTCGACCGGTATAAAAAGTTGAGGGTAAAAAATGTCTAATTTTTGAATAGAGAGGGATAATTCGTGTTGTCACGATAATTCAAGGGGATAATTTCGACTTTTTCCAAACTAAAACGTCATTTGTGTATTTCTTGTTACGTACTTACATTCCAGCCTGCATCCAGAGCGCATGTGTATGTGGATGGAACGAATATACGTCGAAGTAACAAGCAACTTTGACGGCCTAATATCTGGACGAGCTAGGCCCGGTTTTGGACCTCAGATGGCATCACAGGCCTTATGACAGGCAAAGCCCACAAGATCACCGTGTAAGAGATCCTGGTCTCTGGGCCACCGTGTGGTCATCCCTGGGTAAAAATGGACAATTGTGTTCTTATTTCAGTTCTTTAACTTCAGCTACGATTTTACCATTTTTTTTAACTTTGTGATTTTGCAATACTTCAGTTACGATTTTGTCCCTATTTTTGAACTTTTTTATTTTGCCATTTTTAACTGAAGTTTATATTTGCTCTCATTATATATATTACGTTAACGTGACTACAGCTGAGTTTGTTGTTGTGAGTTAGGAACTTATTTTCTCTGCACGAAAAATGGAGCGACTCATTAACACATGATTAATTAAACATTTACTAATTTTTTTTAAAAAATAGATTAATATGAATTTTTAAAGCAACTTTCGTATAAAAATATTTTACAAAAAACGCACCGTTTAGCAGTTTGAAATAATGTGCGCGCGGAATATGATGGAGAGGAGCTGGGAAAACAGTCTGCACAGACCCTTAGGCTGTGTTCGGCGCTGTGTTACCAGCGCCGCACAGTGCTTTTTCCTCCGTGCATGTTTTTCAAACTACTACACGGTGTATTTTTTTGTAAAAAGTTTCTATACAAAAGTTGCTTAAAAAAATCAAATTAATCCATTTTTGAAAAAAAAATTAACTAATACTTAATTAATCACGTGCTAATGGACCGCTCCGTTTTCTATGCGTACAGTTTGATTCTGAAAAGCTGAATAACGAACTAAGCCTTAAGCCTTAATGGTGTTAAAATCAACTAAGTAAACAGCAGATTCGTCCCTACTTTTCAGAGAGTTTATGTTTTTGCTCCTTTTTTACATTAAGCTTCTTTTTATAAATGTTGCCCCTATTTTAATACGAATTTCAACTTATTTAGTTAAAAAAAAGGGAAATCACAAACTTAACATGAATTTTGACCCTACATAGCTAGTCGTCTTAACAGAATGGGGAAAGCATAAGCTTCAGATGAAATATAAAGACAATATCACAAAATTAAAAAAAAAGAATAAAATCATAATTGGAGTAGGGCAAGCACAAGGTGTTTTGTGGTGAAGTTTACTTGTTAGGGTTTAAATTAGGGTTTAAATTCTAGTGCCAGGGATATCATACACATGTAAGTGAGTTTCTAATAGAAAATTAGTAAGATTAGATATATGTCACAGATTTTCTATCTTTTTGAACGTGTGTTAGAGACATATTCGTGGATGTATAAATGTGATGTTACGTGTGTAATAGTGTGTGTACGTATGCCGTTTAATTGTAAAAAAGAATCATAATCAAAGTAAACAATAAGGGTAAGAATGCAGACAAGAAAGCTATTTTTTGGATGGATCGACTTGAACATGTGTGCTCGATTGTAAAACTACACAGGGACCAAAAACGACAAAGAGCATCGAGAGAAATTAGCAACGATGTTACCACGCTGCTTTATTGCATCCCAGTATTTACAACAAGATCCGTCACCACAAATCCACATTATATAGCTACGCATACACAGTCCAATACATGCATGCAAAATATATACATCCTATCAGCTGTCGTTGACGACCCTGCAGTCGAACCTGATCTCGCCGTCGCTGGGCTGGCCAATGTTCCCCATCTTCACCATCGCCTTGGCGAAGTCGGCGGCGAAGAGCGCCGGGTTGGCGCCGTACTGCCTCACCAGCGCGTCCTGCGACCCGCCGTTGAACAGCACCTGGTCGGAGTGGAGCAGGCCTCGCCGGACGAGCAGGTTGCCGTAGTAGGCGTTGTCGAACACGTTCTGCGTCTGCACGTCGAGCGGCGCCAGGTTGTCGTCGCCGTTGCCGGCCGCGGCGGGGCAGGTGCGGCGGCGCAGCGCGGCGAACGACGGGTCGATGTCGGTGTCGTTGTAGATGTGGGCGCGGAAGTTAGTGCACTGCGAGAAGCCGACGGTGTGCGAGCCGGACAGCGCCGTCATGTCGCGCGCGCTCAGGCCCTTGTTGCCGAACCGCGTAATGAGCGTGGCGAGGTCGCTCCCCGGCCCAGGCAGGTCGCGGTTCGCCTTGCTGAAGCTCGCCGTCGTCGAGTCGCACCGGCCGAGCGGCACAGCCCAGCTTGGCCCGCCGAGCTGCATGGACAAGACAATTAAACCACCGGTGAGCACTGCACGCATGTCATCACACCATCTCGCCATGTGTGTGATGAGCACGCGTCGAACACTCGAGCGTACGTACCAGGGCGGTGCTGTCGCGCGCGGCGAGGGCGACGAGGTCGGCGCAGGAGACGACGCCGGGGCAGACGTCCTCGACGTTGGCCTTGATCTGGTCGATGACCTCGTAGCCTCGCACGGAGTTGTCGTTCGGGCCGGCGGTCTTCTCGCCGACGAACCCGGTCGCCGGCACGTCGTCCAGAAGGATGGACGCGTCGCATCCCTGGATCAGTTGCAGATCAATCATTAATACTCCCTCCGTTTTATATTATAAATTATTTAATTTTTTATTAGTCGAATTTTTTTAGATTTTATCAAATTTATAAAAAAAATAACATTAATTTCAGCAAAAAAATAACACTACGACATTAACATGATGATTATTAACAAATTAATTCAGTTTATGATATGATTAAATTAAACCTGGACGAAGCAGTCGTGGAAGAAGAGGCGGATGAGGGAGGCGCCCATCCGGCGCTCGGCATGGATGGCGCTCGCCACGGTGGCGTGCACGACGTCCTCCAGCGACGGGCAGCTATCCGCGTAGTACGACGTCGACAGCTGCCCGGAGGCGTCGGAGG
This sequence comes from Oryza officinalis, assembly GCA_008326285.1. Taxonomy (NCBI): domain Eukaryota; kingdom Viridiplantae; phylum Streptophyta; class Magnoliopsida; order Poales; family Poaceae; genus Oryza; species Oryza officinalis. The sequence goes on along the minus strand of BDMV01000002.1, from coordinate 12,687,069 downwards.
AAAGGAGGAAGAAGACGAGCAACCAGCAATGCCAAGTCCTGGAAGCCATGGCAACACACGTACACAGCTAGATCTCGATCACAAACTTAACTAATTACCTATCCGTGTAATTAATTAGGTGTTCTTCCTTAATGATCACTGGATCGAGCTCTAGCTAAGCCAAGCTATAAGCTCAGTTAGCTTGGCTTGTGACTGGCACGAGGCAAGAAGTTGCACTTGTGTTGCTATTTATAGTGTGGCTGAGATCGCATGCGCGCAAAAAAGGGTAGCTTTCCATGACGCCGATGGGGGTCACAAACATGTGGAAAAAATTGGGCAAGTTCTACGACCTTTCTTCCTCCAGTTGACGAGAGCGACATAGGTGTATGTGCCAAATAAACTTATCGCCTATGTAACGCTCACAACTTCACAAGGCGGATGAAAGTTTACAACACATACATATTATCTGGAGGAAATTCTCGTTCCTTGTATATCACACCTTGTTTTTGCTCAATCATTGCATCCATCGTCATAAGCCTTTATTTCATCCTCGCATATCAATCAGTTTTAATTTTGATATCCCTAACATACCTATTCAGTGAGTTGGCAGTGATTTTTTTCTTGATCAAAATGTTACATTTGAAAGTATCTGAATCACACAAATTTATGGTATTCTTATCCTGATTTTTGTAAACAAATTAAATTTGAATGTATCACAATTAAATCATATCTGAAGCAAGTTCAAATGGGAGAAAAGCACTGAGATCGGTCACTTACTATATCAGTAATTTCACCTTGTTTTTGAACAATGAAATTTAAATATTGAACGAACCCTTTATGAGGTTTCAATGAGGGAGGGAGGTGTAAATTATGAGCCCCAAATTTTATTACCAAATACACAGGCTGTGTTCGTTAGCTAAGGTTAGTAATCTTTCCTCCTAGCATGCAAACGGGACGACACATTAGCACATGATTAACTAAGTATTAGCTAAAAACTTAAAAATAGATTAATATGATTTTTAAAGTAACTTCTCTATAGAATTTTTTTACAAAAAATACACTGTTTAACAGTTTAAAAAAGTGATAAAAAAATCCGGAAGTAGCCAATCCAATCTTCACTTTAGAACATGCCCAAGATGAACTAGTACTCATAGTAGTCCCTAGCTAGCTAGCTAGAGCTAGTCGACATGGCATCCAGCTGGAAGGAGAGCTACCTCTCTGCAAAGCAACAGAAAATTAGACAACCATCGTCGATCGGAGTCGGAAGGAGACGACGATTGACCGAGAGCGAGGTGACATGCAAATAAATTGTCGAAGCGACGATTAATCTGCAACGGCATGTGCGGACCCAATTTTGTGCAGACAAATTTGCAGGCGGCATGCATAGCATTTGCTAGTAGCTAGGAAACGAGGCGACGATCGGCGGCGGCCAGCCGACCGGCGAAAGAGCAGGAAATGGTACAAGAATTGCTATAGCCGCGGTTCGTTCGCAGAAGGCCGCCCGCCGTGAACTAGAGGACAAAACCCTAGCTACTTGATGATCGAGTGATGGGTAGAGGACAACTAGCTCTGACGACGGAGAGTAGGACCTGCATATCTGTATACATATATATGTACATATATTTTATTATCTGTATATGACATATATAAATACTCTTTTTATCAAAGAAAAACCCAGTTCTAGAGATGAATTTGGACACTCACTTATATAAAAGAAGTACTTGCGGCAAAGCATATGCATGTAGTGTATAAAAAATTTATAAAATTTGATGAGATAAATTATGATAATATAAGATACTATACAAACATGTAAGTCTACATGAGATCCACACATGAAAAAATAAAAATAACAAATTTTATCCTGCTTTTATTATTTTTTGTTTCTTGTAGATCAAATTTAGTCTTACATGTTTGTCAATAGATTTATGTCATCTCAACTGATATTACTATTTTTTATTTTTTAAAACTATTTGAGTCTCATACAAATAACAGATGCCACGACACCTACTCCCTCCGTCTTATAAAAAATTAAATTCTGGATATGAACCTGTATGTCCAGATTCATACCGAAAATTTGGTTTTTTATGAGACGAAAAAAGTATTCATACCAAAAATTTGGTTTTTTATGAGACGGAAAAAGTAGACGTAGAAAAACCATGTCCAGTATCTGGGTGCATGTATGCTTCTCTGGCTGTGTCAGTGTCACTGATCTGGCTGGCTAGCTAGCTAGTAGCTCGGACTCGGTGGACTGTGGCACTGTGCAATGGCCGTCGACGACTATATGTGCGTATATAATTCAGTTGGGGCTCAGTTATTACGCCTAAAAGTCTGAAGAACGAAGTGCTTTGCAGTATTAATTATTGCGCATATTGCGCGAGTAGGAATTATTCACTATGCATGCATGTGTTGTATTAATAAATGTCAACGACCAAACACAAAATCGATCACCATCAGCACAACTACACTTTCCAGCCTGAATCACGTCAGAAGCTAAGTGTTTCGTTGGTCGATCAAGCCCGTATAACTGCACTCCAGTTAAATTAATTAGGGTGGTCAAGTGGTCGTCGCCGGGCACATGCTCGTGTCTGCTCGTCCGTCCAGCCCTAAAATGCCGCGAGAGCTCCCGAAATTTGATGGATCCGTTGGAGTGCGTTATCGTGCCGGAAATTAACTCCTCGATCTATAGCAGTTTATAATTTCGACCACGCATGCAGTGCGTTTTTTTTCCTCTCTGAATTTTGTACTTGCTCGACTGAATGATCAGAACTGAAAAAACAATATATTAACAAAGGTGGTTTCCTTCTACGGAATTGCTAACCTTCAAAAATTAAAACCTAGTTTATACTATGTATAAAGTTACAACCCATTATCCATTATGTTCTAAAACTCAAAATGTAAGCATAACAATTATTGATTAACATACAAGCATATCACATTAACGCACTAAATACTAAAAGTTTAGCATATAAGTATGAGAATTATTAGTACATAGTAAAACTTAAAATGCGATTATACTACATCAGCTATTCCTTATATTATTTTAACTATGTTTTCAACATAAAATTATCCCTATTTTCAGGGGCGGATTAAAAAAACTAACAGGAGGGGCTGAACATACTATACAAAACTATAGCCCCATTTTCTAATGGAAGTGTGACGAAAAATTTTAGTAGAGATTTAATGGGAACTCCCGTGATTACAACGTTAGTAGTGAAGACTTGAGACCCCATAACCCTTATAGTAGATCCGTCATTGTCTATTTCTATAACATTTAACATGTATTAATCTATATATCTCGTAGCAAAACGTGAGTTGTCATCTAGTATATAGATTTTAATCGTCGAATCTGCTTTGGTTATCCTCCAACTCCGATAACAGATGGCGATGATCCCAACCCGTTAAGATTAATTACGCTACAGCTCATATCTCATATGTGGTCTGGTGGGCACATCTCAAATACCAAAATTAATATGCCCAACATGCATGATCGACGGACGATAGCCCCATGCCTATATGCATAGATGCACATAGCAAAGGTTGTTTAATTCCAAGCTACCGATCGAACAATCTTAAATTCTGTCAATCTGTTTTGAATATTACTATTTTATTCACATTGGATATATGATCCTGTCATGTCTAGCCTACGTGCTCATCACGGCTATTTAATGGCATCGATCCGTCTCTCATATCTCTTCCGCAAATTTATATACGATCGGTATACGTGATCACAACATGCATGAACGTGATCACAGGAAAAGATAACTTTAAAAACCACGATTTGCCGAGATAAAACCTAAGAATGAGACACGAAGCTTAATTCAAATTAGTTGGCTGATTACAGTTTTTACCTGTGACCACAATCCACACTTGAACTTTATGATTTGCACAAATGCATATGAATGTATTTTGGGGTCGGGAAACACATATAACTTGGTAGAGTACCAATTACAAATATTGGTGTCCATGCATAGGGATTTATATTGAAGTCCTAGTGGTCTCATCGTTACATATTAATGAAGTTATCCTTGCATTTTTCCTATTACGCAAACCACATTCATGTATATACATCGTTGGGACAGGCTCAATAGACAGAGACCAAAGATAAATATGTGAATCTCATCAAATTTCTATGAAGAGATTGCAAAAAATGTACGATGTTGGTTAGTTAAAAATGATAGTATATAATTTTCCCTTGTAAATTTCTCTGTACTCATGGTCTATTGCGCACGTCTCTAAATAGTAGTGCCAACAGCAACATTTGTGTTATGTAAACAATTTCTTTTCATTGTGCATTGTTTCTGAGTGATACATAAACGATAAGTATATTTGGCTGCATATATGAGTGTTGCTTTTGTCAACAGGAGGAGAAAGGTCTTTGAACTTCTCGAGTGTTTTTCTACTTGTGTAGCGGCCTAACTTTGACCCTATTTTCGTCATCGAAAGCTACCCTTTTGCATGCATGCAACCTCAGCCACACTATAAATAGCAACACAATTGTTACTTCTTAGCTCGTGCCAGCCACACATCAAGTAAGCTAAGCTACTGAGCTAGCTCAGCTTAGCTTAGCTAGAGCTCAAGTGATTAAGCAAGAACACTTGATTGCTCATAGATAATTAAGATTGTGAGATCGCCATGGCTTCGAGGTGTAGCTGGCATTGCTGCTTGCTGGCCTTCTTCCTCCTCTCGTCCGCCGGCGCCGCCAACGGGCAGCTGTCGACGACGTTCTACGCGGCGAGCTGCCCGACGCTGCAGCTCGTCGTGCGCGCCACCGTGCTCAGGGCGCTCCTCGCCGAGCGCCGGATGGGCGCCTCCCTCGTCAGGCTCTTCTTCCACGACTGCTTCGTCCAGGGCTGCGACGCCTCCATCCTCCTCGACGACGTGCCGGCGACGAACTTCGTCGGCGAGAAGACGGCGTTCCCGAACGTCAACTCCGTCCGCGGCTACGACGTCATCGACCAGATCAAGCGAAACGTCGAGCTCGTCTGCCCCGGCGTCGTCTCCTGCGCCGACATCACCGCCCTCGCCGCCCGCGACAGCACCGCCCTGGTACGCGCCGCGCGCGCGCCCACACATGCACCGGCACACACGTACATGTTCGAATTGATTCTATAGATTCTGACGGCGGCGAGCATTGCGCGTACGTGCAGCTCGGCGGGCCGAGCTGGGCGGTGCCGCTCGGCCGGCGGGACTCGACGACGGCGAGCCTCAGCGAGGCGAACAGCGACCTGCCGGCGCCGTCGAGCGACCTCGCCACGCTCATCGCGCGCTTCGGCAACAAGGGCCTGAGCGCGCGCGACATGACGGCGCTCTCCGGCGCGCACACCATCGGCTTCTCGCAGTGCGCCAACTTCCGCGACCGCATCTCACACGACACCAACATCGACCCGGCGTTCGCCGCGCTCCGCCGCGGCAGCTGCCCCGCGGCGCCCGGCTCCGGCGACTCCAACCTGGCGCCGCTCGACGTGCTGACGCAGAACGTGTTCGACAACGCCTACTACCGCAACCTGCTCGCCCGGCGTGGCCTGCTCCACTCCGACCAGGTGCTCTTCAACGGCGGGTCGCAGGACGCGCTGGTGCAGCAGTACAGCTCAAGCCCAGCGCTGTTCGCCGCCGACTTCGCCGCGGCCATGATAAAGATGGGGAACATCAACCCGCTCACCGGAGCCGCCGGCCAGATCAGGCCGCAGCTGCAGGGTCGTCAACAGCAGCTGATGATCGATTGTTTAAGCATAATTAATTAAGGCATTAAACGTGCTTATTATACATGTTCATGGTGATTTGGCAATTTGGTGTTGGTTACAAAGGTGACCAACTCGTACATGATATATACATGATGGAAGAATAAGGAAACTATGGAAAGTACACATATAACCTTGGTTTGGATCACACCCAAAGCAGGGTCATTAAATCGGAACATCTGTATATCATGTGCTACACTAAGTTGTAAAACTATATCTGGATGTATACGTATTTCTACAAAGGATAACAAGTTTATGTTTATCTGCTGTCAATGAAAGTATCTATTATTATATTATTAAGACAGCTTTGAAAAAATACATCACGTTCACTGTGTAGGCTAAAAATTCTCACATTAATCAAAGAAAAAGAATAAAATATTGACCATTAAATCATAGTAATTCTAGATCTCAAGGGTTGAGATTTAATGAGTAAAATTTTGGAAACATACGGTTGTTCCACATAAGCATTAAAGAAACGGACATGTTAGTATGTTACAACTCAGATTGAGTATGGCGTATAGCAGTAGCATCAGGACACCGGACTCTATATTTGTACTAAAGGGACATAACTTAGCAAAAGAAAACAAAACTAGAGTAGGTTTCATGTGAGACATCGGTTAAATAGTTCTTTCGCATTCGCATATAATTCTGGCATTGTTTTTAACAGTGATTTGCATCTTCCAATAAATACCAGGCATAAAAAGGAACAAACAATTGGCAAAATAAAGAACAGGCACACTAAAAATTGGCAAAAGAATATGGGCATTTTCATCAGATCTAGATTGTTTCTATATTTCTTTTGCATATTCTTGAAAAAAATCCTTTTAAATCCAAAATACAAATGTAATAAAAACTCATTTCGGACACTAGAAATTACCACATTAACCAGGAAAAAAGAAGAGTCCAAGTAGAAATACAATTTATTAAGTAGGAATATAATTTACAAACAACTAAAATTCGGAATAAAAAAAAGAAATATTGAAAGAATAATCCACGTAAAACACAACATGAGATTAATTAAAATTCAAAATAAAAAATAAAATAAAATTTGAAAGTAGAAAATAAAATTGAGAGTTAAAGTAGGAATACCTTTTAGTAATAACTGAAATTTAGAATGAAAAAATAAATATTAAAATAACAATCCATGTTAAACACAATACGAGATTAATTAAAATTCAAAATAAAATTTAAAATTAGAAAAATAAAAATAAAAGTTTCAGTAGGAATATAATTTAGAAATAACTAAAATTCGGAATAAAAATAAAAAATATTGAAATAAGGGATCATCTAGAACACAAAATGAGGTTAATTAAAATTCAAAATAAAAATAAAATAAATTTCAGAAGAGACAATTAAAAAGTCACATGGGACTTTAGAAAAGGTTTTCGTAAGTTCATCCTACTAGGGCAGCGGGAGGGCGAGCTGCTCATGTGATGAATAGTGGCAGTCGCATAAGGGTGACCCAACATGAAAAAAATGAGTGGCTGCAACTGCTGACGGGGCTTCTAACGCAATCATGACAACAATGAGTTTTGATTTTGTTAGGAGCCGACGACAACGAAGAAGAGAGGCGACACGGGTTTGACGAATGGATAGGCGACAAAGGAGCAGAGAGTGGTGGTTGCCATAGGAGAGCGAGCTGAGGGGTAACAAAAAAAATAAAATGGTAGTAGCAGTGTCTAAAAACTATAAACAGGAACCCAATAATTATAAAGTTCAGTTTCATAAGGTACCGACAACAATAAAGATGAGAGATGGCCAGGCATGCGAACAAGTGGATGAGCGAAAAAGGAGTAAGTAGACGACGGTTGTGCCATGGGAGAGCGAACCGAGGAGTGGCAAATAACAATAAAGAGGGGGAGGGGGACAATGGGCATACTATAAAGGAGTAGGGTGGTGGCACTTGATGGGGTATCAAAAAAAACTACAAAACAGAACCCCAATTATGATTAGGTTCGATTTTTAGAACCTCAATTACGATAAATAAGAGGGGTGGCAGGCATGTGTTAAAAAGGGTTAGGGTTGCGACGGTTGATGGATCTTCTAGAAAGTAAAAAATCGAACCCAAAGATGATCAGGTTTAATTTTTAAAATCCCAATAACAATAAGAGAGGAGGGGGGTACTGGACAGGGCCGTAAGGAGTAGGATGGTGGTGTTTGACAAGACTTCTAAAATGTATAAAAAGGAAACCCAACGAGATAATGAACTCTAGAAACATAAGGTCTGATTTTTAAAGGTTTCAAGGATGATAAATAGAACTAGGAGCCGTGGTGGGTAGGGCAAGCAAGTAAAAGGGTGGCAAAGGAGTAATCGAGTGGCGGTTGGTGTAACTTTGAGAAATATAAAATTAAAAACCCCGATTATAATAAGATTTGACTTTTTTAAATTCTAAGACAATGAGATGACTATTTAATATATTTTTTTTAAAAAATTATGTGTTCAAAAATTAGATAACTTTGTATAGGTGCTAGCCGCATAATTGCGCGGACCACCCTACTAGTTGTGATTATTCTACGATTTGCCATTGATGAACACTAGTTCTACATATATACAAATATATGTGTTTCCCCCATGTTTTGTTACTTTTGTTACTAGATAACCTCAGTTAGCTCTTTAATTTTTCTCAAAATGTGCAAAATAACCTTTTTGCAATATCTGCTATCATTTTTTATTATCAATTATAAATAATACCGATAATGCTTCGTCCCAAGAGTTCAATGCCCGGGGAAATATCAAACACTACTGTACTTACAGGATGGCCGGTGGGCCTAGGTCACATCAATCATGATATTTTATTCAACAATGCGACCACGTTTCTTTCCTTTTTTTTCCCTTTACCACCTAGTAGTCAATACATTCATGAGATGTTGCATGCTACATGCATTAGGCTTAATGGTAAATCTTAAATGGTTTTTTCAAAATTATTTATCGGATCAACGATCTGATTATATCATTATATTCGTTATAATTAAATATTTATAACAAAATATTGCATGATTATATTGAGATGAAAATATATATTTCAACTATGGAATTTCGATTTTTCGCATGTGACAGGAGTTTAACTCTTTTGTACATTATAAGTTTTTGTATTGCTAAGTATCTTTTTTAATGTTGCATACAATGTTATTTGGATGTTTCTAATATTTCGCTAATTCATTTGAAAATATTACACATGGTATTCTTTTGATGTTTTAGAAAGTCTTTGTGATGTTTTAATAGGTACAACTCAATGTTTCGTGTGTGATATAAAAATATTTCAGCTAGAAAAATAATCATATTCTTCTATCAAAGAAACATAATAATGTGGGATCTTGTTATAAAATTTTAATTACAAGAAATAAAATGATGCAATCAAATTATAAATCAGATAAGTAATTTAGAAGATAAACTAATCTAAAATTTTACTTAAAAGTATAATGAGAGATAGACGGAGTAGCATGCACCAGCAACAACATGCAAGCTCTTCTCCCAAGAGTTTGATGGGCATGCACGCTTTTTAGGAAGTAGGGGCATGTGGCATTCGAGGCGTAGTCTCCTCTAAATAATGCAATTAAATATGCTATTATTTCGATGCGAGTGAAAAAATAGTACTAAATCTCACTACGCTTAGTGCAATACATTTGCATGTGACATTTTAGGGGCAAAATAGTATTTTCGTAGATGCTAGCGGAGGTCAATTGACAAAAATGGCAAAACAGAGAGAAACACAAATATCATAGTGTCTATGCATGTATCATGGTATGTTGTTTGAGTAGTGCTTGCCAATGCCAAATTGTAGACTCTGATTCACATTAAACCAACAAAAACCTTTAAAAGTGGAAGCAAATGGAAGAGAAGATCAAACATGGTACCTTTTGTATTGATTCCAATTGAAGAATATAAGTTGAAAACCTTCCCCCCTATAGTTGCATTTTTTTGGAGAGAGAAACACCAAGTTCAAATGGCACTGTCGGGGGGTGGGAGCTGTTTTATAGTGCATCATCCCGTGCGGTTCACCTAACGAACCGCACGGGATAATCATTATCCCGTGCGGGTTCTTAAGAGGACCGCACGGGATAAGCATTATCCCGTGCGGGTTCTTAAGCGGACCGCACGGGATAATCTTATCTCGTGCGGTCGGCTTAAGGAAGCCGCACGCGATAATGAGTTATCCCGTGCGGTCGGCTTAAGCCGACCGCACGGGATAACTTATTATCGCGTGCGGTTCAACAGCCAGCCCCCTCGGGACCGGTTTTTCCAGGCGCGGCCACTTATGGCCCGCCTGGAAATGGTTGGGGGCCTCGTCCAGAAAGCCCCTTTCTGTAGTAGTGCCGTTGGCTCCTCGGAGACCTATAGGAGTCAAGGAAGAATCAGACAAGCCAGCTATTACTACCTATTAGTCTGGCGACTCAAGGTAGTAATGATAAACTGTTTTGTAGTCAAAAACATATATCTAAGGGTACATACTTAGGGTTAGAATTGAAAAAAATGGAAAGAATATGAACAACATAGGATTTTCACATAAATGTAAGTGCAAAACAGAGGATTGTAAAACACAAAATGATTATTTGATTGAGCCGCAAAAAAAACGCATGAATCGAATAACAGAGATAAACTAAATAAAATTTCAATAGGTTGAAACTCTAGCTAACTTTAAAAGTAACTCCATATGATTGTCCATTTTATAAGAATTTAAAAGGAAATGAAATGTTTCTTTTTTTTTGCTAACGCGTAAAAGGATTGCACGTCAATTATATTAGAAGAACCAGAGTTTAAATTATACAACGCAATGGCCAAAAAAGGCTATTGCCGGGGGACAAGGAGAAAAAAACTATGAAGCTTTTTTTCAGAAAGTACGAAAAAAACTGAAACTCCTAAAATGATGGAGACAGAGGCGGAGAGCCCCACTATGCACCCATCAGGCTCCCAAAAGAAGCGGCACCAGCCAAGGACCAGAGATGGCCTTCCTGAAGGATGGGCTCCAGAACACCCGAAACCGATGAGAGCGAGGAATCGAAGACCTTAGAGTTTCGCTTCTTCCATAGTTGCCAGGATATCAGGAGGACTAGAGAGTCGAAGCTCTTATGAAGATACTCGGGAAGGCAGGCCCTGGAAGATGACCACCCGACTTGAAGAGAGCAGCCACGGAAAGCAGCGAACCCAGACCTTACAATATGATTCAATTCTCTGTTTTAAAGATCTTCATAGGATTTTTCTTAATAGGATTGAAATCCTTTAAAATTTTCTATGTTTTTCGTTTAAATCAAAGGAACCTTATTACATAATATATAATATATAGATTAATTTAATAGCATAATTTTAATAATAGGATAATTTTAATATTCTCAGATGCAAAGCCGCCTAAGAGTTAAAAAAAGGCAATGAATGGTTCATGCACCCTGTACAGTACAACGAACAAGGTACTATTTATTTTCTTGGCTCACGATTCCTAGGACACCGAAGTTTCATATCCTTTGCCTCAACAGTACACTGCATCTATTATCATTGAGCCTGATCAGTAGGGTGATGGCTGTGGCATTTTGGTCTCACTACTGTAGATCCAGCCAACGTAGATGGCCCCTCTGTGATGGCCTCCATGGCCTTTCACAGAGAAAGTGACCTCTCGATGAGTCGAAATAAATCCTGTTTGAGATTAGGATGTACGGCGTGTTCTGTTATAAATAAAGGGTCAATGGTGGTACGTCAAATTTTCGAACCTATAGAGACCCTACTATATAAGTTCGGAATATACACCCGTCACAAATGCCCCTCTATCTGTGAAGGGGTTGTGTCGTGCAATCCTCCTAAACCATAGCCAACCTACTGCAGCTGTGCAGCTGTAGCATGGTTGCAACCAACATCTACCGATTATAGGGCTATTATATAATCTAAAGTTGAATAGGTGAGAGAATACTAAAAGCAAAAAAAAAAGCATTTTGGCCTTAGCCGTATCTAATGCGTCGCACTCATGTTCTAGGGTTTAAGAAGGAGATAGGAGTAAGTGGCTTGGGTTGTGTAATATGCTGTATCGAGTCACCTTTTTATATAACATCTAAAGGATAATATTGTCATTTAGTCAGTACACTCTCTCTCCTTCATTAAAAAACAATAAGTAATATAATAACAGGCAAGAAGTACCAACGTAAATGAGCATAGAATAAAATAAAAATCAATATCCCCTGACAAAATAGTGTGAAACAAAATTGTTGTCTTGATTGGTTCCTGAGTGTTAGAGTAAATGGGAAGTATTGGATACAAATTGTGATAAAAGGGAAGCAATTCTATGATTTACCTATTGGCAATCATTCAGAGTCTACAATTTGGCATTGGCAAGCACTACTCAAACAACATACCATGATACATGCATAGACACTATGATATTTGTGTTTCTCTCTGTTTTGCCATTTTTGTCAATTGACCTCCGCTAGCATCTACGAAAATACTATTTTGCCCCTAAAATGTCACATGCAAATGTATTGCACTAAGCGTAGTGAGATTTAGTACTATTTTTTCACTCGCATCGAAATAATAGCATATTTAATTGCATTATTTAGAGGAGACTACGCCTCGAATGCCACATGCCCCTACTTCCTAAAAAGCGTGCATGCCCATCAAACTCTTGGGAGAAGAGCTTGCATGTTGTTGCTGGTGCATGCTACTCCGTCTATCTCTCATTATACTTTTAAGTAAAATTTTAGATTAGTTTATCTTCTAAATTACTTATCTGATTTATAATTTGATTGCATCATTTTATTTCTTGTAATTAAAATTTTATAACAAGATCCCACATTATTATGTTTCTTTGATAGAAGAATATGATTATTTTTCTAGCTGAAATATTTTTATATCACACACGAAACATTGAGTTGTACCTATTAAAACATCACAAAGACTTTCTAAAACATCAAAAGAATACCATGTGTAATATTTTCAAATGAATTAGCGAAATATTAGAAACATCCAAATAACATTGTATGCAACATTAAAAAAGATACTTAGCAATACAAAAACTTATAATGTACAAAAGAGTTAAACTCCTGTCACATGCGAAAAATCGAAATTCCATAGTTGAAATATATATTTTCATCTCAATATAATCATGCAATATTTTGTTATAAATATTTAATTATAACGAATATAATGATATAATCAGATCGTTGATCCGATAAATAATTTTGAAAAAACCATTTAAGATTTACCATTAAGCCTAATGCATGTAGCATGCAACATCTCATGAATGTATTGACTACTAGGTGGTAAAGGGAAAAAAAAGGAAAGAAACGTGGTCGCATTGTTGAATAAAATATCATGATTGATGTGACCTAGGCCCACCGGCCATCCTGTAAGTACAGTAGTGTTTGATATTTCCCCGGGCATTGAACTCTTGGGACGAAGCATTATCGGTATTATTTATAATTGATAATAAAAATGATAGCAGATATTGCAAAAAGGTTATTTTGCACATTTTGAGAAAAATTAAAGAGCTAACTGAGGTTATCTAGTAACAAAAGTAACAAAACATGGGGGAAACACATATATTTGTATATATGTAGAACTAGTGTTCATCAATGGCAAATCGTAGAATAATCACAACTAGTAGGGTGGTCCGCGCAATTATGCGGCTAGCACCTATACAAAGTTATCTAATTTTTGAACACATAATTTTTTAAAAAAAATATATTAAATAGTCATCTCATTGTCTTAGAATTTAAAAAAGTCAAATCTTATTATAATCGGGGTTTTTAATTTTATATTTCTCAAAGTTACACCAACCGCCACTCGATTACTCCTTTGCCACCCTTTTACTTGCTTGCCCTACCCACCACGGCTCCTAGTTCTATTTATCATCCTTGAAACCTTTAAAAATCAGACCTTATGTTTCTAGAGTTCATTATCTCGTTGGGTTTCCTTTTTATACATTTTAGAAGTCTTGTCAAACACCACCATCCTACTCCTTACGGCCCTGTCCAGTACCCCCCTCCTCTCTTATTGTTATTGGGATTTTAAAAATTAAACCTGATCATCTTTGGGTTCGATTTTTTACTTTCTAGAAGATCCATCAACCGTCGCAACCCTAACCCTTTTAACACATGCCTGCCACCCCTCTTATTTATCGTAATTGAGGTTCTAAAAATCGAACCTAATCATAATTGGGGTTCTGTTTTGTAGTTTTTTTTGATACCCCATCAAGTGCCACCACCCTACTCCTTTATAGTATGCCCATTGTCCCCCTCCCCCTCTTTATTGTTATTTGCCACTCCTCGGTTCGCTCTCCCATGGCACAACCGTCGTCTACTTACTCCTTTTTCGCTCATCCACTTGTTCGCATGCCTGGCCATCTCTCATCTTTATTGTTGTCGGTACCTTATGAAACTGAACTTTATAATTATTGGGTTCCTGTTTATAGTTTTTAGACACTGCTACTACCATTTTATTTTTTTTGTTACCCCTCAGCTCGCTCTCCTATGGCAACCACCACTCTCTGCTCCTTTGTCGCCTATCCATTCGTCAACCCGTGTCGCCTCTCTTCTTCGTTGTCGTCGGCTCCTAACAAAATCAAAACTCATTGTTGTCATGATTGCGTTAGAAGCCCCGTCAGCAGTTGCAGCCACTCATTTTTTTCATGTTGGGTCACCCTTATGCGACTGCCACTATTCATCACATGAGCAGCTCGCCCTCCCGCTGCCCTAGTAGGATGAACTTACGAAAACCTTTTCTAAAGTCCCATGTGACTTTTTAATTGTCTCTTCTGAAATTTATTTTATTTTTATTTTGAATTTTAATTAACCTCATTTTGTGTTCTAGATGATCCCTTATTTCAATATTTTTTATTTTTATTCCGAATTTTAGTTATTTCTAAATTATATTCCTACTGAAACTTTTATTTTTATTTTTCTAATTTTAAATTTTATTTTGAATTTTAATTAATCTCGTATTGTGTTTAACATGGATTGTTATTTTAATATTTATTTTTTCATTCTAAATTTCAGTTATTACTAAAAGGTATTCCTACTTTAACTCTCAATTTTATTTTCTACTTTCAAATTTTATTTTATTTTTTATTTTGAATTTTAATTAATCTCATGTTGTGTTTTACGTGGATTATTCTTTCAATATTTCTTTTTTTTATTCCGAATTTTAGTTGTTTGTAAATTATATTCCTACTTAATAAATTGTATTTCTACTTGGACTCTTCTTTTTTCCTGGTTAATGTGGTAATTTCTAGTGTCCGAAATGAGTTTTTATTACATTTGTATTTTGGATTTAAAAGGATTTTTTTCAAGAATATGCAAAAGAAATATAGAAACAATCTAGATCTGATGAAAATGCCCATATTCTTTTGCCAATTTTTAGTGTGCCTGTTCTTTATTTTGCCAATTGTTTGTTCCTTTTTATGCCTGGTATTTATTGGAAGATGCAAATCACTGTTAAAAACAATGCCAGAATTATATGCGAATGCGAAAGAACTATTTAACCGATGTCTCACATGAAACCTACTCTAGTTTTGTTTTCTTTTGCTAAGTTATGTCCCTTTAGTACAAATATAGAGTCCGGTGTCCTGATGCTACTGCTATACGCCATACTCAATCTGAGTTGTAACATACTAACATGTCCGTTTCTTTAATGCTTATGTGGAACAACCGTATGTTTCCAAAATTTTACTCATTAAATCTCAACCCTTGAGATCTAGAATTACTATGATTTAATGGTCAATATTTTATTCTTTTTCTTTGATTAATGTGAGAATTTTTAGCCTACACAGTGAACGTGATGTATTTTTTCAAAGCTGTCTTAATAATATAATAATAGATACTTTCATTGACAGCAGATAAACATAAACTTGTTATCCTTTGTAGAAATACGTATACATCCAGATATAGTTTTACAACTTAGTGTAGCACATGATATACAGATGTTCCGATTTAATGACCCTGCTTTGGGTGTGATCCAAACCAAGGTTATATGTGTACTTTCCATAGTTTCCTTATTCTTCCATCATGTATATATCATGTACGAGTTGGTCACCTTTGTAACCAACACCAAATTGCAAATCACCATGAACATGTATAATAAGCACGTTTAATGCCTTAATTAATTATGCTTAAACAATCGATCATCAGCTGCTGTTGACGACCCTGCAGCTGCGCCTGATCTGGCCGGCGGCTCCGGTGAGCGGGTTGATGTTCCCCATCTTTATCATGGCCGCGGCGAAGTCGGCGGCGAACAGCGCTGGGCTTGAGCTGTACTGCTGCACCAGCGCGTCCTGCGACCCGCCGTTGAAGAGCACCTGGTCGGAGTGGAGCAGGCCACGCCGGGCGAGCAGGTTGCGGTAGTAGGCGTTGTCGAACACGTTCTGCGTCAGCACGTCGAGCGGCGCCAGGTTGGAGTCGCCGGAGCCGGGCGCCGCGGGGCAGCTGCCGCGGCGGAGCGCGGCGAACGCCGGGTCGATGTTGGTGTCGTTGTAGATGCGGTCGCGGAAGTTGGCGCACTGCGAGAAGCCGATGGTGTGCGCGCCGGAGAGCGCCGTCATGTCGCGCGCGCTCAGGCCCTTGTTGCCGAAGCGCGCGATGAGCGTGGCGAGGTCGCTCGACGGCGCCGGCAGGTCGCTGTTCGCCTCGCTGAGGCTCGCCGTCGTCGAGTCCCGCCGGCCGAGCGGCACCGCCCAGCTCGGCCCGCCGAGCTGCACGTACGCGCAATGCTCGCCGCCGTCAGAATCTATAGAATCAATTCGAACATGTACGTGTGTGCCGGTGCATGTGTGGGCGCGCGCGCGGCGCGTACCAGGGCGGTGCTGTCGCGGGCGGCGAGGGCGGTGATGTCGGCGCAGGAGACGACGCCGGGGCAGACGAGCTCGACGTTTCGCTTGATCTGGTCGATGACGTCGTAGCCGCGGACGGAGTTGACGTTCGGGAACGCCGTCTTCTCGCCGACGAAGTTCGTCGCCGGCACGTCGTCGAGGAGGATGGAGGCGTCGCAGCCCTGGACGAAGCAGTCGTGGAAGAAGAGCCTGACGAGGGAGGCGCCCATCCGGCGCTCGGCGAGGAGCGCCCTGAGCACGGTGGCGCGCACGACGAGCTGCAGCGTCGGGCAGCTCGCCGCGTAGAACGTCGTCGACAGCTGCCCGTTGGCGGCGCCGGCGGACGAGAGGAGGAAGAAGGCCAGCAAGCAGCAATGCCAGCTACACCTCGAAGCCATGGCGATCTCACAATCTTAATTATCTATGAGCAATCAAGTGTTCTTGCTTAATCACTTGAGCTCTAGCTAAGCTAAGCTGAGCTAGCTCAGTAGCTTAGCTTACTTGATGTGTGGCTGGCACGAGCTAAGAAGTAACAATTGTGTTGCTATTTATAGTGTGGCTGAGGTTGCATGCATGCAAAAGGGTAGCTTTCGATGACGAAAATAGGGTCAAAGTTAGGCCGCTACACAAGTAGAAAAACACTCGAGAAGTTCAAAGACCTTTCTCCTCCTGTTGACAAAAGCAACACTCATATATGCAGCCAAATATACTTATCGTTTATGTATCACTCAGAAACAATGCACAATGAAAAGAAATTGTTTACATAACACAAATGTTGCTGTTGGCACTACTATTTAGAGACGTGCGCAATAGACCATGAGTACAGAGAAATTTACAAGGGAAAATTATATACTATCATTTTTAACTAACCAACATCGTACATTTTTGCAATCTTCTCATAGAAATTTGATGAGATTCACATATTTATCTTTGGTCTCTGTCTATTGAGCCTGTCCCAACGATGTATATACATGAATGTGGTTTGCGTAATAGGAAAAATGCAAGGATAACTTCATTAATATGTAACGATGAGACCACTAGGACTTCAATATAAATCCCTATGCATGGACACCAATATTTGTAATTGGTACTCTACCAAGTTATATGTGTTTCCCGACCCCAAAATACATTCATATGCATTTGTGCAAATCATAAAGTTCAAGTGTGGATTGTGGTCACAGGTAAAAACTGTAATCAGCCAACTAATTTGAATTAAGCTTCGTGTCTCATTCTTAGGTTTTATCTCGGCAAATCGTGGTTTTTAAAGTTATCTTTTCCTGTGATCACGTTCATGCATGTTGTGATCACGTATACCGATCGTATATAAATTTGCGGAAGAGATATGAGAGACGGATCGATGCCATTAAATAGCCGTGATGAGCACGTAGGCTAGACATGACAGGATCATATATCCAATGTGAATAAAATAGTAATATTCAAAACAGATTGACAGAATTTAAGATTGTTCGATCGGTAGCTTGGAATTAAACAACCTTTGCTATGTGCATCTATGCATATAGGCATGGGGCTATCGTCCGTCGATCATGCATGTTGGGCATATTAATTTTGGTATTTGAGATGTGCCCACCAGACCACATATGAGATATGAGCTGTAGCGTAATTAATCTTAACGGGTTGGGATCATCGCCATCTGTTATCGGAGTTGGAGGATAACCAAAGCAGATTCGACGATTAAAATCTATATACTAGATGACAACTCACGTTTTGCTACGAGATATATAGATTAATACATGTTAAATGTTATAGAAATAGACAATGACGGATCTACTATAAGGGTTATGGGGTCTCAAGTCTTCACTACTAACGTTGTAATCACGGGAGTTCCCATTAAATCTCTACTAAAATTTTTCGTCACACTTCCATTAGAAAATGGGGCTATAGTTTTGTATAGTATGTTCAGCCCCTCCTGTTAGTTTTTTTAATCCGCCCCTGAAAATAGGGATAATTTTATGTTGAAACATAGTTAAAATAATATAAGGAATAGCTGATGTAGTATAATCGCATTTTAAGTTTTACTATGTACTAATAATTCTCATACTTATATGCTAAACTTTTAGTATTTAGTGCGTTAATGTGATATGCTTGTATGTTAATCAATAATTGTTATGCTTACATTTTGAGTTTTAGAACATAATGGATAATGGGTTGTAACTTTATACATAGTATAAACTAGGTTTTAATTTTTGAAGGTTAGCAATTCCGTAGAAGGAAACCACCTTTGTTAATATATTGTTTTTTCAGTTCTGATCATTCAGTCGAGCAAGTACAAAATTCAGAGAGGAAAAAAAACGCACTGCATGCGTGGTCGAAATTATAAACTGCTATAGATCGAGGAGTTAATTTCCGGCACGATAACGCACTCCAACGGATCCATCAAATTTCGGGAGCTCTCGCGGCATTTTAGGGCTGGACGGACGAGCAGACACGAGCATGTGCCCGGCGACGACCACTTGACCACCCTAATTAATTTAACTGGAGTGCAGTTATACGGGCTTGATCGACCAACGAAACACTTAGCTTCTGACGTGATTCAGGCTGGAAAGTGTAGTTGTGCTGATGGTGATCGATTTTGTGTTTGGTCGTTGACATTTATTAATACAACACATGCATGCATAGTGAATAATTCCTACTCGCGCAATATGCGCAATAATTAATACTGCAAAGCACTTCGTTCTTCAGACTTTTAGGCGTAATAACTGAGCCCCAACTGAATTATATACGCACATATAGTCGTCGACGGCCATTGCACAGTGCCACAGTCCACCGAGTCCGAGCTACTAGCTAGCTAGCCAGCCAGATCAGTGACACTGACACAGCCAGAGAAGCATACATGCACCCAGATACTGGACATGGTTTTTCTACGTCTACTTTTTCCGTCTCATAAAAAACCAAATTTTTGGTATGAATACTTTTTTCGTCTCATAAAAAACCAAATTTTCGGTATGAATCTGGACATACAGGTTCATATCCAGAATTTAATTTTTTATAAGACGGAGGGAGTAGGTGTCGTGGCATCTGTTATTTGTATGAGACTCAAATAGTTTTAAAAAATAAAAAAATAGTAATATCAGTTGAGATGACATAAATCTATTGACAAACATGTAAGACTAAATTTGATCTACAAGAAACAAAAATAATAAAAGCAGGATAAAATTTGTTATTTTTATTTTTTCATGTGTGGATCTCATGTAGACTTACATGTTTGTATAGTATCTTATATTATCATAATTTATCTCATCAAATTTTATAAATTTTTTATACACTACATGCATATGCTTTGCCGCAAGTACTTCTTTTATATAAGTGAGTGTCCAAATTCATCTCTAGAACTGGGTTTTTCTTTGATAAAAAGAGTATTTATATATGTCATATACAGATAATAAAATATATGTACATATATATGTATACAGATATGCAGGTCCTACTCTCCGTCGTCAGAGCTAGTTGTCCTCTACCCCATCACTCGATCATCAAGTAGCTAGGGTTTTGTCCTCTAGTTCACGGCGGGCGGCCTTCTGCGAACGAACCGCGGCTATAGCAATTCTTGTACCATTTCCTGCTCTTTCGCCGGTCGGCTGGCCGCCGCCGATCGTCGCCTCGTTTCCTAGCTACTAGCAAATGCTATGCATGCCGCCTGCAAATTTGTCTGCACAAAATTGGGTCCGCACATGCCGTTGCAGATTAATCGTCGCTTCGACAATTTATTTGCATGTCACCTCGCTCTCGGTCAATCGTCGTCTCCTTCCGACTCCGATCGACGATGGTTGTCTAATTTTCTGTTGCTTTGCAGAGAGGTAGCTCTCCTTCCAGCTGGATGCCATGTCGACTAGCTCTAGCTAGCTAGCTAGGGACTACTATGAGTACTAGTTCATCTTGGGCATGTTCTAAAGTGAAGATTGGATTGGCTACTTCCGGATTTTGTTATCACTTTTTTAAACTATTAAACGATATTTTTTGCGTAAAAAAAATTATATAGAATTTCTTTAAAGAATCAAATACATTTATTTTTCATTTTTCTTAATAATTAATACTCATGTTTCTAGTTTTATGTGTGACTAATTAGTCATTCCTACTATTTGTTTATTAGAACACACCCAACTTCTTAATTTTTTATACTACCTTCATCTTAAAATACGACAACCTAATAATCGATTAGACACAAACTATTACTATGAATCTGAATCTGGACATGTTAAGTTATGTCTCTAGTACTAGCTTACTATGTATATTTAGGACAAAGAAAGTAGTCATGTATATATTGCTTTCATTTTTAAATGTACTCTCTAAGTCAAAAAAAATAAACTAACTTCTATACACATTAATAAGAACATCCTTGTAAAAAAAGTTAGTTTATTTTGGATGTAAGGAGTATAACATTGTTTGATTTCAAAATTTGTCAGTGTCTTATTAAAGAATATTATTTCAATATCATTTATTGTGATTTTAGATATTTTTACAACTATTTTGATATGACTCATATGTCTTATTATTAAAGGTACCATAAGCATGATTTAACTATATCATGCACATTTACACAAAATCTTATTCTCTCTGTTCCAAAATAATTTTATTTTTCATTATCTTATTTATCCCAAAATAACTTTATCTTTTAAATAATTATTTATGAAAGTGGAAGACAAATACAACGGGTTTTGTTAAAATGAAGGGTATTTAAATATTTTGCTTTTATATCGGTATTTGTAGGATAGATAAAAAGACAGTTATCTTGAGAGGGAGGTAAATAAGACAAATGCTGAAACGTTCGCTGCTACATAAATGATTTATTTAGGTGAACCCCTATAGGTTGCAAACAGATCGTAACTGTTCGCGTCTGTAAAAATCGACTTTTATTTTCACATACGGCTCCTTAAGAGACCCGAATACAAAAATTTATTTTCGCAGACGGGCCTCTTAAGAGGCAGCATGCAAAAATGAGCCTATTTTTGCATGCGGACCACTTAAGAGGCCTTACATGCGAGCTTTTTAAGTGGTCCGCATACAAAAATACGCTCTTTCTCCTCCACAGTTTTTTCTCCTCTCCTCTCTCTTTTTCGTCTCAACGCTTCAAAATTTTTCACCTCCTCTCCTCTCCTCTCCTCTCTCTCTTTCTTTCTCTTCCTCTCCTCTTCTCTCCTTCGAGCAGCATCGTGCGGCGGCAGGCAATGGCGACCTTGGACAGCGCCGCCGCCAACGAGGAGACGGCCAAGAGCGGGCAGTGGCTGGGACAACGACGACAAGGAGGCGGTCAGGAGCGACGCCACCGTTGCCAACGACGTGGCGGCCCGATTTGCCGCTGTCGCCAGCCCCGAGATGGTCGGATCCGTCGTCGACGGCCTCGCGATGGTCAGATCTATCGCCGTCGGCCGCATGGAAAGCTAGGGTTTCAAATTTGAGGTTTTTATTTTTTATTTTTGGATTTTTATTTTTGCTCGTGGACGACATAAGCACCCGCATGAGAAAATCGTTATTTTTACAAATTTTTTTGGACAGAAGGACGGTTCAACCACATGAAAAATTAGATTTTGACTACATAAAAAATAGTTTTTGTAGTAGTAGTTATTTTTAAAAGTCAGCACTGTTGTATATGCATATTAAAACGGATGGAGCTATGTAGTCTATCTGTCTAGCTTATCCGTTTAGTTTCTTGCCGCATATGTCGCCACAACGCAACAACAATGTTACTGTCTGGCTAGCTTGCTGTACGTGCACCTGTGCTAAATATACAGTATTATTACTTGCCTAACTAGAAGCGATTGTCCTAAGCCAAAGTCAAAGTCTCAAAATTTAAATTTCAAATCTAATTTTAAAATTGATTTTAAGATATTTTCAACGTAGTTTCATTTCATCATTGTCTCGTTAATTAAAAACACATATATGAAAGTTTTACCTATAAATTAATTTTTATTTTTTAATAAGCTGTTTTAGCTTATTAGAAAATATGGGCAACCGATAAGTCTCTAGCTATTTACATGTTGCATTTTTATACATACACCAATATATACGTATGTATCAAATGAATGCGTATATATCGAACTACTCTACCAGCTTTAAATACATATATTCATATTTTAAATATGTGGGAGGTGACTGTGCGTCGGCCTACATGACCGAATTTTATTCCTTTGCCACCCGCGTATATTCGATATGCCGTTGAATTTGCCAATTCCTTTATGTGACATTTTGTTTCGTAAAAAGAAGAAAAGCTTTGTCATCGATGCAATCACAATTCACAAACACAAAGTGACCCGGCATTAGGTGCAACAGTGCAACGCGGAAGGATGAAAACTGTCAGAGATACAATATCATTTTTTTAAAATGATTATTGGTCGGTCAAAAATTTACATATTTATCTATTTATTTAGTTATTTAATGTTGACTGCAATACAATGCTAAAAGAAATTAGAAAACTCAAATTTTATATTTAGCTAGCTAGGTCGATTAGGAATTTCGTCGCTGTTTTCATCCCTGTTTGTAGGCTTGTAGCAGCCTTGACCTTGAGCAGTTGAGCAGTGCATTCCTGGTGGGCCTAATCGTGGGCCTACTGGCCAACCTCCAATGGGCGTCAAACTGAAGAGCCGGCCCATCCTTTCCGCTACGGCTCGGCCTAAAATAATTCCGGCCCATAACTCAAGCCCGTCCCTTTAAGAGGACGCCGCTGCAGCCACTCTGTTCTAGGGCTTCTCCCTCTTTCTTCCTCCTGCGCCCTCCTCGAATCAGCGGCGAGCGGCGGCGGCGGCGGCTTGGTTGGGTCGCCTTGCTCCCTCGCTACTCGGATGCAACCCTCGCTGCATGCATCGCGATCTTGATTTGCTTCGCATGGAAGAGCGTTTCTTATTTTCTCCCCTTCCGGTTCTTTGATCTCCAGCGCTTCTCTGAATTCTCTGGTTCTTCTTGCTCGGTCAATTTATTTTGCTTTTTAAAATTGATTGGTTGCGTGATCAGCTGAGCTGTGGATGGACGCGATGTTGCAAACCGAGCTCGCTGTTGATTAATCTTGTCTCCCTCGGGCACGGTTGCTCGTGTGCTGGAGGGGCTCAGTGGAGCTCGGATATGAACCCTTCCATGGAGTTTGTCAGGCTTTCTGCGTCCTCCCTTGTACGCATGGAGTTTGGAATACTCTCCAACATTTCTTCATCCCTTGATTTCTATTTTTTTTTCCTTTCGAAATGTATTATTATATTGTGTGTTTGAGGAAGTAAGAACACTGCCTCGGGAGGAGCAGATCTTCAGGTTAACACTTTACTGAATGAGTTAGGTTTGTTAACATATTTGGTTTCAGCTAAATTTTATACAAAACCATACAAGTTCAATCGAATATTAGTACTTCGCAATGTTCTTTGTGCACGTTGTCGTTATCTTGATCAACAAATCTGATAACGTTAGAAGAAAATAATTTACACTTTTGCAAAAGAACTGAACGATGGATGTATGTCCGTGGACTGAGATAGGCATTCAGTTTCGGTATGCTGAATGTAAGGGCTCTTTAGTCTTAAAGAAAATGTAAGGGTTCTTTCTACCAGTTTCAACCCTATCGGATGTTAGTGTTACCAAATTTTTAGTACGATAACAAATTAAACATATTATTACCATTGTCACTCTATCAAAATTTGGCATTTTCAAAAGTTTCTACTCATACAAACACTATATAAGGCTACAAATTAAACACATCCAGTGTTACTAACATTTGGTAACGTAAAAATGTGCTAAAATTTGCTATTGCTAAATTTTATTAAGGATAATGTTGGCAATAAATAAACAAGCCCTAAGATGCTATGGTTAGTCTTAACCGATCGGTCGAGCAGACTTGATCCCATTTTAAGCGATTTTCGTTTCGAGCTGGACAAACAACACATCGCTCTCGCTTTTGGTGATCTGCACTCCTGCACGGCTTCGCTTTGCCTTCGGTGATCTGCAGCTCTGCACGTTTGTTTCTTGTCTGACTATTGCTAGTCAAGCAGCAGCATTTCAGCGCCGAATTTTATTTTAAGCCAGGCACCACTCTTTCTTTTCGTCCGTTGATTCGCGCCAACTTCTCGTTGCCCACAAATTGTACATGTGACATGTCCACCTGCAACTCTGATTGCAGCTCATATGTGGCCCAAAAAGACCATGAACATGGTTAATTAATAATCTAGGAAAACATTTGGCACTGCCTATGGCACGTTCTAAACAGCTAATGGAAGGTATGGATTATTCGTGCCATGTTTTCAGGAGTACTATTATTTCTCAAAAAACTTTTTATGTCAGTATTGCTTAGATAGTTTTTTGGTAAGCTGTCTGCTAGTGTTATATATTTATTCTACATACATGTCATTTAACAGAACAAATCCTTTGGAATCTTACAAATTTTAGACCGTTCGATAGCTTTAAGATTCGTGCCAACACCAAACCCATTCTTCCTCTCTCCCTAGTCCCTATCGTTCACGGCACAACTAGCCGCGAATCAATTGCGCAAATCACAATTGATTCTCGCCTCCTCTATCTCCACTACGCCATTGCCTAGCCTCAACAGTTGGCCAAACAGCACCGACGAGCACCCCTGCCGGCCTCCTCTCCCTTCCCCCACACCCTCCCCCTCCACTTTCCCAAGCTAGCAACAGCGAGTGCCCCTGCTCGCCAACTTCCCTGTCTTTGGCAGCTCCCTGCCGTTGGATCTATCACCACCGACCGACGCATCTTAACCACAAGCCCCAACTTTGCCCTCGTTGCCAACACTGGCCCACACCCTCCTCCATCCCCATGGCTCTGCACCACCACTACCTCGTCGTCTGCCCGTGTCCACCACCTACCGCAGGGCCACCGTCTCACATGGCCATATCTCTAAGCCCGACGATCTCCCCTCTTTTCCCGCTCTCCTCACCCCCACCACGACTTAGGTTTCTAAACTGTAACTCGTCGGACCGCCGTTGGTCACCAGAGTTGAAAGAGAAGAAGCTAGGATTACCAAAGCACAAATCACAAAGCAAATTTTAAGGTTAGAAATTTACAATATTTTGGACCTAATTTTTTGTCGAATATGATTTAGCAATTCCGATATTTAGTTCATTCATCGTTTTCTATGTCTATAATCTATCCATTCATCCAGTTAAAAACCTCTAAATTTTTATATTAAGCATGACTTTTTAACCTCTATTTTCTTCTATTAAGCATTGACTTCGATGTATGACAGTATGAGGTGGTGATGGATCAACTCAGTTCCATTCTAGAAACCAAAGAAAACCAATATACAATCGGCAGTCAATTCCCCCATCCTATTTCTCAACCCAAACATAATCTATCTAAAAAGTGATAATGCCCCAAGATCAAGAATGCATTTCAGTTTCAGACTTTAGGTACACCACAAAGAGCTGCGAAAATAATGGGGCCAGCACTGGGCATGTACAATACAAGTACTATATGTAGCGTATGCAGAGAGATGAAGTGGTGTGGAGTATGCCCGCATGTGTGGTTAAAAGTGGCGGGTGCATATCATACCGGGCGTGCATGCGCAAAACTGAAAGTATGTATACTTGCATATATGCTGCACCTTCTTCCCAATTGCTGCCAGATTGCATGCATGCCGACATCGAGCAATTCGTTTTCTTTTCTTTTCTTTTTCCCTCTCTTCATGCATCTTCCTCTTTTCAATACGCCGAGGATTGTCTTTCTAGGCGTGCACTAGTGCGTCCATGGAAGCACTATCTACTGTGCCTAGTATATACTAGTACAATAATGTGCTGCTACAGGAGATCCAACTCCAGCTACAACTGGTGGAGCGCTTTCATTCATATCTGCATGCATCTTCAGCTTAGCTCTTGTGATTTTTGAGCATATATTCAGGCATTTCCAGTGCTTGGGCAATTGGCAATTGGGATAGAAGGTGGTTGCTTGATGCTTGGCATCATAGCCCAGTGCCCCAATGGTGCCAGCCATGGTGGTGGTGGTGCTCATCGATTAGGAGAAAAGAAAATGGAAGAGAAAGGATAGTTGTTGTTGTTGCAAGTACCTGACAGGCAGCGCACAATGAGTACTGATGAGGCCATGATGCAGGTCCTGGATTGGCCAGTTCCTGCAAAATCAACATAGAAAAATGCAACATCAAACAACATAGTAGCGTCTCTCTGCAACAACAATCTGCATGCGAACTTGCAAAGGCAGGAGAGACGTGCTCACCTGCCATTATGCTACGAGACAAACTCAACAAGCAAGCAGGATCAGAGGATGGCTAGGTTAGGTTTAATTTTTTGGGTGAGGCAGCCACTAGATTTTCATTTCGATCGAAAAGGCGATGCATGATGCGGCGAGTGGCAACGACTGTTGGTGCCTGCCATCTGGCGCGGCACGGCGGCGACACAAGGGTGAGGCGGCGATCATTGTGGCGCTCCCCGGAGGGGGCAGCCCACGCATAATCCAAAATCCTCTCTTGATCTCATGTCACTAGCTAACCTAAGTTTTTAGTTTTTGGATTTGGACAGGACACCCCCCCTAGTGCTAGCGAGTGACCCCCTCTTTGGAGAAAAAGAAGGTTGCACGGCACTAGCTACATTTTGGAACATAGTCATCCCATTCATATGTTCAATATATAGGTGTCCGGCACAGATATGTGCCGTTTTCGACATGTAACTTGGGGATTAAAAAGTAGCACATACATTTGCATTGTTCTCGCCTTTGACAAGGTTTTAATTAAGTTGTTGCTAGGGCTTTGACGACTTAGGTCATAATATCAATGGATTCTAAAAAAAAAAAATGGCCAGACAACTGCATGGTGATCAATACAAAGAGTTAATCTTTATCCCACCGTGTTGCGGCATATGTAGCACATGTGTGAAGCTATTATATGGTTTTGTCTGATATCATGGATGTTTTGTCCTTTTAAAGCATTAATTACTGTGCGCATGAGAATCGATTAAAATATGAACATTATTGATTTTGTTTGTGATGTTAATATGGTATTTTAATAAAGCACTCGATGTGGGTTGTTTCAGTTGGGGTGACTCACCATCATGATGCCAAGAGGAAAATGCTTTGACCTGATTGGGGTTAATGATGGCTATTATTAAAGAGATAATAAGGTCTTGGTCAGAAGGGCTTAGTGGAAATGGGAAGCCAATGGATAAGGGTTATCTCAGAAGTGGGAGCTGTGCCCAAGTTTGGCTCTACAAATGTGGCCAAGAACGGCTATGTGCTATTCATTGTTTTTTCACTTTTCTTTTAGTTGACACGAGATCATGGGTTGTAGGGTAGTCTCATGGAAAGAGCTAATTAGTGTATGTCTTCATTTCATTGAACAATTTGGCATGTGCACTTATATGTAATCTTAACTTTATAACAAAATCAAATGGCATATATAACCTGTTGCACAACACACGCAACCCATCGATAAAGTATGGTCTTTTGACTGGTCATTGGATGAATATTACAGGTGACAGATGCAATAGCCATAATATGTCCAAGAATTGCATATATCTAATAAATTCTACTTTGAGTTAAGCCAATAATTATCCATATTAGCGACATTAAGATCCATAGCATATACAAATAAATTCTAATAGAGGGCTTGGGATATTTCAGTACTGGGCATATGTTGTGTGGTGTGTTTCTCTTGAGGTTGATAAACCGCCTATCAAAAATACACTATCAAATTCAGAAAGTATTTTTTACACCTAACTATATGCATGTGATTCAAATTATTGCATAGAAATTCGACCAAATTTCAGGTAAGAAATGAAACCCCAAAATTATTATCAGATACATATATCTCATAGGCTTCATGTATATTGTGACCTATTATTATTTTCTTTTGCATGAGCTTTATCATATTTCTTGAAACTAGAATGAAAACCCGAACGATGCGTGGGCATCTTATCTATTCTTTATACAAAAATGCTAAATGAAGTCATATCTCACTATATCCACTGTAATCGCAATAAAAGAAGAAAATTCTACACCATAAAATAGACCATTGACACTACTAAGTGATAAGATTGTCTCTTGGATTATATAAATGGTCAATATAAATGGTCACTCTGACCTAGTTAGATGTAAACTCGCCTATTAACACTACTTATTACTGTCTTAAAAGTTGGGACCTTTTTAATAGATGTAACTAGATCTCCACCAAAATAAGCCTAACATATCATCAAAACAAAATAAAATCATCTTCACTTCATACTAAGTGTATATGTTTCAGCTATGTGCAAATCTATATAAAAAATAGTGCTTCTACCAGCAGTTAATGAGATAACGCCATTAAAATTAGACTTGGATGCCCCTCTAACGGGCAAAACTGACCACGGCCGTTAATGTTTTCTTCTCTTATGCATTAAAACATGGATCCCGATTCCATGTAGTTGTGCTCCTCAATATCAGAGTGGAGCACAATTTTAATGCCTAGTTCACAATTGACATACTCAGAAGATTACATCGTAAGTAGATCAGTTGAGCCATATTGTCAATGGTGGACTTCCATTGGTCAACTCAGCCATATGCATGCTCTCATGGCACTTGTGATAGCATAGCAAGCTCTCTTGTCCATGGTCCCACTACTATAGAACTCATCTTTTATCCAATGTCCCATACACACAGATATCTCATATGGATTAAGAACCGGTACTAAAGCTCTTTAGTACCGGTTCTAAAAACTCAAGTCCTTAGAAACATCTTTAGTTTCAGTTCGTGTTATCAACCGGTATTAAGGATGTATCTTTAGTATCGGTTGGTAGCACCAATTGAGACTAATGCTGATGGATCTTTAGTCCCGGTTAATGTTACCAACCGGTACTAAAGATGTATTTTTAAGTACCAGTTGGTAACACCAATCCATACTAAAGATATTTTTAATATCGGTTGGTAACACACCAACCGGGACTAAAAATGTCTCCAGAGTTAGTTCAAAACGAAAGCATCTCTATTCAAGTTAGATGTGTAGAGTAGGTGGGATGATAATGCGTGTGAGGGCTGAGGTGAGAGATCTTGAGTTTGAATTTCACATTCTACATATTTTTTTGACTTGATATGCATCATTAGTACCGGTTCTTTCAATCGGTATTAAAGATCTTGTCTCGATTTGCTGGAAAGATGATTTGGTATGCATTTTTAGTATTGATTCTTTCAATCGATAGTAAAGATCGAGATCTTTAGTCTCGATTTGCTGGAAAGATCTCGATTTACTGATCAAGGTTGCTATAATCGAGATTAATAAGGTTTTTAACCAGTATTAAAGATGATTTCTTTACTAATGTATGTGCCCTTTTGGAAAGGACATAATATGAAGGTGATGAAAATATATGAAGGATTGTATATGAAGCGGCCTGAGAGCGTTTGTAAGAAGTTTAATAAAATTTTAATATATAATAGATAAAAATATATGTATATATGATTGATTGATTGTACTTAAAAGAGACGGTCTGTTTTCCACGATACTCTCCTTACATACTCCCTCCGTGTTTTATTTAGAACTAACCAACCTTAAATGGAAGGAGGTAGTATATGTATCTACACCTGGAGATAGATAAATTAAAGATGAAGAGCTAGTAGGAACGTAGTGGATCCTTTTGCATGCATGTGTATACATGGTGATCTGTTAATTAATCGAAAGGAAAAACCACAAGTTGGGAGTGGATGGGGTTGTGTGCACGTTCCATTCGCAGGGACGCAGCGGTGCAGCACTCGATCTGGTGGTGGCTGCTGGGTGGTGCTTCTGCTATGCGCCCGCGCGCGTGCTCGAGTGCTGAAACACCCGCACTCTCGCCGCGATCGACTTGGATTAATGACACAACACTGCACGCGCGGAGGCTCATCTATCCACCCGGTGATACTCTGCGACCTGCCCTGCATGTGTTCCCTGCTGTCACGTGAAAGAAATATACTACACCTTGGCTGCTCATACTCCCTCTTATCATAAATACTTAACATTTAGGGTAAAACTACGTCAAACTTTATAGATTTTGTCTGTTAATTCTATGTACTGAAGGGTCATCCAACTTATTTAGATATATCATATAGGTTGTTTTACTTTGAAAATACACATTTAGATCATTAATGTAAGTTAAGTGGGTCATTTGTCAATCTAACTATTTACACGAACATACCTTGGACACATGACATGTCACATAGGATTAAAAAAATTACATCTAAAAATATGTAGAAAACTTTATGTATTTTTTTCTTTCTCACAGCGCTACCAATTGGCAACACACGAAAATCATTTCACTTGTGCCTATTTTGACGAGTTCTAGCTCTCAGTCCTCTATCATTTGCTATCAAACACTAGCAGTTGTCATTTTCACCATGTTTTTGTTCAACTCAATTTATTGCTAGGTCTACATATTTCAAGAAGTAACTTTTTCAATCCTAGGTGACATGCCATGTGTAAGGTATACTCACATAAATAGTTAGATGAGCATATAATTAACTCACTTATCTCACATTAGTGAACGAAATGTGCATTTTAAAAGTAAAGGTGACCTATATGACATACCTAAACAAGTTTAATGACCCTTCATGCATTTTTACTCTAAGAATAAATTACAAAATTTAGTTAGTTTATGATATCGTGGAACTTGACTCCCATGTCGCTCTCTAGAGAGGGACTTAGGAGGCAGCTGCCCCTAAGCTCCCGTGCTCTATCCCAAGACCTCCACGACTTGCCATTTCTAGCGATGGGTGATGGCGTCATACACCCTCCTTCATCTTCACCTTAATTATTTCTCTTTCCTCCTCCCTTTCCCTTTTCCTTCCTCTTTCTTTTTCTGGATCTAGAATCGAGTAGGGCGTTAGCGGTCGAAGTGCAATTCGTTGCACAAGGGCTTCCTAACAAAGCTGCGTAAAAAGGTTGGACAAACGATGGTTGTTCGACGACAATGACAGTACTACGCGGCATCACTAAAACGCTCTGTGAAGGATAGGACCAGGTGGTGGTATGAGCTAGTGGGATGACACTCTGTGCCAGGGTTGTTTCCGCTCTTCGCTCATTCCACTTTTTTCATGGAGCTCCTCCTCTTCTAAGGTTGGTCTACTTCTAGATCCGGATGTGGGGAGCTCCGTGGCGTGGTGCAGTGGTGGATGTGAACTTGGACAACAATAGTCAAACATTTATGTCAGTGGTTTAGTGACTAGTGGCTAGGAACAAACCTGATCCTAGTGCACCAATAGTGTCAAGCGGTGTGGCTACACAACGACTAGTAAGGAGTATGTTGTTTCGTTCTATGGTTGTGCATGGTTGCAAATGATGCCTTGTGATGGGTGTGACATGCTACGAGGAGTCAGAACTGTTGCATTGGTTGTTAAGCTTGGCAACAATGATATTTGTGAAGCCGATATTTTTGTGGTGATGTCGAAGCTGTGGTCGTGGCTGCTAGTGGTCTTGTGGTGTGGTGTTGACGGTGTGGCCATGTTAGCCAGCATTGGGTGTGAGGCAAAATTGGTGGCTTTCCTCATGGGTTTGGTGGTGGGGTAGGCGCCTTGGGTAGTGATGATGATTTTCTTGGGCACTATTCATCTCGTTGGACACGTTGCTGTGGTGTTTTTGTCTTCTTCCGACTTAGGGGAGTTCTTAGGGTGCGTATCTAGACCTATTTTAAATCATATGATGTTATTGTTCTGTTGGAGTTTTCTTCTTAGAGGTATCACCTTGGAGTTTTCTCCTATCCCGATTCGCTTGCTTAGGACATTCGGTGATGTGCAGGAGCAACAGAGACATCTTTCGATGGAGTTGGTGTTTCCGTTTGTTGGTGTAGGTTTTCATTAATTAATCATGCTAGTAGGTTTTTTTATCTGGTTTTCCTTATAAACTCTATAGTAAAATGTAGGAACTTTTTGCCTTTTTATAAAAGGTTCTTGGATAAAGATAAGTACTTTCAAGGCAAATCTGTGCATAATGTTTTTGTTTTATGAAAAGTAAGCATCTGAGAAGTTATTGATGGTCAAAGCTTGAAAAGTTTAACCGAATCATTTCCTGAACATCAAATATTTACGACCAAGGAGATCGATCACTAGTTAACAAAAGTTAAGAAACAATTTGAGTATATACCATTCTAGTATCTTAATAACCAAGACAATCTTTCGTCTAATGTTAATGCCATAATGTACTACAACGTAGCTAAGGAGCTCTTCAGTTAATCCGAGATGCAGAAGCTGAAGCTGGTCAGGTCAGAAAAGAAGCTCTATGGCTACTGAACCTAAGCTAGGAGGATTTGGAGGCAGAGGATCTGATCACTGCCGTCGCCATCATGCCGCATGCGACTCCTGCATTTGTTTTTGTCATCACTGTGCTTCCCCAGCCGGATTTGTTTTGTCGCCTCCTGTCCGCTTCCTCCACAGCAGCTTGCCGCTCGCCTTGCATTGCATTGCCCCTATATATATGAACCATTGCGCCTCACTGCCACATATCGCCATCTCTGCTATAGATAGCGAATGCAAGTGCAAGTGCAGAGGGAGATCGAGCTAGCCTGACTACACTTGCATATATTGCATTTGCCTCTCGATCTGATCTAGCTATATATAGCTGCTGCTGTTCGTTAGCCTGAGAGAGCGGCAGGCAAGATGGTTGGGGCCGTGCAGGAAGGCATAGTGCGTGAGATGAACGGAGGATTCGAGGTTATGAGCGGGTATGACAGGTCGTCCATGGCGCCGAAGCAGCAGCAGAGGGAGGAGGAGAGCAAGTGGTACGAGGAGGAGATCGACGACGACCTCAAGCTCTGCTACGCTCTCAACAGGTAAATTAATTTGTACTTGTATATTAGTAATTATTACTATCATGCATGCATCACAAAGAGTTTGTGTACTTATCGTTGTCTGTCAAAATAAAGCAAGAAATTTCAGGTAGAGGCCCCAGGACAATGTCTACAAATGTAGAAACTTAATGCATATTTAATCGGAGCACTAAATTAAATTCAGTAATTAACGAGATATATATATAGGTGTCTCTTTCAATCTATGCATATGCTTTGTTGCCATGTGAGAGATGATGTGCTTTGCTTCATTTTCTGGTGATGTGAAAGTGTGTTGCATCGGGGAGCAAGCAAGTACCAGGAGATCGCTCTCATTGATACAAAGCATTTTGGCAAGGTATCTGTCCATTTCTGCCTCTGTTTTTTCTTTTAGAAAAAAGAATCACAGTAGTCCTAAATATCATTACTATTCTTGTCTTATACCACCTACTTGTGTGGTGTAATTTAGTACTCCCTTCATTCTAAAATATGTTAACCTAATACTACATTAGACATAATATATTTCAGCACTAGTTTGCTATATTTTAAGATAGAGAGAATATGTAACTAGAAAATTGATATGACACCTTTTTTCTACTAGGCTCTGATAATCGACGGGAAGATGCAAAGCACAGAGGTGGACGAGTTCATCTACCACGAGTCCCTCATACACCCTCCCCTCCTCTTTCATCCAAAGTACGTTAAATTATCGTTGCGCAATTAATGATTCCAGCTACTTTCTTCATTTCGAAATATAGCACCCGCTACTTACGATTGTAATCCAATACTAGTTCAGGTTCTTTAGGCATGTATATAATGAAATGAATTCTGATCACTTGAGGGGGTGTACCTGTAGTCCAAAAACAGTGTTCATCATGGGAGGCGGCGAGGGGTCCGCGGCGAGGGAGGTGCTCCGACACAACACCGTCCACAGGGTCGTCATGTGCGACATCGACCAGGTACTTGATGATCGATCTAGATTGCACCGTTCATATATACTCTCTCCGTTTCATATTATAAATCATTTGAAATTTTCTTCAAGTCAAACTTCTTTAAGTTTGATCAAGTTTTGATAACATAACATATTATCAAAACGTATTCAATGTTATATTTAATGAATATAATTTGGTATTGTAGATGTTGTTAAATTTTTTTATAAATTTAGTCAAATATAAAAAGGTTTGATAAAAAAATTAAAATGACTTATGATATGAAACGGTGAGAGTAGTAGATTCTTAAATTAAACTGTGTTTTCTGTCTGAATGAACGCATATGCGTGCGTGCGTGATGATAATTATATTAAGCAGGAGGTGGTGGACTTCTGCCGGACGTACCTGACCGTCAACTGGGACGCCTTCGCCAGCGACAAGCTCTGCCTCATCATCAACGACGCCAGGTATGTACCAAATCATATACAGGAGGTGGTCAGGTGGTGGCCTAAATTAATTGAGTTTTAATTATTATAAAATTAGAAAATATATTTATCTGATATTTAATTTTGAAATAACTACTATGTAAAAAGTTTTTTTTTTCACAAAATATACTTTCTCCGTTCAAATTATAGGACACCTTTTTTTGAAAAATCAAACTTGTAGCTTTTGACTACTAATCATATTAACCATATCTAAGTATTATGCATGTTATATTATTAGATTTATATTTTAAAGTATTCTTGGGTGATACTAATTTCATTGAAAATATACCATGAAATAAATTATTGGTCAAAATATGTTATTGGAGATCGTGTAAAAAAATATAATTTAAGACGAAAGAAGTAGCATTTAGCAATTTAAAAGTGTGTTAACGGAAATCAAGATAAATCTATATCTTAATCAGAAAACAAACACAACCATAGTAACGCTGCAAACTGAAAATGAATCAGCATCATGTGTATATGCTTTCTTGATTGGTGTGTGCTATATGCATTTGCATGCAGGGCGGAGCTGGAGAAGAGCAGGGAGAAGTTCGACGTGATAGTGGGAGACTTGGCTGACCCAGTGGAGGGGGGCCCCTGCTACCAGCTCTACACCAAGTCATTCTACCAACACATCGTCAAGCCCAAGCTCAACGACCGCGGTGTCTTCGTCACACAGGTACGTACTATGATTCTTCATCAACTCTTTGCCTAGCTACTGGACTGAACTCTGAACTTCTCTGAATTTTTAGCGTTTTTACGTACTGACAGTTGTTTTGGCTGTTGACAGGCAGGGCCAGCCGGCGTTCTAACCCACAAGGAGGTCTTCTCCTCCATCCACAACACCCTCAGGAATGTCTTCAAGTGTGAGTAGCCTGGCAATTAAAACTCCCTTAATTTTTTTTGCCATATGCATGTGGTGATTTTATTGTTATGATCCTGATGATGCATTTGTTAATCATCATATCACAGATGTGAAAGCATACACTGCTCATGTGCCATCCTTTGCTGACACCTGGGGCTGGGTCATGGTATGTAGCTAGCCACCTTATTATTACAATGTTTCAGACTGAAAAGTTCAGTTTCCTTTCTTTTTTTTTAGATGGTTTTCCTTTCTGCTAGCATCAATTAATTAATCTGTTGCTATTCTTCCTTCATATTATTCCTTTTGTATGTAGGCATCAGATTATCCATTTAGCCTGAATGCTCAGCAAATCAATGAGAGGATCAAGGAGAGGATAGATGGGGAGCTGGTGTACTTGAGTGGGGAGTCCCTCATTTCCTCTACCATATTGAACAAGAGCGTTTACCAGTCGTAAGTAACAACTCCCTCCGTTTCATATCACAAGTCGTTTGACTTTTTTATTAGTTAAAGTTTTTTAGATTTGATTAAATTTATTAAAAAATTAGCAACATTTACAATACGAAATTAGTTTCATTAAATTTAATATTAAATATATTAAATGTTACTATATTTTTTTAAACTAGATCAAACTTGAAAAGTTTAACTAAGAAAAAAGTCAAACAACTTATAATATAAAACGGAGAGAGAGAGTATCAGTAAAATCATTGTAATTGTAAAAACTACTAGTTTTCAGCAACATGTGAAAGATTTGCGTGACATCGATGTGTAAGTGAAAAGATATTCAGAACATGCATTGCACTGACTGAGCTTTAATTTACTCAGGCTGTTGAATGAAACGCATGTGTACACGGAGGATGATGCAAGGTTCATCTATGGACATGGAAGGGCACGTTGTGCTTGAATCCCATATAAGAGTATCTTGCTTACACGCATAAACACCTGAGCAAAATGGTGATTAATTAGTATGAGAAAATTAAGAGATCGAGATGCACAAGTGTGGATAGCAAGCCCATGAAATTGATCAATTAGCTACTAGATCTCCAGATCAACCGATCGAGAACAGAAAAAAGAACAAGTGATCGATGCAACTTTGTGAAAGTCTTTCGCCTTTATTTTCCTACTAGTACGATTCGAAGAAAGAAAAAGAACGCGAATGGAATAAAACTATATAATGCTCTCCGTGGATGTGCATGTTTCACTCTTTGTTCAGCGTAAATGAATAGCTCTCTTGGCAAGCACATCGCATATACTTCTCATGTCTTATATAACATTTAATCATTCGTCTTATAAAAAAATTATATAAATATTATTTATTTTTTTACTTATTTTATATATCATAAAAAACTATAATATTAACTTACACTTTAATATATTTATACTAAACTTTCAAATAAAATGAATAATCCAACGTTATAAAAAAATCAATGACACTTTTGGGAGAAGAAATGACTTTGGAGATTGAACTTGTCCGGTAGGCTGTATAAGAAGTGTACCAGAGGGTAGGAAAAGATTGAAAAGACCTTGACACGTTAACACACATGTACTTAGGTTGTGCTCGGTTCAGCAGGGCAGTAGCACGAAGAGAGAAAAATCACGCGCATACTTCTCTAATTGTTAAACGGTGTTTTATTAAAAAAAACTCTACAGGAAAATTGCTTTTAAAATTAAATTAATTTATTTTTTAAGTTTAAAATAATTAATACATAATTAATCATGCAGTAATTGCTTACTTGTTTTGTGTATCTTCGCAATCTTCTACTCTTTCCTTCTCTCGAACACACCCTTACGCACCCTACCTGAATACAATGCGTGTATAATAACGTTGCATTTGAAGCTAAACTAGATAAATCTAAAGTCTTTTTAATAATTTATACACCATGAAGGAAATGCAAAAACTTATTTACAGTGTAATGGAGCTGGACAAACTTTTCTTTAAGAGAAGAGAACAACTATTTTTTTCAGGGAAACGATAGTATCAAACTGCACTAGCTAGTCAATGGGCGCTCCTCTTAAAACAAGCTAGTCAATGGGCTGGAAAATAAGTAAATACTGGACCCATATGGCCATATACTGAGGCAAGAAAGGAAGAAGTTCATTTTGAGTCCCTTATAATAAAGGTCAAATTTGATTAGTATTCCTCAACCGTAAAATTGGATATATCGACCTCTCTATATATTAAAATCGTGCAATGACTACTTCATCTGTTTTGTTTTGAAGATGTTTTGGCTGACGTGACGTTCCATATGACAGTCCAATCATCAAACAAATTAAAAAATAGACATAAGTCCCACATGTAAGTCACTACCTATCTTCTTCCTCTACCATTTCCCTCCCTCCTCTCTCTCTCGATAGCACCTTACCACCCATGTACAGGAGTTCGGCGAGCCGTTCCGCTTCGGTCTGAAGACCGGCTCCAAGCTAGAGCTGCTGCTTGCTATGGGCTGCCTCGCCACGCGCGGCAACCCGGACACCCTTCTTAGCTGGAGATGATGGGCGCGTGACCCTCTTGCGGTCACAGACGACGTGGCTGATGTCGCGGCCAACACGGCCGCCGCGTGCTCCTCCAAGCTGTATATGCCACGGACATGTCGGTCTGCGCCGAGTGAGTCCCGCCGTAGTTAATGCTGAGGCGGCCATCAACGTTGTCAATGGCGCGCTTGGCTGCGTACGTCCAAGCGCGGGCGAGCTCGCAGTGCGTCGTGGCCTCGCCAACGCC
Source organism: Oryza officinalis (assembly GCA_008326285.1). Classification (NCBI taxonomy): domain Eukaryota; kingdom Viridiplantae; phylum Streptophyta; class Magnoliopsida; order Poales; family Poaceae; genus Oryza; species Oryza officinalis. Next base: position 12,648,867 of record BDMV01000002.1, on the reverse strand, counting down.
ATCAGCGAGAAGAGCAGTGTTCGATGTGGAAATTAAATGCAGGAGCTGGAGGCAGTCAAGCATCTCTACCAAGGGTCTTGAGCTTGGACACGACGGAGAGAATCTGCGCTGCGTTCAGGCCGAACATGCCCTTCTCTCCCCCGACGTGGAGCCGAAGTGCGCGTCGTGCTTGGTGCTCATATCACAAGGCATTGATCACACATGCATAGAGATGGTAACAGGTACATACTCATCGGGTTTCCTTGTCCCATATCCATACCCACGATATCTAAATATTCCTGTTTAAATACCCACACCCATCACGGGTACAAAATTGTCCCCATACCCATACCCGTGCAGGTAACGGGTATCCAACGGGTACTCATATCCATTTAATTGAATTGTATTACTTATAGTTTTATACTATAATTAATCATATTAGAACTGTAAACCATCGATATTTTCTCCGACAACAATGCTATTAACATTAGCGTTCAAAGGCGAGTAAAAAAACTCTACAACCACATTACATAATCAATAAATCAAATACTAATTTCATATAACTAGACTAGAACAATGCTTAAGAGAAAAAAGATGTTTTATGCTATGATTTGGTAGTCGTTGGGACTTATGTTACTCATAGTTTTAGACTTAATCTACGGGTTTTTTCACCCACGAGTTGGTGGGTATGGGTGGATAAAGAACAGACCCATACCCGCGTACCCAACGGGTAAGAGTTTTTGCCCGTTAGTAGACCCATGGGTATAAGAGTTAGAACATGATTAGCTCCTAATAGAGTAAAAACCCATTGGGTATCGGGTCGCGGGTCCCCATTGTCATCTCTACCCATGCAGCTCCAGGAAGAACGAAACCGATTGTAAGTTTTGGCAGAAATATTGAGATGAGCAAACCGCAAAGAGGCAATAGATTTTATGTGGGGCCATAAGCTGCCAACCATTTGCACCCTGATCAACAATATTATCCTTAAAATAATTGAGGGAATTGTTTCGCACCATTCTAATAGTTGAATAAATCAATATATCCAGTTTTATAGTTGAGAGACGAGAATTAGATTTAACTTATATTCAAAATGAACTTTTTCTAGGCAAGAAACTCCCTGACGGGGCCAAAATCTTCCGGCCCATGGACAAGAACCAACCTATTCTCTTCATCCCAAAATATAAAGAATTTTAGATGAATGTGACATATTCTATTACTATAAATCTGAATATGTTTTTTATTCAAATTTATAGTATTAGGATATGTCACATTTATTCAAAACCTTTTATATTTTGACACGAAAGGAACATATTTATCCAGCCGCGTACTCATCACTTCACGCGGTTTCCCTTCCCGTGGCCGACCGACCTCAACTCCTCCCGCCGCCCAGCCGCCGCAACCGCGACGCCGCGCGATGCGACGACACAACCACGACGTGTGGTGTCTCCTTGATGCCATGCAGATGCAGTCCCCCAGTACACGCCGCCGACATTACCTTACCTGTCCGCGAGCTGCAACGCACGAACCTGTAGTAGTACGTGTTTAATTGCGGAGCCAAGCTTTGGCCCCCACGCGACCGACGCGTCCCGATCAAAAGTTGATCGAAAGTACAACCATCTGTTACGCCAGGTGCATGAAAAAAATCGACAGAACAAAATAAATTTACGTACAAATCTAATCCATGATGAATTATATGTTTGCTGAATGTTCATATTTTGCTATAGATAAAGAAGACATATTATAATATGTCATAGGTAAAATATATATTTTATAAAATATGTTATCACCTATTTAAATATATGACATTTATCGGTTTGAATCAAATGTTAAAATGTTCTATAATATCAAAAAATATTTACTCCTTTCTTTTTATATTATAAGTCATTTTGATTTTTAACCTAGTCAATTTTTTTAAAACTTGATCAAACTAATAGAAAAATTTAGCAACATCTAAAACATCAAATTAGTTTCACTGAATCTAACGTTGAATATATTTTAATAATATATTTGTTTTGGGTTAGAAATGTTATTATATTTTTTAATAAACTTGATTAAACTTAAAAAAATTTTAAAAAAGTTTGACCAAAAGTCAAAACAACTTATAATATGAAACGAAGATATTAAGATAATTTGAATAAACTACTGTAATATCAGAAAATATCATGAGTATAAATAATAGTGGTGGATGGCAAGTGCACCGTCATCATCACTAAAATTTAAAAGTAGCATAGATATGATGCTTTAATTTAATTTAATTTTATGGTTGCTTACATGTGTAAATCGTAATCATGTCCTATGGTATACTGTTTAGTTACATGCTAATGAACTTTGTTGCTGCTGTGCTGGCTGTAGTGTAGTGTAGTGTGACATGTCTAGTTGGGCTTCCGGCAGTTGAGCCTGACCTCCACCGGCGTCCCGGCGGCCGGCGCTAGGTTCCCCATCTTCACCATCGCCTTGGCGAAGTCCCTCGCGAACTCCGCCGCGTTGCCGGCGTACTTCCGCACCAGCGCGTCCTGCGACGACGACCTGCCGCCGCCGGCGAACAGCTCCTGGTCCGAGTGCAGCAGCCCGCGCTGCTTCGTCAGCTCGCGGAAGTAGCCGTTGTCGAACACGTCGGGCGTCTCGGCGTCCAGCGGCGCGAGGTTGCCGTCGCCGCCGGTGCCCGCCGGGCACAGACGCCGTAGCTGGGCGGCGAAGGTGGCGTTCACGTTGGCGTCGCCGCCGTTGACGCGGCCGCGGAACGTGGCGCACCGGGCTCGCCCCACCGTGTGCGCGCCAGACAGCGCCGTCATGTCGCGCGCCGAGAGGCCCTTGGCGGCGAACGTGGCGAGCAGCGAGGGGAGGCTGGACCCGGGCCCGGGGAGGTTGGCGTTGGCCGCGGCCTGGCTCGCCGTGCGTGCGTCCTTCCGTCCCAGCCTGACGGCCCACGTCGGCCCGCCGAGGAGCGCCACGGCGTCGCGCGCGGCGAGCGCGAGCACGTCGGCGCACGACACGGTGGCGCGGCACGCCGCCTCCACCCGCGCCTTCGCCGCGTCCACCACCTCGAACCCGCGCGCCGAGCCGGCGTTCGCGCCGGCGCCTTTCTCCCCGATGAAGCCCGGCGGCGCGTCGTCGAGCAGGACGGAACCGTCGCAGCCGTTGACGAAGCAGTCGTGGAAGAAGAGCCTGAGCACGGACGCGCCCATGCGCCGGTCCGCCGCCACCGCCTGCGCCATCACCGATCGCACGACAGACTCCACGGCGGGGCACGTCTTAGCATAATACTTCGTCGACAAACCCTCCGCCACGCCGCCGCCGCCATGGCAGGAGACGGCGACGAGCATAACGGCACCGAGCAAGAAGGCCCTTCCCGAAGCAGACATTGCCGCCATTGTCGCGGAATCTCGTAGGTTGCAGAGAACTTGGCGTGTCGCGGGTGGCGGCGGCGATGGAGGTGGTGGTATTTGTAGTGGCGGGNGGGAAAGCATTTATTGTAGGGGAGATGGGAGGAGGGAGGGAGGCAGCTGGCTGTGGCCGCGGTCGGTTGACCGCACGCGGAATGGGTCGCGTCGTGGGCTGCTGCTCGATCGGTTCATCCATCCATCGATCTGGCGTCCGACGCGAGCCACCTGCTGACCGACATCACACTTGGGTTTGGGACGTGACGAGCTGAGCTGAGCTAAGGGAAAGGAGTGGTGGTGTTCTCTTTGCTTCTACTCCATTTCTGGCTCTACCTGCTCTTGTCGTAGTAGTAAGAAGTTAGCAATAGTGATGCTGTTGCGTTTTCCATGTGGCGACTCAAGTGTAGGTTCGAGAGAACACATGCCGTGTGCTAGTGCCACCACAACTAATCAACTATATAAGAGCATCTATAACATCCTCTTCAAATATAACTCTCCAAATATACATTTCATCAGCTTGCCAAAAAATTAGAGAGTCAAATTTATCTTTCATTCCAATAGCTTTTCTATTACCTGTCCAATCTGACAGTAGATCCCACATATCAGTCTCTATGTGTTTTTTCTTTCTTTTCTCCCCACCCACTCCACCCATCTGTCTCCGTGCTTGGGCAAGCACAGCGGTGGTGACAGACGCTGAGGTGACGACAAGAAAGAGGGGTGAAGGCAACACCAACAAGCTGATCGTTTGTGCTGTTATTGGTAGACGGGCCATCCTACCAAGTGGCCACCTCCTCGTCTCCACCTGCAGGGTCGCCGGCTTTGGCGCCCTGCGTTGGCCGCTACTCCGTCGTCGCCTTCTGCTCCGCGTTTGGATATGGGCACCGCATCGACGAGCAGGGGAGGCGGACGTGCGGAGAAGGAGGGGCAGTCGACGGCCGATGCTAGAGGTGAGCTAGTCTGTGCTGTAGGTGAGCCGATCGACGACAATGGAAGATTTTGGAGGAGAGAGAGAATGAATTGGGAAGGGAGACATGTGAATTGTGAAGGAGGGGGATGGAGTGTGGGGCACACCATTGGCCAGCGGATGTGACTTCCTAGATTTGGCCAGTCGGTTGGAGAATCTGTAGGAGGTTTTTTTTTTCCCTATACTTTCTAAAATTTGGTTTAGAGAGGGGGCTTGAATATGGTCATGGCATCGTCACGCCATGTCCAGGTAAAGTGGGCTCTATAACTCGACCGGTATTTGGGCCTGTGGTCACGGGCTCACGGCCTCATGGAGTACGTCATGAGCCCAGTTGGCGGTTTGGCAGGCACAGGCAGGCCCGTGAGATAACGCAGGCGTGCAAACAGCGGGTCAGTTTGTTTGCTTGCAGCAACCTGTGACTGTGACGATCGATCTCGTTGTTACGTTGCGCGTGGAGCCATGAACCAACCGATGAACCGTCGTGGCTGCTCTCATCCGCGACGACAGCCGTGCCGTGTGCGGTGGGGTGGGGGGGGGGGGGGTGTGGTGGCGTTGGCGCGCCGAGGGGGAGATATATCCCAAGAGTTGATGCTTGCGCCAACCGCCAATGCATCGATCCGAGCAGCCGCACACCACCCGCGCAACACTCGCGCATATGATATGGGCCTGTTTGGGTGGTTTGACCTGGCTAGCTCGATACAATTTGGTCTGTTTGGCTGTCCGTTGTCCGTACCTACATCGGACTGAATAGCATGAGACGTCCTTTGCTTGGAGTACTAATGTAAATGCTCCTATTTTGTTTGGTTGGGTTTATTTAACCACGGTATAAACGTATACGCTCATAATACACGCACACTCGTCTCAATAAACACATACATGTACATCTTATTTCTATGAACACATCCGAGAGATTGAGTTGACATATTTTAATATTGGTTCTAAGGCTTCATTCGATCCGGATATTTAGCCGAGCTAAACTCTAACACGGCATAATTAATTAAGTAATCTTAAATATTATAAATTTATAAACTTACTTGATTTTAAAAAATTACTTCGATATAGAAAGTTTTTTTATAAAAAAACACACCATTGATTTGAGAAACGTGTCCATAATAAACGATAGAGTTGCTCCCCCAAAGAGCACAAACGAACGCTCCCTAAGAATCATATGTGTAGTTACTTCTTCATTTGATTTGGTGAGGTTACCTCTTTAAAGTATAAAAATATTGTTAAATTTTTAAGTATTTTAAATTGTCGTAATTTCGTATTACTGAAAAAAAGAGTGTTCATGCGTTGCAACAGAAAAACTACTTATTTAGAATATATTTAAGCATTATAAATGATGACATTGGCTTTGCATGGCTGGTACGTTATTGCATCTCGCCTCACCCCAATTACCAAAATCGCATCACACTAATGGTTGAATTAAGGAAATATACCTTGAAATCATTGAAACAAAATAAACACGATCTCATAAAAAGAACAGAATAGGACTTGTCGCGCAGAAAACGCAAACAAAATAGGATTCCAAATTCATAAACGATAGTACTAACTGGAAGATAAGCATGCATGGGCGGACGGCCCCACATAGGTATTTATACAACGGCCATTGAAAATAAAGTTATATCTTCTGGTCTGTAATTTAATTGGATGTTATAATTTCTCTACATGTATAAATCTAATTTGGTTGTGCATGCTCGAACAAATCAGACAGATAGCATGAGTTGTTGTTTTTCTAACCACTTATCCCTTGTTCTGCTTTTCTTGATGCGGTCTATAGGAATAATTTGAAACAGATTATTCATCAAATTATCGCCGTAGATTATCTGACTATATGGATAAATAAAATAATTTTAGGAAATAAACTTAACTAATAGTCTAAACAATCCAATAAAAAAATAATTGAGAAAATTACATTTTTAGAGGTGTGGAGCTAATAATCTGACAAAGTAGTTGAAAAGAACAGGACCAAAATTCTGGTTAATTGGGTAACTAGTAATTCGGTAATTTATTTGGCAAAATGCAAGTTGTGGTTGGGATTGCACATTGTTTTCTTTGATTCGATTGGTTATATAAATAATATTATTGTTTTTTATAAAGTAAAAGTTAACAAGTAATCCATAATAGGTCAACTTCATGTACTCCAATCGTCTGCAATTTTGGTCATTGCTTTAGCAGAGGGGCTTTCGGTTTTATCCGTTGGTAGGAGCCATTCTTTAGAGCAAGTGGTATCATGGAGCTCTTGAACGCATATGGATAGCAACAAGTTTTGTGATCGTTGAGGTCATCTTCTTTTTATAAAAAAATGCACTATATCATAAGCTGTAACTTACAATATTATAAAGAAGGATTAGATGCACAACAGCGATATATTGAGCGCAGAGAATGTTCTTCAACTATTAAAAAGGAAAAGAACATGTTCAAAATTCAGATGCATTAGAGAAACCACTTTATGAGAAACAGGTCATGCCCCTCATGATTTGCGAAATTTTTCTTTCTCCAATGAAGGCATCAAGCCCATGTACACAAACAAACTCGCCAAGTTGTTGGTTGGTTAGCTAGTCCCTTTCGTAACGTTTTTTCAGATCCATCCACAAAACCACATCGTTCCGGACGGAGTCGACGTATGCATTTCGCCGGATTTTGGTCGCTCCTGCTATTGTATCCATCGATTCCTTTCGGTATCCTCCCAAAACGACATATAGTAGGCTAATATTCTTCCATCACGAGCAGAGTAGCAGACTGATCACTCATTCACTCATGACCAGCGCTCACTATTCAGGACGCCACGAAACACATCACATGATTTTCCGGCGATTTGTTGCTACGCATTTGTCAAGTCTACTGATAATACTGTGATAGTGATCGGTACCAGTACTATCACAGTAGCATCACTAGTAACAAACGGTTAAAGTTTTTCCTAGAAAGGTGTTCTCATTGTAAAATCATACAATCAAGTAAATTTTTTCCTAGAAAATTGTTCTTATTGCAGAAGGAAAATGTCCAAATACACTTATAGACTTTAATTGAAAATCCATCTAGCATCTTGAAGTTTAAGACCGGACATGGTGGCCAAATTAAGCAATATGGTGTATGGTTGTTTTTTTTATTATAGCCTTCCTCGTAATTTTTTCATGCTATATTAATACAGAAGTTTGCGTTGTTTGGTACGGGTCATTTCGGGAAAATTAAGCGAGGTCGCAATTAATTAACTTGATCGAACTGAAGAATTATCCACTACTGATGTCTAAATTGAGACAATTCTATTGCATTCTCATGTCATACTTCACTTAATACATGAAATTGACAGCTGATTCACTTTTAACTTTTGTACTAGTATAAACAATGTGCGCGCAGCAATGCTATCTAGTAGTATCAATCAGGAATTCACTTTTCTGCAGTTGAGCCTGACCTCGCCGGTTGACCCGGTCAACGGGCCGATGTTGCCGAGCCTGATCATGGACGCGGCGAAGTCCGACGAGAAGGCGGCGGCGTTGGCGCTGTACAGCTGCACCACCGAGTCCACCGGCCCGTTGTTGAACAGCTCCTGGTCGGAGTGCAGCAGCCCGGCGCCGGCGACGAGGTTGCGGTAGTAGCCGTTGTCGAACTCGTCGGGGGTCAGGGAGTCCAGCGGCGCCAGCGCGGCGTCGCCGCCGGATGCCGGGCAGGACTGCCGCTGGTGCGACGCGAACGCCGGGCTCACGTTGGCGTCGCAGTAGACGCGGGTGCGGAAGCTGCCGCAGCTGGCGCGGCCGACGGTGTGCGCGCCGGACAGCGCGGCGAGGTCGCGCGAGCTCAGGCCCTTGGCGGCGAAGGCGGACACGAGCGCGCCAATGTCGGCTTCGGGGCCCGGGAGGTCGGTCGATACCGAGCTCCGGCTCGGCGCCAGCGCGTCGCGGCGGCCAAGCGGCACCGCCCAGCTCGGCCCGCCGAGCTGCACGTGCGCACACGGTTTGCGTCATTGTGTCGAACACGTGGAACGCCCGTACGGGTGAGTGTGTGGAGTGTGACTGACCAGGTTGACGCCGTCGCGCGCGGCGATGGCGAGGATGTCCGCGCAGGAGACGGTGGCGGGGCAGGCGGCCTCGACCTGGGCCTTGATGGTGTCGACGAGGTCGAAGACGCTCGTCGAGCCGACGGCGTTGGGGCCGACGCCCTTCTCGCCGGGCGCCGCGGGCATGTCGTCGAGGAGCACCGACGCGTCGCAGCCCTGTGAACCCAACGAAAGAAACAGAGCTTAGCATGAGGAGCAGAGGCAGCGTGTTCGTCCGGCGGCGAGTGGCGGTGGGCGCGCGGCGTCCTTACGCCGACGAAGCAGTCGTGGTAGAAGAGGCGGAGGACGGCGGCGCCGGCGCGCGTGTCGTTCATGACGGCCTGCGACATGACCTGCCGCACGACGCCGTGCACGGTGGGGCAGGTCGCCGAGTAGAACCCCGGCGAGAGCTGCGCGCGCGCGCGCGCCGCCAGCGCCAGCGCCACGGCGAGGAGGAGCAGGAGCAGGAGCAGCGGCCGTCTCCCACCGACGGCCATGGCTCAGGCTCAACTCCACCAAGATGATAAGGGTGTGGTTGATAGCGTTGCTAGTGCCCGTGCAAGGATGCAACTGTGGGTAGAGGCTCGAAAGCCCGGGTGTTCCGGTTGCCTGGCCAAGATTTGGCAATACTGATTGGTTTTTGGCAAAGATTCTTTATCCCTTGTACTAATGTTTATCTATTTAGTGCAATAATTTCGCTTACGAACATTAGCGTCGAAACAGGTTGGGAAATAGGCCCATACATTATGGATACAGTAACCAATGTATCTCCCAATTCCGTCGGGTCCAGCGTCAGCGTCGTCTGCCCTCGAGGTCACCGTGGATGGACGAACGCTCGTCCGTAATCTTGGCCGGCCGGCGTTGGGTGCGCGGCGGCGCGGCTGGTGTTGGGAGAATTTAACCGCGAGAGCTGCCCACCGGTTGTTGCACAGCATGGTGTTGTATGGGTCTCAAAGTATTGAGACTCCTTTGACTGACTTTGGTTGCGTTGAAATCCTCTTAAAAAAGAGGGTGAAAATTTGAATACTCGTGACACGTTTTTTAAACTGCTAACGGTATGTTTCGCGCGAAAACTTTCTATATGAAAGTTGCTCTGAATTATCAGATTAATTTGTTTTTTAAGTTTGTAATAATTAAAACTCAATTAATCATACGTTAATACCATCTCATTTGGTGTAAAACACTTAATCTTCATTTTCATCTTTATTTTCATGAGAAAAAAAACATCACCTTTGTGTAGTTTACATGTGTGATATTGACATATAAATCATATTAAAGTAAGACCCATTTATAAGTGATATAGCTGTAGACTATATAAAGTCAGGACATCTGTTTCCGTCTCGTTGTGGGGAAGTGGGCGGCGAATCGGCGCGCGTGGCGGTGGGCGCAGGAGCCCACACCTACCACGGGTGATGGGTGGCAGTGGCATGGTGGTGGGGCTTGGCGAAGTGCAGTTGTCGAGTGCGTGCGAGCTAGTAGTTGTTGCTGTGCTGGGGTTGGTTGGCTGCTTTCGCGACGGAGATGCTGAGAAAGAAAGGAGGAAGATTTGTCTGGGCACATTTCGGGCCATATATCAATTTGAACGAAAATTCAGGGTCCATGCTTTGATGGGCTGGACGAAGATATAAGTGATAACAGGGCCAGTTTACATTCATCGGTCCTGTACAAGTATACAATGTACGCCCACGAGTCCAAGACGCCAACAGCAACATGAAGTACAGAGCACTGCAGCTGAGATAACGCGAAGATGCAAAATGCGATGGAATGAATCCACCAAACGCCCCTGTCCAAGCCGACAAAATTAATATTCTACCATGTTCAAATCGGGCCTTCGTCAAAATATCTCTTTGTAGTTGAAATTTGCTACAATTTCACTGGCTTCGTCTAAATGTCATTTTCTTCCGGTTAAAATAGTTTTGTCTCTTTCCTTTCATCTTTGATGACCAAAATGCCCTTGGTTGAATGGCAGTTGAGCGACAAGGCGACTGAGAGGCGAGGCAGCGAGCACGAGGGCGACGACAGAGCGATGCGAGTGGGGACGACGGTTGGATGGCGTGGGAGGAGGGAGAGGTGCGGCGATAGGACAGTGTGAGAGGACTGGTGATGACAGGGTGGCGCGAGGACGAACGATGGTGAGGCGACGCGAGGGGACAGGGGTGACACGAGTGGAGGTGTAGCAGCGTGAACCCTGGCCTTCCAGGCTGTAACAACCCTCCTTCCAGAACCGCGTAACCTAACCCATTCGACGGACGGGCCCACTTACACATATCAACACACTTACACTTTCGTCCTTATTTCGTGTAAAAGAGTTAACCTGAAAATGACATGATTGGAAAGACAAGGCCTTATAAGTTGGTTTCACCTTTGCTAAACTAGCAGGATGATACTAAACATACGTACACAATACTTATGGGCTACACAGGTCAAATTCTAATTGGGTCAGGATGTTACACACCTCCCTCAAAAGACCCAACGTCCCTGTCGGTCCAACTTATCCACATAGCCACAAAGACATATATACAAATATCCAGTAACATGTCCCCTCTTAACGCACGTCCATACGTTCAATGTCAGCATCATATGTCATGCCATGTGTCTCACACATCGCCCACATGCGCCATGCGTCATATGTACGTACACTAATCCGTACGTGCAACCGCAAGGGTCGGCTTTGATACCATTTGTAGCAGCCTTCCCTCCAGAACAACGTAACCCGACCCATCCAACGGATGAGCCCACTTATACACATACCATCCTATTTACATTTTCGTTTTCGTTTCGTGTAAAAGGATTAATCCGGAAGTGACACGGTTAGAGAGGCAAGGTCTTATAAGTTGTTCACTCTTGCTAAAGTAGCAAGGTGATATTGAACATACGCACATAGTTTTTATAAATCACATAGGTTAAATCCTAATTGGATCAGGATGTTACATAGACCATTGCTGCGCTGCTCAAGTAAAGAATGAAGACATTTTGATGATTTGATGTTGTTTGATTTAATTAGGGGTGTTTTGGTTAGTAAAGATGGGAGGAAAGGGACAAAACTATTTTAATTGAAAGAAAATAGTATTTGAACGAAGTCTTTAGTTGAGAGAGTATTCTAACGAATCACAACTATAAAATGATATTTTGATAAAGCCTCATTAAAATGATGGTAAAATGTCGATTCTCTCGTCCGGGCCAGCGTTCCGGCGATCGAGGTCGCCACCAACCTTGGAATTCATGGAACTGCGGCAGTGTTCGATCGCTGCAGCCTGGGGTGCGGGTGCTGCTGCATGTGTGTTTACGTACTGCTGCTTTGCAACCTAATGCTGTCCTGGGCGAGGGAATTATATGCGCATGAGCTGTACCGATCTCTCTTCGTGTCGATCACAGGAGAAGCGCTTCATTGGTTAGGTGCGTGTCTGTACTCTCTTCTGCTGTTTGGGTGCTCTGTTTCTCTGTTTGCAGAGCAGAATCTGTTCTCTTCTTGTTCCGAGTGCTTTAGTTTTGCATGGCAGACTGGCAGAGCTATATGTACAGATATTGTTCTTCCAGAAAGAGGACGAGAGATAATCAAATCATTCTGCATTACCATTTCCCGGATCGTGTCGGCCGGGAAGCCCTGTACGGCTGCAGCTGGGACATTGGGTGCAGCCGTGCATGCTGTACATCCGGTACGTGTCCAGACCCTAGAACCTGCACTAGCTAGTAGCTAGTGCTGCTTTCATTTTGATTTTCATAATAAGCCGTTGATCGCTGGATCATGCAAATTTGCAAATATCGGTCAAAAACACGTTCAGCACCAGTATTGGACAGCTTGCATTCTAAGTGCATGTACAATTTAAATAGATTGAAGCCACTGTTAAGTTGCCAATTCGGCACCTCTCCAACTCCAATGTATGGTGGTTTTGAAGGGCCCTGCGTAATATTCTATCTCAACCCTATTTCTTCTCCCTTTTGTTCTAGTACTTGCATATTATTTTTTATAGAGAGAATCTATTCTGTACTTCTGAGTTTATTCTAGTTTAATATTTTGTCATCGATTTTATCTTCCTCTATAATATGCTATCGATGTTATTACATTTTCAACAATATATGAATGGAGTGGATACTTTTCAAAAAATTATCTAAAATGCCTTTCAAGTCATATAAGGGTAGCCAATTGATTAACTTATTAGAGGTTTCGAAAAAATATGAAAGTTTTTATGTAGTCTTCTTATACAATATATATAGAAGTTTGTGTGTATATTTTAAGTGCATTTACAATACAAATTGTTCTTGTGTTGTGCCCTACGAGAGGAGTGCCATATAGATCGAAGCCACTGCGTAGTATTCTATTTCAACCCTTTTTCTTTTACGTTTTGTTTTAGTACTTGCATATTTTTCTAATCTGTTATTACTTCAAATTTTGCAAAGCAAACCCTGAGTAACAAAGTAAAACAGATATATGCCCCTACCTGCATCAGATTCAACTCATACTCTTCACCTGAGATCTCCGTCTTAATCGGCCTCATTGCCACTGCTCTCTCTCTCTCATCATCACTAGATGTTTCCTTCTGCTACCCCTCACTAGATGCCACCGCTACACCCTCCTTCCCATCTTCGACTGTCATGGTTGTCCTGCCTTCGATCCACGATCGGATTGCTTCTACCTATCGTCACTATCCGAGTATAATCTGATACTAGGTGGTCTCGCAATGTTACAATCCTAAATTCCTTTCTCTATATCAAATGGAGCATTGTAAATTCCTTTCTTCGTATCTAGGTTGAGCTTATCATAGCTTCCTTACCCTGCCTTAGGTTTACTGCGATTACACGAATGTAGATATGTACTCCCTCCAATTTCAAATAACTATCACTGTTGATCAGTATATTGAACATTGACCATCAATAAACTCTAAATGGTTAGGTTGTGATGTATGAAAATTTCTTTTAAAAAAAGGAACTAGCAAAAGGTTGTGACAATTTCATTGAATAAAGGAGAGTTTGAGTACAATCCCTAGGGACAAGTGTATCTATACAAAACTATAAATTTATGTGTTCTAACTCAATGAAGTGCTTTGCCCCTGACAAGCGACCATAACCTTCCCTCTTCTTTGAATCTAGCAAAGAGGCCTACTGCTAAAAGCTCATTTTGTTGAAAGACTCTTCGGTTTCACTCCCTCCAAATCTCCCAAGCCACTGTGCACTACTTTTGGGTGTTCCTAGGCTATTGGCCAGCATTTTCCATCGCTCGTGCGTTGTGGCACTTGTTTTTCGTTCGGTACGGTTGAGTTGGCTCTGTTACACCTATGTCGTAGCTAGGCTTTAGATTCTTCTTGTGTATCTGCAACCAACAAGGAGACGAAACGAGGATTCATGCGTATGGCAGTAGAGTGAGCATATGGGTTGTTTAGCCATCATGTGGTATCCAAGCAGTCTGTTGTTCACACTCTGTTTTGCATCACCAAACAAGCTAAGAATTTGCATTTTCTTGAGTCCAAGGCTTTCAAATCATGTGCATGTGGTTTGTGCTAGTTGAACGGAGGAATTGTGCTTTGTATGTGGAGGAAGTCATATACTCACCATGACCTGTTATCTTTAAGGTAATCTGGTCTGGTTGGATCAGTTGAATGCAACACTCTTCATTATATATGGAATACTTTTAAATATTAATATATATTTTTTGGAAAAATACAAGTAGTCTGTCACGCCCCAAACTGGTCCCGAACGGCGGCCAGGATAAGGCGATCCAAATTAACCTGTATACCTATACCAGTCTTAGGAAACAGTGCTGGTACAACAGGAAGATAGAATATCACAACAACAGTAGTCTCTTTATTAAGAGTAGAATTACAATCAAGGTTGGAACTGCGGACAGACCCCGAGTTCGCAACAGCATTACAAAAAGGCGGAAGCGGAAAGGCGGAGACTAGCCCTAAGCCACAAACAAAGCCTTGGGGAAAGGCCGAAACCCTACTACAGCTCGTAGTCCGCTTGCTCCTGGAAGAACTCCTCTTCTGCAGGGTCCACATCTTCGTCTTCGGGAACTGGGGGGTTTATTTATATAGAGCAAGGGTGAGTACGGGAGTACTCAGCAAGTCAAGGGAAATTAAGTGTTTGATGCGAAAATTAAGTGTTTGATGCAAGCTTCAAAGGAGAGCCAGATATTTTCGCATTCGATTTTAGTTTAAGACTTTCAGAAGATCTAAGTGAGTGCTTCTCAATGACACGGACGAGAGAGTGTGTCTCATCCGGCCGGAGCAGTGAAAGGTATAGATTGATTCTGTCGGCACGAAAGGCTCCCTGCCAATCGTTCACCGACACCGGCTGTACCAACAGCCACAAGTCAAGCACGTCGGCACGAGTGGCTCCCTGCTAATCGTACACCGACACCGGCTGTACCAACAGCCACAAGTCAAGCACGACGACACGAGTGGCTCCCTACCAATCGTTCACCGACACCGGCTGTACCAACAGTCACCAAACAAGCACTGAACAGATTTCCCACACCCACAGCAGTTCACAAAGTAGTAAACAAAACTACACTAAGAAATCACCTCACATCCGCCCATGACCGTGGGCACGGCTGTTCGAACAGTTGTTAACCTTTGCAGAGGGGGTACACTTTACCCACACGACGTTACTAACCCGGATCACCCAGCCCGTGCATCACAGCCACGTCTGGTGACCTTGAGGCTTTCATGACAAGGCATTTCGAAAGCCGACTCAGGGTCATCTTATGCCAACGGGAGGGGTCCTACGGACCAACACCAGGTTAGGTCCCAGACCATACTGTGCCAGGAAGCCCAGGGGTCCTCCCCGACACCACCTCGGCGAATCCACTTGTTCCTTGGCATCAAGATTTCCCTGGCCTAGCTAGTTACTCAGCCAGGGGTGTCCCATATCACCCATGTGGTCGTACTTGACATATGCTCGGATGTAATTCCCAAGGAATCGGTCCTTAAGGCGAGAACGGGCAGACCGTACCTCCAGTACGTCTCCCGCACCGCGAGTTTTAGAAACTCAATTTATTTTCAAGGCACCGACCCAAGTGTCGGGTTTTCCAAGCATTTTGTAAACTCAAGTTTTACCCAGTTGATCATTTTAAATTTTGAGGGGAGACTCGATATTCGTACGCGGGGTGCAAATACCGAGACCTCACCTGAAGGGTGACAAGGGGTGTTAGGGTATTCAATAATCAAGGAGGTTAAATGCAGCAAGTGGGTAGGGCCTGCCGGTTGTATTACAAACCGAGGCAAAAGTGTCAAGTGTGACCTAAAGAATGCATACTTTGCAAAAGAAAATACTTAATTTCAAATTATGGGTTCAATTGATCAAAGATGACTTGCCATGCTCGAGATCTTGAGCTTCCTCCTCAAAATCTGCACACTGCGAGTCTTCCGGCTCTGAAGCTACACGCGAAACAAGGCGACTCAACACAACGATAAAAGAAAGCCCTATTAATGACCACTAAGCGTGCCATTAGATAGATCTCGATTTTTGAGGAATTTTGGAAGTTGAACGGAGTCAATCGGACGAATGCTTGAGATTTTCTGTCTAAAGGAAAACGATTTATTAAATCCCTTGGAAAAAGAAAAAGAAAGAGGGACGTGAAATGGACTTTATTTTGGGCGGCTTGGTGCGGCCCAATGGATTGGCGTGGGCGTGGCCGAACAGATGGACCGGTGTGCGAGGATAAAGGCCCAATGCCGAGTGGCGCGTGGGAGAGGCCGATGGGCCGGAGGCTGAGGCGTGGCCCACCGAGTGAGCGCGGGCACGACCGAGAGAGCGGGCCGACGCGCGAAGGGGACGGCCCAAGGCCAGGATGGAGCGCGCGAGGCGGAGGGGATCGACTGGGCCGGAGGCCGAGTGGACCGGGCCTGGTTCGGCCTCCCGAGCGACTCGGGGCCGACCGGACCAAACCGAGTGCAGCCCACACGTGGGATGGATCGGTGGACCGAGGTCCACCGCGCGGGGCGCTAGGGTGGGACCCGCTTGTCAGCGGCTCGGTGCACGTGAACGAGGCGCACGGAGGGAGGGAGGCGGTTGGCGCTCGCGTGGCGCCGACGTGGCTGCCACGGAGGCCGGCGGGAGGAGGACAAAGGGGAGGCGCCGAGATCAACGGCGTGCGACGGCGGAGAGGCTCGGGGAGGCGCGGCGCGAGCTCGGCAAAGGGGAAGACACTGGAGCGGAGAGGGGAGAGAGGGGAAGCGAGCCGACGGCTCGGATCGGAGCGAGGAGGCAAGGCGGCGGTGGCAACGGCAGCGCGGGGAGAGAGCAGAGGAGGGGGGACGGCGCCCACGGCGGTGCCTGAAGGGGGTCGACGGCGCTACCTAGCGTCCTAGGCCGAGGGAAGAAAGGGGGAGACGGAGGGGAGGAGAGGGTTACCGCGGGGGAGGGGACGCCGGAGAGGAAGGGGGCCGACGGCGCGGGGGCACGGCTCGGTCTTGGGCCGAGGAAGGGGAAGAAGGGAGGCGCCCGAAGTCCACGTCTCGCGTCCACGGGCTCCGGTGGCAGACGGCGAGGACGGCAACGCAACACGGCGATGGCGAGCGATGAATTGGAGGAGGGGGTACTCGGCGGCGGAAGAAGGGGGAAATGACGGTCGAGCGGGAGGAAGGGATTAAATGGATGTCAAGGTCGGTTCGGG
Organism: Oryza officinalis; assembly: GCA_008326285.1. Lineage (NCBI taxonomy): Eukaryota > Viridiplantae > Streptophyta > Magnoliopsida > Poales > Poaceae > Oryza > Oryza officinalis. The sequence goes on along the minus strand of BDMV01000002.1, from coordinate 12,631,897 downwards.
AAGAGGTGGTTCGGGAGAGGCGGTGGAGCGCGCCAAGGGAGCTGACGCTCTCCGACGCTAGCGGCCGAAACGGCGGCAGCCGGTGACGTCGGCGGCGGTCGAGGAAAAAGCGAAAGGAAGGGAGGAAAAGGGGAGCGGTCCCCTTGCCGAAACGGGCAAGGGCATGCAGGGAGAGGGAGAGAACGGGGAGGGGCTGCGGCTCTCCTCTGGGCGGCACACGCGCGCAGAGCAGCGGGGCCGGGAGGATGGCGTCGCGGCTTGGCGCGGCGCGGAGGCAGACGGTGCTGGGGNGGGTGACGGCGTCGGCGGACGGGGCGGTCGGCCACGATGCGCGGGCGCGAGAGCAGCGGAGAGACGGGACGGGGCGGATGGACGCCGGCGGAAGGCTGCGGGAGGGAAAGAGATGAACGAGAGAAAGAGAGCGAGAAGGATCGAGAGAGGGAGAGAGAGCGCTCTCTCTCGCGCAGCGCGTGCGGCGCACGTGCGCGCACGTGCCCGGCGTGGTCAGCCGCGCGGACTGGGCCGGATGGCGCGTGGCCCAGCAGGGAGGAGGCCGAAGGGAGAGAGAGGGCGAGGGAAATGGGCCGAAGGGGGAAAACGACCCGGGAAGGAGAGGGAGAGGGGGAGCAGGCCGAGCGGGAAGCCGGCCCGAGAGCAGAGGGAGGCAAAGCGGACTTTTTCTTGAGAGTTGGATTGGAAGGATTAGGGTTCGGATTCAAAATCCGATTTCGCGATTTTCTCCGGGATTGAGCTGAGAGAGGAAACACGAGATCCAGGCACACAACAAGGCTCAACCGAAGAGCAAAATTTTCGCAAATAGAGTTTTTAGGAATTAGGTGTTCCCGCTAACGCCACGACGAAACGGGCGTTACATAGTCAAAATTTGAAAATGAACAATACCCAGTGAAACCTTTTAAGATGGAGGCAGTATATTATTTATATTATCTTTTAAAAGAATATTGAATCTTTGTATTTGAGTATAAACAACGTGTATAATAAACGGTTAATTGGTCTAATAATTATGCACATACGTTCGTTTTAGATTCGAGTATAATTATTTTTTACTACCTCTCCGTCCCAAAACAATTGTTTTGAGAAGGTAACTCCAGCATTTTTCCAGGTTACAGTAACATATTTGTCGCATATATAAGCGCATGGATGATCATTCTATAGGACTTGTCTGCATCCTGAGGAAAACACACCACATGCACGTTGCATGCATGAACTAGTGTCTCCATTATTCATATGTTCATGCCTTGCAAACTACTAGTAATCAGTCATCTTCTCAATCATCATGTAGTAGTACGTACATATACAAAATTACAGTTCAAATTATTACCAAATGCATTGATCACCACCAATATTATGATACAGGAAAAGAATGCAATAATTAACCCCAAACCAAACGAAAAGAAAAGAGAAAGGCAATGCAACCCTTTGTGTCACCGCAGGTGGGCCCCACGTCCCTCTTGATCCTCCCTTTAGACAGCGCCACTCCACCTAATTATTTCGGTCCCTCGGATTCGTTGCTCGATCGCTTCCTTCCCACGCACTCAAGCACAGCTTTTCCACACCAAAAAGGCTACACATCTGACTGATCTTTGGGCCCCACCTCCTCCACCCCTAGTCCTAGCTGGCAGTTAGATAGCCATCCATCCGGACCGTCCGATCGATCTCCGCACGAATCGCAAAGATCACCGGGCACGAATCGCAAAGATTGCCGGACTAGTTGGGCTTCCGGCAGTTGGAGCGGATCTCGCCGTTGGAACCGGTGAGCGGGCTGATGTTGCCCATCTTGACGACGGCGGTGACGAAGTCGCGGGAGAAGGCGGCGCCATTGGCGGCGTACTGCTGCGCGATGGAGTCGACGGGCCCGCCATTGAAGAGCTCCTGGTCGGAGTGGAGGAGGCCGAATCGGCCCATGAGGTTGCGGAAGTAGCCATTGTCGAAGCGGACGGAGCTGAGCGCGTCGAGCGGCGCGAGGTTGCCGTCGCCGCCCTGCGCCGGGCACACCTGCCGCCGCCGCACGGCGAACCCAGGGTTGATGTTGGTATCGTTGTAGACGCGGGAGCGGAAGCTGGCGCACCGGGCGGCGCCGATGGTGTGGGCGCCCGACAGCGCCACCATGTCGCGGGAGTCGAGGCCCTTGGACGCGAACGCCGACACCAGCGCCGCCGCGCTCGACGACGGCGACGGCAGGTTGCTGTTCGCCGCCGCCTGGCTCGCCGTCCGCGTGTCCCGCCGCCCCAGCTGCACCGCCCACGTCGGCCCACCCAACTGCACCACGCACCAAATTAATTTTACTTCTCGAGTTAATTACCACTGTAAATTAATTTAGTTACAATTTGGTATGGTAATCAAGCAGGTCTTCACACCCATGCACGACAAGATTGACAGGCTAAGGCGATCGGTCGATCCATCGATCAGCGTCAATCATTTTCATCATGCATGCAGCCCCAAGTAAAATCAAGGCAAATCAACTGTATATATAGATGGATGTGAAAGGGGATGACTCACGTGCCAACGAGACATTGGACACTTCATCTCAAAATATAATTAATTAAAATCAAATATAATATATTTTAAATTTAGATTTATGTTATTATGATATGTTTTATATAATTTTAAGTTATTATATTTTAGTACGGTAAAAGAACGTGCATGTGCTGATGGCTCTAGAGCTAGTTGTAATTTGTCGCGCGCGGCGCGTGCATGCGTGCGTCATTAAAAATGTAGGTGACTTTTTGACACGGGCATGATGCAGTGTAGTATTGCATTTGCAGCTTGCGTTGGCTGTACGGCCTGTCGGCGAGCGGCCGCACGGTAAAAAAAATTGACAGAGCCATGCATGCAGGCTTAAAAGTAATTAAATTGGTTAATTAATCAATTAATTACCAGGTTGACGCCGTCGCGGGCGGCGACGGCGAGGATGTCGGCGCAGGAGACGGTGCCCGGGCAGGCGGCCTCGACCTGCGACTTGATGGAGTCGATCACCTCGAAGCCTCGCAGCGAGTTGGCGTTCGGCCCGGCGTTCTTCTCGCCGGTGATCGTCGACGAGTCGTCGAGCAACACCGACGCATCGCACCCCTGCAATCGCCATGAACGCCGGCGACCGACCATCAGCTCCCCATCCACCGTCATTCTCAGCCGCCATGGCCGCTCTCAAGTTAGCTAGCTAGTGTACTTACATTGACGAAGCAGTCGTGGAAGAAGAGGCGGAGGATGGAGGCGCCCATGCGGGGCTCTTGCTGGACGGCGGCGGCCATGGCCGACCTCACGATGGACTGCAGGCTCGGGCAGCTGCCGTCGTAGAACGTCGGCGACAGCTGCGCCACCACCGCGCCGGGAGCCAGAGCCACCAAGCTGGCGGCAATGGCAACCACCACCACCACTCTCCTCACCCACACGGCAGCCATTGTTGAGCTAGTATGAGCAAGCTAAGCTAGCCACTCACTGTCCCTTAGCTTTGTTGACCTGGGAGTACTTGATTTGGTGCTGCTGCTGCTTTGCTAACCTTCTCTTCCACTGACCTATATAGTGGCATGGTTGTTGCATGCATGGACAATTAGTGATAAATTAAGAGGTTAATAATTCAGCAAAGTTGTAGTTAAACTAACTAATTTGCATGTAACCCATGGGCTGGGGTTCGAGTTGCATGTGTTCGATCCAACAACATTATTTTATCACCCCCAGATATTGGATTTTTCTTGTAATTAACCCAACCACTCAATCTGCATAATGTTTACTATATGTCTTGCCTTTAGATGTACTCTTATCATGTTAGGAGCTAAGCTAAATGTGTACTGCATGCATGATAGTTCAGTAATTAGTAGCAGTAAGTACTAGGAGATGCTGCTGCCATCAGTACAACAGTGCAACGTGCTGGACTGTGTTTGTTACCGGTATATGTGGTGTTTGGTAGCACTAACAGATAGATTGGTTGGTGATCACAACCTCGTGGGACCCGGACAACACATGCATATGCATAGCAAGCAGAGATAGAGAAGATTATTAATTATTATTAGCGCAGAGACTCATGTCGATGTCGTCTATACTTATCTTTGGACACATGCCCAACAAACAGCCAAGTCTCATACTACTTGCGTATGTACCATGAATAGTTGAATACTAATAACATACATACACATCACCTACGTACGAGAGCCACATGCATTCATGCATACATGAACACCAACTAACTCAGTACTGTTTGTTGTTCTGATCAATTGATCAGTCCATGATTAAATTCATGCCGTGCAGCTAGTACGTCTTTCTGAACAAGGGGATTTTCACGAGAAGGCGTACGAGCTGCATCTGTTTCTCAAAAGGAATTGGTACGATGATTAAGCAAGCAAGCCGGCATGCAATTTGGATTTATTCCGAATAATGTGGGTGCTTAATTAGCTGTGATCAGCTATGTATGGGCTGGGAAGGAGACATTCCTAGGGTATTAATTGTGTGATAGTGTGTTCATGTGACGCATGCCCCATGTTCTAGCTCTTTGAAATTTTGGTAGTGTCCAGGATCAATTAAGTAACGATTGCAATTTGATGAAAAAACTGAAGAACTGAAAAGCTAGCTAGAAATGCAATTGTAGTATCTCTTAAGCAAATAAAACAACCTTAACAACGAAGATGGATATTCGTCGCTCGAGGAGACGTCCCCTCATTTCATACATGTCACTCAAAAAATCATAAAAAAAATTAACATGATAAATAAATATGAGAAATTTTATTCCACGAACATATATACAAGTTTATATCCGATTTACAAGTTTATTTTTTAGATTTTTTATAATTTTTTCAACGACATGTAAAATGACGAGACATTCCAAACTTTTCTCTCTGACCATATATACCTACTTAATTATTAATCTACATATTATAATGTAGACGTAGCATGAATATAAACATGCATATAGATCCTTTAAATTCTAGCACTTAACATAGTGAACATGGAATCTCTTCTTTCAACCTCTTTAATTTTAACAATAGGATATATGCATATATGGATAAATTATATAGAGGTTGTGAATCAGGCTTGATTCGCGGAGTCGATTCTTCACCCAACAAGTCAAGAACAGACAGACAATTTTGTTTTACTCTGACTAATCTTTTCTCCAAAACCTGCAGCTTTCCCGTCCTACAAATGGACAAGATTCACGTGTGGTGATCAGTAAACACAACAATATTCCCCGACCGACAATTGCCGGGAGATAACTCGGAAAGGTGATATAAATTAATAATTCCACGACAATAATTCATCATCTACTCTTCAATATCGAATTAATCAGGATACATATCGATATTGTCGGACAGAAAGAAGAAAGAATAAGTTAGTAAAAAAATAATCTATAAACTTATAAAAGAAAAGGAAAGGGGAACTTTAATCATTCCAATGGAGGAAAAGCTAGCTGGAGCATCGATCGATCGATTGAGTTGGCTATTGGTAGAGCTTGCGAAAAATCACAATCATTCAACAACTTAATCATTGCTTGATGCGCAGGACGATTGATCGAGCTGATCGATATGTCTGCAGCTCTGCTCGATCTGCTTAACTGGATCAGATCGGCCGGTCGATGCGCTGAACCGATCGAGCTATATATGCATGGGTGAGAAGAAAAATTAGTGATATAATCGCAAGGTTCTGGAACAGCAGCAACAGTTGATAGTACGTACTGATCGTAATCTTGGGCCCTTGTAAGTTGTCGTGCTCCTCTCTCCTTTGCTGGAAAGATGCGATTCCTATTTGAGAGAGAGAGAGAGAGAGAGTATGAAACATATCCATCCAAAATGAAGCATCAGACGAAGTTAAAAAAAGTGAAGCATCAGCCGTACTCTGGTACCCTTTAACTAACTTCAGAGCTAGTTCGTTGAGAATATTTTCTCCCAATTACACGTAGTTAATTACCTCATAAAACTTTTAAGATGATCACTACTAGTAATACATATAAAATAATAATGATGGTGGTGGTGAGTCTGCAATATACCCTCACTACCCAATTATCACGCGGGATCAAACAGTGAGATAAAACATTGTCTATAGCTCACACCTCTTAACTCGGCAGGCACATGAAAACAAAGGTACGTAGTATGATGATATTAGCAGCCCAATAAGCTGCAACAATCTCAAACGAGCAGGGCCACTACTACCAGCAATTGGGTTGTTAGTGAAAATAGATTTCTGGTACCAGTAAATTAAAGTCACCTGTGTCATGATCTCTCCGCCTTTAGATGAAAAATTAATAATGACTAAAATGCTTCACTATAGCATCACAAGCTCTAACCTTGATCTTCGACTATATTTCATCCGACAAAAAGTGACAATTAGCTCAGATAATGGTGTTTATATATCCTAGCTAGAAAGGACATGTGAGTGTCCACATTGACAAATGATTTGGAATTGGAACGGGTTACAGCCTTACAGATGAGGAAGAAACTTGTACCCTAATATATAACTTCCCTTTTTTTTTTTCCTACATCGCACTATGGAGTCACGGGTTTCTAATTAATCACAACATGTTTTTGTTTTATTTGACCTTCCGTTCGCTTTCGATCCTAAGAATGATAGACATGTAGGATCCATTCGACAAAGCTCCAAGTCATAGACTATCACAGAATATGGAGTTTGTAGGCTAAAAAACAAAGCGGTTTGATTATTTTTCCATCTCTAGTCCAAAATGTGAACAAGTTAACTCACTAAAACATCCCAAATCTATCCACAGCTCTACCTCAGTTGTATTAATTCGTATGTAGAGCTGAAGCTCTGCAAAACATGCCAATATATATGTCTTCTATTAGCTGGAGTGGTTTACCTATACACACAAATAAACAATGGCTACTACAGTTAGACATTACTTGAGGTGGACATACCGTTTAGAAATTTGTATAGTTTTAAAACAACTATACAAATTTCTAACTAAGCAACTAAGCAACAACTTGTGTCAACTAAGCAACAACAGAAGCCTCGCTCCTTTGAAATCGAAGAATTTTACATATTTTTTTAGAGAAAAATTATGAACCGTTTCATACGAAAATCTTGTGTGTTCTAAAGAAGCTCTAATCTTTCCTTCAATCATTATAAATTTATTTGCCCTGAAACAGGCACCTCCATGTATGTACTCCCTTAGTTCAAGATTACAAGGATTTCTAGAAGTTTTAGTACTCCCTCTGTGTCATAACTTTTCTAGTGACTAAGTTTATAAAAAAATTTAACAAAATCTAAAATATCAAATTAGTTTCATTAAATTCAATATCAAATATATTTTTTTATAAATTTGATCAAACTTAAAAAAGTTTGACTAAAAAAAATCAAACGACTTATAATATAAAATATAGAGAGTAGTAATTAAGATATGGTGATGATTGATTGAGAAGAAATAGTAAAAAAAAATTAAATAAAAGATGATATGGTTGTGATTGGATGAGATGAGAAACTAAGCAAAGAGTGATCAAAATGGGTTTGCAGAGATGGTTGATCAACCATCTCTAATCAAATGCCAGCGAAAATGTTGCATTTTCACATGCGTGATGTCAACCGTGTGTGCAAATACATTGTCACAGTGATAATACCATTTTCCACACACGGTTACTTGTGTCAACCGTCTGAAACAAAGGCACTGCAAACGTCGTTGTGTGTGCCTCGTGAGCCCCCTAACGCATTTTTACAAGCGGGTATTCTTCCAGGCTTCTTATAAAGTAAAGCGGAGTGCAGTTTAAAATAGTTCTTTTAGTATAGTATAAATTTTAAATCAAAGAAATGCTTATATTTTAGAGTATGAAAGGAGGAGTACATACATTGTTGGTGACAATCAGGGTGGTCTTTCTCTTACCAAGCTAGCTAGGTACTAGCTATAGTGATGAAGTACTTCCTTCCTCCCAAAAAATAATCTAGAACTAAATTTGACATAATTTAGGTCTCACAGAAAAACCAATCTAAAATTGAATTTAATATAATCTAATACGATAAATTTGAACAGAACAGAGGGAGAATAGGCAGGTAGGTAGCTAGGTAGCTAGGTAGGTGGGTGTGTTTGGCCTACTCCAAATGTTCACTTTTGGATACTTCCCTGCCTGACCGATGCTGCCGATGGATGGGGGATACAAGAGCTGGCTGACTAAGATGCTCGTCGGGACCGTGTAGACCCCCGCATCCAACGGCGCATGATTGGCAGTACAGGAGACGATTCTTCTCCTCTTCTTCTTCCTTCGCTCTACGGCCGGACGGCGCCAGTATGTTGAGCTGGCGCTATCATCCTCTCCCATCCCCATGTGAGCTGTTGTTATTAGGAGCAAGATCAGTTCATCTAGCTTAATTCGAGTGCTAATCATCGTCATCATCAGGCGCATCTCCCGCTTTATTAGGCTAGCTTTGCTCCTTTACCACCTTTCCGGTGATTAGCAGCTAGTTCTCGATCGATCGCCGGCTTCTCTCTTTTCCCGGCTATATATATGCATATCAATTTAAGCTTAACTATGATTGAAAATTTTTTACGATGGTCTCTACTGATATAGGCATGTTTAATGTGTATGTCTAATAATATGAAGTTGACTCTATCACACCAAATGTGATAGATACACAGGAACCAGCTGCCACATGCATGCGTGTGTGGTGTCCGTCAGGGCTGCCAAGCACTCCCTTTCGAGTTAATTTTGAGGGTATGTCCATCTTAATTGATCAATTGTTCAGTTGTTTTACCTGCCACCCAGGATATTATCGAGGCAGTTTGCTATCAAATTTTACCCTACTAATTGCTTACTGCACCCTAGCTAGATAATTAAATTGAAGCAAAGTTTTCTCCTAATCTTTTGGCATATATACTACAGTAAAACCATACAACCCCCTCCCCCCAAAAAAATATATATGCATACTCACTCTAAAACCATACATTTTTTTATCCTATACTATTCATCCCCTGACTGAATCCAGAGCGATTTTGGTGCTACGTGGCAGTAGTTTGACCGATGTGTGGTAGTCATGTTAGCTAATACTCCCTCTGTCCTAAATTATAAGGTCTATATTTTTTTACATGGTTTTTAATGACATATTTTGATCATTAATTTATTTCATATTATGTTTCCGATGAATAAAATTAGCATCACAAAATTTAGTAATATAACGTGCATAATACCTAGCATGGATATGGTTAATATGATTATTAGTCAAAAGTTACCGAATTTGATTTTTCTTAAAAAGATGGTGCCCTATAATTTGGGACGGAGGAAGTAATAACAATAAAATTGGTAGGGCTCGCCTATCAGCAGTGTTCATATTATCCCCTCTTCCTCTTTTCTCTCACTCGTCCTCAATCTCTAATCAAACAGCAGCCACACTGATTGACACCCACTGCTAATGGTACAGCTCAACACCGTCGTCTCTAGCACTGAGCTCCACCTCCTCCGCGATCTTGCCTGTCAGCGTCTCACCTCCTCGTCCCTATCCTGCCAAGCAAAAGATGCAGCAGCACCGCCTCGAGCTCCACATCCACGTCATGTCACTACCGTTGGTTGCATTATCCTAAGCGTTGTGTCCCTGCTCTTCGGTAAGATCTACCTTCATGTGGGTCTCACCATGCTCTGCCTCCATCATCATCTTCTCGAGATCCCCGCATCCTCCTTCTCCTCCGACCGACGAGAGAGGGGTTGGAGCGGGAGAGTGGACATCGCCAGATCCACTACCTTCACCATTGTCACCACTTTGTTGCCCTCTCCATGACTCCATCCCTCGCCTCCCCCATCATTCACGGAGAACAGCTGCCAGCAAGCTCGTTGATGGTGGTGGAGGGGAGAACTAATGTAGGCCCCTCCATTCTCTTCCGCAAGTAACACAAGCTGAACAGGTGACGTGAGGTAGCGACTGGTGGCAATGGCATGGGTGAGAGAAAGATGGGGCTGACATTATTTCTAAAATTTATTTTCTCAAATGCTGACTAGATTAATATGTAGCCAAATTGCCACTATACGTACGCCACGTAGGATTGATGCCACCTTAATGTAGGTTAGAGAGGGTAGTTTGTCTAGTTTAAAGAGTTTGGCGGTACGAAATATCTATGCTTGAATCGAGGGATGTAAATCGGACTACCTCAAAAGTTCACGGGGATGGGGGTGTTAATTTGGACTTTTTCCTTAAAGATATGTAGTGTCAAAACTTAAGCTTTGATAGTGCCAAAATTTTTGTTGTGCACTAATTCAAATTGGCCCGTTCTACACTGTTTGGATTATCCTTTTTATGTTGATTGAACCGCTCATTTCGGCGAGTGGGTAGGAAACTGTTCTGATCGAAAGAACATTTTTTTGTGAATAACCAATATGATCCTTGAACTTTCGCTTCATGATCAATTTTGTCCCTAAAGTTTTGTATTGTCCAAACAAGTCCCCAAGATTTGTTGTGTGTGATTCCTTAGACCCACTAAAAATACCACGTGAACATGCCACATCATTTATGCATACAAAGTCAACACTTAAATGTTCATTCTACTCTTACAGTTTTCATAGTGAATCAAGAAGAACGATTGAGAAAAAAACAAAAAATAATAATGGCAATTGGTCATTGGAAAAAATATCGCATTGGTAACTAAAGAATTCAACATTTTCCTTTGTTTTATGATCACTTTCTTTCTTTTATTTTTTCGTTTCCTTTTCTTTTTCCATAAAAATGTAAGGATAAAATGGTCATTTAAATGTTGACTTAATTTGCCTGCAAGACTGACATGGCATTTCAGTGGGTCAAAGCCGCATGACAACTTTTAGGGGCTTATTTGGAATTTGGATAATATATAGCATCAAAGACTAATTAATTCAACCCCTGAATAAAATTTCAAGGACCGAATTTACTATTCACCTTTTTTTCTAGCCGAAATGATCTGTTATTTTGGACCTAGTGCCCACCACCCTTAAAAATAGAGGTTTCCGTGACATAAAACCCTATTGTAGATTATTCACTAAGCTGACAATCTACAACTATGAATGCACGCTAGATGGACAAAATTAAGAACAAAGAGAGAAAAATGAGGGGAGAAAAAAGACGAACAATCATCCTGTCATGTCTGTTACCGTCAACTAAGGTCATACACTGTTATCGTTAACTAAGGCCATACACAGTGTAGGGCACGCCCTCACATGCCATCCATGCCCAGCCCTCACCCAGGCTATAAGACCCATAGTGCTGTGTTCGTTTCTGGGGTTGGGAACAAATGCTCTGACGCACGGAAAACGGAACGGTCCATTAGCGTGTGATTAATTAAGTATTAGCTAATTTTTTTTTCGAAAATGGATTAATTTGATTTTTTTAAGCAACTTTTGTATAGAAATTTTTTGCAAAAAAATACACCGTGTAGTAGTTTGAAAAGCATGTCCGGGAAAAAAAACAACTGTGCGACGATAGTAATGTAACTCCGAACTCAGATCGATGAGGCCAACAAAGACACGGAGACACATGTTCACGCAATGCGGCTTGAAGTCGTTTCCTCGTCGCTTGAGTGGCTCGCGCAGAGTTGTAGCTCTCGGACCATATGCAGAGGCTCGCTTCAAGCCGAGCTGGAGCCGGAGCAAGCCAGGGCTCCTCGCCACGTACTCGCACTGTGTATGGCCTAAATGACTACTGGTAGCTAGGCGGAAATGAAAAGAATTTTTTTTAGAAATAATAGTATTTTAATGAAAAATCATAAAAATAGTAGGTTTTTGCAAAAAATCGCAAAAAAGAGATCCAGTCGAACCACGGCGACCCGACAGGCCCAAATCGAACGTTGGAGGGACAACAGGCCGGTCGATCGGGCCCTGTCGGTACGCGGCATGTTGACAGGCCGGGTCGACGGCCCAGTCGAACGACGGCCGTTCGACAGGCCGGGCCGGCCGACCTTATTTTTTTTAACTTGTTAAGTATAGTTTTTTAGTTATTCAAATTAAATTGTTAAGAGTTATTTTTAACTTGTTAATAATTAATTAATGACATATATTTTATAATTGATTAATTATAATTTGTAAGTTGTTTTCATAATTAAGTTTGTAAGTAGTTTTTGTAAATATAATTTTGTTATAATTGATTAATACCCATTTTTAATTGAATGTTTGGAGAAACACATCGGATTTTTAATTTATTAATTTTAGATATATCCATTTTTAATTTAGTACAGAACTTTTTTTTTAATTTGGTTAGAATTGTTTTTAAGTTGTTAGTAAATAATTAATGACATAATTGTTTATAATTGATTAATTATAATTTATAAGTTGTTATTATAATTGTAATTTATTATAATTGATTAATATACATTTGTAATTGAATATTTGGAGAAACATATCGGAGTTATAATTTAATAATTTTAGATGTATCCATTTGTAATTTATTAATTTACAGAACCTTATTTTGCTTATCGGTTATTTTGGGAAATTACAAAAATCACTTTCGGATAGGGCCAAAAATTTACAGAAGCGAAAATTGGTTCTGTCTATTTTCAGAAATTCCGAAAATCGTTTTCGAAGGACTCAAAAAATTTCGAATTCACAGCACATGTTTTTAGAAACCGAGAAGAAACTTTTGTTAAGAATTGATGTTGAGCACATCCATGACCATACCGAAATAAGGAGAAGTTGTAGGACAATTTAAACATGATACACCTGGTTCCATTACGGTTACATAGATAAGATTAGATTCGAACTAGAAGAAAGGTAATGCAAGAGATGAACACGACGACGATGTAGTAATGGGACAACGAAACATGACATCACATATTTGACTAACGTAAGTTGTCTGATAGTAGCTAACCTCTATGTGAGGATTCCTCTCCCCTCTCAAACTGCTTTTTAGTAAATATGTATTGCTCTGGCAATTCAAGCTGCACCACACGAGAAGTTGGATCACTCAGAACCTTTTTGGTGTCTATCCATTCTTTGTATTGACATCTTCTTGGCGGTTCCTACGAGAAACAAATAGACGTGAAGCGAACAAAGTTACTGAATGTTGTGACAAAATAAGGATTCATGATAACGAAAATATTTTCACCATGAAATCGTCATCTACAATATTTGGGCAAACAAAGAACCTCTGACCCAAAGTTCTTGGCTTGGTGGAACGGAGAACCTGACAACGATCACCGCATCTGCATTTTGGACGGGCTTCCCATAGAGGGAGTGCCATTGTTAGCACCCGCCAGTCGCACTGTTCTTCACGACATTGTTGTTCGTAAGCAAATTTGAACGCCAAGTATTTCTCAGGACTTTCTGATGCTTCCATGCTACCTTAGTAAAGTAAGGCGAGACGAATATGTTCGCATCGACACCACCTTTTGCGGAAACGGCAAGAACATGAGAGCATGGCAGATGTCGAAGGAAAGGCTTGTTGCAGTTGCATTTGCAAGCATGATAGTCTGGCCACAACGTGCACTCCAATGTGATGTCCGTACTCCCAATACCGACACCACTTTTGTCACGCAGACGTACCTCAAACAGCAACTCCCTATTCCCAGTAGGCCAGACCCTGTGCATTGTGCCCTTCTTGCTTTTCTCCTCCATGTATAGTGTGATAGTGGGGCTATACTTTACATTAGGATTGGCAAAGTTAAGACTAGACATGGCGTATCTTTTACAAAGATACTTCTGTGTACCCCTTGTGATGCCCTCCAAGATAGCAACAAGTGGTAAAGGACGTGTATTTTTCATCACCCAGTTGTACACTTCGGCAAGATTTGTTGTCATCACACCATACCGTGAACCATTGGTATCGTACAACAATGACCACTTTTCCTTGGCTCATGCTCTATCCAGTTAGTGAAGCACTTTGTAGCCCTCCCCCGCTTCCTACATCGAGTAATAGATGGTGATTCGTTTGGAACGGGTTTCAGGCCTTCCGACTCCTCTTGTCGGGCAACAACTGGTTTTTTTCGAACCTCTTGCATGTGAGTAGTGGTCAGCCGATCCAGTTGTTTCCATATGACGTCGAACTTTCTTTGCCGATTCTACTTGCACAACTTTTTGAACAGGTCCATTAACCTCTTACTCCTGAATTGTCTGTAAAAATTTGCAACGAGATGTCGCATACACCATCTACTATGCAAATCTGGCCAGGAAACCTCCTCAGTTACATGTTCCTTTAGCTGCTGCACCGCTGATAGAATGCCGGCATGTCGGTCATGTAGAACACACACATTTGGTCTGTTTTGAACAACACACCTTTTAATGTGACACAGGAACCATAGCCAGCTCGATGTGTTCTCGCTTTCAACAAAAGCAAAGACAACGGGGACGACATGACTATCAGCGTCGACTCCGATTGCGGTTAAAATAGTTCCCCTATACTTGCCTGTCATAAAAGTACCATCAACACATAGCAACGGAATGCAATTTCGGAAGGTCTCTATCATGCACCCAAATGACCAAAATGCACGACGAAGGACGTTTTTCCCATTGTCATTAACCTCATCAAGAATAGCCATATGTGTGTCCAGGTTTCTGGCCTGCAACACCTCCAAAAGTGGGGGAAGGTTGTGGTATGAATCTTCGTAACTTCCAAATCTCATCTCCAATGCTTTCTGCTTACCCCTCCAAGCCTTGTCGTACGATATCTCATACCCGTACTTTTTCTCCACGTCATGCATTATTGTGAACGACGACAAATAGGTTTTTTTTAACAACCTTCGAGTAAACCATTTGTGCCACGAATGCAGCCATCATGTTCCTGTGTACCAAAGGGGTCTTGTCCAACAAACATGTATGCTCCTCAACCCTTGAAGCTACCCATAAGTTGTCATGTTGTGGCTTGTAATCATGCACTCTCCAAGGATATCCGGGCTTTGTGCACTTCACGTCATACGTCGTCCGATTTGAAACCTTCACCCTGAACTCCCGCTTCTGCAGAAAAGCCCACCTCTTCACCGCGTCTTGTAGGTGTCCTTTGTCGTGAAACATCTGTCCAACTTGCACCTTCTCACAATCATATCGCCAGTGGGCATCTAAACCATCGTTAACCCCCAGACGGGTCATGGATATGGTCGTCCAATCTTCAGGTACGTTGGTTTTCTCCTCCCACTGTGCTGTATCTTGCCCTTCCACCACGAACGAAATATATTCCTCGTTCTCCAGTTCCATCTCTTCCACCACAGCTTCGTTCTCCTCCGCTGCATCAACAGTCAAAGGTGAGTCCGGCTCATCGTCATCCAATTCGTTAGCCGGACAATTGCCACCGGGCACAACCACATCTGCAGTAGCCTCCTCCTCTACTGCTTTCTCTTCCCCACTCCTGCAAATATTAGCCTTTTCCATGATATGTGTTTGTTCCACCTCCGTTCGGCTGGTCTCGCCGGTCCCAACAATATCTATTTTCTTTTGCACCAATATTGCCAGGCTATAACCTTTCTCTCCTACTTTAACCACAAATTTTCTCCAACTCCCAGTAGATGCAAGCTCTACTACTCTCCACTGCCATCCGTATTCACTCCTTACTGGCCACACGACTTTTATGATGAATTTCTCCATCGAAGGATCTATCCCAAACATATTATGCAGCCACCCTAGTACGTCGTTCAAAACCAACTGGTCTAGTGTATTTAGGGTAGTATCAATGAATGCATATACGGTCAAATCTACCCCGCTATCACAAAGTTGTATTGGAGCGTCGCCATAATACACACGAACGGACACAGCACCTGACATCCTGAAATAGCATGCCAATTGATATTAATACGTCACTACCCAGTAAGGTGTCGTATGCTCTATACTTACATTATTGCTCTAACGTATTCAAACTATATTTCATTACTTAAATATAAGTTCCATTCGATTTTAACTAATAATAAACGTATAATACCTCCATTCGATTTTAACTAATAACAAACATATAATACCTGTAATAACAACCAACAATGATTAATAAAAAAAATTCTCGTCGTCCTAAAGGATTATAAATTTATACCTTCGTTGTCGTTACTCTTTCCTGCACAGTTGCGGATGTCTCCTTCCCAACCACGTAGTAATTCCCTCTGGCCAAATGACACAGCTCTGCATCGTAAGTTTGACTAATTAAATATAATTTCCTTTCGATTTGTACTAATGCTCAACATTGATTTCTCCCCGATGATAACTATTTCACCATTACGAAATTGCTAATCACCTCGGCAAACATGTACTAACTTCGAATTATTTGCAACATACAACTACATAACTATATATATGTACTAATGGTTAACATTACACAATGACTAATGGTTAACAGAGTCAACAAATTATATGTACTAACAACAATGACTAACGATTCACAAATAAAAACAACGAAATAACAAACCTCATATGTACAATTTAAAATTTCACAACCTAAAGTATTGCAATTTTATACCTTAATAGCAGCTTGTCTTCTCTTCTCGTGATGCTATATCTTCACGACGCCGTGGTGCACCGGCTGCCGTGGCAATGGCGACGGTAGGCTGGCGCGACGGCGGCCTGGAGCTGGCGAGGCGAAGCTACGAGATGAGGTGAGCCGACGACGACAACGAAGTGGTCCTCCTCGTGCTTATATCCTAGCTCCTGTCGACCTCCCATATGCCGATAGGGGCGGTGCGCGGGACCTATCGGCACGCGGCTGGCCGATAGGGACGGTGGGGGAGCCTGTCGGCACCCGGCTAGCCGACTGAGCAGGCTGTCGGCATACGGTGAGCCGACTGGGCCAGCTGTCAGCACTCGGCTGGCCGACTGGGCGGTGCCGCGGCCTGCACGCGGTGAGCCGACTGGGCCGCGTTTCGTCCTTCCGTGGTTCGACTGGGCCTCTTTTTTGCGATTTTTTGCAAAAGCCCATTATTTTTGTGATTTTCCATTAAAATACTATTATTTCTAAAAAAATTCAAATGAAAATGGCCAAGGCAGGGTGCGCTGGCTGAACAGAACAACATATGCGGAGATCGATCCGGGTGTAAGTGCTACACGTTGATGCGTACACGGACGATGATGATCGATCGATGGATCGATGGATCGATGTGGACGGACTCGCCTCGCTGCCTTGTTAGCTGGTGCTCGCTTGGAACCTACCTAGCTTACTGCGATGGTTGATGGGTAGGGAGAGACAAACATGCTAATCTACACGATGATTTAACAAAATTTTAGAAACAGTCTAGGGCTCAAGTCTTAGGGAGTTCTAGCTGTCATAGGCCTGTCTCCGTCCCTTTGTCTATTATAGTGGGATTGAAATTATAGGATTTAGTTTTTTTTTATCTGGATTGAATTTTTGGTGTTTTAGTCTTTTTATCTGGTTCTTCGATTGATTTTCGTATGGAAATTTTGGGTGGGGTGGTATTTAAAGGCGGTTTTGAACTACCGTTGTGAGAAATGAAAAGTATGAGGCCGTTTTTAAAGTAGTAGAGATAAGCACTTATAAGGATGAATTTTGCCAAAGATTGATACGATCGGTTCATCACTACAATCTCATTTAGCTTGTAGCTCGATCGGTCATATACGGATAGAGGAGGATTCAACAGGGTAGGCTCAAGCCCTCTTACCTTGTTGGATTTCCATGGTTGAAAAGGAGAGAGGGAATGAGGATGAACAGTAAAGGAGGTTGAACAAGGAAAAAGAAGATAAGCACCCTCCATTCAATCCTAGACCCGCCCCTTCAGCATGGACGAATAGCTTTGTCTTGTTGGCTAGCACACTATTAGAAAAACTTTTTTTCCAACGACACTCATATTATTATGCAGGCGGGACATATTTTCAACCACAAGCGTCTGTTTGTATAGATATGAACGGAGGATACAATGACTGTCTGCATGCGAAAATGTATTTTTGCAGGTGGACGAGTTAAGCCGTTCATCTGCGAAGATATATTTTCGTAGGCGGAGTCTTAAGTCATCCACCTGTGAAAATATATGAATTATCATAGGCGGGCCGTTTATGACCTCCATCTGAAAAAATCTGGTGCGGTGCTAGCAACCCATGAATATCTAAGTGTCTGAACTCTCCTCCACCACCCATTTATTATCTTCTCCCTCTCCCTCTTCCTCTCTCTCCTAGCACTCTCCTCTCTTCTCTCAGATGCAACAACGGCAAGGAATGGGAGGGGAGAAGATGGCGGGGCTATGACGACAACGACGACGATGACCAGCACTACAGCGGCAGTGGTGCTGCGGTGACAACGACCAGATGACGATGGGGGCGGCACTGCGACGATGACAATGACGGTAACGCTATGGCGACGGCGACGACGATGGCAGCGGCAGTGCTGCAACGACGACAAAGACAACGGTGGCAGCGCTGCGACAACAAGCACAATGATGACCAGCACAATGGCAACGGCGGCGTTGCGGCGACAACAACCAGCATGACGATGGTGGTGATGCTGCGAGGATGCGACCAGCACGACGATGGAGGCGGCATTGCGACGACGACAGCAATGACGCTACGACGACGATGACGACCAGCACAACAACGGTGGTGAGGGCTATTGATGCTTGCTACTGCCGTTCATGTTTGTTGCTAGTGTGTTCATGTACTTTATAACGATGGATATGAATCATTTTTTTTTTTGCTTCTGTTAATGTGCCTCTGCATGAAGATGTGTAAATTTGAATTTTGATTTTTTTTCATATTAAATCTTTTTGTAGGCGGTCCTCTTAAGGGTGCCATCTGTGAAAATCGAATTTTGCAGGCGGCCTTCGTCACCAACTACGAAAATCGACGATTTTCGTTGACCTTTACAATGCAGATGGAGGATTTGGTCGCCTGAAGAAAAAGATTTTTGGTCGACTGCAAAAAGATTTTCTTTAGTAGTGGCAGCACCAAATAATGATACATGGAACTAACAACTAACTAATGGCCCCTTTGCATGTTAGACGATCCACAATGTTAGCTGCAGGCTGCAGCCAACGAACTCCTCGATCCCCTCTGGTCCCAGCTGGATCTAGCAGATCTGAGCAATTTGGCCATACGCACGGACGCTACATGTGTTTTGCATCACCCTAACATTAGCATGTGATTCATCCTTCGTCTTAAAATATAATTTTTTTTATTATTTAAATTTTGTTTTATAATAATTAAATAATATAAAAAATTTTATATTTTGAAACGGAGGAAAAATTATTAGTATACGTGATTCACAGCTGACCTTCTGAGTTATGAGGCAATTAACGCTTTGCCGTCTGGGTGCAGTCCTGAAGACTAGAAACCTGCAGCTACAAGGAAAGGTGTAGCCGATACAATCCGCTTGTGTTGGACAACAAGTGGGGAATAATGCACAAAAAAGTCCGCTTACCGAGCATAATTCATAGAAAAGGATGCTCCTTTTCTTTTTAATTATTTATCAGATTATTAAATTAATTATTTGCTCTACGCTTAAAAATGTATGCTTTCTTACAAAACTTTATTATACTATATTTCTTAAACCACTTATTTAATCTATTCATTAAGTTTATTTTATAAAATATTTAATTTTTTCATACAATCAAATAGAAAAATCCATAGACTGATCCCATTATCTCTATCTCATAGGAACTACGAGATCACTCCAAGGGCATCTTCGGTATCCAGGGGTCATAGATCCACCATAAACTGTGTTCAATAAGTAAAACACATTAATCGTCTACTCTTCGATTGGACAGTAAGGGTCGGAGAAGGACAATCATTTGTTCTTAAAATCAGCATTGTTAAGTTTAAGATTAAAGAATCAGACGAAAAAAAAGAGAGTTTCCTATTCTTAATTCTTCTGTAGCTGGATTCCTCGAAACCACGAGAATCCATAAAATGGGATTTCAACTCAGCATCTTTTGTTTAGAGATTTTGAGAAAAGTTATGAATTCGCGACAATAATCTAATTTAAACATGACTGAGTTTCGGCGAAGATGATCCGGAGGACGTGAGTGCCTTCTAAATGCAGGTTTTTCTCTTGTTTGATTGCTGCTGAAAAAACGTCTGGGGACAGCTGATAGGTTTTTTTTGTTACAGGGTTGCCAAGACGGTGAGTCATTTCTTCCGGAAGTGCCTAGGAAGAGCTTGTGCAGTAAGTACTGAATAGAATACGTACATGCAGTACACATTCACGGGTATGTCGCTTTTATATATGCTTAAGATAAGGGACAGAGATCTCGTATTGAAATCCCGATGTCGTAACGCCATAAAAATTTCGAATTAAAAATACGAAAATAAAATTTAAAATAATCAAAAATCTTTTTTCAAAATTCTCACATGCTGGTATTTATTGGTTTTTCTTTTTTTTCTTGTAATGGCAGTGTCAAATTAAATCAAATAAAGAAATAAAACTCAGATTCTAAATTCATTTATGACTTTAGAATAATATCTATTAAAGAACCATGATTATTAAATAATATTAATTTAGAAAATATTTTCAAATAAAGGCAAATACTAATTATTCTCTTGGAAACCCTTTTATTAATTTATATCCCCTCAATGGACTAGTTTACGAAAAAAATAAACTAATAATTACTTTTTGAGAACTTTTTGGGAAACTAAATTCTTTAAAGAAATTGTTTTGCAAAATCTAAAGCAAAAGTCTATTATTGCTCCCTGGTGGGTTGAGCCCCGCCCATCCATACTCAAACCCTAAATCTTCTAAAATCTCTACGTCTGTTTTAGGTCCCTCCTCCCTTTTCATTTTCCTTTCACTTCTTCTAGATCAGCCCACCAGGCCGGCCCAACCCGGCAGCCCACGCGAGCCAAGTCGGCACTCTCCCCGGATCGATCCTCTTTCCTCCTTCTCCGTGAAGCCTGGCCGCTGCCGCCCAGTGTCGCCGCCAAGTTGCCGCAGTCCAGGGTGCCCATGCTGTCGGCGAGCTCGTCGTCGGAGTGCACCCAACCTGCCGTGCCCTGACATCGCTGGTTTCTGGCGATGTCTCCCAAACCCTAGCCGAGTCGTCGCCACACCAGCTCGTGTGAGCCGCTGTCCTATTCGTCCCGTGCGACACGCTACGCGCCCACGTGACGTGACAAGACGAGCGTGGCGCAAACGCCAATACGCCGTGCTCCAGACTCGTGTGCCACACCGACCGCCTCCCATGCTCTGCCTTGCGCAGCACCAAGCTATCCGTGCCCCGCTTTCATGCCATGACAAAGCAAGGACGTCACGTCAATTGTTTCTGCCCGGTTTTCACGCGCAAGTGGGCGCCGGCCATCATATCGCTAGTACCCGCGTGCATCAGTCACAGAAGCCTCGTCCGGCACCGCCCAAACCACCTCAGCTCGCCACCTCACCCGCCACCCGCCTTTTCTCCCGCTCCCACGCCATGGGCGCCACTGCTAGGTTTGGTCTAGTGCACCGCTACGCATTCGCTCGCCGTCGCGGTCGTGTATCCATGCCAAAACGGGTGAGCTGAGCTCACCCGTGCCGCTCCAAGCCATAGGAGAGAGGACGAGGTCATGATGGCCGAGGACCGCTCACGCCCTCCGCTTCTCGTCCAAGCCAACGAGGACGAGTGCCGCCTCCCATAAAAGGGCCCTTGCCCCGCCTAGCCTCGCCTCTCCTTCCTTTGCCCCCTCCATCCTTTTCGGCTGTCGCGTCAAACACCTCCCACATGCCATCGTCTTGCGTTGAACACCTCGCACATGCTTGGAGAAATGTGGAGTGGAGGCCGCCGGTGATCGCGTCGTGCCTTCATCGTGGAAGAGCGAGGATGAACCGCAAGCTATCACCGTCGCCAAACCGCGATGATGAACCGTGCCCTCGACCAAAACCTCGCCGCCCGTCGTTCTGCCACGTTGTCGCTGGTGTGCCGCTTCCCGGCTGCCGCACGGTGAGGAAATGGGTCGCCAAACTTTCCCTCTTCATCCCACGCCGCTCTTCTTGGTTGAGTAGCCCGCCACAGACGGCACCGCCGAAAACGGCATGCCGCCGTGTTCGCACCCGCACCATTGGCGACACCCTCTATTTGTCCCCGTGCCGAGGCAGCGCGAGGTGCTCCATCACTTCTCACAGTTTCTTGTGCCGCCACTTTGCCATTAGGATGCACTAGCCACCCCGTAGTCGTCCCCGTCCCGCGCCCCATCGATTAAGCCTCGTCGCTAGCGCCATGCGCACGCCGCCACGCCCGTGTGGAAGCTACCGACGGCCGAGCCCATAGCAACCATCCCCGGCCACGCCAAGCGAGGGGGATCGATCCCCCTTGCAGCGGTGATTGTCCCCGGAGCCACGAACTGGCCGATTGCACCTCGGCACCGGCGAATTTCACCGGAGACCAATCTCCGGCTGCCGCTCCCATGGCCGCCTTGAGCTCCACGAACGCAGCCTTATCTAGCCACCTTGGACCCTACTGTCGCGCTTTTAGGGACCCTAGAAGCCTACCACTAGCCACGGTTTCGTCGTCCCACTGCTGCTTTGTCGGTTCACTCTAGACCCGAAGGCTGCCATTGCCTCACCCAACCATTGGCGCCTTCACACGCCATCGCAGCCACCGCATCGCCTCTCATGGGTGGCCGGGATCCCCACGGACCTCCCCTCCTCGGCCGCACCGGCCTTCGACCCATAGGCCACTACGCGTGCCAACCCTAGCTCGGGCGCACGCGTGAGAGAGAGCGGAGAGCGGGAGGAAGAAGAAAGGGGAAAGAAGAGAGGGGAGAGGAGAGACTGACCTGCGAGCCCCACCAGGGAAAAGTTTAATTAAGAAGCTAATGAAAGAGATTAAGTAATAAAATGATTAACTTGTTAGTATGACATGTGGGCCAGATTTGTTAATAAAACATAATTAAAAACATGTTTAAAACCTGTGTCATTGACATGTGGGCCCACAACCATTTTGATGTTCAAAGCTGACCGGTCAACACTTGACCCTGGCCCCACATGTCATTGGCTCAGTATTTTTTCCTCTGAGAAATAAATGCTTTGCTAAATAAAAACTGCTGGCCCCACCTGTTAGTGATACAAGGTATTTTATTGTACAAAAATAATTTCAAAAATAGAAAAAGGCTGAACAGGAAGTTTTCACAATTAATTTGATTTATTTCAAATTTGAATCTTTGGAAGGCCATAACTCTCTTGTTTTAAATCGGATCTCAATGAAACTTTCACCAAAATTCTTCTAAAATCAAGATC
This sequence comes from Oryza officinalis, assembly GCA_008326285.1. NCBI lineage: Eukaryota > Viridiplantae > Streptophyta > Magnoliopsida > Poales > Poaceae > Oryza > Oryza officinalis. The sequence continues at coordinate 12,608,890 of BDMV01000002.1, read as the reverse complement.
TATCCAGTGGCACTAGTTTTGCATTTTTATCCCTTTTATAGATTTTTGCCCCTTTGCATTAGAATAGGGAGACCGGTTTTTGACCCAACGTTCGCCGAACAGGTTATGTTTGTGAAGAAGGTGAAGCCATAGCAGTCGACGAGAAGCCGTTGACTGAGCAAGGCAAGTCACTACACTTTCCTCCTTGAGCATATTGATCCTATTCTTATAAACATGTTGATTACAAATAAAATTGCATGCTAGTTATGAAAATGTGTACCTAAACTTGTCTGTAAGCCATCTTTGAAATTTTTACCCATATATCCTTGTTGCCTGAGTCTATTATTTATGCGTGGTCAATTATTTACACTGCTTAGCATTGCTTATTTAGACGAATATACAGTTTATGTATGGGATGGATGTGAATGTGATGATCACTTGGTATGAGTGATTGTCGGAAGACGGATGGAGACATGAACGCCACCCGCAATTCAAAACATTTGCAAAAACCAAAAACTTAATAAAACAAAATATTTTCGACTAGGGTAGCATGAATAGACTAAGGGTGGTTCTATGAAACAGCAAGCCGCTGATCCTGGTCAGTTAAGGACCGAGTCAAGAAGCTATGTAGGAAATGAACCGAGTACGACTGTATTTCTCGAATAGGTATAGACCTAGTGGATTAGGTAACCCGAGTGGGACGACATCTGTTATGGTAGTTCTGCAATTGTTACCATTGTGAGGGAAGATGTGTTGGATTTATGAAATGTCATGACAAGAACATAAAATGCGCCAAAGTATATTTATATATTATGTAACCCTCCTAGTACCTCAGAAACGCTAAGACTTCTCTCACCGCCAGCTCAAGGTAGGGTTGGGCGCCAGGTGCAATGGGAATACATAGTCCTTGAAGCGGGTGCCGTAATGCAAGGGGAACCAAAAAACCGGGCTGTGACAAGTCTCATGTGTTTGGTGCATCACGAAGTGTGGGATTAAAAGTGTACATCTACTGCAGTGTGAGTAAACAAATCTATTCGAATAGCCATGCTCGCAGTTAATGAGCGTCGAGATCTGTACTACTCTTGACTTGCCTCATAAGTTTTAATCTTGCTTAGAATAGTATTGAGAGGGAATATGTGACCTTGCCCGACATGCGGTAAGGTCGGAATGATGGAGAATATGAAAAACTGGATGCAAGGATAAACCGGACCAAGCGAGGCTTGGGAAAGGTAAATGAACCCTTGTTGATTAATGACAACTTCAACTTAACATTATTTTTAGTTAAAATTGCTAAGTCATAGATTTGTGAAATCTAGCATTATGCAAATAAGCCAAGCTATCCTTGAACCCTTGTGTGCACTAAATGCATTCTATAGTAGTGGCTTGCTGAGTACGGTTGGTACCCACCCTTGCTTAATTAACTCTTTTAGAAGAAGACGTTGGAGCCAACCCGCACGCGTGCTACACTAACAAGGAGGTGCCAAAGACAGTGGAGTAGGGACCGATGTTCACCAGTCGTTGCCTGTGGAATAAGATGGACCACCGCTGCTTCGCTTCCGCTACCTTATATACCTCTTTTGGTATTTGATATTGTAATTAACCATGCTTAGTTTATTTGGGTCCTACTCAAGCAACCCATGTATTATTAATATATTGTAAAACCTTTATAACGATGTCAGCTATGTGATATGGAACTTTGTCATGTGTGTACCATCTACTGATCGAAGAAATTGTATTGCAAACACATGAGGTTTCCAGTGTACAAAACCGGGGGCCGACAATAAGTATAACTATCATTTTTAGTTTGTGCACCGATAAAAAGTTATGCTTCTATCATAAGAAAAAGGGCTACCATATACCACGGGATCCCGTTCGGACAGTATGAAGCAGGTATCATATTCTGATATCTCATCAACCGATACTTGTTGTTGGTATTTTTTACATTCACAGATAAATCCGCAAGTGCACGGATACCGCTATAGCATTTCACCCATGAGTATTCCCAAGGGTATCGTATTTATATTTTCGGGAGAAAGGCGATGGTGTAAAGACATAGTTTATACATCATTAGTCAATCTATAATTAACTCATCATAGTCTAAATAGGGGTTAGGATAAATATGACTAAGAAGTAGTGTGACACACACAGGGGATGCACCTTTAATTAATTAGTATAGTGGAAAAGGACATAAGAGATCTACGATATAACTGTACTTCTATATTTATCATGTTTTGTATATACTTAACATGTACATGCTTACAAAACTAGGGCTTAGTTCTAGGCACCCGGGTACTACCAAGAGACCACTCCCTACTGATTTGCCAGCGTGATTATGCCATTTACGCACTCTTACTGTAAGTTCAAGTGCCTTAATTTGGTTTTGATGATTAATGATAAATCTAATTATATGAGACTAAAGTTTTTATGAGTTTTTCTTTGACTAGTCTCATTTTGATATGAAAGTAAAAATGATGAGAGGTATGTATTAAACTTCACATATTCTAACTTGGTCTCTCTTATGGATCCAAAATATAGTGTGAGCTCCCATATTGATCTTAATTGATTATGTACATATGTGTTCCTTTATATCCATATGTATGCACATCTTGAGAGAGAGCTTATTCTATATTTTGTTTTTTATAAGATCTCTACCTTGATTTGAAATCATCTTTCATCTCATCTCTCTATATTGTTTATATTGGGTAATTATCCATCACCAAAGAGAGAGAAGATTGAAAGATCTTGGATTAAACAATTTGTGTAATATTGTTGCTTTGGTGATAGATGATAAACCGATGTTTATGGGATTAACCTCTCTTTTACATAAGTTGTCAACTAGGTTATTTTCCGATAATGAGATGTGGAGAATATGCATTCTTTGATGATGGACCTTATTCATGACAAGGATGAAATGTATGGAGATCAAGCAATATGTATCACTTCTTATCTCCTACTTTTGAGAGTCTCCTTTACATTGAGAACACAGAGATCATGAAGGTATGTGTTTATGTTTGTATTTATCATTGCTACATGCCTTCTCTATATGTATATAATAAACCCCATTGGTTCTTCTCTATTTATACATACACTTGTCTTTCATGGATATTATTTTGTATGCATATATTTAGGGGGAGCAAATCATATACACTTGTTGTGCATGTTCTAGATCCATATTGTTCACCTATTATTTATATTGGATCTTTGCACTTGAGCTTACATGCAAGTATATGACACTTGTGGAATTAATGAATACTCAACAAACATATCCATATCTTTCATATGCAACCGGTTGGTCATCAAGTGGAGGATGACAACCAATTTGTTGGGACTAATGTTTTCCTTTGAGCTGTGCAAAGGGATAGGTCCCACCGTGATGAGGCAAATGGATGACACCATGGTTTGATGGTCATCAAGCCAAGGACATCGTTATGTTAACAATAATAAAGTCAAGCTTGTGCTGAGAAGAAAGTCCTGACAAAGGATGGTCAAGACCTCAGCATAAATATGGTTCAAACGGATGGTCACAAGTTTTGATTTTGGCTCAAGCAATGGCCCTAAGTTGGATGGCGCAAGGCACAGGTATAATGGAGCTAAAAATGTTTTCTTAGTCTTTTTCCGATCTTAGTGTTTGGTGTAGACCGAATTTGCTAGATAGACGTCGTACTATCAAGAGGGATCTATGAAGTGAGCATGTGAATGATCTTGTGCCATATTAGTTCTTATGCATGTGGGTGCATTTGGTGGACTTGTCTAGCCAAGTGTGGTGAATTTTCTCAAGTCCCAAACAAAGAGAGAAGTGGGCACGTCCTATAGGATTGGGCAGCCTCTTGTGGTTTTGTCCGATGGAGTATCCTTTGAAGTGTGAGCTCTTTCTCCCTAAGAAAAGTTGTGCTTCTTGGATTGATTGTTCATAGGTTAGATAACCATTTGAATAATCTTTCCATAGAGTCCAAGAACATCAATTTCCGATATCCGAGTCAAGAGAAATCGTTGTTTTTCGAATGGTCAGTTGTGCTGAAAAGTGACATGTGGTCAGACTACCATAAGGGCCACGGTTAGACTGCAATATACTATCCGGTCTGACCGTAGCTCTCATGGCGGTCTAACCGTTGACCTAAAATTGAAGAGAGGTCTCGCCTTGGCGGTACAGAGTCGCCAGAGCCGAAGTCGGTCTGACCGGAGGCAGCTCGATCTGACCAGAGCCGATCACGGTCTAACTGACCGAATTAGGGCGGTTAGACTGTGAGTGCATTAAATGCATTGTAACGGCTAGTTTTCTAACCGCTGCATTGGAGGCCGGTCTGATTGGCCACCCCATGGCGGTCTGACTATTTGACACTTGTGAGTTGGGATTTCGCCTCCAACGGCTAGTTTTGGTGGTTGGGGGTATATATACGCACTCCACAGCAGCAAGGGTAAGGTTTTGGCACTTTATTGTATTATCTTGAACCCTTGCAAGAGCTCTCGCACCCTTGTGCACTTAGTTTATCTAGTGAGGTGTTGGAGAGTGAGTTAAGCCAATCCAAGTGCATTGCTTCATTGTTAGAGCTAGTGTAGCACTTGATCATCCTCGGCAAGCATCCTAAATTTGTTACTCTTGGAGGTTGCCACCTCCTAGACGGCTTGGAGGAGTTGCTCGGTGACCTCTTCGAGAAGATTGTGGAGGAGGCCCAGTGTTGATTGTGAGTGGCTCGGTGTTCACCATCTCCGGAGTGGAGGAAGAACAACCAAAGTGATAGAGGCTTGGGCGTCCACTTCAGGGCCGGCTCCCACCTTGCCCACCTCTTGATGAAGGGGTTCGGTGGCTTCGTGGTTTGAGCGGTGAAGTTGGGCTCGCTTCAACGGTGACGTAGGAAGCTGGCAAGCTTTCAAACATCGGGTGAAAAAATTCTCTGTCTCTTGTTTCCTTTATTTTGTGCCAATTTAATTTGAGCAAGTTTACATACAAGAAATTATTTATGCTATTATCACCCTGGCTTGCAAACCTCAACATAGGCTAGATTCTTTGTGCATTTAGTTGAGACTAGTTGATTTAGGCTTTGAATTGTGGAAAACCGTTTTGATTTACTCTTCCGCATATATAACTTGGTTTAGCCAAAAGTTTTAAAACCGCCTATTCACCCCTTCTCTAGTTGGCATCTTTGATCATGCACTTACGTCATACCCGAACGTGGAGGAATACGAAGGATGGACAGGGCTATCACCACTTGTCACTTACCTCACTTTCCGTGGGGCACACTCGCATCCAACGGTATTTATCTAATCTAAGAACCATGCTTATGCTAGTAAATAATATCACTAACTTCCTCAAGACTCTCATCCTTCGGATGGACAAGTTAGAGCTAGAGCAACCCATCAAGGTCATTGGACCGTTACCATAGCATAGATCGACTAGCCTAATCAAGTGAAGCATATAAATGAAGTACATCCTATTCATAAAGCATATAACTACTAAAGCAATATATGAATTATGAACACAAGAATATAAAGAAGATAATTCTATTAATTCAACTATAGTCTTACAAGAAGAGTAAAGTATTAGAAACATACCGAAATCTCTAAGAAGACTATAGGACCGAAGATACTCTAAGCCTATTTCCACTAATACTATAGAAATACAATATAGAGAGAGAGAATTGCTTCTTGAGGTGTGTGTTCCAAGTGAAGAGAGTGGGCTCTATTTATAGCTCCCAATGATGGTTGCTAATGACGATTGTAGGCCACCAACCTTCCATAACCAATGGGAAGCTACCATGTGAAAGAGAGGAGCCGGGGGCGCCAAGCCTGGTTCGACCGAACCAGGGTAACCGCCTTTGGCCACCGCCTTTGGTGAGTGGCTGACAGGTGGGCCCCTTGGTCGGTTCTCGGAGGTTTGGCCCTACTTTATGTCGGTTTGAGCTGACTTGTGGGCCTCTCAATCTGTGTGCTTGCACGTGATTCGTCGGAAGTGTGTTTCCTTACATGCCGGCTTCATTTCTCCTTCACTTTGATGTTTATTCTCTGCATACATGTTAATTCTCCAAGTATAGTGAAACTACATTATTTATTTTTGATATATGTGCAAGAAATGCTAGTTCTCCCTTTATTTATTATGATAGTTGACGTTTGAAATTGGCACTTAACGACCGTTAACACTTATCGGTATCCGATTGGTATCCATTGATACCAGCTAATATTTGTTAGTACCAATCGATACCTCATTGGTAACAGACTTAGTATTCGTCAGTACTAACTCACTAGTAAAAAAACAGTTTTTGCAGACGGCCCAAAATAGGGTTTCGTGTGCGGTATGGCTAACCACACGCACCAAATGGTCTGCGAAATTGGATTTTCGCGTGTGGGCGCTTAAGCTGTCCACACGCAAAAATGGAAAATTGCAAAAAAAAATAAAAATTCCAAAACACAAAAACCTAACCCTAACCCTAGTCAGCCGCCACCGCCATCGTCGCCGACGGATCCGCACCTCCCATTGTCGCCGGTGGCAAATCCGCGTGCGTGGAGGCTGGATACACACTGCCACCGGCGTCCGCGCCTACTGCCGGAGCCTGCGCCTGCCGTCGAAGCCCGCGCCCACCGCCACCGTGCTGCCCGTCATCGGATCCGCGCGGGGGAGGGTGTGGGAGAGCCGCCACCGGCCTCCCGCTCGAGCACGCCACCGGATCTGCGAGGGGGATGGCGGGGAAAGCCGTCGTCGGCCTCCCGCTCGAGCCCGTCACCGGATCCGCGTGGGGGAGGGCCGAGGGGGTCGCCGCCTACGCCGTCGCCACAGTCGCCGGATCCGCCACCCGCCCTCTCCTTCCATCGCAGTCGCCGCCCTCCGTCGCAGCAGCCGCTCCCGAGGGTGCCGCCTGTCAGATCCCACGCCCTCCACTGTCGGAGGAGGCCACCACGCGCCGTCGCCCACACCCACCGGAGCCCTCACCCGCCGTTGCGCTGTCGCCACCGTCGCCGCAAGTGCTCACCATCGAGAGGGAGGAGAGGAGAGAAGAGGAGCCGGGAGAAGAGTAGGGAGAGGAGTGGGAGTGGATAAGGATGAAATAATGAGTGGAAGTGAGAGAGATGGAGAGAGGATGAGGATGAAAAATTTTGAATTGTTAAGAGGGAAGGAGGAGATAACTCAGACTTTAGGTGGATCCTTAAGAGGCCCGCCTGCGAAAATATATTTTCGCGTGCGGCCTCTTAAGAGGTCAGCCTGTAAAAATTGGCTTATTTTTGCGTGCGGACCCTTAAGAGGTCCGCCTGCGAAAATCTATTTTTGCATGCGGTCCTCTTAAGGAGCCATATGCGAAAATGAAGGTCGATTTTTGCAGACACGACCAGTTATGGTCCGTCTGCAACCTAAAGAGGGTCTCGTCCAGAAAAATCATTTCTGTAGTAGTGACTGATGCATGTCAGTATTATATTGATATTCCATCAGTACCAGGTTGTCAAGTCGATATCGATCGGCACCAACTCCCTCACCTCTCTCTACTAGGCAGCGACGCCGGCAGTAGCAGCAGACGGAGGATGCGGCGTCATCGTCCTGTGACAATTGGCTCACAAACCCGTGGTGTCGTTGTCCTTCATGTCCTTATCCACTTGGTCGTGAGCCATGCCAACGTTGGCGTCCTAGTTGGCATCGTTGTAGGCAGTGACCTTGTCTGGCAACACAAGGTAGGCCCTAGGCTACGAAGGCGCACCTGCGAGCAGAGGATATGGAGGCCGACCTCCCCGAGTAGGTCTTCCCAGAACCCGTTGATGTTGTTGTCCTCGTCGTCCTCCTCGACCACCATTTTTCCCTTTCCCCTTGGCGGTAGCCCAGGCCTTGTCCTCCATTGGCGATGGCCTCCTCATCGGCGTCAGGACAGTCTGACTTAGGGGGTCGATGAAGGAATGCAAGGTCAGAGTCAGACTTGCACTTGGTCGGCAAGGACATGGGCATAATAAGGACTTGCCGTTGGTGGCTGCCATCGTGAAGGGAAGATGGAGAGTTTTGCGCATCGAGTGACGAAAAGAATAGAGCAAAGCGAAGACCTAAATAGGTACTGTGCACGGAATGGGAACAGGATCTCATCCCTTAGCATTACCGTAAGAAAAACCAAATGTACTCTCTCCGTCCCAAAATATAAAGGATTTTAGGTGAATGTAACAAATCCTAATACTACGAATTAGACAAAATCCCTTATATTTTGGGAGGGAGGGAGTATGAGAAGAAGTAGTGAAAATAAATGTGGTATTATTGTACTAGTTTTTAGTTATCAAGCTAGTGTTTCACACTGGCAAACCCTAGTAAACGCCAGTATAATGGGCCGGTGTAGCGAAATCCAAACTCTCAGCACCATCAGAATGGGCCTCGTTACCTCTTTGATGGGCTAACCAAATTTGTTTGGGAAAATGGGCCTAATTTAGGACAATCTAATGTTCAGGACAAATGGATCTGTTTGTCCCAAGTTTTCTTGTTTGGGCCGTGCAAGTTTCAGAAACTAGGAATAAGTTCACTTCGGATCCCTCAATTTGTGACCAAATCTGAAATTCGTCCTCAACTCTCAAACCCAGTGCAAATAACGTCCCAAGACGGTTTGCATGGCGGTTTTAGCTGATATGGCGTCTACGTGGATGGTTTGACTTGATCCTCATCCCACGTGACGTTGATGTGACATTAGAAGCAAGATTAAAAAATTTAAAATTTAAAATAAAATATGTGAGCCCATATGTCAATCGTATAAAACGATAAAAAATATAGTGGACCCACATGTTAGTGGGTCCCACTTCCTCCACATCACCCTCTCTCTCCTCCTTCCCTTTGCTCCAAATGGGGATTCAACGGCCACGGTGGCTGGCAAGGAAGGCAGCAGCGGCATAGGTGGTCGGCAAGGAGGGAGCTACGGCGTTCCACCGGCGGAGGAGAGGATGGAGGCGAGAGAGCCGGCGAGCTCGAGCTCGTCGTCCTGTCGACAGTAAGACCGCTGTGACGGGAGGCGATTGGTGAGGAGGAGGTTGCAGTGGTCCGCAGCAGGCGGGAGCCAATGAAAAGAGGACGGAGGTGAGGGAGAGGGGAGGGGAGCCCATAAGCTCGAGCTCGCCATCCTACCGGCCATCTTTCTCCCCCGATGCGTTGTCCCTTCTTGGACGTCGTGTTCTTGGGCCACACCCCGTCGGCGACCGGCTGGTGCGCCTCATTGCCTGAGGTGAGACGAGGAGAGAGGACTTGTCGTTCATGTTGGTCAGCCCCACTGTGGCGACCTCCATCCTCCATGCCCTCCTGAGGTTGCGCTCGTGCCAACGGCGACTTCTCTTCCTCTTCCCTCTCTTCCCTTATACAAGCTCGAGAGTGGTGGCGACGTGGCACCCAAACGGGCTCCAACTCTGGCTCTGGCCTCACCGGACATCAGAGGAGTCGAAGGAGGGACTGAGCCACGTTGGGAGCCACCACCAGCGGTGGAGGAAAAGGCGCGGGTGGGGAAGGCAGCGACGGTGGCAATGCCTGCGGGCGGCCTTGGCGGTGGTCGACGTGGAAGGTAGGGGAGTGGGCGAGCGCCGCGCGGTGATGGCAGTAGTGACAGAGAAGGAAGTAGGCGAGGTGGGTGCAGACGAGCAGCGTTAGCACCATGCTAGTCGTCACCCCCGACGCCATTGCTCACCTCCTCAGCGAGGGATGGGGAACGCAAAGGGGAGAAGGGGGAGCAAAAGTGCGGCCCTCTCTCAAGTCGAGGGGGGTGGAGTTGTGTTTGCGGCTTCCTTCTTCCCTAGCCGTCATGCCCGCCTTCCTCTCCAACGGCCCAGGCGCGAGAGGTGTGGTGGATTAGATTGCCTATGGCTGGTTGGAAAGTGAGGAAGGAAGAGTTACTGCCGATGGGATGGCAAGCTCGAGCTCGCCGGCTCCCTCGCCTCCATCCTCTCCTTCATCACCGTGGAATGCTGTGGCTCCCTCCTCGTCGACCATCTCTGCCACTGCTGCCTTCCTTGTCGGCCGTCGTGGCTGTTGAATCCCATTTGGAGCAAAGGGAAGGAGGAGATATAAAGGAGAGAAGTGGTGAGGTGGAGGAAGTTGGACCCACCAACATGTGGATCCCACTATATTTTTTATCTTTTTATTTGACTGGTATATGGGTCCACATATTTTATTTAATTTTTAATTTTTTAATCTTGCTTCTAATGCCACGCGGGACGAGGGCCAAGTCAAACCATCCATGTAGACGCCACGTTAGCTAAAACCGTCATCCAAACTGTCTTGGGACATTATTTGTACTAGAGTTGAGAGACGAGTTGTATATGGTATTTCGGTTTGAGGGAAGAATTTCATATTCGGTGACAAATTGAGGTACTTGAAGTGAACTTATTCCCAGAAACTAAACATTCAGAAATCACAGCCCAAGTCAGACTTGGATCCAGTTCTTCTCCAACTAGATGGGCCCTTTTAACCTTAAAGGCCTAAACGCACCCATCCAGATGGAGTCCATTTCTGCTTAGAATTTTTTTCTTTTTGAGAGACAGAGTCTCTTGCCAATATACATAATAATATGATAAAAAAGTTGAGCAAACCCGTGGAACTCATTGAAAAGGTTTTTTTAATCGTCTGATTAACCGCTGGTAAAACCTCTGTAAGAAAAGGTTGAATTATAATTTCTTGGACCGAATCTCATGCTTTGGTTTTTATTCCCTGAGAAAAGCTCTATACTATGTAAGAATTAGATGATATTCCGTGCTTTGCTGCGAAATATATGGATGAATGCATGTCATTTATTATAGAAATGATAGATGTATATGTTTAAATAATGTGAAAATAATGTGGATATAATGATTGGATATTGCTCGCATATTGAGTTCTAAAAATACAACAAAATTATAAATGATATGTCATGTTTACATGATATTTAAAATACTTTAGATAATAATTACTAATGGATGATGACGTGACACACTTGCATGTGATTTAAAATACTCTAAATAATAATTGTTAACGGGTAATGATGTGGCACACTTCCATGTTAAGTTGTAAGAGTTAATGAGCATTTCCTATATAAATATATAAATAGTATAGATTTACATATTTGTATGTTATCTAAATAAATCCAACTTGTATGTTACTCTAAATAAATCCAACTAGTATAGGGTCTGTTCGGTACCCATAGCTGCGGTTGCAGCTGCAACAGTTGCTACAATGAATCCATTGTTGATTTGTATGGCGTTGCACCGCAGCGGCAGCCCTGGCCTTCGAACACAGCCACACTTCCTTTGTCCAGCTAGTCGAAGACACGTGAAGAAAAATATTAAAACACTACTATGTCCTTGTTACTATAGAGAGAAAACGAGTACTTAAAATTCGTAGTATTATAATATATTTTCTCAGTATCATATTATTATTATTTTTAAAATATAAAAGATTTTGAATAAATGTGATATATTTTAGTACTAGAAGTTTATTTTAAAAATAAGAGTATGAAACAAATGACATTTGAAAAAAAATACTCTGGCCTTGTTTAAGTCCTTCGTCAAATTTTTACACCCCGTCACATCGAATATTTGAACAGATGCATGAAGTACTAAATATAAATGAAAAAAATAACTAATTACATAGATTACGACTAATTTGTGAGACGAATCTTTTAAGCCTAATTGCTCCCTGTTTTGACAATGTGGTGCTACAGTAAACATTTGCTAATGACAGATTAATTAGGCTTAATAAATTCGTCTCGCTGTTTATAGGCGGATTCTGTAATTTGTTTTGTTATTAGAGTACGTTTAATACTTCAAATGTGCGTCCGTATATTCGATGTGACACGTCAAAATTTTACACCCCTGATCTAAACACACCCTCTGAAATTGGCGATAGTACTTGAAACAAAGGCCCTGTTTAAATCCCACGCCAAATTTTTACACCCCGTCATATCGAACATTTGAACGTCTGCATGAAGTATTAAATGTGGGTGAAAAAAATAACTAATTACACAGTTTGCGACTAATTTGTGAGACGAATCTTTTGAGCCTAGTTTCGCAATGATTTGACAATGTGATGCTACAGTAAACATTTGCTAATGATGAATTAATTAGGCTTAATAAATTCGTCTCGCGGTCTACAAACGGATTCTGTAATTTGTTTTGTTATTAGTCTATGTTTAATACTTCAAATATGTGTCCGTATATCCGATGTGACCCGCCAAATTTTTACGCCCTGAATCTAAACACCTCCAGTGGGAATCAATCAATAATATCAGCTGTCCAATCAATTGCTGACTTTGAAGTACAATATTTGTGTAAACTTGTCTACGTTACCTATGAGACGTTGACATGCAATACTAGACTACTACTCACATGGATTAGTAAAGTAATTGCAGATATTTAGTAAAGTAGATTTCGTAGGATATGGTTCTCACATGAATTTGTCTCTTTAAAAAAAATTCAAATCCAAATCGTAGACCATGCAGCTGTTTTCTCCCCAAACAGGACCACGCAATTCACTGCACTTGTATTGAAATCGACTGATCCTTAGAAAAACACTAAAAAGGACTCAAATGAAAACGTGTGCGACTTTTCTATATTCAAAAAATGTACGGAGCAGATAACAGCGGGAAGAATTTTCTTAAAGACCACGAATATTTCATTAAGCAGATAGAAACATCCGGCCAGTGTAAAATTGTAGGGAGATTCTAACTAAAATAGTAGTAAAATTTAGCCTGATAAAATATATGCATAAAACTCCTATCCAAATAGTCATTGATATTCATGTTAATTTTTTTCTTCCTACGTTGTTTTCGTCTTTTGGATGATTTTGGAAATTTTTAAGGTGTATTTGACACTTCCCTTTCTCATCGTTTACTCTCTTATTTTTTGCAACGGTATGTTTTTACAAAAATCTTTTATAAAAAATATTTTGAAAAATCATAATAATAATTTATTTTTAAAATTTTAATTAATATTTAATTAATAAGTTAACTCGTTTTCGGTCCGTGAGGAATCGGCTACGAATAAGGCTGAGTTTGTTGTTGTGAGTTGGAAACTCACCCTCCCAGCACATAAAACAGAGCGATTCATTAACACATGATTAATTAAGTATTTACTAATTTTTTTTGAAAAATAGATTAATATGATTTTTTAAAGCAACTTTCATATAGAAACTTTTTACAAAAAACACACCGTTTAACAGTTTAAAAAGTATGCACACGAATAACGAGAGATGAGTTGGAAAGTGAAATGAAACGAACAAACCCTAAGTACCTTCGAACTAAGTTAGAGTAATGGAAAGCTACAAATGATTCTACAGGGATCAAATTCAGAATTTCGAATCCTGGAAGGGGTAAACCAGAAAAAAGGGTAAAGATGACGGAATTCTCAATCCCGCATGGGAGATTCCAAGCGCCAGACTGACAGATTGACCTTGTCCCCCCTAACAAACTTACACAAAACCCTCAATACATCCATAAATCACAAATAGAACCCTATAGGGTCTGAAATGTAAGATCTCACTTCGAACAAGGCGACCCTCCGGCTATTTCCCGAAACCCCCCGCCCTTGTCTGAAAAAACGCCGTCTTCCTGTAGTGGGTGGTGGAAGAAGGGAATAAAAAACAAGAGGAAAAAAAAAGGAAGGTCTCATCTCATGGTCGCCTAGCCTAGCCAAGCCAAGCCAACCTCCTCACCGAGGAGAGAGAATCAGAGGAGACGAGACGAGAGGAGAGAGAAGCAGAGGAGGAGGAGGAGAGAGGAGGCCGCTCCATTTGGCCCCCATGGCCACGCTGCCGGGCGGGCCCCACACCGCCGGCGCCGGCGCTGCAGCCGCGGCGGACCCGATGCAGGTCGACCAGCCGCGCTCCGCCGCCGTGGTCGCCCCCGCCGGAGAAAAGGTGAGCGGCGAAACTGCAGTTGGTTGCTCGGGGTTCCAGATCTGCGGTTGCTTGCTGCTGCCGTCTTGGTCTTCGTCTTCGTCTTCCGTGGGCGTTGGGTGGTTTGGTCTCCGCGTTCGGTTGGTCCGCTTCCTAGATCTGTGGGTGTTCCGGTTCCCTGGTTTGCGCCGCGGCTCGTGCTCGGAGGCGAGCTGAATTGGGCGGTGGATCGCGGGGGTTGTGACGCGGCTTGGCGAGTTTAATTGGCGGGGAGGGGATGGATCATGGATGCGCTGCCCTCCTCCGGGTTTGGTCTTTGCGTGTGCGCCATGCAAGCGCTCCCCCATCACCAGCTGGGACGCTTGATAATACTAGTTTCCTACTAGCTATTGTGGGTTAATTTGTTCTAGTGGGGGATAATTAGTTGGTTAACGCCTTGGTGGTGAGCATTCGGTTGAGCCCTTGAACTCATGCTTGCTATGCGATGTTCAGTGTTCGGGCGATTAGCAAGGTTTGTAAGTCATCTGATTAGTCTTGTTGGGAGTCTTGCTAGCTTATTTTTATGAATTTGTAGGGTAATGCTAGTATGCAGCTAGTCTTGCCGCAATCAGCCGTGCCAAGTCAGCATATTTGTGCTGCCTGTTTGGTCCAAGTTCCTTGAAATGAAGCAAGGTGGGGGATTGTGGATGGCTTGTTTTGCCTGGATTTGTAGTTCTACTGCTTTCGAATGGAGCCATTTGTGATGTGCTGCCGCTTTAGATATTTGAGACAGTAGATGTCATGGACCTGTTTATTTTAGTGTTTTCTTCTTTTTTTTGTTGATGTGCTGCCTTGCCTCATGAGTTATTGCTACATGACAGCACGGTGCTTCTCTTATCGAAGGGAGTGATCCTGTCACTGGCCACATAATCTCCACAACGATTGGAGGGAAGAATGGAGAACCTAAGAGGGTAAATTAGAACATAAATGGAAGCCACAGTACGTTATTGAATCTTATGTGTGAGGTTATCTAACTTGGGTTGATTTTTGTGCTTGTAGACAATCAGCTACATGGCAGAACGAGTTGTGGGAACTGGATCATTTGGAATCGTCTTTCAGGTGAAGCTCTGCAGTGTAACATTGTCCTCCTTTAAAGTTTATTTGCCTCTTATTTGGTATTTCCTTTATCTATCATCCAGGCAAAATGTTTGGAGACTGGTGAGACTGTTGCCATTAAGAAGGTTTTACAGGACAAGCGTTACAAGAACAGGGAGTTGCAGATAATGCGATCAATGGACCATTGCAATGTTGTTTCTTTGAAGCATTGCTTCTTCTCTACAACAAGCAGGGATGAACTTTTCCTTAACCTGGTCATGGAATTTGTTCCTGAGTCACTGTATCGTGTGTTGAAGCATTATAGCAACATGAACCAAAGGATGCCACTTATATATGTCAAATTATATGTTTACCAGGTAAGATGTTATTGGCAATATAGTTGCTTGCTACTTTTTGTTAGTTTCTGTAGTTGTGTTCATGATATTGATATTGCTTGTCTGTTCTGTATAGATATTCCGTGGTTTAGCTTACATTCATACTGTACCTGGAGTTTGCCACAGGGATGTGAAGCCTCAGAATCTTTTGGTATGTTCATTTCACGCTTAATATTTTAATAACCTGTGGTAAACAGTATCTGAGTATAAGCCGATTCTTACTTTATATTGGTTTTGATAGGTGGATCCTCTTACTCACCAAGTCAAAATATGTGATTTTGGGAGCGCAAAAATGTTGGTGAGTTAATGCACATTTTAGTGTTAACTGCAGATATTTATATTGGAGTGGTTCTTTATGCTTTGGAGAGGGTTTAGTTTAGCAGTTTAATTCACATGATTTAAATACTGAAGTAGATCATTTTTTTAATTTTTTTTTTGCATAGCACAGTTCTTTCGGGTTTTCAAGAGGGTATATTTAGCAGTTTGATTTGCATAATTTAAATTACTGGATTAGATCTTTTTTTTTCCGTTTTGTTGCAAGATATATTTTTCTTGCGGCTTTCATGTGGACAAATTAGAAACTGGGGAAAAACAGTGCACTTCTGGATCAACCTCGCATTGCTGTATTTCTTTTTTCTTTTATTGCTGTAATGCAACTCTACTGTCCTCATTTTGATCCGCTTTTCCATTCAATCACTGGGCAGATTAAAGGTGAAGCAAACATATCGTATATATGTTCACGTTATTACCGTGCTCCAGAACTAATATTTGGGGCAACCGAATACACGACATCAATTGATATATGGTCAGCTGGGTGTGTTCTTGCTGAGTTGCTCCTTGGCCAGGTTATTTCCTGTTTGTGGCTTCTTTGACGGGTTCTCTTTTATCAGGTTGACTATAGCAAACTTTGAACTAAACATCTTTCTTGTCCATTTTTCCAGCCTCTCTTTCCTGGTGAAAGTGCAGTCGATCAGCTTGTCGAGATTATAAAGGTAGTATGTTAGGCACTGCTCTACAGTACATGTGTTCTAAAGAAAATTTCTTGATGTTTTTCTACTTTCATGAACTGAATGAATTTTCTTTGTTGGTAGGTTCTTGGTACTCCAACACGTGAGGAAATCCGCTGCATGAATCCCAACTACACAGAATTCAGATTTCCTCAGATTAAAGCTCACCCATGGCACAAGGTATTAGAATTGTTTTGTTTACTTTAGCATGCCATTTTGTTAATTGATGTTATGATACTAGTGCATATTGCAACCTGCAATTCCTATGCTGCAGATTTTCCACAAGCGGATGCCTCCAGAAGCAATTGACCTTGCATCACGTCTTCTCCAGTATTCACCAAATCTACGATGCACTGCCGTGAGTTTTCCATCTCATTTTGTTTGACTGATTCAAGTCAACTATTGAAGCCATCTACCTATTAATGATTGCTGCAAATTATTAATGCCATTAGTTGTTTCTTTCAACTTGATTGGTCATGTTCCGCCCATCACTTTCAGTTTTTGTCTGTTAACATCTTCTATCAATAATCAACATATTTTATCTGTTCACGCATCCTTTATTTTGTGTGTATAAAGCTAGTGTCAATGATTGGATTTGGGTCCAAATACGATTACACCATTATGTCATTGTTGATTCTCTCCTAAAGGTGTACAGCATTTAATCAGATATTCTTGGAAAAGGAAGATTATGTTTTAACCTTTTATTTTGGGTGAGCCTCGATGTTTTTGAGAAGGAACAGAAAAAACAATCAATAAATTTGTTTATCTTTCTACCAGTTTATGGATTTCTCATGTTCACTATGTTCTAGTGAATATGGAGTCCACAACAATCTTACTTTTCATTCCTATAATGCTGCCATCCTCTGCCCTTGAATTTATATGGTCATTGTTTTCGAATTCATATCAGTGTAACTTCATGCAATATACTGATTTATTACCATTAAAATTTACAGCTTGAAGCATGTGCACATCCATTCTTTGATGAATTGCGAGAACCCCATGCAAGGTTGCCAAATGGACGTCCATTCCCCCCACTGTTCAACTTTAAGCAAGAAGTAAGTAATTTCAAGGCAGATATACCTTTCATGAACAAAAGTATTCTGAGTAAAGATGAAATGATCGTCTTATGTGCCTGCTTGTTCATTTGCAGCTAGCGAATGCTTCACCGGAGCTCGTCAACAGGTTGATACCAGAGCATGCTCGGCGACATTGTGGGTTCAATTTCTTGCCTGCTGCTGGACCATAGGACGGCCAAATGGTATTTTTACTTTGCGAAGCCGATGCTTGTTTGTACCGAAGGGCAACTTGCATGTTCTCACATTTAAGGTGTAGAATCTGACCATTATTGGGAAGCTAAACATGAGCTGGCACCAATGTGTTATATGAGGGGGGTGTGATAGGCGCAGCCAACCCATGTTATTTTAATGCTTCTCCTCCATTATTAGGAGGCCATGGTGGTCAGGATTAGCCAAGTACTGTGGGGATAGCTGGAGGGAATGGGGATGGTGTATTGTTAAGCTATTGAAGGGATCAGATCCCAAGTACTGTACTACTTTCTCCCACGATTAATGTTGTAGTGCCCCTGTAAGTGTTTCTCATGCCGTATTGTCGATGTAATTGTGTAAATGTTCCTAATGGAAAATCTCTTGTTATGATACCCCCATGCCCAAACTTGTTTATCCCCCCTATTGGTTTCCTCTACCATGGTTCAGAGAACTGCCCTCATCTGTTGCCTGCAGAGATGAATGTTGTGATCATCATTGTGACTGGAATACTGGATAAAATTGTTGATAAATGAGTTCTATATTTGAGGTATGCATTTGTGAATTGTGTAAGGATTTAAGGAAGGTATCAGCACCAATCCTATATTGAGAGAATAAAAGCAACAGTTGACAACCAATTGGTTGTGTCGGCTGTCTCGTGGTCGTGGTCTTCCATCAATAGATGCTGTCTGTTAGTGTGGTTGAGCAGAACACTATTTATTCGCTTTATATATCATGCTGACACACCTGCTCTATTAATCTTCTACTAGTATAGCTTTTTTTTTTAGTTGCTGGTTGACTATGGTATGGCTACAACTTATAGAAGTCTCTAAACAAAGCATATACATGCAGTAGTTTTGTTTTTGCTGCTTTGTTGACTTCATTTCACACCGTCTCCAGATTTCATTGTCTCCCTGCATGATTTCAAAGTTCTTTGGTCAATAATCACGATTCTGACAACTGACAAGTTGGAATTAGAACGAAATAGTGCTGCAGATTTCTAAGGTAAGCAAGTGGCGTCAGGGATTTTGTAGGGCCTAATCTGAATTTTCTGAAGGCCGTTGATCGAGTTGCTCTCTCAGGAATCGGCATCCAAATAAAACGGTGCAGAGCAGGTTGTTTTTGCACTACAATTGTGGACATGTTCAAGCCGAAATGACAGTACGTGACGATGGTTCATGGTTTGCCTAAGGGTAAATGACTAACCCGCGAACATAACCTAATTACAGATCAAAATAAGCAGTTAATTAGTTTATTTTAGTCTATAAATGAGTTTTGTGGATTAATCATTTATATCCTCCGTCTTAAAAAGAACGCACTTCTGACGACGATGTTCAGATTTAAATTCAGAAGTGAGGTTTTTTTTTCCGGAGAGAGTACACCCTTAGGCTTGCCTGGTTTGGCTCGGCAGTTCGTACAATGGTACTACCATCAGGCAGGATAGACCATACACATGCAAAAACAGTTTTGTGCTTGTGCTCTCGTCTTTGTCTTCGTCTTGGGCAACATTAACTGGAGATTAGTAGGCTTGGACTAATGCGCATAAGCAAGCATCCGAGGCTACATTGCATCTAAATTAATCTATGTAACATACCATACATTAATCCCACTAACCAAGACATTACTTCCACTCCCCCATATAGCTCTGTTTGAAGAGCTCGAGTTTTATCAGAAGTAGCGAGGTGAGAATCTTAAAAACCAACTTTTTTTTAATTCATTTACTATATTCTATAACTATAGATTCTCACAGTCTAAACTGTTTGGTAGCTTCTAGAGTGTTTAGCTCTCCTAAGCATTCTAGATTCTGAGAATATGTAGATATATAATCTAGATATTAACAAAAGTTGGGAAACTCATCTTTTCTACACCCTTTCTAGATTCTCGTCAGATGGCTGCTCACCAGTTGTTTCTAAGAATCTTGAACTGCTCTAAATAAGCCTATGGCCCTGTTTAGTGAGCTTAAAATTCTGAGAAGCAGTTGGTTGGTAATTAGCTTTTGAGAATCTGGAGAAGTGGGAACCCAACTTCTGACTTCTAGCTCATTTTTTGGATTATGTGACTACTAATTTTTAAAATCTGGATAAGCTGTACTGTTTTGGGGAGTTTTTAATTCTGGGAGAAACGGCAGCTGCTAGAAACTCCCCCAAACAAGCTCTACGTGCCATCATGGGGGCACTTATGCCATGTCAGTGTGGCACGTAAATATGTCCATCCTATTTTCTTTGTGCATAATTAATTCCGTGAATCCTTAAGAACAATTTTAATAATAGAGATGTCCACTACCGCTGACTATTCATATCATCTAGTCATCAATTAATTAAGAGATAACACATATAACATCTCTAATTCACAAACCATAATACTATAGTATAATTTTATTTATTTTGTTTGCTCTCACACTAATGTTACTTTGTTTTTCATTTTTCTTGAAGATTATATAGAAGTTATATTTGCATAAGGGACGGTTTATCCTCTCTCTTATCACTTCTCTCCTCTACCTTAACCTAACCAGTACTTTTAGAAGAAGCAACCAAAGTCTTATTGCGCTTGCTCTAACCGCGGAGAACAAATGGTAAAACACGCAATAAGGATGGCAAGGTGCTTATGGTGATGCGTGGTGGCTGACATGGCACAAATCACATTGTTTTGGGTTTTAGGGTTGTAGTTTAGTCGCTATTAAAAGTCAGGGGTGGTTTTTATCTGTTTATAAGAGATACTCACCCCTATGAATATCTCTGGAAGACTGGGGCATCTCGCTATCGACGAATGCCATCGATGAATAAAAAAATAATTAGCCATAAATACGAGCATTCATGTCAAATCTAGGATTTAAACTCAGGAGGATTGTTTTCATCACAAAAAACTTAACCAGTTGATGTACACTCACTTCACTACTTTATAAACTTTTGATTCCAAGGATACATTTTCTTTTGCATGTGTGTGTTTTTTCAAGGTAAAGAGCCTTACAGAAAATTTCAGGGATATTAAAATGCAGAGGGAAAGTTTTGTGATTAACTCCTATCATACTGATGAAAAAATGTATTTGGATCTAAATACAGGTGTTGTTCGTCTCCTCGTGGATGGTACCCAAGTCTAGTTGCAATCACATGAGATGGTCCTCTATGACTCCATCTTTGTTGACACCGAAGCTATCGAAGGTAGGACCGTAGGAGTGGTTAGCTGTTGCTACCCATATTGTTTATGGCCCAATGCATAAGGTATATAAGTCTATTGTGTACAGAATAATAGCTAAGATTTTTTCGAATCTAGATACAATTAAAAATTAACTTATTATGGTACTAAATTATTTGATATGCGTAATATGCTGCTAACATCTATTGATGTCTCGTCCACCTATAATGATATAGGCCAGCCTCATAATGAGTATTCTCTGTTCTAAAATATAATAATTTTAGGTAAATATGATATATGCTAGTACTACGAATCTAGTCAAAGGATAGAATATTATGGATATACATTAAGCTCAGGTCACCACCATAGATTTAATGTAAAAATGTACAAGAGCGTTGAGGTATAAAATATCAAGAAAAATAGAATACTAATATGCAATGAAAACATAATAGACCTTATCACCCTATTCAATGTCCAAATCAAATTGCACTCTGAGACCCAATACCAATCTGGCATCTCTGCATGCTCAATTTTCCCAACTACCAACACTATTGTCTAGGACCAGTGCCATCTTTTGTTTGTTTCTTCCCTCCTACCCTACAAAAAAATTGTGTTTTTAATGGCCCTCTTGTCCATACATACAGTAATGTAAATTTTCTAGAAACTGTCACAAGGAAACAAATGTTTAGGGTTCCCAAAGAGAACAAACAATTGTGTTGTGTCAGAGCTAGCTCTATCAGGAGCAGTAAAAAACAAGCAGCAAAACAACAGGAGGCTCAAGCAATTGGCAGACCGGAAGCGCCAATTCCCTAGCTATTTATAACTTCGAGGACCTATTTATAATTTCACATTTCTCACCGACCCAAATAACAAAAATCGTAACTCCCCTCAAAAAAAATTAAAAAAAAACGAAAACAAATAAAAATCGGGAGCCGTGGGCGCCATTCCCGAGGCTTGGAGAGGGGAGAGCCACCCGCCTCCACTCGTAATAAACGTAATTAAGGCCCAATTAGCGATCGCTTTCGTAATTAAGATGCCCAATTCCCAACCAAATTGCGCTAATTAAATTTAATTAAATCAAACCCCTCAACTAATCTAATCTAATCACCCCCCGCGTAAGCTAAGCACCCGTCGCTTAGCTCGATACAGTGGCAGTATTATACTCTCGCGGCGCCCATGGCCGCCAAGCCCGAGCTCCTGCAGCGTAGCCCAGCTCAACCCGCCGCCGCCGCCTCCGCCGCCGCTGCTGCCGCTGCACTGCGTCCGCGCGGCCTCCTCCCCCTCCCCGGCGTCGCCGTCGTCCTCCCATGGCGGGGCCCCGCGCGCTCGCCTTGGCGGCGGCGGCGGCGGCGGCGGTGATGGTCGCCGCGTTGGCCGTCGCCGCCGCCGGGGACCCGCCGCTGTCGCCCAAGGGGCTCAACTACGAAGGTGTGTAGCGGTGGCTTTGGGAACGGGAACCCTAGGTGAATGTGGTGGGTTAGGGTTTAATCTGATGGGGGATGGGGTTTTGCAGTGGCGGCGCTGATGACGGTGAAGAGCAGGATGCGGGACGAGAAGGGGGTGATGGGAGGGTGGGACATCAACTCCGTCGACCCCTGCACGTGGTCCATGGTCGCCTGCTCACCCGACGGATTCGTCGTCTCGCTGTGAGGATTCCCCTCTCCTGATTCGTTCGTGGGATTTTGTTATTGCTGCTGCTGCTGCTCGTGGTGGTGGTGATGATGGCGGTTTTGGTTTTGGATTGCTGGGCTGCAGGCAGATGGCGAACAACGGATTGGCCGGGACGCTGTCGCCGAGCATCGGGAACCTCAGCCACCTGCAGACAATGTAAGGGGTTCTTGAACGATTTCATTCTAACCTTATCATATCAAATGCAAGGTTTTGTTCTTGTTCCACTAATGCATTTAGTAAGCACGGATTGTCTCGTAGTCATAGCACCGCAGAGTTAGTTGAGGTGGGGTTTATCCTTGTGTATTTGGAAGCAGGAAGCCCTGAAGATTGGTAGGATCAATTTTCCCCAACTGTTGTTTTGGATTTGGTACCATCCGTTGGTGATTGATCGATTGATACTTCCATAGTTAAAGAGCTGGAAGGTGAGGGCTTTACCCTATAGGCTATGGCTCTTGGCTTGTAGTTGAACTTAGGAGAACTCCATGTAGGGCCCGTGAACACTGAACACTTACTCTCCAGAGCCAGGACAAGACAGATGTGTAAAATACATCACTTGAGAGATGACAGATGACATGCCATGGTACCTCTGAATATAATTTCATTTTCTTCATTTGACAAGGATGGGGGCCATGCATCTCCACTTTTAATTTTTTATAGACCTTCATGTGAGCAAATCACACTTATCGTACAATTGAAGCATTTCCAATACGAGCACTGGAACACCTGTACTTCTTAGTACTCCCTCTATCCCACTATAAGTGCGCTTCTAGATTCAAACTTTGTCCCAAAATAAAATACAATTCTACCATACTACTTATCACATCAATCACATCCCATTCAAATTTCTCTCCATCTTACCCTCAACTACCCTCACTCTCTATTATCCCTCATTTAATTGGGGGCGCTTGGGTAGTTTTCTCTCGCTCTTATTCCCCCCCTCCCTCCTAAAAATGCACTTATAGTGGGACGGAGGGAGTATTAGTTATAATGAATGCCATATCAGGATTCAAGGCCTGGCTATAGTGAATCTGCAGGTCACCATTTTCGGTCTTATTACTATTGCCATAGATCCGTATAGAGTTGAGAACATCATAACTCACTAATTAGTGCGTTTTTTGTTCTATAACCATCTTTCTGAACCTTTAATTACTAAAATTCAGAACCAAAGTTTGTCTACAAACCCTATGATGATATTATATGCAGATTCTATAGCAATTATTATTTTTAGTTTATAAATAGCCTGGAAGGTAATTATTGCCGTAACTGACTGCTTCAGTTGAAATGTATCTTAATCTGTAGAGAGATTCATGTTTCTTTTGGCTAACTCTACAAATCAGAATGATTAACTGTGCTGCATATGTGGATCAAAGGTTATTACTATGTGACCATTATAGAGTAATATGACATAGAAATGTGTATGAATATGGTTTGTCCAACATTTGATTGTCTTCACCCTATTTGCAAGGACATGGGCATATTACATCTTGCAATATCATACTTAAATTGATCGTGTATTCATACTGATTCCCATATACTTGTTTACTTGACATCCGTCTGTCCTCATAAAATGAAACAAAATACCATTACTTGATTACTCAACAATTTTGTTGTCTTCTTTCAGGTTACTACAGAATAACATGATATCAGGTGGCATTCCTCCAGAGATTGGGAAGCTGACCAATCTGAAAGCTCTTGATCTTTCTGGTAACCAGTTTGTTGGTGAAATCCCAAGTTCTCTAGGGCAGCTGACTGACCTAAATTATCTGTGAGTTGATGCCAAAATATTTCTTCAAATTTTTGTGTCACATTTTATAATGACTTTTTGGTTGTCAATCCTTCAGGCGCCTTGATAAGAACAACTTGTCTGGACAGATCCCTGAAGATGTTGCAAAGCTTCCAGGTCTCACATTCCTGTATGTCTCTTTTTACCACTCTGTATTCTCTCTTCATTAGAAATGATGTGTATAAATGTAATTGTTGATTTTTTACCCAACAATGTTTCAGTGACTTATCATCCAACAATTTGAGTGGCCCGGTTCCAAAAATCTATGCACATGACTACAGGTAAGTGGGTGAGAGTGTGTACGATAAGCTCCACCTATTTTCCATATTTCCTCCATTTGCTTATCCAAAGTGTTTGGCACCTGCATAGTTTCTTTGTGTTCTTCATATGCTAAACTAAGCATATGCACGTAATTCCTTCCCATCAGTTTTAATACCCTCCTGATTGATCACTTTCCTCTGCTTTCCAGTCTTGCAGGAAACAGGTTCCTTTGCAATTCATCAATTATGCATGGTTGCAAAGATCTCACAGTACTAACTAATGGTAATTGTTTGCCTGATGTCATATACTTGCATCTGTATCTGTTGGACCTAATTTGTGTTCCTTTGCAGAATCAACAATTTCTAGTCCGTCGAAAAAAACAAACAGCCATCATCAACTAGCTCTGGCAATTTCGTTAAGCGTCATCTGTGCCACAGTATTTGTTCTGTTTATCATCTGTTGGCTAAATTATTGCAGATGGCGCTTGCCTTTTGCTTCTGCTGGTAATTTTCAAAGGCCTAAGCATCTACTCTCTTATTGCAGAGTGTAGAATATATAGCATCTGATAAGCATTCTTTTCTTTTGTTACTTCTAGACCAAGATCTTGAAATTGAATTGGGCCATCTGAAGCACTTCTCATTTCACGAGCTTCAAAGTGCAACTGACAATTTCAACTCAAAGAACATATTAGGTCAAGGTGGTTTTGGTGTTGTTTATAAAGGCTGTCTGAGAAGTGGATCTTTGGTGGCCGTAAAGAGACTAAAAGATCCTGATATTACTGGTGAAGTTCAATTCCAGACAGAAGTGGAGTTGATTGGTCTAGCTGTGCACAGGAACCTTTTGCGCTTATATGGATTCTGCATGACCTCAAAAGAAAGGTTGCTTGTATATCCATATATGCCAAATGGCAGTGTTGCTGATCGCTTGAGAGGTAACTTCAATCGTCCAAAAAGTTTTTTGTTTTTTATGTTTTACTATAGCTGGGCCAGTTTCCAGTTGCAGTTGTGTTGTGACATTGCTTTCGAATTTAGTTAAGAGAATCTTTCTTATTCTAGTAAGACTGTTATTGATCCAAAAAGAAGTTAACTAATTGTTTTATCCAAAAGCTAAAATGATGATTATGTAAAACCTATGGTAGCTTCCTTACAAAGATGTGTCTTGTGACCTGTGTTGGTTGATTTTGCATCATTCTTCTATCATCCTCTTTTCCATATCACACTCTTACTAACGTGAAGTTAATTTATAGATTACCATCATGGAAAACCATCTCTTGATTGGAGCAAGCGTATGCGGATTGCTGTTGGGGCAGCCAGGGGACTGCTGTATCTTCATGAACAATGCAATCCTAAAATCATTCACAGGGATGTTAAAGCAGCTAACATTTTACTTGATGAAAGTTTTGAAGCAATCGTTGGGGATTTTGGATTGGCAAAACTTCTTGACCGACAAGAATCACATGTCACTACTGCAGTTAGGGGCACTATTGGACATATTGCTCCAGAGTATTTATCAACAGGACAGTCTTCAGAAAAGACCGATGTCTATGGGTTCGGCATTCTCCTGTTGGAACTGATCACTGGGCCTAAAACCTTGAGCAACGGACATGCCCAATCCCAGAAAGGAATGATTCTAGATTGGGTAACTTCTTTTTGCTCAATTTTTATCTAATTCCCAACCTATGGTAGGAGTATGTCATTTGATGCCCATATCATTGTATACTTTCTTACCACGTAATCAAGTTTCTTACCACGTAATCTTGATTCTCTGCAGGTTAGAGAAGTCAAGGAAGAAAAGAAACTGGATAAACTAGTCGACAGGGATCTGAAAGATTCATTTGATTTCGCTGAGTTGGAGTGTTCTGTTGACGTAATTCTGCAATGCACTCAGACCAATCCCATGCTGCGTCCCAAGATGTCGGAAGTCCTTAATGCCCTCGAAGCTAATGTCACCTTGCCAGAGAACGGCGTCGAGTTGAACAGAGAGGCGCCGCCCTACGGAGGCTCTTGCAGTTTCTCAGTAAGGCATGAGGATCCTCATGATTCATCATCCTTCATAATAGAGCCAATTGAGCTATCTGGTCCCAGATGATCACAATTGTACATCAGGGGGGAAAAAAACCACAAACAGAAAGATGACAGTTGTACAAAAACGTGTATAGTCTGGAAGTAGTTTTACTTGGAATCTGCAAGGAGTTTGCTGGGGTGGCAGATGCCTTACGAACCATCTTTAACTAACAGCTAGGTAGATCACTCATTTCTGGTCGTGTTGGCGCATGTACCTCGTATAGTGCATATCAGTATGCTACCTACCCATCGTACAATATCTTCTCGAGAGAATTACATTGCATCTTGCATGTAGGAGTATTTCTCAGCTACAAGAATCAGTATGAAAAAAAGCTAAAAAAAAGAAAAGAAATAGTCACTATGAAATATTCTTTGCTGAGATGGCTTATTCGTGCGAGCTACATGCTAAGCGCTATCATATGCTACGGAATATGCCTGCATCGTCTTGATATCCCATACAAGAAAGCAGCAGAATTTCTTATCTAAATTCTCATGGTCAGTCGACAGAGCCACACAGGACTAGTCAAAATGCTCAGCTCATTTGCATTTATTTTCTCTACATATGTTTGTGTCTGAGGTGACCTGCCACAGGCATAACATCTGCCGCTAGAAATAACAGGATCAGTATCTAGCTCTCAAAATTGGATAGGTTTCTAGTTCTCTTCTCCATACATGTAAAATCCGAAGTTGGAGAAACACCAGCATGTTGACCGGATTATTTCTCTCTAGTACAAACATCTTGAAGGTCAATAGACAAAAAAAAGCCGCTTGCAAGCCTCGTTTCATTGGCCGAAGAGGGAAGAGGAAGCAACTTCATTTCGTTTTGGTAACCTCGTGAATAGCATTAGCCAAATAGGCCACATTTCCTGTTGTTACACCAGCCATGCTGAAAGAAATGACACAAAGTTAGATTTTTTGGATTAAAACAAAGAAGCAGCAACATGAAAAACTAAAAGTACTGTTATTGTACCTTATTCTGCCGTTACGGGTCATGTAAATATGGTATTCATTCGTTAAGCGGTCCACCTGTTCAGGTGTCATCCCACTGTAGCAGAACATTCCAATCTGCAAATATGCTTACGTTTTTAATATTCACCATATAACTAACAATAATATTAGGCTGCATGTGGAATTGTATCTCCATAGAAACTGAGTGACCATAACATACAATGATATCAAGTTGCATGCATGGTGAAAATGGAACCAAGTATGGGTGAATGGATATTTAAGTTGCACATCATTCTTGCCCTACATATATCAGTCGTACAAAACGGATATGTCTGTACTTGTAAGCTTACAAGGAGAATGACTGAAGTTAGTGGTTCTTACTAGTTTTTGACTGACATACTATTACTTACCAAATCAACTATGCCCAGACACAACTTAATAGCTACAATTATCCCTTTCTAATTGACTAATTGTTGGGACTCAAGACAACCACTTTGGCAAGGCCTCGAGTTAGAACACGATATTTATGATACAAAATCCACTTTCACTAGTTTGCAAGTATGCTGGAAGTTCAAGCAACAGGCCCAGCAATAGAGTACATAAGTCCACATGAATTGCTGGCAAACTCCAACAAGTTTATGGTACAACCTGACTATATCTATGTTGGGCCTTGGAAATGCTGGCAACTACTTTGAACTGGTACAATTTGCATGTCACTAAATTCGTACTCAGAAATGGTACATTTTCATGATTTGTTTACCTGGTTGGTGATGTGATCCCATGACAATGGTGAACCTAGGCCTTCGAGATTTTCCCGGAGTGCCTTCCGCATTCCAATGATTCGATCAGCCATACCCTGAGACAACCCAGTGGCAATATTAATCTCCTTTCCACGCTTCACATAGATTTATCTATTTATGAACTTACGTAGTTAAAGACTTTTCTTACCTTGACCTCTTTCAACCATAAACTCTTTAATTCCGGGTCATTAAGGATTATAGAGACAACCAGTGCACCATGAACAGGTGGGTTGCTGTACATTGGCCTTGCAATCTGTTGCAATTGGCTCTTAACAGCAACTGCTTGCATCTCATCCTCACACAGAATACTGAAACAGCAATACAAAATCACTTTTATGATCATTAGAGTATGATCATTGTTTAAAGAGAAGATGACAAATTGGATCACTCAATTCTATTTGATGTTATATACTCTTTCCCTTAATGGAACAGGAGGGCTTCCTGAAGTGAAAATATTTCAGTCTTTCACTAGATATGAGCTCCATGTGCAAATTCCTTTTTTTTTTGAGAAATCAAATAATTAGTGCTCTAAGCCACATTTCATTTTTAAGGACCATGCATGGAATTAGTCATGCAATACAGACAGTAGCATTGCTATGCTCTCCCCAAAGAAAAAGGTACAGATTCAAAATCGCCAGTAGTTAATGTGATGTATATTTTGTGCTTCTTAATTATAGGCAGAGCATAGGAGCACTACATTACACTACTATATATTTCAAGCATAAATGACACTAGGCAAGTGAATACCTCAAGCACCCTGCTCTTTGTCCATACAGTCCCATGTTCTTTGCATATGACTGAGCGCATCCAATTTGATGCCCATCTTCAAGGAAGATCTGGATTGCCTTAGCATCTCTCTCTGGATCACCGCTGGCAAATCCTTGGTATGCCATGTCAAAGAATGGGAAATGATTCTTTATCTGTCAAAACACATAAGTGAAATGTGATATCTATCTTTGATGAGAACAGCAATAAAGATTTACTAAAGCCAGTCTTTTTCACTTCCTCTACCTTGAATTGGTAGGATATCTCTCTCCATTGTTCCTCTGTAGGATCAACTCCAGTAGGATTATGGGCACATGCATGAAGCAAAAAGAATGAACCATTTGGAGCGTTCTGCAGATGAGAGGAATAAAAATAAATTAAATGGAGCTATAGGAAACCCATCAACAGGTCAGAAGCACCTATAAGAAAACGGTGAGTCTTTCTGGGTACCGAAATCTGATGGAGTAGGTATGTGTCAGGAAAACTAAGTGTACGTAAAACTAATCGGTGAGTTTCTGGGTTCCAATATCCAACTGTATAGGTATATATCAGAAAAACTAAGTGTACCTAAAACTTATCATTTATCAATGAGAAAGGAAAGCTAAATCAGTAACTCTACAAATATCTAATTTCAAAAAATATCCATGATCTTGCTACAGATACCAGCAACAATGCAATAATTCCCTAAAGTAAGATATCTTTCTAAGAATACTGGAGAAATGAATCACCTTAATATCATCCATCAGTCCTGCAAAATTAAGCCCTCTTGACTCTGGATGGTAATAGGTGAATGTCCTTTGAGGCACTTGAGCATCCCTCCAAATGTTATGATGGCTGGAGAAGTTACAAACACAGAGGTCAGAATGTTAGATACTGATGATGACAATAATATTGGAGGGTGAGAACCATGGGTGCCTATCATATCATGTAGAGACAGCACAAGCTTATTTATTTCTCGAACACATTATACCGTAATACACACCATCTATGTTTTCTCTTCATATTTCTTTCTTTAAGAGAACTTTCTTAGATGTAAATAAAATACCAAGAATTCATGTCTCAGTAGGATTCCAACTCACTTGGACCATGTAGGTGTAGGTATGTAGATCTGTGAATCTGGCAAGAAACGCCTCTGGAAATCAGCAAAGAGCCGGCATGCACCTGTGCCTGAAAGAGCCTGCACCGCCGCAATCCTCTTATCTTTGATGAAATCAGAATCCTCACCATATGCCAGCTTTAGCGACTCCTCAATCATCTTTATACTTCCTCCCATTGGAAGGTACTCCCTGTATTACAAATTTAATGGAAATTAGAACTTAAGGCAACCTCCAATGGTCCAGCACTAAAACAGGCGCAGCATCAACTGCAAGACAGTATGCCTGAGTTGATCATTTTTTTCAGGGAAAAAAAAGATTGGAGTGTCTAATTTCTAACGCAGTGATGTTTAGTTCCACAGCACAAAAGAGCATAAAGAAGCATCCGAAAACCATTTTACCACAGAATGCCTACAGGAGGTCTAAATTGTGGCAGGATGGAACAACGATGATTTGTTTTGCATCAAGTATAAACACATTTCGTGATTGAAGGAAAAGGAAGCTTCACACATGATCCAGATCATATTTGAAAACAATATACAAGTACTAGATTATTCAAAGCGTTCCAAAACCTGTGATATATACACCTCCCAGCAGGTAGCTCAGATCCCCACATGTACAAGTAATCAAGCATTCAAGCTAACTGGAAGAGACAGAGAGGGATCTCATTCTCACATGTTGAGGTTGCCGGCGATCCGGCGCTCGGCCTCGCGGACGCACTCGAGCACGACGGGCTTGCCGTTGTCGTCCCGGTAGGCGCCCTGCAGCAAATTCCAGGATCCCCACCCAACATTTCCGTCAGAATCAAGCGAGATCGGTTCGAACAATCGAATCCCCCACCAAACGAGAAGCAGATCGAGAAACATAGAGATAGAGAGAGAGAGAGAGAGAGAGAGAGAGACGTACGACGCCGACGTTGACTTTGTCGGGGGAGGGGTCGGCGAGGAAGGCCTCGGTGACGCCGAGGATGGGGTCCTTGGGCGCCGGCTCGACGTGGCCGAACAGCGACGCCATCGCCCTGGCGTGCCTCGCCAGCGCGGGCGGCGGAACCACCCCAACCCGCCGCCCCCGGATCGCCGCGCGGGACGACGACATCGCCATGGCGGCGGATGGGCGACGGCGAGGAGGAGGAGGAGAAAGCGGTGGGTTTTGGTTTGGTGGTTTTCGCGAGGAACGAGGAGGAAAAAGGTGGCTCTCTTTGCTTTTTGATCGGTGCGTGCAGTGATGACTAACGAGTGACGCGGACGGACGGCTGCGACTGCCAGTCGGCGCGGCCGCACTTCTTTTTACCGTTTTACCGTGCTGAGTACCATTGCGGAGCCAGTAATCTTTTTAACGGGAATGGTGAAACGACCGAATTTGTAGGAGTTGGAAAGAAATTTCCTCCGCATAAAAAACGGAGTAACTCATTAGCACATGATTAATTAAGTATTTACTAATTTTTTTTTGAAAAATAAATTAATATGATTTTTTAAAGCAACTTTCATATAGAAACTTTTTACAAAAAATATATCGTTTAGCAGTTCGAAAAGCGTGTACGCGGAAAACGAGTGAGGTGAGTTGGGAACTTACCCCAACGAACAGATCCTTTAGCGTCTTGTCCGGGCCCTCCTGGACCTTTTTTTTTTGAGCCAGTTGGTAAGCATTGGTCGGAAGTTTCTAACAGTTTTGGTGAAAACTTTCTGTCACTTTTATAATTTAAAAAATGCGAGTAATGATCACATGACGTCACATAACGATCACTGAGCTACTTTAACAATCAATTTTTTTTGTCTTCAAACTTCTCATAGGGTTCTTGGACCTTCTCCACATTGTTTTTGAACTTCTTGGATGATTTGAGGGATGGTGGTGAGGGATTTGGCTTGTGAGATGGCTAGAAGGGCTTGGGCACTTGAAGATCGTCATGAGCTACTACTTGGGGCTTGTTACTTTTGAAGGGCAACCTTCTAAATGGTTTGGCGTCATTCACGAGCATCCAAGTGATTGTGGATTGTCCTGGGAAGGTTTGTGAAGGTGATTCTCACCTCCAAAAGAAAAAAAAGGTAAATTTAAGTGAAATTCCAAGCTTATGGCTAGAAGGTTGTCTTGGTAAAGCCAAAAACAAGTTGGGGATCTTAGTGGTTACTTGGAACCGAGAGAAAACCTAGCTAGAGGTGTTGGCTTGAGGACCAAAGATTTTTGTGAGTATCTCATGTTGGGTCTTTGTGCCAAATAGCATGAGATGAGCCGAGTGCCCTAGGCTATCCGGCAAGCTTGTATTTAAAAAAATAAATATAAGACTATAAATCTTATTCTATGTAAATAGATGATAGGTATTCGGATTATAAGGGTTACACTACCATCCATAATCGGTTTCCTGCGTCCTATATAAAGGAAACCAACAACTCACAACCGAGCAATCGGCATATATGCCATAGGGTGATTGCTAGATGCTAACCCTATCGTCATATTGCGAAACTCTCCACATAGATCTAATCTCATACAACTAGACTAGAGTATTACTTCGTGTCAAGGGCCTGAAGCAGTATAATCCTTGTGTTACTATTTTTCCTTGATCTTATGTATCTCATAAATTTTATTATCAATAATAAGAATCAACAGTTGATGTGTCAGGTAAAGAAACACTAGGTTAATTTTCAGGAGGAGATGGCTTCAATCACTTACTTCAAGCACGGTCAAGCGGCACACCAACCAGCCGCCGAGTACTTTCGCATGCATGATTGGCACGCAAAGCAGGATTGCAGCCAGGAGCATATATGCTGCTAATCCATCAAGAGCTGCGTACGTCGATATATGTGCATATAGGTTTACTAACGAGATTGTTTTCTTGTTTAATTTGTTTGCATGTACTGTCCGAGATGCCATGGTGGTTAAGTCGTTGCCTGCGATGGTCACAAGCACACGGCTCACCGCGCGTGCAGGCCGCATCGCCGCGCGGTCTGGCCAAATTGCGTAGGCCGCCGTCCTGGGAACAGCACCGGACCAATCGGGAGATCATGCATGCGTCGATCCTCATCACGCTAAACACACAAATTAGAACGGCTGGAGCCGATGTGGCCACCGACCGCCTCTGTGCTGCCGAGTGGCGATCACGTCTCCGCTCCGACCGTCTTCGAGCTGCTACCGTTGGTGTCGAATGACGACCACGTCTCCACTCCGGCCACCTCAGCACCGCCGAGTGGCGATCGCGTCCCCACGTCGGCCTGCATGGTCGATTGCTCCCGTAACGCTGAGTGGCGACCTAGACCCCACTCCGGCCGCCTTCACGGTCAACCGGATCCTCCGACGCCACCGCCTCATCACTACGGCTGCTCTTGACTCGTGAAATACTGAGCAAGCTAAGTTACTTTTTGTTTGATATTTTTGTTTGAGTAATTTATTTTGTTTGACTTACTGTTTAGTTGGTCACCCAACTAAACAAAAAGTCAAGGGCTACACACATTAGATGCTCATGCTACACGTCGTTTCTTTCTCTTAACAGTTGCAAAAGTACCTGAGTAGCACAAACTCTAATCCGTTAAGCTTTGCTTCCTCGCATGGCTCACACGGTCAAGGCTATGCCTAACACCGTTCGCCTGGAGACTACGCCACTCGCTGCGCACTTACACGATCAATGTCACGCCTAACACCGTATGCTCGAAGGCTACACCACTCGCTGCACACTTACACGGTATGGTTACGTCCGACACTGTACGCCTGAGGCAAAGTGCTTAAACGTAAGGAGTCAACTACTCAGAAAAATTAATACTACTAAGAGGAGAAACAAATATTTACATGTCTTTTGTAACATACCAAAAATTCGAATTTTGAATTTTGACTTCAGCTAAATAATAAAAATGTATTTTCAAGATGATGACCAAAATTTTTCAAATATACAACCTAGGTAAGGTTAGACTAGCTAGTGATTATATGTAAAGTTGAAAATGATTTTTAAAACTTCTTCCTTCTCAAATTTATTTGATATGTAAAAACATTTTCACATTTTCATAAACACAAGTTGTGGTGTGTGTTTTGAGTCCTTTTAAATGTTTTTTAATCTTGGGTGTATTTCATTTTAGGTCTCATGAACATAATGAGAATACATTACAAATACCATTAATTCAACTCAAACATATATACACTAGTGCATAAGGATCTTGTGAGTTTGAGCTTGGTGGGTGGAAAATAAAGCATAACAATATCATCTCTGGTTAATTAAAAATCAAAATATAATTTTACAACCATTTAAATATGTATTTAAAATAAGAATATTTAAAGGAAGGTGAACTCATTGAATATTTAAAAATAATTGGTGCAATATAAAATCATGAGGAAATTCATGTAGATACTATTCAATATATATATATCTCACTGAAATTTTGGTATAATTTAATAAGTACAATTGATACCTCAAATAATTAAGTCAAAACAGACAAACTATAAGTTATTTCAAAACCCTAATCGGCAAAAAGGATACACATCTCATATGTGCATTTTATCACATGAAAATGTATAGAGGATATAATTTATTCAAATACTACTCCATTTATCATGAATTAATATAATTTTTACAGAATTTATTTTATTAGTTTTGACCCCCTAAAAATTCAGGTTATTTTCAGCTAGGCCCATTTTCTTTATTTTGCTGAGAATAAACTATAAGGAATTTTTGAGTGCAACCAAGGAAAATGGAAACTATATCATTTTGTCTATCTCCACAAAAATCCACTCTAATTTATCTGGTATACAAACTAAATTATAGTATTACAAACAGAAGGAAAGAAATTAACCTGAAAAATCATATAAAGTCCTATACCTACTCAAGGTCTGACCCTTACCCCTCTTACTCATGTGTTTTCCATCGGCTGGGCCCACATGGCAGCCTCATCGGCTTGCCCTCACCTCAGTCCATCCTCCCCAACTGACAGGAACAGAAACAGAGAGAGAGAGCAAGAGGACAGGACGCCGGCCATGCACAGGAGTGCGTCGACGCGTGTCCAAGGACGTGGCCGCCGCTGATCTTGCCTTCTATCTCTCCCAGCCGCATCGCCCGTCTCCAGTCGCCAGTCCGAAGCTGTGAACTCCGAAGGAGAGAAACCCTAGCCCCTCCGTCACCCTCAAACCCGCCATCGGCCGTGAAGACGACGACCGCCGCCAGCGCCGATGAGCCACGGTTGCCCTCTCCTTTCTTGTGTTCCATCCTCTCTCCACCATGCCGCTTCCATCCCCACTGATCCCGCTCTTTTTCGCGCAGCCGATCAACGGGAACGCCACCGTGCCGACGACGCTCTGGAGCATGCACCGAGTGCCACCGCCAAGACATCAATCCCGTCACCGTCGATCTGGACCAAGCCAAGCCGAGTCCTCTGGCCATAAATACCGCCTCGACCTCCTCTTCGAAAGCCCTCAAGAATCTCATGGAATGATGCACCGAGCAGCGAGATCGGCATTGTCTTCTTCCACTCCGGCCAACCACCGCCGCCATCGAATCCTCCTTCCCGGGTGAGTTTCGGCACAATTCCTTGCATGAATAGCATCCCTATGTTTTCTCTGAGCTACCCCGCTCCTCTCCCTAGCAGCCCACTGACCGGAGCGAGCCGTCGCCGTAGAGCCGAAGCATTTCGCCGCCGCCGAGGAGTTCCTCACGTCGCCGTCGTTGTCCAGTCTTCGCCAAGCCGCGGGGAACGTCGGGTGAGTCTCCAGGGACCTTGTAGATGCACGCGCATGCATGTAATTGGCACGAATCAAGCCGTAGCTCGAAATGGCACATCACCCCGAGAGCCACCGCCGCTTGCGCCACCGTCGACACCTATCCTGACCACCGCATCCGATGAGCCAACCACCATTGGGTTCGCAAGGCTTCCCTCTCCATTTTCTCCTTTGGCTGCATCGTCCACGGAGCCACCGTTGGTCGCCGGCGCCGACGGCAAGCTCGCCGGTGAGCCCTGCCGCTATTGCTGCTGCTTCATTTCTACACTGAGCCAATGACAGGTGGACCCCACTTAATCAGGCACTAAGGACTGTGATTAGGAGAAGTTTAAAACTTATAAGGTTAACTCTGCAAAAGTGCTTAGTATGACTTGTGAACCTAGGATCTATTTGTAATTAAGGAAAACATTGAGCACTCTTAAAAGCATTCCCATTCAACACGTGCTAAGGACCTCGGGTTCTAATCCAGGAACTCCGAGGGCTTTTCTGCATATTGACAGAGGCTGACTGGTGGACCCCAATGATTTATAATTTGTAAATATAAAAGAAAATAACCAAAGCAATATCTTTTCAACTAAAAATTGTCCCAAACTTGTAAAATCCATGTAAAATTAAATATAACTCATTTTGAGGTGAAACCAACTCCAGTAGATTCATAAAATTGTGAACTATAATGTTATGAAATAAAATGTGATGATTACAGTATGATATTTATCTCTAAAATTTCAAATAAGAAATAGTTAACATAGTACTTGTAAAATTTGTAGAAAATTCATTCATACTGAGTGAACTAAATTTCTGTAGAATCAAAAAAGCATGAACTTTAATTTAATAATATAAGATTTCATACTTTCTATAATAGAAATAGTACTAATAATTTATATTGTAAAGTGATCACCACATGTACAATTTAGTTTCTAAAATTTATAGGAAATTCATATTAGCTCTAAAAACTATGAAACCAATTATATTCATCTTAGAAAACAATCCTCTTCATTCCAGTAAGGTTAATTTGATCAAAATCATATATTAAAAATGATTCACAACAATACATTAGTAAATAGACCTATATGTCAATGCAAACTTGGAAAATTCATAACTAATAAATAAAAAGAGATAAAATAGGAATTATTTCACCTAAATTCATCTTGGGTCAGAACCTATCCACTGTGCACAAATTATGCATTTTAGAGCATTTTGTATCTTTCGCATAATTTGGTATTTATTTGCATATCGTGTCATTTATATAGATAATTCGCATCGACGGTGAAAGAGTGATTTAGGTGATATTCATTTTGTTCCGGATCAAGGCAAGTTATTCCTCCTATTTCCTTTGATCACATTGAAACCTATGATTTGGGAGATGAAAAGTGTTGTTTGTAAAACTGCGTATGTATTTGATTAAAAACGATATTTGAAAACTTAGTAAATGGTAGCTATGACCTTATTGCTGCATAATCTACCTTGATACATTGTTACCCTTTTATTTGTAACCATAGAATGAATTTGATTACTTCATAAATGCTCAGTGAAGTATTTATATGCGTTTATATATGCCAATTGCTTAGCCATGCCTAGAACTATGCAAATGAATAATTTTATGACTTGATAAATGGGATTATGATTACTTGGTTAATGCTGGATTTATAATGGAAATGACAAGTATTTGTGAACTAAAATGGAGTTAAACATGTTTTTAGACTTGGGCGGCAAGTGGTGCACATATGGTGTTAGTTGTGCACCGATAGGGGGAGTATTCGCCCGGGTTGATTAAGGACCAAAATTGGTGTCGTTCACTATTGTTTACCGTACATCCACATGTGCTATTATGGGGTGGCCTTAACTAATTAAGTTACTTAAAGTCTAACCTTGCATATTGGTAGACCGAAGTAGAATGAATTAGTCTGAGCGATGATTCATAGGAACTACCTATTTACCCCGCTGATTAATGGGGGTAGTTTAGGCGTCTAAGTCTGTCCAATTAAATGGTACAGTGCCTCATGGGGGAACGGATGTGTTCGCTGCCATGGCGTTAGGTTTAAGACGTGGGCCCGCCACCTAGCGGTTCTGGGTCATGCCCAGGATGGATTCACACTTGCCATTACTGATGCAAGGTTAGGCGTTAAGTAATGTAAAGGCTACGTTGTGACCTCTAGACCGCATTCAATGTGTAGAGTGTGGTGGTACCGACGGGTACCGGATAAACTAGAGTGTTCATATCATGTGGGTAAAGCTGTACAAACTCTGCAGAGTTCTCTAAAACTAATTGATTAGCCGTGCTCACGGTCATGAGCGACATAGTGAATTATCATGGGTATAGATTTATGTTTTATAAATGTGTTTATGAAAATGGGCTATGGGAATGGTGATATGAGTTGAGTGATGTTGAGTATGATGTTGATGATGAGGGTGATGATGAGGTTGCCCGGTGTGGGCTGATATGATGATGTTGATAATGAACGTGAGACTTGATGCCGGGCGGGCGATCAAGTATGTTATTATGATAAGATGATGACTTGGTGCCGGTAATAAGAGTATGTTCTTGGTGTTAGGAAGGAGAGTATGTATATGAGGTTGAGATGGTGAATATTTATGGTTTGCTTACGTTAATGTTTTATGAATTGAATTGTGAACTTCTTTGCAAATAATTGTGAACTAAAACTTGTTTTATGCTAAAATAAGCTACATATAGCCTTTCCTTGATTTATGCCATACATGTAGTATGTTAGGATTGTCTTGTGCTTGTCGGTACATTAACTTGTTTAATGTACTGACTCTTGTTCGACTGGAATATCCATTTTGCAGGTTGTATGCTTAGTCTTCTGAGTGATTCGGGAAATCGTTGATTCTTCTAGGACCGGATCCAAAAGGGGTATCTCCCTAGTCGGCTGCTTGTAGTTTCGGGTAGCCAAGCTTCCGCGGATCAGTAATTATCTGGCCGTTTGGCCTATCTATTTAGATAAGAATGTAGAGTAAAGTTCATTTATGTTTACTCCCTATTATTCTGATTTTCATCACTTAGATGAAAGTGTGGAACTAGAGCTTTTCTTGGGATCTAGTTCTACACCAGTATGAGTATTGAGCATTTGGGATGTCGTAGAGCTTTAGCGAATTTTGTCAAGTCTCCTGAGATGTGTAACACATCTGGTCGCCATCTTCGTGTGGTTTGACGGGCATGTCTCAGGCTGAAGTTGACTAGCATGCTAAAGTCCCAGCAATATCCTCTATGCTCTCTACTCGGGGCTTCAGGTTTTATACTATGTAGGTCTTTTGACTTGATAGGGAAAGTAATGAGGTTGGATGGTTATTGTTTTACTCAATTATTATTGGACCCCATCCAACTAAATATTTCGCGCTATTATTTCAAATAACTTACATAATATCTAACCCGGGGTGTCCTGACATCTTTAAACATAATTGTATTCTTCTCGAGTGGATATTTTCTATACAACATACTACTCCTTTTATATGTTTTATAATATAGGGGACCAGGTATGGATGTGTGTAACAGGAACTCAGGACCGTGTGCCCATCTCCTACGCTTGAGGACTGGACTAC
Organism: Oryza officinalis; assembly: GCA_008326285.1. Taxonomy (NCBI): domain Eukaryota; kingdom Viridiplantae; phylum Streptophyta; class Magnoliopsida; order Poales; family Poaceae; genus Oryza; species Oryza officinalis. The sequence goes on along the minus strand of BDMV01000002.1, from coordinate 12,569,612 downwards.
GCCGCTGAGTGAGATATGCCCCCGTAGGCTATCTTATTCGGCCACCACTCCATTAGGTGTGGCACTCCCTCGAGCTATCTTACTCGGTCGTCACTTTGCTGTGTGAGCCACACTCCCGAGTGCTGCCTTACTTGGCTCCTTCGCCGTCTACTGGGGACTGCGTCACCAAGCCAGATGCCTACGCCGTCGTCGCCGACTACGTCCCCGCGCTGGCTGGTTTTGTCACCGCCGACTGGGGCCGTGCCTCCACGCACGGCTACCTTCACCGTCACCGGGCGGCCATGTCCTCGCGCTGGTTGGCTCCATCACCACCGACTTGAGGCTCTGCCTCCATGTTGGCTTCCTCCTCCACCACCGAGCGACCATATTCTCGCGCTGGTCGGCTCTTGTCATCGTCGACTAGGGATTGCGTCTCCACAAACGACTACCTTTGCCGTCATTGGCCACGTTCGCACGGTGGCTGGCTTTGTCGCCACCGATTGGGGGCTGCACCTCCACGTCAGCTGCCTTCGCCACCATCGGGCGATCGCGTCCCCACGTTGGCCGACTTCGCCATCGCTGACTGGCTTTCTCACCTCCACGGTTTGGCTGGCTCCGCTGGATGAGGTAAATCCTCTGGGGGCTATCTTATTCAATCACGTGCCATTAAGAGCTCTTGTTCTTGACTCTCCACTTGGTTGATGCTCAACTAAGTACAGAGTCAGGGGCTATTGTGGGGTACACGGTACCCGGGTATTTCATGTTGGGCCTTTGTGCCAGATAGCATGGGTCAGTCGAGTGCCCTAGTCCTATCCGGCTAGCTTGTATTTTAAGAAAGAGATTAAAGATAAGGCTATAAATTTTATCCCATGTAAATAGATGCTAGGTACCCGAATTATAAGGGTTACGCTATCATCCATAGCCGGTTCCCTACGCCTATATAAAGGGAACCGACAACTCCTCACAACCAGGCAATCGACATACATGCCATAGGGTGATTGTTACGTGCTAACCCTAACGCCGTATTGTGAAACTCTCCATATAGATCTTATCTCATACAACTAGACTAGGGTATTACTTCGTGTCAAGATCCTGAACCAGTATAATCCTTGTGTCACCATCTTTCTTTGATCTTGTGCACTCCATAAATTTTATTATCGATCCTAAGAAATCAATAGTTTCTTCCTGAGCATTTGCTTGGTGAGGCTAGAGGTTAATCAAGACCCAACTCCTTGGAGATCCTCAACGGAGAGTAGTGTTCTTGTAATCCGAACTTTGGGAAAAAATCACTTGTCTTTCCTTGTATGATCACTTGTGCTATCTTGTGTTTTTTTTCTTATGTTTTGCTCTTGCTTGATATCTCTAATACCTCTATAAGTTTTGGGCTTCTTTGAGAATCAAGTCTCTTGCTGCAAGGTGCTCGTAAGAGCAACATACAACTTCTCAAAAGTTCCTGGGAAGAACTTCAGAAGTTTTGGACATGTTGCACTGGGTCGGCAGGGAAAGCTGCCAGAAAGTTTTGGGGTAATTTGCCAGGAAGTTCTGGGTCCTGTGTTTAACCGTTGCAATTTGAAGTAAATTTCAGGAGCACCTATTCATCCCATCTAGACGACATCTACGAGCTTTTCAGTATCCATTCTCTTGCAAGATGCATTTGTTATGTTTACAATTAAAAAGACAGTCAAATAAATCACCCCGGTTGAAGAAAATTCACAATAGGTTAGCGTGGACCCTTTAATATGTGTGCCCTCCAAACTTGATCTTGAATTTCATTGGCATACTCTCCTCGTTTCCTAAGTGCAGGACCACTAACGATTTCATTTGGATTTGATTCACAGATAGGGACAACATTATCACTATTCGCTTGCAGCGGTAGTGCTTGATTTTAATTTGTGACGATTGTGATTCTGATTGTGCTAATGGAACTACATATATTCTTATACCTGAAATTTTAACACCAATAATATTTTACCACAGTACACATTAAGAAATAATGCCATTTAGCAATTAGCAAGAATGGTTTTGCATAGTATACTTACTGTAATTGCCTTGGAGGTTTGCAACTAGGAGAGGAAAAATTCCAAAACCGCTCTGCATCGCAGAGCGTACACTGCGCAGCCTACCTCGTGCCGTCTCACACCCTGTGGCCCACGCATGAGCGAACTACCCGCGCGGCCGTGCCACTCTCCGAGGCGGCTAAGGGTTAGGGTCAGGGAGACCGAAGTCGCCAAAGTTGCATCTGTAGACCGCATTTCTACTCCGTGTTGTGTTGACGTCTCGCTCCCTCCGGCCTCCCTATCCAGTCTTGTCCCCATTCATGGTGGTCTTTGGCTCCAGCAACGACAACGTTCCCTTTCTTGCACGTACTTCCCTCTTTCTTTCAGGTACGGGTACCCAACCGGCTGCGCGGGTATGGTACATGGAAATTTTGCACCTGCTATAGGTGTGGGTGTTGGAGCGAGGATGTTTAGTTCACATGGGTTTGGATACGGTGTAAGAGAACCTGATGGGTACACATTATCGCATGGAGGCCTCTTAACTGTCCGCCTGCGATAATGCGTTACTGTAGGTGGGCCATGACCCATTCCCGGGGAATCAATTTTTTTCATGCGAACACAATTACGACCCACTTGAAGCCTGGAAGGAACCTCATCCGCGAATATCAATTCTGTAGTAGTGACACCCGTTGCCATCTGTATCACCAACGACCTCACTGCCGTAGAAGTTTGAAAGCAGGAAGCAACAACCTTGCCGCCTACTAGAAATTTGCCAAAAGCAATGGAGTTCGTGGGAGGATGATTCGTCTGTCATCGAGTCAGCCATCAATTCTTGGTTTGGTTCGATACTTTGGAATTGATTCAGGGTCCGTTCTTTGCAGGTGGACTGTAACTGGTCGCGCTTATAAAAATCATTTTCTAAGAGGAAGTTCACGGGCCGCACGCAAAAATGTATTTTTGCATGCGGCCCCTTAATAGATCTGCCTACGAAAATAGACTTGTTTCTCTAGGCGGGTCTCTTAAGGGACCGCATACAAAAATAGATTTTCGCATACGGGCAAAGAGGAGAGCAAGTGGGCCCCATGCAATAATCCCCGCACCTTTTCTCCTCCTACTTGTCTCCACCACACCTTTTCTCTCCCACTCTTCTTATCCACTCCTCACCTTCTCTTCTTCCTTCCTCTCTTCCCTTCCTCTCTCTTTTCCATTCCAGCGGTTGAGGCGGAGGCGGCGGGAGCGAGCGAGCGGCGGCGACGACTACTGCGATGACCAATGATGATGGTGGGCGGAGGCGGCGGAGCACGTGGGATGGACAGATCCATGGCCGGCAACCGTGGGACAAGCGGATCCGTCACCGGCGATGGTGGGGCGGGAGGATCTGTCGCCTATGAGTTCGGGAGGCCCCATCTCCCTCCCGCACGAATCCCGCCAACGTCGGCGATGGGAGGGGCGACGATGACAACGACAATGGCGGCGGCGGCGGGAGGGGGGATGACAATGGTGGCGGCGGCAACGGGAGGGGCGACGGCGACGATGACGGCAGTGGCGGCGGCTTCTAGATTCTAGTATTAGGGTTCCTGGGCTAGGGTTTTGATTTTTGAATTTTTTTTGTGATTTTTCATTTTCACGTGCTGACGGCTTAAGTGCCCCGCATGCGAAAATCGAATTTTTACATGCGGTTGCTCTACCTGCATGCAAAAATCTGATTTTCGCAGACATCTAGGTGTATGCGGGCCATTCATTCGTATGCGAAAATCAGTTCTAATCATATGGAAAAATTCATTGTAGTAGTGCCTACCTGCAGTCGCGGCAGCTTGACCGTTCAGAGTGTTTGGGCTACAGGCTGCTAGCTGGGGAATTTTTTATTTATTATTTACAAAAATATTATAGCGACGAAAATATTTGCGGAAATAGACCCTGCCGCCCTACACTTGGACAGCAAGGTGACGTGGCACACGCGCGCGGGACGGCCGTTTAGTGTAGCTGTGAATTTTGCATGCGGGCATGCAAAATTTCCAGCTCCTCGACCGGGGGCCTGCCATTACTAAGGCCTGCCGACAAGGGGCTACACGCAAAATAGCCACCTTGTAGCCCTTGCAGAGGGCGGCAAGGGACCTACACGCAAAATGCGCACACGGCGCTGTGTGGGCGCCGTGAAGGCGCACACGGCGCCGTGTGCCACGTCACCTTGCCGCCCAAGTGGAGGGCGGCAGGGTCTATTTCTGTAAATATTTTCGCTGCTATAATATTTCTGTAAATATTTAAAAATAAAAATTTAAAAATAAAAAAATTCTGGGAGCCAAGGATGGATTTCACGTTGCAGGCTGGGCCACCTTGCACCCACTAGCCACTACAGCCCACGGCCCACTTGCCCTGAAACCTTGCCTAATCGCTTGTGTTTTTCATCGCAGTACTCGCTTGCCCGGAAATCTTGCCTAATCGCTTGTGGACCGTACGCTAATTGCAGGTTCGGCAGATGTGTACCGTAAGCTGATATGTACTGCCTCTGCCCAAATTATAGCAATGAATGACATATCCTAGTTGAACGAATCTGAACAATATTTGAATGAGAAATTTAACTATTTGTCACTATTATGTTTGGCAATTATTCAAATATAAAAAAAGCATTTAGATAATTGCCAAACATAACAGTGACAAATAATTAAATTTTCTCATTTGGATAGTTTATTGTCCAGATTTATTAGACTAGGATTTGTTTCATTCAATTTTAGGTTGCTATATTTTGATACGAAGAGAGTACGCTGTTTTCTTATGTTATCTGCGAAAAAACATCGTGTACCTTGTACGGTGCCACCACCCAATAACGAGTACTTCCTCAGTTTTATTCATATAATAAGTCATTTTAAATTTTTTTAGTAAAAAAATTTTAGGTTAAACTAAATTATAAAAAAATGAATCAACATCTACAACATCAAATTAGTTTTATTAAATATAATATTAAAATTATTAATAATATATTTATTTTATGTTTGTTTTGTGTTAAAAATGTTACTATATTTTTTTTATAAATTTGATCAAACTAAAAAAAGGTTTGAAAAAAAAAGTCAAATCGTTATAATATGAGTTGCGGCTAATGGGAGCGATGATTTTTGTCTAGTGTTCCATGTAAAAATTGGCAGCCTCCTCTGATGTTGAATCCAGTTGGGGAGTGGAACAAAAACAGCACCATCTCTTTGGGAGCGTGGAGAAGCTGTTAGTGACATTTTGATCAAGTTGTTTCGGTTGAATGCAGCTTGCAGTGCTGAAGTTTTATTTTCAAATGCTGGCTCGGAATGGAGACTTGGCTCGGTTGGGACTGCAGCTTGCAGTCCTGAAGTTTTCTTATGGGTGCAGTCAGCCAAGGGAAACCACCCTTGTCTTGCAGGATCAGAGAAGATACTGCTCTCGTCATAAAATATATAAAATATAGTAACTTTTTGTTATGAATTTAAACATACATTTATTTAAATACATAACTAAAAAAAGTTAGTCTATTTTGAAATGGACAGAGTAACAATCTGCAGGATCAGATAATTTGATCAATTTGGTTCAATGCATTGCTGCTGCTGACCAGTGTTGTGATTGTGATTGCTGGTCTTGTCATCCAAGCTGTCCTAGTTATTGAGTTTCTGGGTTGGGATTACCCTAATAATCCTCTACTGTAGCATAGTTCGGCGGATGTGTTAGTACGCCGATCTGTGTACATTGTTGTTTTATTATATATTACATAGGAAAAAACGGTGTGTACATGGTGTACCTTAATTGCAAGTTTAATAGTAGAGTTAATTGTTAGCTATAAAATTGCCAGCGTCATTGATAAATATACCGGTAAGTACAATAAATATTGTCCACATGTTTCTAAATAATTTGGTTATGGATTGTTTATTCAAACCTCTGTCCTCGCTCATCCACTAACCAATCGATGACTTTGGATGGCATTGGAAGCCGTGCAGAAAGGATGCACTCAGAGTGCAATCTACAGCTAACGGGATCCTCAATCTCCACGTAATCAAAAAGTACGTAGAACCACACATCTCCACAGTGCACCGTGTCTTCATTTGGCCCACAATTTTTTTCATTTCAGCCCTTGTTATATATATATATATATATATATATATATATATATATATATATATATTCTAGTTAGATCTTTTATGGAAAGGACCCATTTTCTTAAAACAATACTCTCTTCATCCCAAAATAAAAGAAATTTTGGTTGGATGTTTGTTCAGATTCGTAGTATTAGGATATATCCCATCCAACTAAAATTTCTTATATTTTAAAACGAAGGTAGTATATAGAAAATGTTTTCTGCCCCACCTGTCAGTAATATGAAAGGATGAACTACCATCTTCTTTCCCTTTCCCATCTTCCAAATAATCGTACTCCCTCCTGCTTGATGAAGCCGATGGCCTCCTCACCTCCCTCGGCAACGAGCTCTCGTCAATTCACAGATCGGCACGGTCGTCTCCCATCGATCCTCTTTCTGCCGCCGCCTCTCGGAAGAAAATTACATAGGACTGAAGTCCTACCTTCCTTCAAAAGACTTCGTTCCTCTATGTGACATCTGTCCAATACGAACCTCAAATCAGGCAGCCTCTGTCTTCTTCGGTTCTCCCCAATCTCCATTGTGTTCTGCTGTTCTTCCTCAGCTCAGCCAGGCAAAGCTTATGCAAGACCAACGCACGCGGTGGCGGCCGCTGGCATCGAGCGGCAACACCCACTTAGCCAATTGACAATTAGATGGTGACTAATGGTGAACTGTTAGATTTTGCTCGTTGCTTTCAATCTCCATTACTGCTAAGTGCTAATCAATGGTGATTGAATTTATCCGAGCCTTTGAGGATTCTTTTTGATAGTGAGCATTGGAAGATCACATCGATGACTGCCTTTCTCACCAAGAGGCTTGGTGTACATGAACTCCCGAAGACGTGTTGTGGAGCGGACGAACGGAGTTCACACGCTGCAGCAAACATGATGCATGCCAACCGGCAGCGGTAGTTGAGCATGATGTCAGCGTCGCACTCTCCTGACGGTCATCCATGAGCCCGATGCCGCTCGCCGTCGTGCCCACTTTGGTCGGGTTGAAGGTAAGCCTCACCGAGCGGAGGAAGAAGAATGGAGATTAGATTAGAGGGAGAGAGAATCTGTCTGCTTTGAGATTCATAATGGACACGTGTCACGTAAGGGGCCGAAGTCCTTTGGATGAGTGTAGGACTTCAGTCCTATGTAATTTTCTTCCCTGTCTCTTGCCTCACCCCTCCCCTTTCTTCTATGTCCTTCCCGACGGAGCAGATGGGGCGACGCAGGTCAGCGATGGCGGCACTTGCACTCAGGCCCGACAAATCGAAGCGGCCAGCCCCGGTAGCGGTGTGGCCGACGCGTTCCTGACAGCTCGTAGATCGGGGTAGCCGACATATCGAGGTGGCGCCTCCTATTCTCCCCTCTCCCCATGTTATGGCGGGAGTGAGGAGACCAAGGTGGTGCCGTGCTGGCTAGGTCCTCCCAGTGCAGTTCGAGGTGGCGACCTCTCCGGCACCGTGGATCGGGGCGGCAAACATGGAGCTCAGCGACAGCAGCCTCATTGTCGGTGACACTTCCCAAGTCGTCGATGCCTTTCCATCTCTCTCTTGCTTTTTGCTTTCCCAAATCATCTTTATGCTTCTCTTTGACAAAGCCATTGTCGTACCGGTTCATCACCTTGAAGGGCCGGGCGCTTTGGGGTGGTTTCTCTTGTTCTGTGACAAGGAACTCTATCTCCGCGTTGCGTTTTTCTTTCTTTTTGTGATTTTGCTTCTTCTTCTTGGTAGACGTCAGTGCTTCCTTGTTGTCTGGTTGCTTCTCCTCGACCACCCTGCTTTTTCCGTCCCTCCTCTTGAGGGCGTCATCTGCGTGAGCACATCTGTCGATGATCTCGAACAGCTTCATGGTCGAGCTGATTAGTCTTGTCGCCAATTCTTGGATAGTGTACCGATCTCGAACGCTTGACTTGAACGCGCATATGACAGAAGCATCGGTGATCTCGGGGATCGTATTCTGGCATTCATCAAAACGCCATATATAGTCCCTTAAGGATTCGCCCGGATTCTGCCTAAGGACGTGTAGATCGTCTTCGATCGCATGCCGCTTGTATATTCCTTGAAAATTCACGATGAACCGTTGCCATAAGTCTTCCCAGGAAGAAATCGACCGAGGTGGGAGGTTTACCAGCCATGACCGAGCAGACCCCTTCAATGCTGCCGGCAAATAGTTTGCCAACATGTTATCATCTACGCTGGTCACGTATAGAACTGTCGAGTAGACTTGTAGGAATTCCTCTAGATCAGTACTGCCGTCATACTTTTCTACCGCTGCGGGATAGAACTTGTTTGGCCATCGCACCTCTCGTAGGGCAGGTACGAAAGCCCGACATCCGCCTCCTGGTATAAAGGGTTGACGACATCCTCGCGATCTGCGAGAACCGGCTCCAGTGGATGATGATGATGACGAAGGATCACCGTAGTCGGGGGTGCAGCCCCTTGACCTACGGCTTTATTCTCAGTCCCTCCTGGTGTTTGGGGATCACGAGTTCCATCGTCATCGGTTGTCATGATGTTGTCGTCGATCTTGATCGTTCTCGCCTTGTTGACTTTGGCGGTCCCGACGATCTCGATCATTGTTGCGATCTCCTCGATTGTCGTTGTCGTCTCGCCTTCCGTTTCCTCTGTGAGGTGCGCGAGGTTGGCGGTGGTCGACATTGTTCCGATCTTGTCACTCTCGCCTACGCCCATTCAAGTGATTGCGAAAATCATGGTCATCTTGATGAGAAAGGGGTTGACTGTCCTTCCTTCTTGGTGATGTGTTTCGCGGGTTGCGGCCTAGATCCTGGCTGGGGTGTGGACTGAGGGTGTCCTCGGCAGCGTCATCTTCTAGTACTCTGTTTGTACCTCGAGGACGAGGATCTCAAGACAGACTCTGTGGGTTAGATCCAGCAGCGGTTAGGAAGACAGAGTTGAGATTGGCCACCGTTAACGATCTGACCCAGACATCTTCTTCTGGGAAGGTAACCGGGTCAAACGGAGTTTGTTTTAACAACGAGTTGAGCACGGTGAAGTGTTCGGCGGGGGTTCAAACCAGCTCCTCAGGTGGGTGCGATGCATCGGGAGCAGGCGGCTCTTCCCCCGAATGAACCTCACCCTCTTCACACGCGTCCTTGATGACTCCCTCAATCTCGTTTACATCCTGCAGAGAGTTGGATCCCAAAGATTCCAAGCTATGAAGAACGAAGGTCTCACGAGGATCAATGTCGATGAATCCGACCAGACGAGCTGGGGTTTCCTTGTCGCTGTCGTCCACCGACGCATCCGGAGATTGATCTCGATGTTGGTGGATTGGACAGCAGGAAACACGAACCATAGATCTGGTGATTTTCAAGAAGATCTTGCAATCTGTAAGAGGGTGACACCACGCCTTGTATGGAGATATGCGCTGGATATCTCGAGCATCGAGTTCAGCCTTCACTTGAAGTATTACCCGACATTCGACCAAAGAGTGCTGAGATGTCTTGTGGATCGAACATCAGGTGTCATAGCTTGGAGGAGACTTCCTTGTCGGCACCTAGCCCCCAACAGATGTCTGGGGTTTGGCCGCTTTAGGAATTCTTTGGGGAGCTGAAGCCGTCGTATTCCTCTTTTCTTAGTGGACAGAAGGAATAGCTGATAAAAAGTTGTTTTTTGCTGTCCTCGCGGCTCTGTTCTCGATCCCACATATCACACATATGGAGTGTATAACGTCTACGTAAGCAGGGCTAAGCAGTGAGTAAATAATCACGCGTAAAGTAATATACTCAGGTAACAAAGGTGTGTAAATACATAAGGATAAACAATATCAAAGGTAAGGCTTAAGCAAATGTAGGTACACATTTTATAATTAGTATGCAATTTTATTTGTAATCAACACATTTATAAAAATAGGATCAACATATTCGAGGAAGGGGGCGTAGTGACTTGCCCTGCTCACTTGGGGGTTCGTTCTCAATTAGCTCAGTTTCTTCCTCGCAGATGTACCCTGTCCGGTTGAATACTAACGTCACAAACTACTCGCTAACACAAAAAGAGCCAAAAATTCCAGAACAATAAAAAAAATAACCAAACTAGTGCCATTGCGTAGATCTTGATTTTAGAAAGATTTTGACGAAAGTTTCGTTCAAATCCGACTTAAAACGGGGAAGATACGGAATTCGAAAGATGGAAAAAGTATTAAAACAAAGAAAAGGAAAAAGTTCTGACAGGTGGGACCGCCCTTAGCTCCTCACGTACAGGTCTTGTTTTTAAATGGGTGTGCGCATGGTAAGGTGAAGGGCTTGGGCGAGCTACAAGCATGCATGCATATGCATACACACGGCCCAGAGCGAGCAGAGGCAGCTGCGGGTGGTGCTCGCGCGGCCGGTGTGGCCGTGCGCGGCGGCAGGTGAGGATGGCGAGGTGGTGGCGAGCTGCTGTGGCATGGCGGCTTGTATAGCCGTCGCTCATCCTAGCGGCGCGGATGGCTTCGAGGAGAAGGATGGAGGCGAGGGCAGTGGTGTGCAACGGCGTGGGCTTGGTTCATGCTTTCAGCGTAGACCAGCGGCTGTGGCTGCTGGAGTGCGAGGAGGCGATGTGATGGACCAGGAGGAGCGACGTACGCACGGGCGACGACTAAGAGGCAACGCAGTGACTGCCGGTCACTGGGCTTCCCCCGGGACGCGTGTCAGGGGCGGATGGGATGGACGCCGTCGATGCGGGGCCGGGTGTCGACATCGTCACAGAGGAGAGAGGGCCAGGCACGCACAAGTGGTTTGTGGACACGGCTTTGCTCTTTCGGTGTGGACTTCTCTCACTGTGTTGCCGGTGTTTTGAGGGAAGGCCTCGGTGGACTGGGAGCTTGGTGCAGGGGGAGCCGTTGGGGCTCGGGCGCTTGCAGGCATTCCGTCGAACACCTGGCGTGCGAGCTGGCTGAGGAAGAGGGACAAGAAACAGACTTGTTTCGCTGGGCAGGCCTTGGGCCAGGGGAAGGGGAGAGTACTAGGCTGGCCTAGAGGGAGATGGGGCTGGCCCAATAGGGAGAGGGAGGGAGAAAAGAGTTGGGCCGAAAAAGGAAGGAGTCCAAAGGAATAGGATGTTTTGTAATTTTATAGGAATTTGGATTATGGAATTTGAATGAGATTTTGATTGGACATTAAATTCCAAAATCGTAAAGGGACTGTATAAATGGACATTTAATTTTGAGTTTGAATTACAATTGGACTGTTAAGTGAGCTCTTGAATTTAATCTGGCATTTAGATGGGCAAGGATCAGACTTAGAGATTTCCCCAAATTTAATCGGATGGATGGACCGTGTTACCGAATCAACGTTCGATATACGAATTCATCGGTAGTCCTAGGATTCCGAGGAAAGGACTAAATCAGGGAATTTTGAATAAAATGATTTATGAGGAAAAAGGATCCGAACAGAGAAAATTTCGATTAAACAAAGTTGGGTTTAATATTTAATTGTGGTAGTCGAGGATGTCAAGGAGGGACGTGACATTTCGATAATTGACAATAGCTCTCGAGACTTTGATTAGAGAACCGCAATTATCAGAATGGATGGTCGAGAAGACAAAGGAGGGATATTACCCCGAGAGGTGTTCAGTTCAGGAAGAGGATCAATTTACGAAATTCGAACACTAAGGAATTTAATGCATGGCAAGAATTTAGGTTCTCAAGGATGGATTTAATCGAGATCTTTGGCACATAATCCTAAGTACACTCAAAGAACCAAATTTTTGAAAATAGGTTTTTAAATAAAAAAAATTTTCGACGAGCGAAAATCGGGGCGTTACATCAGCGAAACCTTAAGCACCAAGTCCCCCTACCTGGCGCGCCATTGTCGACGGTATAGATCGCGACTACGGTATTTGTAGAGTATGAAATCATTGGTATAAGGATCTACACGAAACGAGTTCACAAAAGAATTATATTGATTCGGGCCCCTCAAGAGGTAATAATCCTACTCTAGTTTATATGAGATTATGATGAAACCACAGAGATTACAATAGAGAATAACAGAAACGTAAAGTGCTGACGAGAACTCTATCGAGAACGACTCGATGAGATCTCGGCGGCGAGTTGTCTTCAAGTCCTTCGAATTGTCTCTACTAGGGTATTGGCTCGTACTATGATTCAATGATCCCGTACCTCCTAGAGGACTTTGTATTTATACCGCAAACTGCCTTGACCTCCAAATAGGACTTGGAGAGTACTTTTAGCCTACCAGATCACAGAGATTGTATCCTCCCCGAATATGACTCTAATACCTTCTATTTGAGGTACAACTTTCCTGTTTGTTAACCGAATTTCATAATATTAAGGTAACCTTCCCGTATACAAAGGGTATGCCATATCTGTATACTTCGTGACCTCAAAAATATGAGGTATGCCTTGTCCGTAACCTTGACAGATTATTCTTTAACAAAATAAATATTTAATTTTGATCATGTTTATAAAACAATATAATAAATATTTTCAACACAAAACAAACATCTTATCAAAATATATTAAATGCTAGTTTTAATGAGACTAATTTATTATCGTAGATGTTGCTGAATTCCTATATAAACTTCATTAAATTTTAAAAAATTGACCGAGAAAAAATTAAAATAACTTATAATATAAAACACATATGGATTAACTAATACTCACTTAAAGTATTAATCATGCAGTAATAGCTCTCGCCTTATTTTAGGTGCCACAGAAAAGCTAAGCCCCCTCCTTTCTGCCAAAATACGTGGTGGAAACCACGTATGTGATAAAAACTTAAAAACTATCGTTGGATCAAAAAATGAACGTACAAGATTTGTTCACGTCATCACGAGTAAAAATTTTACTCGCAGATTTACTCATGAGTAAAAATTTTACTATACTTATGATGATATGAACAATTCTTAGACATTCATTTTTCGATCCAACAATAGTTTTCAAATTTTTAATATATATAATTTGCATTATATATTTTCCTCTCCTTTCCAACGAAGGCAGTCGAATGGTCACTGCGTCGGGGCTGTAGCTGCAGTTGGCAGCTTGACCGTTCAGGTGTTTGGGTACGTTCGGCAGATATGTACGTACGCTGCTTTAATTTGTTTTCTATTATACTCCTTCTATCCTAAAGTTTATATTTTTTATATAATTTTCAATGACATATTTTAATCATTAGTTTATTTCGTATTGTATTATAAATAATTATAAAAAAATTAGTATCATATGAAAGTATTTTAAAATATAAATCCAATGATATAGCATATATATTTGATGTAGTTATTAGTTTAAAGTTATTGAGTTTGAGTTTTTTTAAAAACTAAAAATATCTTATAATTTGAAGAGGAAGGAAAGAGGGAGTACTATCTTGCGTGGAAAAAAACGATGTACTTGGTATATGGTGTCACCGCCCACGTGGAAAAAACGGTGTGTACCTGATATGATGTCACCGCCCACTACAGGTAGCAGTAACAGTACTTCGTAGTAGGGCTGGTTGTTAGCTGTAAAATTGTCCACGTCACTAAAAAAAATATATAGCCGGTAAGTACGATATTTAGATGTTGTCCACATCTTTCTTAACAATTTGATTATCGATTGTTTATTCAAACTTCTGTCCTAGCTCATTCACTGTCCACCCCATGACTTTGCATGACATAAAAGGATTTTTGCGGAAAGGACGTTGCGACTGTAAGCTGCTCCTTACGTTTTAAAATAAATAAATTTATATAAGATATAACACATTATAATAAATCTAAATAATATGTAATAAAATGTATCACGTCCAATATCAGATTTGTTTATTTCGGACAAAGTAAGTAGCTCCAATGCATTGTTTTTCATGATACAGGTCAACTGTCGAACAAGCACCTTCACTTTTCTTTCTCTCTCCTTTTCTCTCTACTCTAGCTACGATTTGGATGACATGAACAATACTAAGGTTGTGTTCGACAACCATATTTCTTAACCCAACTTCATCGTTTTCGCATGCACGTTTTTAAAATTACTAAACGTTATATTTTTTGCAAAAAATTTCTATAGGAAAGTTGATTTAAAAAATAATATTAATTCATTTTTGAAAAAAAACCAATACTTAATTAATCATGCACTAATGAGTCATTTCATTTTGTATGTGTGTGGGATGAGTTCCAACTCTGGATGCCGAACTTAGCCTAAGGCTGCGTTTTTGGGTGAGGGTTGGAAACCTTACCTCCCGACACGAAAAACAGAACGATGAATTAGTGCATAATTAATTAATTATTAGCTTAAAAATACTTTAAAAGATATATTAGTATGATTTTTTAAAGTAACTTTCCATAAAACGAGAGAGAGGATGGAAACGAGCAGAGCCGCACACAGCCTAAAAGCATGCTGACTATGTGCTATTTGGACCCGCTCTAACATGCGTGTCTGCATGCATATCCAACTATATATATGAGCTAGCTAGCGGCAGCGAGTGTGCGTTGCTGTACCTGTACTTGTGTGCCCACTTAGTAAAAATCAACCGATCGAGAGAGGTAGCGATCGATTGAGATATATGGCATCAGCGACGCCGCCGGATCAGACGATGAACCACCGCCACAATGCGGCGGCGCTGGCATCCGCGAGCCGACGACAAAGCACGAGCTGGGGTTCCGCCATCTCGCATTCGTTCCGGCTGGCGGAGGCGGAGGACCCGTTCCGGCGGGCGCAGTCAGTGCAGGAGCAGCACCACGAGGAGGAGGAGGAGCACCTGCGGTGGGCGGCGCTCGAGAAGCTGCCCACCTACGACCGCATGCGACGCGGCGTCGTCCGGAGAGCGCTCCTGCGTGATGGCGGCACGGGCGGGGGCGACGACGAGGCGGTGGAGCTCGTCGACATCGGGAGGCTGGCCGCCGGCGACGCCGCCCGCGCCCTCGTGGAGCGCCTCTTCCGGGACGACGACAGCGAGCGGTTCTTGCGCCGGCTCAGGGACCGCATAGACAGGTACGTACGTCGTACTTTATACCAGTACAGTCTTGCTTTATTCTTTAGTTTACAGGATTTTAAATTTTCGACTATAACTGTTTGAAAAAGATTTTAATTATTTGTTTTTATGTACAATTTAATCATTATAGCTTTATTTAATTTGTTATAGCTATCGCTATAGTTATTTAAGAAATCAACCGTTAAATATCTTAATCTGCTATTTAAAATACTAGTTAATTTACACGTATACATGATCATGCTGAGTGTTACATATACATGCAGGGTTGGCATCGAACTTCCCAAGATCGAAATTCGGTACGAGCAGCTGTCCGTCCAAGCAGACGCCATCGTTGCCAGCCGCGCGCTACCCACCCTTTCCCACGCTGCCATCAACTTTCTGCAGGCACGTACTACCTCGGTCACAATTTTTTTTAAATAAAACAAATGGTTAACTATATATATTATATATATTAAAGAGTTAACGTCATCTTATATTATAAGGTCTAAGTCCGATTTACCTATGTAACTATCGCAAAGAACGTATTACCCCCTCAAACTATAATATCAAATATTTAACAACCCCTAACTAATGATTTTGCACGAATTACCACCCTCCATCCTCTCCAAGTAGTTTTGACCCAACTCTTTTCCAGGTGACATTTCAGCGTGGCAAGTAAAAAAGAAAAGAGTAAATTTCACAAAACTAAAAATACATTGACTAAACTATCATAAAATTATAGATTTAACATCTAATTTGTCACAAAATTACAGATTTAATTAAGAAACTTATCACAAAACTATAACTTTCGGACGAATTTAATCACAAAATTATTACGTTTACAGCCCCAATATCACATCAATGATAGAGATATAGAATATAAAATTTATAGTTAATATTAAATATGTAATTTTATGATAAATTTAGTGCTAAATATGTAATTTTATGATACAATATTTTTAATTTATAGTTTTGTGATAGTTTGATTTGTACGTGTAGTTTTGTGAAATTAAAATGTACTCAAAAAAAGAAAATCCTTCCTTCCCTCCCCTTGTCCCCCACCGCCCACCACCACCCGAAATTCCCCGCCCAAGGCGGCGCACGGCGAGGCACTTCCTTCCGAGTGAGCACGGCGTGGCAGTTAAGTTGGTCTTCTCCAAGCTCGGTGCTCGACGCCGACGGCCTTGTCTTCCCATCAATCGCGGCGCTCGGGGAGACAAATTAAAGACGAGAGGAGACCCAAGGTCCGGCGGCGGTGCATCCATGACAGATCTTCATCTCCGGTCCTGCCTCCACGGCATTGTCGCTTGCCACCATGGATTCTTGGGGGTGGTGCCCTTCAGCGGAATAGATTTAGGGGCCTGCTGCCTCTGCCGGCTCGACGCCTTCCCGCCACCTGCCGGCTTCTCCGGTTCTCCCCTTCCTGCTGTCTGATCCAAAATGAGAGAGAGAGAGAGAGAGAGAAAGCAGGATGTAGAGGGAGATTCAGATTTCTTTCTGTTAATCTTTTGTTGCTTGGATTGCTGGTGTGTCCAGCACCAAAACCACTCCTTCTGGTGAGTGGTAATTAGTCCGGATTTAATAGCTCACGGGTGTTAAATATCTAGTATTATAGTTTATGGGGTAATTTATATTTTATTATAATTGGTTATTATAGTTGGCGGTAAATTGGACTTAACCCTATTATTATTAAAAAATGAAGAGGGTATATATTCAGCTTATATTTACACAAACAGTTATATGTCAGTTAATCTGTAAAGGTTCTTGAACTATTGTTACCCTTGGAACCACTGATCTTTTCTGTCTAATCGTTAGAGTATATTCTTTTCAACCGTACTGATTAATATATCTCCATATTTAAGCACTATTGGCTTTTGTCGACGGACTATATCCACCTACGGTATTTGTAAATTATGGAAAATATCGGAACAAGTTATACGCAAGATCATATCAAGGAGACAAGGAATAAGAGTTTATACTGGTTCGGGTCATCAAGATAAGTAATAAACCTATTGGTATACGCGAGATCGTATCAAGAAAACAAGGAACAAGGGCTTATACTGGTTCGAGCCATCAAGATAAATAATAACCCTACTCCAATGAATGAATGTATGTATGTATGTATGTATGTATGTATGTATGTATGTATGGATAAAAATACCACACGGGCTACAATGAAAGAGTAAGATGACTAATCTAATTCCTCGAGTAGAACTTATCGAGAACGGCCTGACGAGATTTATTCGGCGACTAGGGTATTGGCTTTCTCTGGATTGTATCTTGATATGGCTTTGGGTATGGCTTGTAACTCGATGTCCCTCCCTCCACAAAGGGGTCTCGTATTTATAGCGATAATAAGTTTCTTCTCCAAGTAGAACTCGAAGAATTTGGATAGGATACGGTTAAGAAGACCTTATCTTTCCTGATTAGGACTCTGATACCTTCTATTTCAGGAAAATAATTTTCTTCTAGATTCGTCGTATTTCCTTAATCAAATAATACATTCCCATATATCTTTAGGCATATGGTATTCCAGTATAATACGAACCCGAGTATAGGAGGTATGTCTTACCATTGACACTAACAACTTTATTTAGTCTTTAGCGTACAAATTTGGGCCACTAATTTTCTATTAGAAGTAAAAAAAATATCCGTACGTTGCAACGGGTAAAGACGTTTTTTCAGTGATACAATAGCTAATAGGAGCTAAGCAATAAATTAAAACATTGGGATCGCTAAACATTATAATTGAAAGAGTTAATAAAAATCCTTCCTTGGTTTTGGCCGAAAGCCCATTTCTTCCTTCCTTTTTAGCTCTAGTCTAGTCCGTTATCTGTCTCCGCTCGGCCTGCCTCTCTTCGGCTCAGCCCACAAGTGGAGCCACAGGCCCAGCTCACACAACCAACTGCTGTCTTCAACCACCAGAAGGCAATCATGTGCTCGTACGATGCCAGAGCCAATCTTCTCCATCAAATCCGACCGAATCTTTCTCAATCATCCAAAATTGGTTGAAGACTTTTGATCCACTCGATATCCTCTTTTCGTTTTCCCCAAAATTGAAACTACATGGCAGTGGCGCTGGGGTTTGGCCAAGCGACGGCCGGAGGCGTGCGTGCAGCAGATCCGATCGGACGAGAACGGATAAAAAAACCAGCTACGAAGAAAACCGGACGGACAAAAAATTGCATGCGCACCAAAATATCCCTTCTGCATGAAAAAAAAATTGATCGGACAAAAAAACCGGCGCTCGAAAAAAGGGACGGACCAAAACCAAACCGGAAGCTTTGTGTGCTTTTTTATTAGTATAGATATAACGATAATATATAACAAAATTATAACATTGTGAACATACTTATAAAGAAAAATCTACTTATGTTTTTTTATGTTTTTGAATTAAATATTTTAATAATCATTAATAATCAAAGTTTTAAAAATTTGACCCAAAAATGAAATCGTGGTAGCCCACTAGCCCCCTTCCACTGGTTTTTCTTGTTTATTTTTCCCACTTTTCTTGAACCCCAAGACTACAGAATGTTTTTCGTCAAATTTAAACGTAATGACGATCAAATCAAAATACAACAGCAAACTTACAAACAATATAGAAAGCATTTTGGACGAAGTATAATATTACGATAGTCGATAGGGATGGTCCTTTGAGAAGATTTGATGCATAAGGACTGAGTTTTCTAAATGAAATTAATAGGGGTGGGTCCGTCCGTGGGTGTCAGTGCACTTCACAGTGGTTATGGTTAGACAAAAAATAAGATGAAAGAGAAGAAATTTGACCCTCTTATTTTTTTCATGTCATTTCTAACCGTTTCGAACTATATTGTTTTAAATAAAAAGTAAAATACCCATTCTTCGCTATGGGTAAAATGTCCGTGATTTGCTTTGCTCATGCTTATTTCAATATATATTATTCATTTGATTCAAATAAATATTAAACTATTACATTATATCATAAAATTTCATGCACTAATTTATAAAATATGTAAAAGTAGTGGTGGAGGGCTGGTGGCAGAGCCGTCACCACCACTATTGTCTTCTATAGCATTATAGATATAGATAGATTTAGAAGAGAAGAAATTTGTACTATTTATTTATATATATAGGTATAGATCTATATTACACCTCTCAATTACCCAGCGATGAAAACGGACGGAAACGGTCGGAAAAACCCTATTTCTACTTCCGTTTCTATAATTTTTGGCGGAAACGGGATCGGGTTCGGAAAATGCCGGTTCGGAAAACGGAAACGGAATATACGGACTTACGGAAACGGACGGATACGGACGAAGAGTCGGAAAATTAAATTATGATAACGAGATCAAATATTCTTAAGTATTTGTGAACTAACTCACAAATTAATATACATCTACGAAGTTATCAGTGAAATATTCACTATCATGAGATGTGTTGACATGTTAACATACATCACGCTTATAAACATATAAATCTATTAGACATATCTCATATACGTTGAAAATAGGATGAAAAAACGGAATAAATACGGGTCAATTCCACATAAAAAGGGGACATCTCGGAAACGGACGAAAAATAACCTCACCCATTTCCGTAAATACGGAAACGGGATTTACAAATACGAAAACGGACGGAACAAAAGTAGAAAACGGAACGGATCGGAACGGGAATATTTCCGTCCGTTTTCAACCCTACAATTACCCTTAAAACCAAAAATTTTACACCCCAACAACAAATACCTCCGCTAAGTGCCATACAACCTGGTTTAGTTATTGGTGTTCACAATTTTAAAATCCAAATATAAACAAGATATGTAAAAAATAGTTAAATACAAGTAAAAAAAATGCATTTGGATATTAAAATCATGAAAACCACAAAATTGTGTTGTGCTGCACTTAGGGGTCTATTTTAGACTGTTCAAATAGTTGTGGGATGTAAAATGTGTGGTTTCATAATCGAGGGATGTTTTTTTAGAGAGAAAAGTCCATTTTAAGTCCCTCAACTATTGCCTTGGTTCGATACTTCGATTTGGTCCATTGACTTTGAAAATATTCATTATTAGTGAAAATGTTCATTATTAGTCCCTCAACTTTCGAAACCGTCCACGTTTCATTCCTGGGCTCAAAATAGAGTGTTTTCTTCGATGATGTGGTGTCTACCTGCATGGGCGAAAAGGGATGACATCAACTTACTAATAAATAATAAAGAAAAGTAAAATGAAGTTAAAAGAAAATACTACAACCTACGTGTCAACCTCATCTCAGTTTTCTCTTTTCTTCTCATGTCATTTACAAGATTTATTTTAAAATGCTGAGTAAGATCACACGAGATGCCACATGGTTTAGGCCTAAGGATGAAACATGAACACTATCGTGAGTTGAGGAACCAATAATGATCGGTTTCGTAGTTAAGGAGCCAAATCGACCCAAGCCTATAGTTCAGGGACTAAATATGGTCTTTTCCCCCTTTTTGAGGCAAACTTGATAGTTGAGGGGTATAATAAGACTTATTCCTTATTTCTATGTTTGTGATGAATAGAATGTGAAGTTGTTTTAATAAAATGGCAGGGGCTTATTGGACAATTTGGTTATTCAAACAAGAAGACCATCAATATACTAAAGCAAGTCAATGGCATCCTCAAGCCATCCAGGTACACACTCAAGGAATTAAATGTTGTTCAAAGGAGTACAAAAATAGTTCAAATTTCTCATACCTTACAAATATAAAGACTATAACATCTCATACCAAAAGTCATTTGAACTAGCACATTTATCGAGCAGTAATATACCAGAGAGTGTAGTCACCTGGTTATAAGTTATTTGTATAGATAGCGACGTTACTGACTTTTTCAGAGACTAAAGTAAACAAAATGAGATGTGAAGTAAATTTTTACACATTTTTTCTAAATCACTAGTATGCCACATGTAAAACTTAAGCAACCCTACAAAAGTTGTGGATTGTATGGTTAAATGGTTTGGTGTAGTCAGATAGAATGTATTTTATTTAAAGATCATGGAAAAATTGTTGGCATTATATTAAGAAGAAGGTGTCTCATATATTATTTCTATACAGTTGATATCCATTAATTTTTTGCCATTAAATCGCATTAGCATAGATTTAAGCCGATGGATCAAGAAGTTAATTATTATCCATCTAATTCAATCATGGATTAATCATCATTTCACCTCACCACTACTAGCAACATAGCGCCTATTCATGTGCCTAAATGAGCATTACTTTTTCTTCATACGGTTGTGATTTTTTGGTTAATTCTTGAGTACTAACTATAATTTAGTTTATATATTTTTCACAGCAGGCCTAAGTTTATTATCATGGAAGTAATGAATGTCAACAATCTTGCGTTCTAACGACTTGACTCAACCGAAACAATCATCTAAAAATGCATCACTCCATGTTCATTAATTATAGAATTTTTGTAAGTTTTAAAAAAGAGTTGCACCTAAGGTTAAGGTGATCTACGAATATAGAATAGTGCCCATGTATATATACAACTGATTGAGTATATTTTGGGCCTAATGTTTCCTATTTTGTCATACAGAAGTTCCGCAACAACACACGGGGTTCTCGCTAGTTTTAGAGAGAAGCGAGTTCAAACCTAATAGTTAATCAGGGGAAACCGAGCTAAAAGCATGAAAACAACCAACTCCCTTGACAAACTAATCTAACCATGAAATCAGAGCTAGCAAGCTTAAAAAGCAACAAGACTCATGCATAGTGGCAACGATCAACTGCCATCATCATTGCACCATCGTACTCATAATCAGGAAATTGCAACTTCGCAAGGATGAACGAAGGAATAAAGCATGCAACCCAACCCACATTCTGAACTCCAGTGGACCCATGCCATCATTGCCACACGTCACGCCTCGCTGATGCATGCCACAACTCCAACTCCAAGACCACCAACTTCGCTCTTGTAGAGCTGAGGCAGACTGAAATGGCCCAACAAATCTCGAACCCCTAGTCCTATGTCCCATCAAATGGGAGCACCAACTCCATCGAGTGGTGTCATTGTTACTCCCAATATAACTGACACTAATATCAACTCGAAAACACCCAATATGTTGTATGGGGTTAGGATCTGCAAAGTGATGCCTCTAAGAAAGAGTCATCGACAAGATCGTCATCACAACTCGATTTGATATACTAGATCCAAGGTTTCATCTAGAGAGCCTTTTATGGTAAAGGAGATAGGACACCCACGACGATGCCTGTAAAAAGGAAAAAGATGCTCCCAGAGAATACCTATTGATGGCAACGGGGTATTCGATCTTTTGTCAAGTGGAGATAACTCTCGATTTGAACTTGACACACATTATCCGGCTTTCGATCAACATGATCCAAACCCTACAATCATAGCACCACGTCTCCTCTGGTTATCAATCGTGCGCTGCCTGGTCGCCCTCGCCAAGAAGTCTAATCCCTGCATGCGAATCGAAGAACACAAGCAAGAACAAGGAAGATTGCAACTCAATTACAGATGAATGATTAAGCACTTGAAGTTGGGGATCCACAAACCGATGAACAACAAAACTGTTCAATGACAGATTAATCTAAGCAAAACTCAACCATAACTCGATGACGACTACCAAATATAGAGGTTTTAGGATTGGCCAAGGTCCTCTGGACGCGTCCCTAATGGACCTCGACATGATACACGGCCCAATGGCCAAAAGATGGTGGTCTGGGCATTAGACCAGATCCATTGGACAAGTAATCTTGTTAGTTTTCTATACATATGTAGAACGTCGAAAATGGAGTCCGGATGAGATCTGGGTGATGATTTTAGTGCGGGCTGCTCCTGGATTTCGGCCTCCAACTTGACTTGAATGTCCTTGCTGGCCTTGTCGATCTCCTAGCCTCTCTCCAAGTGCTTTCTGGTCCTCTCTATAGTTTCTAATCATAATCAAATCATTAGGTAGCAATCTATTCTCAAAATCAAATAAAGAAGTGCTTAGAAACGAGCTCAACTATAAATTCAATTGTCGGGCATGAGCCCTAGTGATTGGACCTTGCATAGCAACTTGAGGAGTATCATGTGTATGCCAAGGAGTGATGTCCTAACCACCTGTAGTTGGCACTAGGCAAAGCCGCCTTTCATTTTCAAACTTCTCACCCCAGTCCCGCACAACCCCATGTTGGAAAGCTATGAGATAATTGCAAAAATGCCTCCAATAGGGCAGCCGGGATGCCATAAAGTTTCCCTTGAACCTTATTTAGAGACAAATCCGACAAGTAGATGAGAAGCAACTCTTGTTTGGGTCTGAGCAACATTGTCCTCTGCTTTTCTGCCTATAACCTCCATGTGAGCCTCGACCAACACTGCCTCCTCTACACTACAACGTATAAAAACTGCTTCTCTGCTGACACACCTAGCATCTCCTGGCTCATGCAGACCATGCAGCCACCCAGGCAGCACTGCCTCCAACCAGCAATGCTTAGATCCACAATGGGTGCCGTGTTACTTGGTCGAAGCCGCATCAGGTCCAAGCGCAGGTGATTGCAAATTCACCTCCTTGCCATTGCTCCACACAACTACCTCATCATTCGCTGGCCTCAGTTGTTGAGCCACCACACCTTATAGGGGTGCCGCCCACACGCTACACCCAACCATGGAGTTAGCTCAAGACGGCTAAAGATGTGAGCAAGGATGACTCCGCTGACATCTAGCTAGCTCTTGTGGGCAAAGGCTAGATCAGAAAGAAAAAGGAAAGGGTAAAGAAGGAGAAAGGGAAAAAGAAAGAGAGGGGAGGAGGGAGTGATTCTGATGCTACCGGCAGCATCAGCAACTGGTTGACAAGGGAGGGCTAGAGAAACGTGAGCGAATCACCTCTTAGGTCGCCAAAGGTGATGGTGTCACCAAAGGAGGCAACACAGGAGTTACAGGGGCTCAGTAGTTCAACCCTTTTTTTTTTACAGGTGTTACAACACACCGTCGTGTTCCAACTGTTCAATGCAATGCCTGACCAGACACTTTTGCAATGTCGTCTTCAGCTTCCTTGTTCACACTAAACCTGTTATGTCTTTGAATCCATAGTCAATGGCATGGTCGACATTTAGTGAAGGCAAGGGAGTTATGGAGCTGAGGAAGTGATGCATCAAATAATCTAATGACGATAGACGGTGATCGCCTCGCAAGCCAGCTGATGTTGGGGATCCAAGATCCAAGGTTGAGATGGAATGTGGTGATCGATTTCTAGGCCTTTTCCGATAAACACTCTGAGGGATTGGGGATGAACAAACTTCAGGAGGGGGGAAATTTGGTATTTCACCAAATAAAAAAATAAAAAAAACCCTTAAGTAGAGGAAGAATTGATCGGTAGTGGTAAAATGGAAACCCAAGAAAATTTGAGTGGTATCAAAGTATAATGTAAAATTTCACTGTAGTAAAACTAAAGAGTCCATATTTTGTGGTACGAAAGCAATATTCCTTTCTTTTATGCCTATAAACACTTGCTAGCAGCAACACACTCCTTTCTTCTTTCTTTTTAATTCTTTCGTCCCGCTAGGGGTAGGCATTTAGTTTTAACTAGATGAATACTCTACTACATTGCTACGGGAAATTAAGTTGTATAATATATGCAAATAAGCTGCAATATATTTTCTTAACCAAAACAAAATGACCTCCTATGTTTTATATAATTTACACATGGTTTCAAATATAGTGCAAGGTAAACATATTTTATGTAATTGATACTGATGAATTTTGAGTCTAAAAATAATTGTGATTGTATGGTTTTATGAGAGAAGAAAGAAGACTATTTGTACCATAGATCTATCATCTAAAGGCTAGAAATAATTGAGATGATGTGGCTTCATGAGAGAAGAGAGAAAATAACATTAACTACACTTAGTGGGGATGAACTATATAACTATGTACTACATCCGTTTCATATTATAAGTTGTTTTGACTTTTTTCTAGTCAAACTCTTTTAAGTTTGACCAAGTTTATAAAAAAATATAGCAATATTTTCAACACAAAACAAACATATTATCAAATATATTCAATGTTACATTTAATGAAACTAATTTGATACTATAAATATTGCTAATTTTTTATAAACTTGGTCAAACCTAAAAATATTTGACTAAGAAAAAAGTCAAAATGACTTATAATATGAAACGGAGGGAGTAGTATGTAAGAAAACCATAACTGACTAGTATTAATGCAAGGAAATCATAAGCATAACTGTTTTTGTCTTCCCAAAGATAACTACACTATTGGAGAACTGATCTTTTGTCGTAGTACCCAAAATCATAAATATCTTGGTTAGATTAAAAACCGGTATTAAAGATGCTTTAGTACCAGTTTTAAAAGTCCAAGTCCCTAGAAACATCTTTAGTACCGGTTGGTAGCACCAACTCGGACCCATCTTTAGTCCGGGTTGATGTTACCAACCAGTACTAAAGATGCCTTCAGGATTAGTTCAAAAAGAAAGCATATCTATCCAAGTCAGATGTATGGAGTTGGTGGGATGGTTACGCGCGTGAGGGCTGAGGTGAGAGATCTTGAGTTTGAATCCCACATCCCGCATATTTTTTGACTTATCTTTAGTACTGGTTCCTTCAACCGGTACTAAAAATTAAGAACTTTAGTCTCGGTTGCTACAACCGGTATTAAAGGGGGTTATTACCCAGTAGTAAAGATCGGTTGCACACTAGTGTAATAATGTTTTTGATATGTCTGACAATCTAGCAATACAAAACACAATATATGCCCTGCTATTTGACACCCAGGGTGATACCAACACCCGCATTATCATGACTACATGTTTACAGTTACGAGCTATAAAGTCCCCCTGGGACTATAAATACTTCCTTGAACGTAGTAAAAATGTTAGTTTCCTCATAGTTGTTAATGAATAAAGTGTTCACAAATGAAGAAATCATGACCATAAATCATCTCTAGAAGAAGTAACATATATCCATCTTGTTCTCGCATTCACAAACAACTCAGTTTATAGTATTTACAACCGGAATTCTAGAAATTAATTATGGTATCTGCTAGCATTTAACACCTGGATTTAGCATCATTTATATTTGGTAATTGGTAACACGAAACAATGAAAAGAAGGATTGCTATGAGGTAAACCATGATTTGGGGATGGGGAGGAAGAAGTAGGAAGAGGTCAAGGCACCATCGTGGAGAGGTTCAAGGATGACCGTTGACTTTGCTTGAGGTGGAATAGGACAATAATGTTAGCATTGGTTGAACCGGAATGAGGAGACGGGGGATTTACTAGATGACTTGAGGGCTCATAATACAAAGTAAAAGCTTTAATAATAAAACCTACGTAAAAGTAAAAATATGAGCTAATACCTAGTCAAGTGTGTTTTGTACACAACAATAAGTAAATCTATTAAAATGTGTAACCCACTTGATAAAAATTAGCTATTGGTTGTTACCGGTAGTTCTAGTTGTTGATTTGGAAGGAAGCACCATGATCGACAAGCCAGATCCTTGAGAATTGGTGGTGTTGTCATGGATGCGAGCAATTTTTTTGCACTAGGGCTTTGATGATGGGGGTAGGAAGATGAGGCGAGAGGCATGTGTGCCAGTGAGGGGAGAGGGAAGAGGGGAGAGCTGCACTAGAGAACAAGGGATGAATAAGTTTTTTATACTTGTTTATAATTATTAACGATTGTGAGGGTCTATTGATAGTTGAGGGTGGCTCGTTTATGAATTATAATTGTAGGTATATTTAGAGTAGCAGGATCGATTTACTGCCGTAGTATATTAAGCATATAGCAATCAATCTACCTAGAGTAAATTTTAATGCCATAATATGATAAGTAGAAAAAGGTGGTTAATTTGGCTAGTATCATTTCCAGGATGACTCTCCTTCTTGGGCCTCCATCATCAGGAAAGACCACACTTATGCGTGCACTTACTGGGAAGCTTGATAAAAACCTCCAGGTTCTACTCGAATCTTGTCATCTCAATCAATGTTGCTACTATATTGCTTATTATGCATTACTGCCACACGCTTATTCATTCTATCACAATCCAGGTTTCTGGTAATATCACCTATTGTGGACATAAATTTTCTGAGTTCTGTCCAGAGAGGACAAGTGCATATGTTAGTCAATATGATCTTCATAATGCAGAAATGACCGTAAGAGAGACATTAGATTTCTCTAGGCGATGCTTAGGCATTGGTTCAAGATACGATATGCTAGTAGAAATCTCTAGAAGGGAGCACAATGCAGGCATTAAGCCAGACCCTGAGATCGACACTTTCATGAAAGCTACTGCTATGCGAGGACATGAGACTAATATCATAACATATGTTGTTCTCAAGGTGATATTATTGCCATGTTGTTGCACATAATTTACTTTTGGTGAAATAAAAATATGCTCATCGGACATTGTTAGGTACTTGGGTTGGACATTTGTGCTGATACTATTGTTGGTGACGAGATGATTAGAGGAATTTCTGGTGGGCAAATGAAGCGTGTGACAACAGGTATGAATGTAAACTCTAGTAACTAGACACACTTATATAGAATATGCTAGCCTAGTGAATTCATTTTTGAAAAGTATAGATCATTTGTTAAATTAAAAATTAATCATCGAATGTCTATTGTTTACAATTATTGCTTTTGTTGGTGGTAGGGGAAATGCTGACAGGACCAGCAAGGGCTTTGCTTATGGATGAGGTATCCAATGGCCTGGATAGCTCTAGCACATTCCATATTATAAAATTTATTAGGCATTTGGTCCATATAATGAATGAAACTGTCATAATCTCCCTCCTCCAACCACCACCAGAGACATATAATCTCTTTGATGATATAGTTCTACTCTCAGAAGGATACATAGTCTATCATGGGCCACGTGAGAATATCTTAGAATTTTTTGAAGCTTCTGGCTTTCGGTGCCCCCAAAGGAAAGGAGTGGCTGACTTCCTACAAGAGGTCACTTCCAAGAAAGACCAACAACAATATTGGTTCCTCGACAAGGAGCCATATCGGTATGTGTCAGTCCTAGAATTTGCAGAACGTTTCAAGTCCTTTCATATTGGCCAACAAATGCAAAAGGAGCTACATATTCCTTTTGAAAAATCTAAAACCCATCCTGCCACACTGACAACAATGAAAAATGTATTATCCAATTGGGAGTTGCTGAAGGTTGTGATGTCTAAAGAGAAGTTGTTGATGAAGCGCAATTCTTTCCTTTACATATTCAAGGTCACCCAGTTGATCATTCTTGGTTTAGTTTCTATGACTATGTTTCTCGGAAAAAAGATGCCCCATGGGCGGTTTTCTGATGGCACTGAATTTCTTGGGGTATTGACGTACAATTTAATAACAATCATGTTCAATGGCCGTTCTGAGCTAAACATGACAGTAAAGAGGCTTCCTGTGTTCTACAAACATAGGGATTTTTTATTCTTCCCCGCATGGACCTTTGGGCTTGCAAACATACTAATAAAAGTTCCTATATCTTTTGTGGAAGCTGCAGTTTGGGTTGTCATCACATACTATGTCATGGGATTTGCACCCGCTGCAGGAAGGTACCCAACATCCTTTAATAAATCTCACATAGTTTATTTTTATTTTTAATGACATGAATTATAGGAGTTTACCAAGTTATCTATTGATTGCAGGTTCTTTCGTCAGTTTCTAGCTTTCTTTGTAACTCACCTGATGGCAATGGCTATGTTTCGATTTCTTGGTGCTATTTTGAAAACTATGGTTGTGGCTATTACTTTTGGGATGTTTGTTTTACTTATTGTCTTCGTCTTTGGTGGATTTGTGATACGTAAAAGTATGTAAAAACCTGACATATTGCATTCATTTTTATTTCCATTGTCATGACAAATCACATAAGTGCACTTGTATTTATATTTGCATGAATGATATTAATCTTTCCCACCTATTTGATTTTAATGTGGATAGATGACATTAAACCATGGTGGATTTGGTGTTACTGGGCATCTCCTATGATGTATAGCCAAAATGCAATATCAGTCAATGAATTTTTGGCCAGTAGGTGGGCTACTGTAAGTTTTTATTAGTATTTTTCCCTTATCTCTACTACATAGTGAGGCAACCATAACCTTGACATTTGAACTAATGTGCAAGCTTTTTTATTGTACAGCCAAACAATGACACCACCATTGATGCAAAAACAGTAGGCGAGGCTATTCTTAAGTCAAAAGGCTTGTTCACAGGAGAGTGGGGATTTTGGCTATCCATCGGAGCCTTAGTAGGATTCATTATTTTGTTCAACACCTTATACATCTTGGCACTTACGTACTTAAGTCGTAAGCCCCATCGTTTCTTCATCATTTTGATTGCTTTGTTTCTTTCTCCAATAGGCATTTATACTTTAAATTCTTTGTTTCTCCTAGCTATTATAAGTGCAAACACACTAGTTCTTGATGAACAGAATGAAACTGAGATGTACATGAAAACAAGAAATGAAGAGCATATATCCCACATTGTATACAACGATGGATCACTCATCAAATCCACCACAACATCATCAATACCCATGAGTAAGATCATTTTGATGTAGCACATTTCTTGTAATGATATTACAGGTCAAGTTATGGATAACTAATTTTATACATTAGTAAATATCTACACTTGTTTTAGCAGGTGTTAATGGGGCAAGAAACAGGCCAACTCAGTCACAATTTGTCTTACCTTTCCAACCCCTATCACTTTGTTTTAACCATCTGAACTATTATGTGGACATGCCCTCAGTAAGCTTACCTTACCATTTTCATATATATCATGCTTGAATATAACTTCTGAGTTGTATGACAAATTATAATTATAAGTACATGTAATGCAAAAAAAATATACAGTTACATGTATCGTCTTGTGTCATCTAGGAAATGAAGCAACAAGGCCGACTCACAGAAAGTCGTCTCCAACTGCTCTCTGATATTAGTGGTGCTTTTAGGCCAGGTGTTCTGACAGCATTAGTTGGTGTGAGTGGAGCAGGAAAGACCACTTTGATGGATGTGCTAGCAGGAAGGAAAACTAGTGGAACAATTGAAGGAAGCATAACCCTCTCTGGTTACCCCAAGAAACAAGAAACATTTGCTCGCATTAGCGGCTACTGTGAACAAGCTGATATTCATTCACCAAATGTTACTGTATATGAATCTATTCTCTACTCTGCTTGGCTGCGCCTTCCCTCATATCACTACACCACAACACCAAATTTGGGGTCGGAGGGTCTGACGCGAAAAGGGGCTACAGCGTCAAGCAGTCTGACGCTAAAAACATATAGCGTCAGACTCCAGCTGACGCAGTAAGTCCTGACGCTAAAAATCTTTAGCGTCAGACTGGACTTTTAGCGTCAGACAGTCTATCGCTACGAAAACTTTTAGCGTCAGATGATCCATTACAATGTTTTAGCGTCAGATGATACGTTGACAAACATATAGCGTCAGATCATCCAACATTCATTGTATTTATAGCGTCAGACTGTTCAACGGTACAATTTAAATATATAAAAAAAAAATAAATGCATTTTGCACATATGAACCCACATTCAAGCCATCACATAAAAATATAGAAGCACATACCTCACATAGAGGTCACATACATTCATATATCCGATACAATCTTGCACAATACATCATTCAACAAGGTCAAGCATCCAATCTTGTCTTGCACACTACATCCAATAAAGTCAAGCCACCAAAAGCTTACATGAATGCGCACACCAGCAAGCAACATAATAATTTGTGTTTGCTAAACTAAAGTTTGTGCACACAATCCTTTATAGGAACTGAAAAACCAAAAGCACATCCACTATGTTTTATGTGGAGAATCATTGTCCATGAACTCAAGCCAAAGACTTGTGGCCAGCACTTCCTGAAAAATGTAACATGTAATTAGCCAAGTGGAGGAAAATGTAAAGCTGCTATGCAATTGAGTTTGTAATCTATATTAATCACAGTAAAAGGAAGTGTATAGAAAACTGCGAATTGAAGGTCCTAAGTTCCAGGAGATAAGGTCGAGGGTTGGGCTTGTGCAGATTCACATCCAAGGCTGAGCACAATTGACAAACTCACCAGTGAACACTACCAGATGGTACACGTAGGCTAGCACAATTAACACAAGTAGAAGTAGACCACAGCAGCCTAGTGCACGGTGACAATGGTTCCATAAGGTTTTGTGATGACTGAAAGGTACTAGTACCACGTCGCAGTATCATTCAGTAGTATCAGTATTACGTTTTACTAGTAGTACATGCTGGCCAGTAGCAGCAGCTCCCGCCAGCATCTGCCTACAAGTTCTGAATCTCAAGCAGAGAGTCTACCAGCAGGAGCAGCAGCAGGGTGTGCCGGCCACCTGCATTTGCGTCGAATTTGCTATGCATAGCATACAGGACCATGCACGTCCAGGCATAAACTGATGTAAATTCAATTTACTAAATTCAGTAACAAAGCACAAATGAACTTGTACTTCCATCAATCAGCAGATAACGACACGAGCAGCAGGAGATCTTCTCTGCCCCATCAGCTCATATTGCCGGCCACGACAAGCACAGCACAGCAGCAGCTGCAGGTGTAATCAAGCACAGCAGCAGGTCGAGAAGCACAGCAGCAGCAGCGAAATCCCATCACCCAGCGAAAGCCCCTTCAGTTTCTTAATGCAGGATGGTCTGATGGTTCAGCAACAAGTAGTGCTGAAGAACCTGATTAGTTCTGAACATACATTGTATTCCAATCAACCAAGTGCCCCAACAGTCCAATCAGTTTCTATTCAGCTTGGTTATTTTGGTTGCCATTTCTCAAACTGAAGCTTAAACATAGGAATAAACCAAATCAATCTAACTGAAGAAACCAGGTGGCCATTCCTAGATTCTAGGCAGACAATATTTTCCATTTTTTTAAATTGTCTTTCCTATCTATTACAGATTCTTCATGAAAGCATATATCAAACTTTCCTTGATCAACTTTAATTTTCCCAATGCTAAAAAGAAATTCTGTAGGACAGCCCCTTTGGCTAGAGTTCCAAAGAATTTACAAAATATAGAAATAGTAAAATACAAGAGTGGAATGCCCTCATACATTAAATCCTATAGAATTTGAGAACAAAGAAAAGTTTAGGAATATACCTGTAGTGCCCTTGAGAAGTGTACTAGATGCCTTCTTCCTGCACTCCTTTACCTATCACAGATAGTTTTAATTAGGAACATAGTCATGCACCATAGATGAAACCAAAATGAAAATTATGTCAAGTCTAGTTTGTTACTTTGTTGAATGGCCATGCAATGTTCATATTGAGAGCACTAGCCATAGTTTGCATCTCGCCATAAGCCCGAGGTAGCATAGCATCCCTTTTGATCACAACATTAACTACTACTTCACAATATTCATTACCAAGATGCTGGCCTCCTACAATGGTGTTTGGATTAGTTGAAATTACTGTCCCCCTGGCTACTGCTAATTCAGATCGCAATATAGCATATAAAATCACATCCTTTCCAACCTGAAACAAAGGATGCGTCCATAAGAATGTTAGAGAAAGGCGTATATGAAACCTCAAAAGAATGCAGAAAGACGAAAAGATTACAAGGTCATCATGAAGGCGAGGGACATCATTTGTTGTTGTAGTTGTCTTGTTTACTCTATGGGTGAGCAAGCTCTTGTCAGTTCTAGCCTGAAGATGGAGGATATCATTTGTTGGTGCAGTAGTCATGTTCCTAGCTGATCGGGCTACAACAGGCCTAGGGGGCAGCAAGCTCTCTTCTGTTGCAACCTGAAACAAAATGATGCACTCATGAGAACTATAAAGCATGGAACATATTTGATGTGTATCATTGCAGCAACATGGCAAGATTACATGTGTATCATTTTCAATGTAAGGGTGGATATCACTTGGTAGTGTAGTAGTCATGTTCCTAGCTGATTGGGCTACAACAGGCCTAGAAGGGGGCAAGCTCTCTTGCATTCCAACCTGAAATAAACAATGCACTCATGACAATTGTAATGCTGGGAACATTTTTTAAATCACAAACAAATACTTTGCAAGGGCATAGGAAGATTACATGTGTATCATTTGGAAAGGAAGGGCGATTTGTTGCTGTTGTAATGTTCAAAGCTGATCGGGCTGCAGCATGCCTATGGGGCGTCAAGTTCTCATCCTCGTCATACTGATCATAGTCTTCATCCTCTATGTAATTATCATATTCTTCAAGCCGAGGAGCATTATGTGCCTCATTGGTAGGTCCTTCAGGTGTTGGAGTCTACACAATAGTATGTGAGCAGCAGTATATCATTATTCAGAGCAGTAGTACATTAGAACATACAAGCAGATAATAAAGTCCTCCACCCCACCCCCAACACACAGAATGTATATGCACAATAAGACTTGTAAAGAGACAATAAGTTCGGTTTCATTACCGCATACTGTCGTGAATTAGAGCCATGATGTGATAAGACATCAATGTTTGTCCTTCCTTGTTCTATCCTTTCCTCTTCCATTTCCCGTATGCGTTGCTCAAGAAATTTGTTCCTACTTTCAGCTTTCTGTCTTTCCCAAATTTCAAATTGCATCCTTGTTGACATGAGTCCTTTGAGCCCTGGGGTACCAATCTCTTGGGGAGTTGGTCCCAGACCCAAAACACGAACACGTCCTCGTGTCTCCTTTGCTCCACAAACAGTGGCAAATGCATCACCTTCTTGAATTGTTCTATCCTTCAACTCTGGTTGAGCTTCAATAATGGCTTTAAGCTCATCCTACAAAATATGAATAAGTAAAGGTATACAACATGTCCATGTTTGTTTTTTTTTTNAGGAGAGTGGCGGCCGAGAGAGGGAAGGGCGCGGGATTAAAAGGGGGCAGCAAGGCGGTGGAGCGCGAAGGTGGTTCGGGCAAGCGGTGGAGAGGCGCAAAGGGCTGGTGCATCTCCGGCGCTAGTGGCCAAGGTGGCGGCAGCCGTGACATCGGTGGCGGTCGGGTGAAACAGGAGAAGAGGAAAAAGGGGAAATGGCGCCTTCCAATTTGGGGAAAATGGAGTGCGGGGGAGAGAGAGACGGCACGGTGGCTCTCTCCCTTGGACGCACGCGTGCAGAGCAACGGGACCGAGCGGATGACGACGGGGCGGTTTGGCGCGGCGCGGAGACAGGGCAGGCGCCGGGGCAGGCGACGTCCAGAGGGGAGGGCATCGGCGTCCTCCCGGTCAGCCACGATGCGCGGGAGCGTGGGAACCAACGGGCGGAGGTAGAATCGGAGGGCGCTGGCGGGAGTTAACAAGAGAGAGAGAGAACGAGAGCGAGAGAGAGAACGAGAGAGAGAGACTGCGCTCTGTCATGCGCAGTGCGCGTGCGGTGCACGTGCCCAGCGCGCTCGGGCCGCGCGGACTGGGCCGGGGCAGCGTAGCCTAGCAGGGAGAGGAGAAGGAGGCCGAGGGGAGAGAGGGCAGGGGAAACGGGCCGAGCAGAAAACGGCCCGAGAACAGAGGGAGGTAAAGCAGACTTTTGCAGAGAATTAGATTTGGAGGGAAATAGAGTTGGATTCGAATTCCGATTTCGCGATTTCTTTGGGACAGAGCTAAGAGGGGGAAACACGAGATCCAGGACACACAACAACACGCAAACGAAGAGCAAAAATTTCGCAAATAGAGTTTTTAGGAATTAGGTTTTCCTGCTAACGCCACGACGGAACGGGCGTTACACATGGGAAAATCGATTTTCGCTTGCGGCCAACTTAAGGCAGCCGCACGTGAAGATAGATTTTCGAAAGCGGGCATGTTATGTGGCCTGAATGCGAAAAGTGTTCCCATCTATGCCTCATTTTGCTTGATGACCGTTTGGAAAGATCACGTGTTGTGTGTAATATAATATTTGCCATGAATTATTACCGGAATTTGGATTAATAAGCATAGGAGCCAAACCAAATTGTTGTTCTTACTACATTAAAACTTTTATGTACGTATAATAAATATATTACAAATAAACAACAGTTTCATCACGGATAAAAGTATTACATTGTCATTACATATGTTCTTTCTCCCACTCTTTGAGCGGCTTGAATTTGTCTTCTAGTGTGAGTTGACTCTGCTTATTGTAGAATAGCCCGAGTGCGTTGCAAAGGTCAGTGCACACATTCTTTATAGTGTTATTGTCGAACCGATTTGCTACATAAGGGATGTTAAGGATCTATGGACAGAAAAGATAATAAACGTTACGAAATGAATTGTTGGATCCAATTGGCTATTGTGTGTGAAGAACAATATCCGGACTTATGCAGTCACTGGTTGTATTGTACCTCCCGCTGACTCTGAGCATCTCGCACATGTAATATCCACACAGGTTAGTTCCCGGTGGTTGTTTGAAACACTGCGACATAATAACAAGAGATTGATCAATATAAAGAAGTAAAGAATGTATGAGAAAATTGAGTTTATGACATATGTCCGTACCGGCAAAGCCGGTCTTGACGAATAGCTTAGTCTTTTCCGGTGTATTTACAGGCCCACCTCTTTTGCGGTAGTACTTGTGTGCGCTGTTTGAAGAAAACAATTGTTGTACACTTAGAAAATTCAAAATAGAAATTATGTACATATTAGTTAGTTTATTACTTACATGTTGAGAATAGTTAGGAATTCCATGAACGTTGACTTGTCATAGTGTGCTGGGTAAACGCTACGATCAATTGGTCTTTTGGATATACGAGGAATAATATGTAGTGGTCGATGGAAATAAGAAAGATGAATTAGAGACATCAATTGCTAAAAATGGTGTGTTAATTTGACAAAAACTCAGATCTAGAACCAGATGCTTACGTGAGCGCATAAGGGACCATCAAGACATTTTTGTCAGCATGCGCCAACATTGCTAACGCTAAGTATGTTGCTACCTCCAACTTCTTGGTCTTGTGCATTTTCCTGATATATTCCTCCCTTTCCTCTGGTGTCTTCTCCACTAATTCCTTGGAGTTGGCTCTCATCTCGACATTGTGTTGTGTTTTGCAAACCCTACTTGGATCGACGTAGTCAACTGGTGCTCCCGTTCTATCCGCTTCATGGAATTGAGATCTGTATGATGCAAATTTAATTAATGAGCATTGGATGTTTTGTTTTGGACAGTCACGTGGAAAATACATGAGTTAAGACTTACAGGCAAAAAGCGGCGATGATGTTCACATCCATTTTATCTAGCATGAAGAGGACGTATACACTACACCACAACACCAAATTTGGGGTCGGAGGGTCTGACGCGAAAAGGGGCTACAGCGTCAAGCAGTCTGACGCTAAAAACATATAGCGTCAGACTCCAGCTGACGCAGTAAGTCCTGACGCTAAAAATCTTTAGCGTCAGACTGGACTTTTAGCGTCAGACAGTCTATCGCTACGAAAACTTTTAGCGTCAGATGATCCATTACAATGTTTTAGCGTCAGATGATACGTTGACAAACATATAGCGTCAGATCATCCAACATTCATTGTATTTATAGCGTCAGACTGTTCAACGGTACAATTTAAATATATAAAAAAAAATAAATGCATTTTGCACATATGAACCCACATTCAAGCCATCACATAAAAATATAGAAGCACATACCTCACATAGAGGTCACATACATTCATATATCCGATACAATCTTGCACAATACATCATTCAACAAGGTCAAGCATCCAATCTTGTCTTGCACACTACATCCAATAAAGTCAAGCCACCAAAAGCTTACATGAATGCGCACACCAGCAAGCAACATAATAATTTGTGTTTGCTAAACTAAAGTTTGTGCACACAATCCTTTATAGGAACTGAAAAACCAAAAGCACATCCACTATGTTTTATGTGGAGAATCATTGTCCATGAACTCAAGCCAAAGACTTGTGGCCAGCACTTCCTGAAAAATGTAACATGTAATTAGCCAAGTGGAGGAAAATGTAAAGCTGCTATGCAATTGAGTTTGTAATCTATATTAATCACAGTAAAAGGAAGTGTATAGAAAACTGCGAATTGAAGGTCCTAAGTTCCAGGAGATAAGGTCGAGGGTTGGGCTTGTGCAGATTCACATCCAAGGCTGAGCACAATTGACAAACTCACCAGTGAACACTAACAGATGGTACACGTAGGCTAGCACAATTAACACAAGTAGAAGTAGACCACAGCAGCCTAGTGCACGGTGACAATGGTTCCATAAGGTTTTGTGATGACTGAAAGGTACTAGTACCACGTCGCAGTATCATTCAGTAGTATCAGTATTACGTTTTACTAGTAGTACATGCTGGCCAGTAGCAGCAGCTCCCGCCAGCATCTGCCTACAAGTTCTGAATCTCAAGCAGAGAGTCTACCAGCAGGAGCAGCAGCAGGGTGTGCCGGCCACCTGCATTTGCGTCGAATTTGCTATGCATAGCATACAGGACCATGCACGTCCAGGCATAAACTGATGTAAATTCAATTTACTAAATTCAGTAACAAAGCACAAATGAACTTGTACTTCCATCAATCAGCAGATAACGACACGAGCAGCAGGAGATCTTCTCTGCCCCATCAGCTCATATTGCCGGCCACGACAAGCACAGCACAGCAGCAGCTGCAGGTGTAATCAAGCACAGCAGCAGGTCGAGAAGCACAGCAGCAGCAGCGAAATCCCATCACCCAGCGAAAGCCCCTTCAGTTTCTTAATGCAGGATGGTCTGATGGTTCAGCAACAAGTAGTGCTGAAGAACCTGATTAGTTCTGAACATACATTGTATTCCAATCAACCAAGTGCCCCAACAGTCCAATCAGTTTCTATTCAGCTTGGTTATTTTGGTTGCCATTTCTCAAACTGAAGCTTAAACATAGGAATAAACCAAATCAATCTAACTGAAGAAACCAGGTGGCCATTCCTAGATTCTAGGCAGACAATATTTTCCATTTTTTTAAATTGTCTTTCCTATCTATTACAGATTCTTCATGAAAGCATATATCAAACTTTCCTTGATCAACTTTAATTTTCCCAATGCTAAAAAGAAATTCTGTAGGACAGCCCCTTTGGCTAGAGTTCCAAAGAATTTACAAAATATAGAAATAGTAAAATACAAGAGTGGAATGCCCTCATACATTAAATCCTATAGAATTTGAGAACAAAGAAAAGTTTAGGAATATACCTGTAGTGCCCTTGAGAAGTGTACTAGATGCCTTCTTCCTGCACTCCTTTACCTATCACAGATAGTTTTAATTAGGAACATAGTCATGCACCATAGATGAAACCAAAATGAAAATTATGTCAAGTCTAGTTTGTTACTTTGTTGAATGGCCATGCAATGTTCATATTGAGAGCACTAGCCATAGTTTGCATCTCGCCATAAGCCCGAGGTAGCATAGCATCCCTTTTGATCACAACATTAACTACTACTTCACAATATTCATTACCAAGATGCTGGCCTCCTACAATGGTGTTTGGATTAGTTGAAATTACTGTCCCCCTGGCTACTGCTAATTCAGATCGCAATATAGCATATAAAATCACATCCTTTCCAACCTGAAACAAAGGATGCGTCCATAAGAATGTTAGAGAAAGGCGTATATGAAACCTCAAAAGAATGCAGAAAGACGAAAAGATTACAAGGTCATCATGAAGGCGAGGGACATCATTTGTTGTTGTAGTTGTCTTGTTTACTCTATGGGTGAGCAAGCTCTTGTCAGTTCTAGCCTGAAGATGGAGGATATCATTTGTTGGTGCAGTAGTCATGTTCCTAGCTGATCGGGCTAC
This sequence comes from Oryza officinalis, assembly GCA_008326285.1. NCBI lineage: Eukaryota > Viridiplantae > Streptophyta > Magnoliopsida > Poales > Poaceae > Oryza > Oryza officinalis. The sequence goes on along the minus strand of BDMV01000002.1, from coordinate 12,530,972 downwards.
AACAGGCCTAGGGGGCAGCAAGCTCTCTTCTGTTGCAACCTGAAACAAAATGATGCACTCATGAGAACTATAAAGCATGGAACATATTTGATGTGTATCATTGCAGCAGCATGGCAAGATTACATGTGTATCATTTTCAATGTAAGGGTGGATATCACTTGGTAGTGTAGTAGTCATGTTCCTAGCTGATTGGGCTACAACAGGCCTAGAAGGGGGCAAGCTCTCTTGCATTCCAACCTGAAATAAACAATGCACTCATGACAATTGTAATGCTGGGAACATTTTTTAAATCACAAACAAATACTTTGCAAGGGCATAGGAAGATTACATGTGTATCATTTGGAAAGGAAGGGCGATTTGTTGCTGTTGTAATGTTCAAAGCTGATCGGGCTGCAGCATGCCTATGGGGCGTCAAGTTCTCATCCTCGTCATACTGATCATAGTCTTCATCCTCTATGTAATTATCATATTCTTCAAGCCGAGGAGCATTATGTGCCTCATTGGTAGGTCCTTCAGGTGTTGGAGTCTACACAATAGTATGTGAGCAGCAGTATATCATTATTCAGAGCAGTAGTACATTAGAACATACAAGCAGATAATAAAGTCCTCCACCCCACCCCCAACACACAGAATGTATATGCACAATAAGACTTGTAAAGAGACAATAAGTTCGGTTTCATTACCGCATACTGTCGTGAATTAGAGCCATGATGTGATAAGACATCAATGTTTGTCCTTCCTTGTTCTATCCTTTCCTCTTCCATTTCCCGTATGCGTTGCTCAAGAAATTTGTTCCTACTTTCAGCTTTCCGGCGGTCGCGAGCGGGAGTTCGGCCGGGAGCGTGCGGTATGAGAAAGGCAGTGGCGGCGGCGGCTTGCTTTTTCTGGATTTGGGATTTGGGGGAAGAGGAGGTTCTAGGGTTTACCTAGGCCAGGCCAAAATTTCCGCGGGAGGATGCATTAGCTGAGCGGGCTTTCGAAAAAAATGAGTGGGCGTTCGATTGTGGGGCCCATTATTTTTTGCCGTCAGACAAATTGACACCATAGCTCATTTTAGCGTCAAACGGTTGGACTCTAAATTTAACTACGTATAGCGTCAGACAATGGCTCGCTAAATCGAGATTTAGCGTCAGGCAGTCTCTAAGAGATATTTAGCGTCAGATCATCCAACGCTAAAAAAAAGATTTAGCGTCAGATGTCTGATGCTGAAAAAGTGTTGTGGCGTAGTGTATGTTGATAGCAATACAAGAAAGGTTTTTCCTAAGCCACATTTCTCACTTAATATACATTTATATGAAGATTTAAAACTACCAACATGATTGCTTCTGATTAAATAAATAAAATTTAAACCATTTAGATGTTTGTGGAGGAAGTCATGGCCCTTGTAGAGCTTGATGTATTGTGCAATGCTATGGTTGGTCTTCCTGGAGTTAGCGGATTATCGACCGAACAAAGAAAGCGATTGACAATTGCTGTGGAGCTGGTAGTCAATCCGTCAATCATCTTTATGGATGAGCCTATTTCTGGTCTTGATGCTAGAGCTGCTGCAATTGTCATGCGAACTGTGAGAAATACTGTCAACACTGGGCGTACTGTGGTTTGCACGATCCATCAACCAAGCATTGATATTTTTGAATCTTTTGATGAGGTGTCTCTCTCACTTACACATGCACTATCTCTATGTTTGTCTATTATGTTATGTGTGTGCCATTTATGCATGGATATGTGCACCATTCATGCTTGAATTATTTTTAGCTCTTTTAGTTCCACAAATGCTATTAATTCACAATTGGTTCTTTAATCCAGCTTTTGCTTTTGAAAAGAGGAGGGCGGGTTATTTATGCTGGTGAACTTGGTGACCACTCTCATAAACTAGTTGAATATTTTGAGGTCAGTTCTGTTTTGCTTACATACTTTTTTACAGATTTTACAAAGATTATCATCATTTTGCTTCTTTATGAAATTGAACGCACACTTTGATTAATAGTATAATCTGAGAGCTATGAAAAATCAACAAACATAGATATGGTTCGACTCCATTTAGGCCAACAATTATATATTTTATTGCATAGGACACATTTACTATGCAGACAATTCCTGGTGTTCCAAGTATTATAGAAGGGCAAAATCCAGCAACATGGACGCTTGAAGTTAGCTCCACTCTAGTTGAAGCTCGCATGAACATAGATTTTGCTGAAATTTATGCCAATTCCTTGCTTTATAGGTAAGCATTCTCACTTGTTGAAACTTTGTTTGACTATTATGTATTACTGACTTTTGTTTACATAAAAATGATTATGAATTCTAAACCACGAAAAAATTAGTCATTTGTATGACTCGTACTAAGTTCACCTTTTCTAAATATGCTAGAAAAAACCAAGAGCTTATTAAGGAGTTGAGCGTTCCCCCACCAGGCTTCCATGATCTCTTATTTGCTACAAAATATTCTCAAAGTTTCTACATCCAATGTGTTGCAAACTTCTGGAAGCAGTATAAATCTTATTGGAAGAATCCACCTTACAATGGCATGCGCTATCTTATAACATTTCTCTATGGCCTTTTCTTTGGCACGGTATTTTGGCAAAAAGGAACTAAGTTGTAAGTTATAGTTAAAGTTGTCACTCTAGTCAAAATTAGTCCTGATGATTTGATACTTTATTAGATTCTTGGGTGGGCCTCAAGTGTGTTTTATATGTGGTACGCACAGAGACTCACAGCAAGATTTGTACAATTTATTCGGAGCCACTTATGCTGCAGTCTTCTTCCTTGGGGCTACTAACTGCATGTCAGTTCAACCTATTGTGTCAATTGAGCATGCAGTTTTCTATCGTGAAAGTGCGGCGGGGATGTACTCTCCATTGTCCTATGCTTTTGCTCAAGTAAGATCTCATTCTTTTTTATTTTTATCAGTCATTTTGAGTGAAATATGTCTATTTTGTTTGTATTAAGAATTCTAAATATAAATGACATCATGATGTGGTGCTCCAAGATGTTGAAAAACTATTAAAATAAAAAGCGATTATAGCACTAAATATTCTTGCAAATACAAGAACACAAATGTAAGCTAATATGCTAACTTCAAAACAGTATTAGCAAAGACTAGTCACTAGTGTACTAATTCTATTCCCATTTCTAATTTCAAGTTGATATACATAGCATTCTAATCTAGTGAATAATAGTTCTCTAAAATTTGAGGACAACATTCTATTTTGCATTCTCTTGGAAAAGATCTTCTTAACATTCTGAATGGAGAGAAACGATTATATCTTTTCTAAGTTGACACTGTATCCATCCATTCACAAGACTGAAGGACATTTTTTTTTCTTTTGAGAGAATGCAAAATCTATGTGTATCACAGAAGCTCAAGAAAGAGCAACAGCAGAGTCAACCATTATTTCCTGTTTAGTAGTTGATTTTATATGGTTCATCGACACAGGCAAGCACGGAGTTCATTTACAACAGCGTACAAGGGATTTTGTACACTGTCATCATCTACGCGATGATTGGATATGATTGGAAAGCTGACAAATTCTTTTATTTCCTATTCTTCATTGTTTCAAACCTCAACTACTTCACATTTTTCGGCATGATGCTAGTGGCATGCACCCCCTCTGCATTGCTCGCAAACATTCTCGTAACCTTTGCACTCCCTCTTTGGAACTTGTTTGGTGGGTTCCTTATTGTTAGGAAGGTAAAGCAAACAAGATTTTTTTTCGTTATTATTATACTTATTTAGCATATCTAGGTTCCTCAAAAAACTTGGTGTATGTGTTGTAGGTGATACCAGTTTGGTGGAGATGGTACTACTGGGCAAACCCAGTGTCCTGGACATTCTATGGTGTCATTGCATCACAGTTTGGAGGCAACGGTGGATCTCTTTCAGTTGCTGGGGGGAGCACTATAGCAATCAAGCAATTTTTGGATGATAATCTCGGCATCCAACATGACTTCCTAGGATATGTTATACTTGCTCATTTTGGCTTTATGGGTGCCTTTGTTATTATGTTTGGCTATTCCATAAAGTTTCTCAACTTCCAGAAACGTTAGCAACCGAGCACAACGCAGACATCACTCTCTCTCTTTTCTTTCTTTTTTTGACAGAAAACAGGAAGAGAGACTCCTACTGTGCTATATTAATACATACATACATACATACATACATACATACATACATACATACATACATATATATATATATATATATATATATATATATATATATATATATATATATATATATATATATATATATATATATATTACAAGATTACATAAGGGGATATCACTCTCTTTGTCCATCAAAGCATCATAGAGCTAACGATCTACTGTATGGTACCTGCGGGCTATACAAATTGCTTCACAATCATTTAATGTATTAAGTGTACTATTGGCACATTGTTGTAGTTTTTTATATCCATTTTTTTCTGTTTTACAGATCAGCACAAATGTGCATCACACTTTGGAATTGTTTGGGGAACTAGAGATTCATTTTTTTAGTGAAAGGATCTTTAAACTCTTTGGAAGAATTCCAACTGCTAGAAGTTTCTCCAATCAGAACCTACGTTCCTCATTATTATCTTTCAATTTTCTTTTTCCAAAATTTATTAAAGACCGTTAAGAGGTTAAGAGACTAGGTCTATTGGGTGGTGAACTGAACGGAGCTTAGTTGGATAGGGTCTTATGGTTTTAAGTCATGGACTTGGCACTGGCGTTAGAATTTTCACGGGATTTAATCTCAGGGGTGATATATGCAGATATGGGTGTGTTCAGTGGTAAAGAGTGTACCCATATTATGGTTGTGTCCAACTTTACCTCACTTATTTTTCACGTGCACGCTTTTCAAATGCCGAGAAGGCAAATCCCTACATGCAAATCGAAGAACACAAGCAAAAACAAGATAGGTTGCAACTCAATTTGCAGATGAATGATTAAGCACTCAAAGTTAGGTTCAACAAACTGAACTAGCAGCGAAACTGTATTTGGCAGAATAATCTAAGCAAAACCCAACTCTAAATGATGATAGCTACTGAATAAATATGATTAGGGACATCCTAGGGTTGGCCCTATGGCTCACACCCCTTTGGGCTTAGCCCATGACACAATTACAAGGCCCAAAATTCAAATCAGACTCGAATTGGATGAGATACGTGGCTTGTTTTGCAGATTCCCGACAACTTAGAAGGAATTTTAACGTCAGACCAGAACCATAGGAAAGTAGACTCCATAAGCTTTCCAACAAATACTGATGGTCCTAGAGAGTCCTTCTAGATCAGCGGTTAGATTCGTTTGAAGTTGATGTTGTCATGAGGCCCGAATCCGAATCCAAAACGTGTAGAACTTCATCTCTTGTCTTCTATGGACCAAATGTAACGTGATGATGTAGGAGTACACTTAAGGAAGGTCTTGTTTGGTCCCCAATCAACTTATTTGATCATCCATGCATTCCTTGTGTTCAGTCTCTTTCCCTTCACCCAAGCAAGTACCTTTGCAAACGAGAACACACAAAACTCATAGTGCAATGACGTTTATTCAAATATATAACACGTAAATCTTACATAAAAAAATGTACCTTTGGTTGATTAATACATAAGGTAGCCATGGGCATATCCGAGCTAGAGATATCCTCATCATCCTCCTCTTCTTGATTGAAAACCATCATCGGTTTCACCTTGTCAGTATAATTGTCTTCCACAACAGAGAGCGAGAGGTAGACTTCTTGATGACCTACGGCTATGTTCTTTAGTGTGGGTTGGAAACTAATCCTCCACGCACGGAAAAGGGGCGGCGGATTAGCACATGAAATGAACAAGCTCCTTGATGCAACGGACAATGAACTGAAGTCAATGAACAAGCATTTGGAGGAAGAAAAAAGTTCACTCGTTCTAAATTTCTTTATCTTCTGTTAATGTCCCTTGTAATAGTTAGCTTAGTTTTATGTTCAAATTAGCTTAGTTGAGATGTATTGTAATCAAGTGAGCTTCTTGATGAGGAACTAGGTCCCGATCTTTTGTCAGGTGGAGGTAACTCTCGATTTGGTGAAAACTTAACACACACGATCCGGCTTCTAATCAACACGATCCGAAACTTGCAATCGCAGCACCACGTCTCTTCTGGTTATCAATGCCCGGTTGACCTCGATTGTTTCTCCCAAATAATCGTGCTCACCAGCCTGACAGTATGCAACCATGTCCTCAGCGTACTCGTTCAGTCGGTGTTCCCAGATCCATAAGAAGCAAGAACCCTCCTTTCGCAAACACACACAAATACATTTCAAGAGATCAATTGCACTTGCCAATGAACACAAACAAAAAAGAATTCTTACCGATTTGCCGCACTGGAGCCATCGCCGCTGGGGATTCCTGCGGTGTTCGAAATGTGCGCCGCGGCGGGGACATTGCAAGCGCACCTATATGTGGGGATGGAAGGAGCTAGTACCCCAAATCGACCTACACTGCTACTGCTCGCCTGTGTGGACTGCTTTTTGCTCGGTGGATCCATCCTCGCACCGTCGTCGTCGCCTGCATAGCTACCTCCCGTCACCGTTGTCGAGAAGCTAGGGTTTCAGTGGGAGGTGGGGAATGGATGGGCAACCTGGGTCGAGCCAGACCACGGCGGGTGAAAATACACAAAGGTGGGGGCATTAACCAATAGGAAGGCAGGAAGAAGGCAGCAGGGAGAGAAGGAATTGGGAATTTCGTGGGTTGCCTCTTTGGGTCACCAATTCCTGGTTTTCGCAGCAAGGTAACCCCAAATTTTGTCCATAGTTGCTTCTAATTCAAGTAGAAATCAATTTTGATCGTGGGTAATTTGAATTGACTTTAAATCTTTCTAGCGTCGCTGGTTTAATTCAATTCAGTTAAATCATTTCAGCAAAATTATGAAAAAAAAACTATATACTGTTGACTCGGTGGAAAACCAGTGCAACGTTCATTCTATCAAAATCTATGAGCAATATAAACAAAATTAGAGTTTTTTCTCAACATGAAAGTTATAGATAATTTTATGTAGGTACTCTAGATTTGTTTATTTCTTATGTTTGGTTAAGAGGTTCAAACGTTACAGTCAAAATGGTGAGAGTGCATGTTTTTAGCCAGTTTATTGAAAATTCCAGATTTTGGATTTATAGAGTTTATTTGGATGTTTTAATCACCAAATTTACCCCTTAGATTTGTGGTTGTTCAGGAACCACTTTAAGTGTTACTTTGTTCTTTAGATTTGGAAAATTCTGGTGCCCCCATCTTGACGCCGGGTTATCATTGATGTTTAAGCCAAGTGCATGATGAACTTGTTGATTATAGTGAATGGATTTGGAACATTATTGGAGAAATATACAGTGAAGAAAAGCGCAAATTCCTACTACTATACATCAATCTGCAAACTGAACGATCATCAGCTATCAGAAACCAATCCACCATCCCTTGTGCCCACAACCAGAGGAGGGATGCTCTGCTCACTCCAGAACAGCTGATCAGGATCCACCTCACCTTTCACCATTGCCAGCCTCCTGAAGTTTCCCCTGAAGTACTTCTCCCCCCACACCCTGGCCTCCTCATAGCTTGTGTTTCTCTCCACATTCTGCCCCAAATCCAGGTCCCTGTAGTTGATGTATGCGGCCCTGGGGTTCTTGCTCACATAGGGTGTCATCAGCTCATGCACCCCCCTCACCCAGCTCAGATGATCATCCTCATAGGACACATTCTTGTCACCTCCCCACTTGACAAAGTATTGCAAGTTGTAGATGTATCCTCTCCGGTGAGCGTACGGCGTGCCGGATTCCGGTATCCGGCTCATCTCGCCACCTTGCGGGTCCATGTCGATGGAGCCGTCTTCGTCTTCGACGATCTTGGTGAGCAATTCGATCAGGCCTGTGGTTGGAATTGGTGAGGTTAGGTAGTCGAGCTTGATCTTGTAGTAGTCCTTGGGTTGCAGTGTCCTGTCAAGAAGCACCTCGGCTGGTTGGCCATTGGTGTAGCCGTAGGAGTAGAGCATGGATTGCAGCCAGTTCATCTCTCTGCAATCGGTTGTGTTGATGGCGAGTTCGGGCAAATGGTGGTGGATTTGGGTGATCATGTCGCTGCAATTGCCAAGGAATAGTGATTTGAACACCACCAATGGATGACGAGTTGAGACGTCGCCGTCGTTGATGGTCTTGGCCTCCATGGACATTTTGACGAACAGGTCGTCGGGGAGATCGTGCGCCACGGATTGCCATTTGGTGAGGAGGTTGAGGAGAGCCTTCTCGTCGCCGCCTCCTCGCCGGAGAAGTGGGCGGTGGACGGTGAAGGCGGAGAGGACGGCCGGGACGGGGACGAGGGTGACGGTCCAGGAGACAACGATGCCGAAGCTGCCGCCGCCGCCGCCCCTGATCGCCCAGAAGAGGCCCTCCCCCATGGCGGCCCTGTCCAGGAGCCTCCCCGCGGCGTCCACCACCTCCGCGTCCACGACGTTGTCGGCGGCGAGGCCGTACTTGCGCATCATCGGGCCGAACCCACCGCCGCTGAGGTGCCCGCCGACGCAGACCGTCGGGCAGATTCCCGCGGGGAAACCGAGCCGCCCGCCGCTCCCCTCCGCCACCGCGTAGTAGAGCTCCCCGAGCGTGGCCCCCGGCTCGGCGCGCGCCACGCCCCTCGCCGCGTCCACCCGCACCGCCCGGAGCGCGGCGACGTCAACGACGGCGAACCTCGGGGACCGGCCGAGCGAGCGGTACGAGAGACCCTCGTAATCGTGCCCGCCGCTGCGCGCGCGGACGGTGAGGCCGTGCGCGCGGCAGCAGACGACGCAGGCGCGCACCTCGTCGTCGGTCACCGGCGTGAGCACCAGCGCGGGGCGGGGCGTCCGCGGCGAGGCGAAGCGGAGGTTCTGGATGGTGGAGTTGAGCAGCGACGGGTAGGAGGCATCACCCGGCGCGTGCACGAGCCGCGACGGGTCGGCGCCGGTCGCCGGCGACCGGCGCGCGACGCACCGGAGGAAGCTCTCGCGCAGATCGCCAACGCCTCCGCCGCCGCCGTCTCGCCACCGCGCGGAACACGGCGAGGCAAGCAGCGAGAAGTGGAGGAGGAGGAGAGGGAGGCGCGCGCGGCTTGGCTCCATCGTCTTCTTGCTCGCGGTCGCGGAGCATGCTCAGCTCCGCTTCCACTTCGTCGGACGGGTCACCTACCTGCTCGATCTTTTGGAGATTGCACAGGCTCCAGCTCCCGATTTGGTGAATACACCCTACACTTTCGCATACGTGCAAATATGTGCTACCTTATTTCCTTTTTTCCACTCTTTGAATGTTTTTTCTTCTAAACTATTTATTCGATCTACGATCCGATCATATCGTTATATTCGTTGTAATTAAATCTTTATAAGAAGATATCATATAATTAAATTCTGATAAAATAAAAACATATATTTTAAACCGTTAAAACTGATAATGAAATATTTCAATGTGTGTTTTCAGTGTGTTTCACCAAATGTTTACAACAAGATATTGTATGATTATATTTTGATAAAAAAACATATGTTTCAATCCGTTAACACTCGTTGTTTCATACGTGATAGCGATATGTTTCAACGTGTATCTTCATCGTGTTTCACAGAATTTTTAAATGTTTCAGTTGCTGATTGTATTGTTTCATCATTTACAACTTAATGTCTCATTTGTTGATAAACTACAATATTATATTTATATTTGACCGTTCAATTTTTTTTAAATTGAACGACCGTTCCATAGTTTCTTCCGAAACTATACTAGTTAAAAACAACCTTAATCCGTAAAAATTCATTTATCAAACATGATCAGGGCATCCAGCATTGTGTACATGAATCAGATGTGCAAACAAAAATATAAAACTAGTTGTAGACCTGATCTGATCCTCTGCATTTGGCAAATCTGAAACAAACATCAGCTAATTATGTCATAGTCTGTTGGTTATAAAAAAATAAGTGGTTTTAATCTGTCAATTGTGTCATCAATATTGACTCTAGCCTCAATAATCAAAAACCTCTTAAAAGTTAGAGAATACTCATGACCGGTAGAACGATGCAGCGAATAAAAATCGGGCTGGCTCAATACAGGAAGTCTCAACTAGCTAATTTATTGTCCTTCCCTGCATTTCTGTTTAAATATTTTCTTTTCTAAACTAATTATCTGATGTACAATATGATCACACCATTGATTTCGTTGTAATTAAATCTTTACAATAAGATATCATATTATTATATTCTGATAAAAGAAAAACACGTGTTTTAAACCGTTAAAACTTAATGTTTCATACGTAATAGAGAGACATGTTTCAATGTGTGTCTTTTATCATGTTTCACAAAATTCACGCAACTAACTGCACCTACTCTCTCTCCTCTTCATCCATACATGCATGTATGTATTTAGCGACCTTCAAAATAATTTTTCTCGTAAACTACTTATCCAATCTACGATCCGATCACACCGTTGTCTTCGTTGTAACTAAATCTTTACAACAAGATATTGCATGATTATATTCTGATGAAAAAATATATGTTTCAATCGGTTAAAACTCAATGTTTTATATGCGATAGCGACATGTTTCAACATGTGTCTTTTTTGTGTTTCACAAAAAAATTAAATATTTCAGTTTCTAATTTTTTTTGTTTTATCATGTATAACTTAATGTTTCACTGGTGGTCAACTGAAACAATTGACCGTCCGATTTTTAAGAGACAATCGAACGCCTGATTTAGAGTTTTCTCCCTATCTTTTGGCTTTGGTGACTCCACAGATGGAGTCATCCATAACTCAAAACCCCAATTATTACATCTTATTTTTAAAAATCATATATTTCAAGACAAAATATTTTAAAATCCAGTGTTTTCTAAAACTCATGTTTTATTATTATACATAAATTCACATTAATTGACTCAAAATATGCATCCCTCTCGTATACTTTATCTTCTTTCTCTTAATTTTACATCATGGTATAAAAAAACCTTAACATAATAGAATCGGTTAAAAGTACACGCAGACGATCAAACCATCGAAGATCAACGCCAGTTGCTTGCAACTAACGTTTATGTGTGTATATACGTAGATACACACACCACATTTTGTCGTGGGATATGTAGTGAATGCATGTTATACATTATAGAAATGATAGATGTATATGTTTAAATAATATAAAAATGATGTGGAGATAATGATTTGATATTGTTTGCATATTGAGTTCTAAAAATACAACAAAATTATAAATGATATGTCATGTTTGCATTATATTTAAAATACTCTAGATAATAATTGTTAGTGGGTGATGATGTGGCACACTTGCATATAATTTAAAATATTCTAATAATAATTGCTAGTGGCTGATGATGTGGCACACTTGCATCTTAAGTTTTAAGAGTTAGTAGGTATCAACTATATAAATAGTATAGATGTCTCATACAATTGTATATAATTTTTAAAATTAAATATTAGCTAAAGTGGATTATATAAGGTTGGGACCTGAGGTTCGAAGAAATATCTTGCCTCAAAATGTAAGATTCCATAAAATAAATTGTAAAATTTGAGGTTTTGAGTTTAAAATGTCTCAAATCGTGTGGTTTTGTAAAATTTACTCCTAATTATTCAGCCCGTAGATGATGATAATTGATGAAAGATATCAGATGGTTCTGTGAAGCCTGCACCTAATTTTCAAGTTTTTTTCTAAAAAAGTCAAATTAGAGTTTTTATATTTTTATTTTCTAGCCTTATGGCCTATTTGAAAGGGCTTCTTGCTCTATCTTTCCTGACGCTAGAGCTCAACCAAACGGTTTCAGTTTCACTTAAAAAGGAAGTGAATTTGGCTAAAGTGATATAAAAAACGGTTTCAGTTTCACTTAAAAAGGAAGTGAATTTGGCTAAAGTGATATAAAAAATTTAAATTAAAGAGGTGGAGCGAGATTTGGACCACTCTGTAACTTTATTTCAGACTCTGTTTTTGGAGTTAGATTTAGAAGTTGGATCCTTACCAAATAGGACAGTAGTCTCTCAAAATTTAAATTTTGCAAACTTAGTTAGAGTTAATTTTAGGTTTTTTTATAGTTCGCTTTTAAACAGTTAATAACACAAATATAAAAGCTTTAGTTATGATTTTTTTTATTTGTTCATTTCTCTTAAATGATCAGACCATATGTTTTTGGACCAGGGAGGATTACCTTGAAATCATTTTTCATCGCTTAGATCACGTGCACTTATAATTTATAAACCGCATGGGAATAAAATAACAGGCCCGATTCATTCGAGACAGCTCGATGTCTCTGTCGGATGCATCAAACTTTCAACTGGAGCATTAGCTCTATGATTTCGACAGGCCAACCGGAGCAGTAGGCAAAAAAGCGGTATTTCAGAAAACGCCAATCTCTTGGAGCAGTTCGGTAACCGGCCAAAAAAACACGGGTATAAAAATAATATTATCAAAAACCAAATTTAAATTTGAACTTGAGATTTCAGTAGATACTTAAAAATAAATAAAAATAAATTTGAACCAAATTTAGGCCAGTTTGTTTCAATACCGGTTAACGTCTGTTCTCCCGAGCTTTTTGAGTAGGAGTTGGTACAAAGGTAGTAGGTGATGAATTGGTTTAATACAACAACAGCCTCCATTGTTTCTGACTTCTAGAGTGAAGTCACGTCAGCAAAGTCCTCCATGAAATAGAAATGCATGAATTTGTTGAGCAAAAGTGTTTTTAATACGGTACACTAGCTGCTTATCACCTCACAGGAACACCGTAGGAATTCCCAACGAAATTATCTACAGTATCTTAGTATAGGGAGGGAGAGATGATCCTGAACAAACATTCCGAGCGCAAGAATTTTACTGGATTTTCACATGATTTAGTTCAATTTCTCTATAATTCCTCCAAAATTCCTTGAACGAGGCCTAAAAATCTTTCCCAAAAAATAGAGAGAGGAAAGGAATACCCCCTCAAGAAATTTCGAAAGGTTTACCTTTCACTAAGATGTGGTTTCACACAAAATTTGAATCTCCTATAAAAATCCTTTATCTGTTTACCATTCAAGTATTCAACCAGGTAGAAACTAGAAATGCAACCATTGATTGCAATTATAAGTAGGTGATCAGATTCAGAGAATCAGAGGTAGCTACATGTTTCCATGTAAAAGCACAAGTATGACATTGGACAAGCTGATGTAAGATCAGATCATGCTCTTAACTTTCAGGTAATTGACAAAAAAATCTGGCCGGCAAATTCATCAAGTAACATAAACTTGAAAGGTGAACTTCTGCCCAAGGGAAAAGTTTTTCTAACAGCTGAGCCTACAGGTGAAAATGTTTTAAGAAGTATTCGCCTGAGCCTTGTTGAGGATGACTCCTTCATACTTGACCTGGAACCATTTCATGGCATCCTCCTTGGTCACCCGGTGTTGAATCCCAACGCGGGACTTGCACCTCCGACGACGGGCAACACGGTAGCCAGCACGCTCGAGCACAACATAGAAGTCCATGCCATAGATACCTGTTGAGGGGTCATACCTGCAGTATACAAGAGACGGTTTAACCGTATTTTTTGGAAGACAGTATAACTATGTGGTGTGTGCTGAAAATGATAGATTAAAAATAAAAACACACTTATGTCTATGTGCTTTTGGCAAAGAATACAAAACATCGTATTGGCACATTCTCTCCACCATCAGCTATGCACAGCTCAAGAGCAATGCAAACTAAACATACAAACTATTACGGTACATATGTGGACAAACTTCGTGGATGGTTGAAATCAAAGATGGTGAGTGTGTACATCATTTCTAATTTTGATTGTGCAGAAGTTCCGAATGGTTGCTCACTATGTTACCTGGATACGTCTCCCAGGCAGCATATCCTTATCTGATACGGCGATGGATACGGCTATGCCCCGATATGTATCCCATACGTATCCTGTATTTTCATGATTTTGAGATAATTAAAACAATTCCCGATACGCCTTTGATACGTTCTAACCCTATCCCCGTACCCCCCACCCGACACCGAGTCAAACCCACGCTCCCACAGCGCCGCCGGCCCCAACTCTGCTCGGCATAATGGTGCCGTCGCAGCGCCCACCTCCACCGTCACTGTGCAGAGCTGCCGTCCGCCGGGTGCAGCGTCGCCGCTTCCCAGCCCGATGCATCTCATACGCGCTTGCGACGTCGCCGCCACATACCGGGTGCAGCTGTGTCGCTGCAGTGCACGGAGGAGCCGCACCTCCACCGCCAGGGCCGTTGTCGCCCAAGGGAGTTACTCCGAAGCCGGGCACAGCACTTGCGGCATTGAAGCACAGATGCAGCTTTTTCTTTGTTCCCCTGACTACCTAAGGCAAATCCACTCCTCTAGCATTCCATGCTTGATCTGCGATGCCTCTCTTATTTTAGGACAAGTACTATCGTTTTTGTTTGTTAGATGTGCATCTAGCAATCCTAAGGGTAAAGCGGCTGCTAATATTGATGCAGATTCATCAACGTATCCCCGTATCCTTGATTTATAAAATATATAAACTTATCCCCGTATCCCTGATTTATAAAATATATAAACGTATCCCCGTATCCTTGATTTTGTAAAATGCCGTATCCCCATATCAATGTATCACATATCCGTATCCGTATCCCCGTATCTGGGTAACATAGGTTGCTCAGATCATTTGTTAGTATGAAAATTGCTAATTTGGTAAGCATTTCTAAGATTCAAATAAACAAGCATTTCCAGTCATTAAACAGTTGTTAATACATCCATGATGGATTGAGGTAATTGGGTCTACAAAAAGACAGTACTAACAAGTATCCGAAGGTGAAACAAGGGATAAATTGACGATTAAATTATATGGTTTTTGTCTGTAAGTATAAGAAACAATCATCATGAGTAAACATGCTCTGATGTTGAATGCCAAGTGAACTGCTTGATTAGTAGACAAAATGGACAAATGACAAAATTGCTCTGATGGTGAGAAGAGCTTCCCAGAGGTTCTAAGTTCCAAGTCACAGTACATTTACTAATAGGGTGATGTTTCTACCATAGAAAAAACAATTTGTACTGTTCTGTGGTTCCACACCTGGATTTTTAACAATTTGGCTCTTTCAGACAACTTATTTTATAAAAAGATTCTCAACAAAACTTATCCCAAAAATAAATCCAAAGTGTCAAGGTCATTGGCGCTGGCATTCAATGTCTCAGCACAAAAAGATTCTGGCACCAAGACCCCGTCACACATAGTAAGCAATCCACGTCACTAGAAGTATATAAGCCCTGGGCTTATATACTTCTTAAAATGTTAACACACCCATTAAATCAATGATACATGTGTGGTGTGGTGGTAGATGCCTGCTCTTGCCACCTAGCGAGATTAGTTCGAAAATTGGCTGGGCAATCTTTTTTTTCTTTTTTTTAAGTGGCAGGCATACCTTGAATGGACCAGCAAAAGAATACTAGAAGGGAAAAGACACCCACCATGAAGAATCGATCCCATGATTTCCGTAGGAGTGCATTTAACCACTTGGAGCGCTCATCAACTTAGGCTGTGTCTTCCCCCGCCTTTCCCAACTCACTCCTTTCGTTTTTCGCGTACACGTTTCTCAAACTGCTAAACGGTGTGTTTTTGCAAAAATTTTCTATACGAAAGTTGTTTTAAAAAATCATATTAATCCATTTTTTTTAAAAAAATAAATTAATACTTAATTAATCATACGCTAGTGAGTCGCTTCATTTTATGTGCCAAAAAGATTAGTTACCAACACAGCCATCCGAACTCAGCCTTATTATAGATGACAGCCCATTAAATTCTTAATCTCTCATATGAGCTCATCGCCGATAAAATATTTCGGATATAGTTTTTGTGCTTCAATATTGTGCCATGTTGTGTTAGTAATTCCTGGTAATGCATATGTGAGCTCACACAAGAGTTAAGAAATTAATGGGCTATAATCTATAATAAGTTGATGACTGCTCCAATGTTTTCATGACATCACTTAAAAAATTGCACTGGCCAAGGATCGAACTCAGCTTGCTAGGTGACAAGCACAGACACCATTCATGTAACATTGTTTGGATGGGTGTTAATATGTTAGAAACATCTTGGTGCCAACCATCTAGTAATGTGAATTTTGTGCCACTTGTGCCGGGGTATCAGTGCCAGGATCTTTTGCGACAAGACATTGAGGGGATGTTTGGATCCCAAGCAAGGAAAAGCATAGCCTAGCCTGGCAAGAAGAGCCACTTAGTATTAGAAAAAAAATCCTGCTTACCGTCTAACTGCCGAGAAAAGCTCGCCCAAGAAAGAGAGCCAAATCAACTAGCCTCCGAAGGCAACTTGCCAGGCTAAACAACCAAGCATTGTACTTTGCTTTTTAGGCCATAGCCTTCATGGGCTAGCTTGAGCTTGCTAGGCCAGGCAAAGGTAATTACACGATCCAAATAGAACCTAAATATCGGTGCTAAGATCTTGGCACCGAGATTCCGGCCATTTATTTTAGAAGCCTTGTCAAAGTCTATTTATAGAATAAGTTACCAGATTATAAAAAGATCTGGTTCATGCTCTCCTTCAAATTTGAGAGCTCAATGCTCTTCAGAAATGACAAAACCACTTAAACTAAAAAGAACTATATGCCAAAATCAAATAAACATCCATAGTGTGCACAATACACTAGCAATTCCTAGGTACCAATCGAATTGGCAATGACCACAGATACACATGAAAAAACAAGCTTAAGGTTTACTGACTTATAACGAAAAAACTGTATCTAACACTTGTAAACATTAATACAAAATAAATCTATTCAATTAATTCAAAAGCACTATCCTAGGTGGCGAAAGGGAATGGAGGCAATGAATGTAATTCTACCCCCATACATTTTAATCTTCTAAGCACAGGACTAACATACACAGTCAAATGCTGTCTACACATTGGCATAAATTCTCTATCACACAGCGCAATGCAAAGCGAAAGGTTTATCAGAGAAAGAAAAGACGGGGCCTTACTTGATGCCAAGATCAATGTGCTCCTGGATACCGAAGCCGAAGCAGCCGGTGTCGCTGAAGTTCCTCCTGAGCAGCTCGTACTCCTTGACCTTGAGCCCGCTCTCCAGCAGCTGCATCGCCTTCTCCCCCCTCACCGTCACGTAGCACGCGATCTTCTCGTTGTGCCTGATTCCGAACGACCGCACGGTGTACCTCGCTGCAAAGAGCGCCCCGCAAACTCTCTCGTCATCGCCACAAACGATGGTGTACCATTACAGTAGAGTAGAGTATACAGACGACAATGGCGAGAGCTTAAACCTACCCTTGGAGAACACCGGGGTCTGCCCGCTGAGCTGCTCCAGCACCTGCAAGAACCGGAGAGAAAGGGGTTGAAATGGGAGGTTCGCGCGAGGAGGGGAGAGAGGCAGCGCGGATGTTTTTTTTGGGGGGGGGGGGTGACCTTGGAGGCGCGGGTGAGGCGGTCGCCGCTCTCGCCGACGGAGATGTTGAGGACGAGCTTCTGCACCTTGATCTCCCGCATCGGGTTCGACTGCTTCTTCTCCGACGCCAACACACCACGCACGCAGAAGAGGGATGTTAATGTTAGCTTGAGGAGATGAACGGCGATGAGTTGGGAAGGAGGGAGGGAGGAGGCGACCATGGAGGAGATGGCCGGGAGTTCATCGGCGACGTGGAGGTGGGGGAGGGTGGCGGCGCCGGGATAAAGAGAGCAAACCCTAGGCAGTGGCTGCGACCAAGCCAAGAGGCAAAGAGCTCTTTTGGATGGGCCAACCGCAAAATGTGATGGATAAGTCTTTATGGTCCTTGGTCGTGAGTCCTTTTTCTGCTTTTTTTCTGCTTTGGGATAGTTTCACTGGGATAGTTTCACTTTTTCAAGACAGCATGTACTCCTTTAGCATATTTTCGGTTGCTAGGACAGCTGCGGTTAGTAGGACAACAGCAGTTGGCATTTCCTCCTTTATGCTTTATTCAGTTTGGATGCCCTCTAGGACAGCATCCCATTCAAATTTTGAATTGTAGACTAAGAGGGTGCAACAATAGACTTGCAGCCAGCTATGGCTATATATATGTATCCAACCTTCCTCGGCAGGTATGGCTTTGAGTTTATGAATGAAAGAAAACCAGAAAATTGCCCCATCTTGAGTGCCATCCTCTTCTCAATGAGAGTAACCATCGATATACTAATATCTGGTATCAGAGCCACACTTTCCTGTAGGCTAAACATCTCCTGTTCCACCCCTTCCCAAGCTCGGTTGAGCTCTCAGCCAGCAGCAGCAGCAGCACCGGCTGCTCCTCCTTCCCCTTTTCTTTCCCCCTCTCCACGCAGCAGCCTCCCAGAGACGCGCCATGTCCAACGTTCGGTCTCGGCGCTCGGTCGCCTCGAGCACTCGGCGTCAGCAGGACGCCGAGCTCGCCGCAGCAGAAGAGCGCAGGCGAGCAACGGCTCAGACCGCTGCAGCAGTAGCGAGGGCGGCCAGACTGGCGGCAGCGGAGTTGACAGCAGCTAGGACGGAGGCGGAAGCAGAGGTGGCGGAAGATGCGGCACGTGCGGCGGAGGTAGAGGTTGAGACCTTGCGCAGCAGCATCAACGGCTCCATCGCCGGCGACATCACCGCCGACAGGGAGCTTGAGGAGCTGGCAAGAAGAAGGGCGCTGGAGCGGGCAGAGCAGCCTACCCCCACGGCGGTGGCGGCGGCCCAAGGGACCGCGCGTCCGCCGACAGGAACCCAGACGGGCACGGGCGTGCTGGCGGCAGCCCGGAGCGCGCGCGCGGCGGCGGCGCTCCCGGTGGAGGTGGCTGGTTCGACGGAGAGCGTGGCCCTCGCAGACAGCGCGGCTCTCCCTCCCCTGACCGGCGCCATGACCACCACGGCGTCCAGATGGTGGTTAGGGACTTTGGTCCTGGCGGTGGGTGGCCTACCCTCACCAAAACCAACTACATCGAGTGGGCCGCGGTGATGAGGGTGAGGCTCCAGGTGCAGCACATGTGGGAGGCAGTCCAGTACGACGACGTCGACTACGACGAGGATCGGCGGGCACTGGATGCCCTCATTGCTGCAGTTCCGCCCGAAATGCAGTTCTCACTTTCCCAGAAGCGGACTGCCAAGGAGGCCTGGGATGCCATCGCTGCGGCACGCATCGGCAGCGACCGCGCCCGCAAGTCCACATTGTAGGCACTCCACAAGGAGTGGGAGAACCTGGCCTTCAAGCCAGGTGAGGATGTTGATGACTTTGCCCTTCGTCTCAACACTCTCTTGCAGAAGATGGTGCAGTACGGCGACGACACCTACGACGAGGAGAGAGCTGTCGAGAAGCTCTTCCGCTGCGTCCCAGAGAAGTACGGGCAGATCGCTCGCTCGATTGAGTCTTTGCTGGACCTCTCCACGATGTCGTTCGAGGAGGCGTTAGGTCGCCTCAAGGTCGTCGACGGTGATGAGCCACAGCCTCTCTCGGGGCCTATCACCATTGGCGGGAAGCTCCACCTCACTCGGGAGCAGTGGGAGGCCTCTCAGGGTGACGGGAGGAAGGGGGAGTCTTCCTCCTCGACAGGCGGCCGCAAGCCGCGCAAGGCGCGCGGAGGTGTCCAGCTGCGGTGGGCGTGAAGACGCGCCGAGGGTGGCGCT
The DNA here is from genome assembly GCA_008326285.1 of Oryza officinalis. NCBI lineage: Eukaryota > Viridiplantae > Streptophyta > Magnoliopsida > Poales > Poaceae > Oryza > Oryza officinalis. Next base: position 12,511,390 of record BDMV01000002.1, on the reverse strand, counting down.
TGCAAAGGCGCCCAAGGCAGCGCCGCCGGCAACCACAAGCCGGCACGAGACGACACCTGCCGCAACTGTGGCAAGCTTGACCATTGGGCCAAAGACTGCCAACAGCCACGACTCGGCCAGGCCCACGTCGCACAGGTGGAGGAGGAAGAGCTGGCTCTGCTCCTGGCACATGCAAGCATTGAGCTATCTCCAGCGGCACCGGCCACAACGGCTTTCCTCCACCTCAACGAGCCGAAGGTACACGCCTTCCTCGACAACAGCTCCAGCAACGACAAGGCTGATGGGTGGTACCTCGATACCGGCGCCACCCATCACATGACTGGCCGGCGGGAGTTCTTCACAGAGCTTGACTCCAGCGTCCGAGGCTCCATCAACTTTGGGGATGCCTCCGGCGTGGAGATCAAGGGCGTCGGCTCCGTCACCTTCTCCGCCAAGTCCAGTGAGCACAGGCTGCTTACCGGAGTCTACTACATCCCCGCGTTAAGGAACTCCATCATCAGCGTGGGACAGCTGGATAAAAACGGCTCACGCGTGTTGGTCGAGCACGAAGTCATGAGAATTTGGGATCGCCGTCGCCACCTTCTTGCCAAGGTAACCAGAGGCACTAATCGGCTCTACATCCTCGGCGCGCAGGTGGCACAACCAGTTTGCCTCGCCGCTCGTCGCGCTCGTCGGGACGACGAGGCGTGGCAGTGGCACGAGGCACCTCCACTTCAAGGCCCTGAAGTGGCTCAGTGCCAAGGAGATGGTGCGAGGCCTGCCATGCCTTGACCACGTGGAGCAGCTCTGCGACGTCTGCGTCCTAACGAAGCAAAGGCGACTCCCCTTTCCCCAGTAGACAAGCTTTCGAGCCAAGGAGCGGCTCAAGCTCATGCACGGGGACTTGTGTGGCCCAGTGACACCGGCCACACCAGGAGGACGACGTTACTTCCTGCTGCTCGTCGACGACCTCTCCCGCTACATATGGGTGATGGTTCTCGGCAGCAAGGGAGAGGCTGTGGACGCCATCAGGCGCGCGCAGGCTGCTGTCGAGGCGGAGTGCGGCCGCAAGTTGCGCGTGTTGCGCACCGACAACGGCGGCGAATTCACGGCGGCTGAATTCGTGTCGTACAGCCCGCAGCAGAACGGCGTCGTCGAGCGGCGCAACCAGACGGTTGTGGGGATGGCTCGGGCCCTCCTCAAGCAGAGAGGGATGCCGGCCATCTTCTGGGGAGAGGCGGTGGTGATGGCCGTCTACATCCTCAGCCGCTCTCCTACCAAGGCCCTCGATGGCAAGACACCGTACGAGGCTTGGCATGGGCGCAAGCTGACGGTCTCCCACCTGCGGGTCTTCGGCTGCCTCACGTTCGCTAAGGAGCTTGGCCACATCGGCAAGCGTGACGACAGGAGCACCCAGAGGTGTTCATCGGCTACGCGGAGGGCTCGAAGGCCTACCGCATCCTTGACCCGGAGACACAGCGTGTGCGCACGGCGCGCGACGTAGTGTTCTACGAAGGGCGGGGGTGCGTATGGGACAAGGCGGTGGACAATGGCACGACCCCGACGTACGACGACTTCACTATCTAGTACGTCCACTTCGAGGGAGCTGGGGGAGTAGGCAGCTCCTCTTCACCGAGCGTGCCTACCCCAGTCCCCGAGCCTCCACTGACTCCGGCAGCGACACACTCTGGAGCTATGACTTCGGCTGCGACGAGCTCTTCGTCGACACCACCACAGCCGGCGACCCCACGCGCTCTAGCACCAATAGCCACTCCTTCGGGCACGCCTACTCCGACACCAGCTCGTGTTGAGCGCAGCCCGGTGGAGTTCGCTACTCCACCCTCCCACGACGGGGAGCGCATCGACGCGTACCACGACGGCGAGCAGCTACAGTACCGTACGATGGAGGACCTTCTCGGCGATCAGCCGGTGCCGGGACTGGTGCCTCGTGACTTGGAGGCGCAGTTGCACCTTGCGTGCGACGACGGTGAGCCTCGGTCTTTCGCAGAGGCCAAGAAACAAGCGGCATGGCATGTCGCGATGCAGTCGGAGATGGACGCGGTTCAGGAGAACCGCACCTGGGAGCTTGCTGACCTCCCCCATGATCACCACGCGATCACCCTTAAGTGGGTGTTCAAGCTGAAGAGGGATGAAGCCGGAGCCATTGTCAAGCACAAGGCTCGCTTGGTGGCACGCGGTTTCGTGCAGCAGGAGGGGATCGACTACGACGATGCCTTCGCTCCCGTGGCACGGATGGAGTCCGTGCGACTCCTTCTTGCGCTGGCTGCTCAGGAAGGCTGGGGCGTCCATCACATGGACGTCAAGTCGGTATTTCTGAACGGCGACTTGAAGGAGGAGGTTTACGTGCACTAGCCGCCGGGATTTGTGATCACCGACAAGGAGGGCAAGGTGCTACGCCTGCACAAGGCCCTCTACGGCTTGCGGCAGGCACCGAGGGCGTGGAATGCCAAGTTGGATTCCACGCTCAAGGGGATGGGCTTCGAGCAAAGCCCGCACGAGGCGGTCATCTACCGGCGGGGCAATGGAGGACATACCTTGCTGGTGGGTGTCTACGTCGACGACTTGGTGATCACCGGCACCAAGGATGCGGAGGTGGCGGCATTCAAGGAGGAGATGAAGGCCACCTTCCAGATGAGTGATCTGGGGCCTCTCTCCTTCTACCTGGGGATCGAGGTGCACCAGGACGACTCCGGGATCACGCTTCGACAGAGCTAGCTGGGCTCACCGATTGCAACCCAGCCCTTACTCCGATGGAGGAGAGACTAAAGCTGAGCAGCGACAGCACGATGGAGAAAGTGGATGCTACACAGTACCGGCGTCTTGTGGGGAGCCTTCGCTACCTCACCCACACACGACCGGACTTGGCCTTCTCCGTCGGCTACGTCAGTCGGTTCATGCAGCGACCGACGACGGTGGCTGTGAAGAGGATCATCCACTACGTTGCGGGGACTCTCGACCATGGTCTCTACTACCCGAGATGTCCTGGCAAGGCACACTTCGTCGGGTACAGCGACAGTTACCACGCCGACGACATCGACACCAGCAAGAGCACGAGTGGGATTCTCTTCTTCCTCGGCGAGTGCCTCGTTAGCTAGCAGTCGGTCAAGCAGCAGGTGGTGGCCCTGTCCAGCTGCGAGGCCGAGTACATGGCGGCCTCCGCCGCTTCGGCTCAGGCACTCTGGCTTGCTCGACTGCTTAGTGATCTCCTCGGCAGAGATACTGGAGCGATAGAGCTCAGAGTGGATAGCAAGTCCGCCCTGGCCCTGGCAAAGAACCCCGTTTTCCACGAACGGAGCAAGCACATCCGGGTGAGGTACCACTTCATCCGAAGCTACTTGGAAGAAGGGAGCATCAAGGCAAGCTACATCAACACCAAGGACCAGCTTGCGGACTTGCTCACCAAGCCCCTTGGGAGAATCAAGTTCCTCGAGCTCTGCTCCAGGATTGGGATGGCCCAACTTCCCCACAAGATGACGCACAAGACTTAGGGGGGAATGATGGATAAGTCTTTGTGGTCCTTGGTCGTGAGTCCTTCTTCTGCTTTTGGGTAGTTTCACTTTTTCAGGACAACATCTACTCCTTTAGCATATTTTCAGTTGCTAGGACAGCTGCGGTTAGTAGGACAGCAGCAGTTGGCATCTCCTCCTTTATGCTTTATTCAGTTTGGATGCCCTCTAGGACAGCATTCCATTCAAATTTCGAATTGTAGACTAGGAGGGTGCAGCAATAAGCTTGCAGCCAGCTATGGCTATATATATATGTATCCAACCTCCCTCGAGTAGGTATGGCTTTGAGTTTGTGAATGAAAGAAAATCAAAAAATTGCCCCATCTTGAATGCCATCCTTTTCTCAATGAGAGTAACCATTGATATACTAACAAAATGGGCCAGTGGTTTACAAAATAGAGCCGAAAGCTCAAAATCTTCCACCGTTCAAGCCACCTGCAAATGGTATTTTTTAAAAAATAGTATTATTTTTACAGAAATAAACCAATTCCTGCAAAAATTGCACATTTTAATATCGAGGTACAGATGTGCAGTTTTTATAGGTAGTGGTTTATTTCTGTTAAAAAAGAATAAAAATAATATTTAAAAAATTCCTACAAATGTGTCCGCTTGGATCAGTTTTGAAAATACTATTTCTGAATTTTAGAAGTTGTAATGATAAGAGCGATTTTAGGTATTTTTATTTGTATTAGCAGTCATAAAAAGAGAGCCGAGAGACAAAGATTAATCTCAAAATCAAATTCTATAATTTTAAATTTCTATTACAATCCAAAGATTTGCAGTCATTAATGCTTAATTTTAATATCATAGATGTTCCTATGACATCAGCGTGTAATTGTAGCATCTATTTGGCTCTAATTACACGATATAATATCAAAGCAGGAGCTATATAAGAGTTGTATATCAAATACAACTCAAATTTTAAAATCTACCTCTACGCAAAATTACATGAAAAATATACAGTAATTGTGATTGTCATGGCTGAAGTAAATTTGAAACAAATTAGCATTACTAGCCCTAGAAGATTAAAAAAAAAGGTTTTCTCGCTTTGCCTCTAGTTATAATGACTTAGGCTGCTTTCGAAGGTACTACTACTCGGCATAAAAGGTAAAGATATTCGTGTCATGCTTTTTAAATTGCCAAACGGTGCGTTTCGTACAAAAATTTTCTATATGAAAGTCGTTTTAAAATATCAGATAAATCCATTTTTCAAATTTGTAATAATTCAAACTTAATTAATCACACGTTAAGGTCACCTTCTTTTACGTGAAACACTTAATTTTCATCTTTATCTTCATCTTCAGGAGATTTAAACACCATCTTAATTCTCACTCTAGAAACCAAACTACAAAATCATCAAAATGGAGACCGCAGAAAACTGAGTCCATAAGGTCCAAACACTGATATCCATGATTATGCACATGCGGATACTTAATTGAGATTGTAGATGTATCAACGCGTTTTCATTCGACGTATGTTAAAGGGATGTACTCATGGGGTGTGTGGATGTGCGGTGGTGTATGTACGTACGTGCATATCTTATGCATGTAAATATGTAATTGAGATCATCTCAATGTTTTCATGTGCATTTGCATACGTTTGGATCACAATGACATGAGCAATGTAGGGCCAAACCGTTATTTTTTTTACACAGCTCCCACATATATCTCTACTATTAAAAGGGGGAGTCGTCCTCCTTCCTCCTCTGTTCCCCGCTTTCACGTAAAAACTTTTTCCTCTCATAAAGCTTTCCATCCTGAAATTCCGATTTGTAAAGAAACCCGATCATCGTATAGAAAACCTAACATCCAACTCGGCCCAAATACACCCACTAATAAACTGAATAAAAAAACGTTGCAAGTGCACGGACCTATAACTAGTAGGAAGAAAACAAGTAGCGAGGGTGAATCGCCGGGCAAATCTCCTTTGGCAAACAGGGATCAAATGGAACTAAGAAAGCCATCAGCAATATCCATCCCTCTGCCAACGGAGTAGTTGCCCTGCAATGCACATCCACAGGATGGCTCGATCTTAAGCATTAGCTAGTACTACTGCCAATTGCGATTGTGATTGCTCGAGATCGTGTTGGTGTTGGTGAGGAGGAGGAGGCGACGGCGGCGGCGGTATTTATGTGCTGCCGGGAACGGCATATCCGGCAGGACAATGCTTGCTGCTTCTCCAGCTGAATTTGAGAGCCCCTTTCCCCTTTCGTCCTATCGATGGCATATTGCCATGGAAGGAGTAAGGTTGAAAACGAAAATGAAAATTCCCGACCGAATCGTGTCGTTTTCTACATTTGATCCGATCGTTTTCAGATTTTTCGGAAAAATTCGAATTCGGTACGAAATTCGGAACAAAAATTCGAAAACGGAGCGGAATTCGGTTTGAGGAATTTTTGACCGTTTTCTACTTTTCCATATTTTATTCGAAATATCACCGAACTCGAAATTCGGTTCTAACCGAATTTGGTCCAATATTCACAAACTCACAATCACAAAGCCCAATAGCCTGCTCCAGCCCAGCCCAACTTCAACCTGACAACCCTAAACCCTTCACTCGTGAGTCGTGACTCCTGTTCCCGTACCCTTCAGTCTCCAGTGCGGCGCCACCGTCGCAACTAGCGACGCCCCTGTCCTGCCCCCTCCAGTCCTCCACTCCTCCGCCAGCGCCACTCTCCGGCTCTCCGCTAGTGCCAGCGCCGTCCTCCGCCACGCCAGCGCCGTCCTCCACCGGCGCCGTCCTCCGCCGGCACGGCCACCCTGTGCATCGATGGCGCCCCCTCCTGGAACGAAGGGCAAAGGGGCCGGGGGCAAGGCGAAGACGAAGAGCGTGCGTCAACTTCTAGAGCCTCCGCCGGTTCCGGCAGCGACAACAACGACGTCTCCAACAGGTTTATCTTCCTACCACTACCATCTCCATCTGCATGTGTATTTCCCCAGTAGTTCGCAGTGTATAAGATTTACTTAGCAGTGTAAATTGCAATGTTTCCCCAATTTAAAACTCTTACCAAACCTGCATCCCAGTAAGTCTGAACCGAGTAGATATTAACATTGGAGAACAGGACAAACTTTTCGGTGAGAACAAAGCCCTTGGATATAGCTGCTGCAGAGGACAAATGGCCATCTATCTTTGGAGACTTCATCTCCTGCTGTCTCAATTCTGAGAAACGACAGCATGCATCCGACAACAATCATATTGTAATTTAGTTGTAATGAACTGCAATTTGCAGTAAAAAGAATGGTAGATTACATTTCTGAACCACATTCATACAAAGGATACTCTTAGAATTAATCCCCTTCTTTTCCATTACTGAGGGAATTTTTCACAGCATTTTTTGGGGAAATGCATAATTCAAGTCACACGGCTTAGAATGTGTGCCCCCTTGTCAACAATTACTGGCTTAAACAATCCAGGTTGGATAAAGCCAATTAACTACTGCTTCTAATCATTGGCACAAAATGGCCTCTTAGCTAGATGATTGGCATGTGTGACAGTGTGAGATTTCAAAGAAGAAAAAAAGAAAAGGGAAATCCCACACTGGCTCACAGCATAAGAAATTTATTCTGTAGCAATGCCTGCCATGTTTCCCCAATGTAATAACTTAACAGTGCATAAGATTTACTATGTCTTTATCTCACACAAATTTTTTTACTTGGCTGTTGATAGGATCTGGGATTAGAAGGCCTTCATCTCAAAGTGTTGCATCTAGTGGAACTTGTGAAAGTCCAGCTACAGAAGCATCAGTGCTAGGATCAGTGGCTGCATCAGTTGATAGTGATGCACTAGCAACAACCACAAGGTCCACAACATCTCCACCTAATCAAGTGCCAATTATTGTTGATGATCAAGAGGATGATGACGATCCAGAGCAGGCTCGCCTTTCTGGCAAGAGGTTTAAGAAATTGACATCGTGGGTCTGGCAATATTTCACCAAGAAAAAGGAGTATGTAGAGGTGGAAGGAAATCTAGTTCAGGAGTTGTGGGGACACTGCAATTTCTCTAGGTGTGATGCCAAATATAGAGCTGAGGGCACCAATGGGACAACTTCATTCAAGCACCACTTGCTTTCAAAACAAAGTATTGTGAAGGGACAACAACAGCTTAAAGCTGGTAAGACACCTGGTTCTGAAATTGCTCATGTTCAGCCTTACAAATATGACCAAGAAGCTAGCTTGAAAAAATTAAATTTGGCAATAACCATGCATGAATATCCTTTCAATATAGTTGAGCATGAGTATCTTGTTGATTTCATCAAATCTCTTCGTCCTAGCTTTCCGATGAAATCCCGTGTCACTGTTAGGAAAGAAATAATGGATAGATATCTTGCTGAAAAGGAAACTTTGTATGCACACTTGAAAACTATGAAGTGCCGCTTTAGTGCGACAATGGATATGTGGACCTCATGCCAAAACAAAGGATACATGTGTGTTACTATTCATTGGATAGATGATAATTGGCATATACAAAAGAGAATTATTGCATTTTTCAATGTAAAAGGTAGGCATACTGGTGCAAAGTTATCTCAAACATTCAGTGAAGTTATGGTTAAATGGTACATTGAGAATAGACTGTTTGCTCTGACTTTGGATAATGCTAGTTCAAATGAAGTGGCTGTCAATGATATAATTTCAGATCTGAAAGACAATGTTAATGGTTCCCTAGTTTGTGATGGGATGTTTTTTCATGTTAGATGTGCCTGCCATATTCTGAATTTAGTTGCTAAAGATGGGTTGAAAGTTATTTCAGGAACACTAAACAAGATCAAATCACTTGTACTAGCTGTGAAAGGTTCTCCATTGCAGTGGGAGGAGCTTATGAAGTGTGCCACTGAAGCTGGGTTGGATACAAAGAGGGGTATTCAAATGGATGTTTCAACAAGGTGGAACTCTACCTATCTTATGCTGCGAGATGCCTTGTATTACAAGGATGCATTTACTAGGCTGAAGTCTTCAAATCGTCGTAAGTATGACAAGTTTTCTCCATCTTCTGCTGAATGGGAGAATGCATTGACACTTTATGGTTGCTTGAAGAAATTTTATGACCTCACTGAAATTCTCTCTGGCACTTCATACCCTACTGCAAACTTGTTTTATAGAGGTTTCTGTGAGATAAAGGTCTTGCTTGATGAGTGGTGCTTTGATGCAAATATTACAATTAGAGAAATGGCAATTTCTATGAATGCAAAATTTGAGAAATATTGGGAGCAGTCCAATATTGCTCTAGCTGTAGCCTATTTCCTTGACCCTAGGTATAAGAAAAGGGGCATAGAGTACTACATGAAGAAGTTCCATGGTGCTTATTATCAATCTGAACTTGATGAGTTTGTTAGTGTGGTAAAGAAACTGTACAACTTTTATGCTGCATCATCAAAGAAAGCTAGTCAAGGGGCTGCACCTAGACCTAGTAACATAACTGATATATTAATGGGAGATGTAGACCATGGCCTAGAAGAATTCTTATATGAAGCAAGTGAATCTGGAATGGTGGAGTCAAATGAGTTGGACATGTATATGGCAGAACCACTAGTGAGTCTTCGTGGTGAGTTTGACATCTTAGCATGGTGGAAAAACAAGAGAGAACAGTATCCTATCCTTTCACAAATTGTTCGGGATGTAATGGCCATGCAAGTGTCAACAGTAGCATCCGAGTCTGTTTTTAGTGCTGCTGGCCGTGTTGTTGATCCATATCGCAGTCGTCTTGATCCCGAGATTGTACAGGCTTTAATTTGCACAAAGGATTGGGTTGCTGCAGCAAGTAAAGGTGCTAATTTTACTTGTTATTTTCACTTAGATACTTGTAGTTGCAGCTGAATAATGCATTGAATTTTTTCCTTCCTTTTTTCAGATTCTAAAAAGTTTGGATCAATTGTGAGTGATCTTGAGGTTGATGCTTTGACTAATGTTGTGGCTAAACTGAAAATTGAGGTATGTTTATTGGCTGCTTACTATGAAATATACTAGCTGCTAGTGCTAGCTACATGTAATTTTAATTAACTTTGCAAATTTGTACTGCTTCCTATAAAGTATACTAGATGCTACATCTAATTTTAATTAACTTTGCATACTTGTAGGAAAATAACAATGAGGGGGATGAGGACAATGAGGTGGACAATGAGGAAGCAATTGACATGGAAAGTGATCCTGACAACATGGATGATGCCGCCGAACTATAGATGTTCATGTCCTATCTATGTCCTATTAATTAGTTGCTTATTCTAAACTTGTATTAGCATGTCGGCTACTATATGTTTGTGAATTGTGATGATACTTAAGACTTCCTGGCATGGTGATACTTTTGGATCCTACTCTCGATTGGATAATGTTCATGGCTGGAACTTCAATCCTTGCTTGTGCTTCTTTTGTGATAATATATATGTGATATGCCATGATTAGTTGTGATATTTGTGATGAGGTATGATATAGCTTGGATCATGATATACACACTTGTACTAAATTGCACCTCTTAGTTTGGTCATGCACATTTATAAAGTTCTGGACCGTGGGTCGGTATTTCGTATTGAATTTTCGTATGCCGACCGTGTTCGACATAATTCCGCTCGAATTGGTTCGTTTTCGAAATACCGTAAGTTCGTTTTCGTTTTCGTTTCCGACTATACCGTTTTCGTTTTCGCGTTCGTATTTAAATATAAATGTAGAAAACAATAGAGAAGTTTTTCGACCGTTTCCGACCGTTTTCATTGCTAGGAAGGAGGCAGGCAAGCCGAAAAGCAACAGGAAAGGAGAAGAAGAAAAGAAAAGAAAGAGAGAGGTTGGTTGGTCAGTGAAATGCCAAGAATCCTAGCTAACTTTATTCCGATTTTGGAGATAGATCTCGAGTCTGCGTGGACCCTGTTACAGTGTTACGCAACGAGAAGCCGCTGCATATGCCAGCGTTTGTTCTGTTCTTGTCTGATTTTTTTTTCTTCTAACAATACTACTTCCCCTGATTTATATTACAAGTCGTTTAATTTTTTAGTTAATTTTTTTTAAATTTTATTAAGTTTATAGCAAAATATAGTAATATTTTTAATACAAAATAAATATTATATCAAAATATATTCAATGTTCAATTTAATAAAACTAATTTTATGTCATAAATGTTGCTAATTTTTATTATAAACTTGATCAAATCTAAAAAAATTGACTTAAAATAAATTAAACAACTTGTAATATGAAAGGAAGAAAGTAGTATTTTGTATTCCAGAGAGACAGAGACACGTATAGAGAGAAAAGGTAGCCTCTGCCTTTGAGCTTGCAGATTGCGATGCGATTGTTCTTTTGCACGAAAGAGGAATTGCCATTTGCAATCACAGGATGAGATGCTGCCTATATATTTCTTTGTTAATTCGTTGCTGTTCGTTAGCAACGACTAAGTTTGAATATCATCGTGCTCTTTTTAAATAAGTGTAGTAGTCACTACAACAAAAAGAGAATATATATACTGTACTGAAGATCAGAAATACCAGTGATGAGTTGATGGGGCTGTACCTGAAATTAATAAGTTGAGAGGATGTAAAGTTAAAACTTTATTTTCACATGAAAACACTATATGGAAAAAGAACTAAAATCAACCATCCAAAGCAATATATACCCTTCGTTCTAAAACATAACAAATTCTAAATTTCAAATTTTATTTTAAATATAATAACCTAAAACATATAAAAGGTACTAATAATTTTTATCACTAAACTACCCTTATTATCTTTTGTTTTTATTGGGCCTGATCGGGTGTGCTAGCTGTGGCAGCGTGGCTGTAGCCAGCCAACCCAAATCCATACAGAACAAATGATTTGTGGAAGCATCAACAGGGTTGGGCTACTTGCTGGCTACTGCTGCAGGTCATTATAGTTCGGTATACACCTCACCCATTTCTAGAAGATCTTTTATTCCTCTAGCTACTTGATACATGTGTCATTTCTAAAAAATGTTATGTTTTAAGACGGGGATATATGTATGTGGCATGAGGAAGAAAAATTCAGTTAAAACAAAATCAAATTGGTATAAAAACATGCACGCAAAATCCAACGGTGATGATGAATTGGAGTTTCATGCCTGTGTAAACGGATGTAATTAAGGGCCAACCGATCGAATTTTAAAAAAAGAAACCACATGAATTACCTGTAAGCAAGAACGACTGAGAGTAGCCATGATCTCAAAAGGTTATTTGGCTGCACTGCTGTTAAATCGGCCTTTCGAAGCCCCAGTACCAGTAGCTCTTCATCTGATGAACAGACGCCCCTCCAAATTCATTCAGCTCTAGTCTCAACACAGCAGCAGGAGGAGGGAGAAGATCCTTGAGAATGTCCAGCGACAAAGCACAATGCCGCAATCTGTCGCCAACTCCATATTCCGTCAACAAAGATGCGATGCGATTCACCATGGAATGGTAGGCTCAACTAGTAGAAATTATTAATTGAAAGCCATCGGTTATGATCAGGTGATCAACGGTTCAGTCCAAGCTTATCAAGAACTACTAACTGCTAGCAGCTGCAATTCTATTCAACGATGCTTTGCGAGGAGGAAGAACCTAAGAATATTGGAAAGCACAGTCGCCTTTTGCATGAGCTTTCCTGCTTTCCTTGATTATGCAATTGCAATCACAGAGGGAGAGAGTGAGAGAGAGGATCGAAGCTTCCAAAGAATGATCCTGATTGGTAGCATATGCCATGGCATATCCATAGATTTCGCCTTCTTGGTTATCCTTCGTGTTTTCCTGGCCATGGCAGGATATATAGGTAGCTAGAATTGCAGAGATCCTCCAAACTCATCAAGGCGAAGACTAAAGAAGAAAGAAAGAAAGAAAGAAAGAAAGAAAGAATGAGCAGCCAATGCAAAAATGGTGTCCAACAGTCCAAGAGCATGAACACAATTAGTTGTAGAAAGTGATACATACTCTGCCTGTGTTTGTGATTATGTGATGAGGATGAGAATCACAGTGCGGTTCTCCTCTGGCATGGCATGGAGGCCTAAAAAGGTAAAAACACACTGCCATGCCAAAGGAGAATTGCCCTGCCATTCAGGAATCCTCTAGCTTTCCCAACTCAAACTACTATTATTCATTTGCCTGATTGTTGATTTGCATAATTAACAAAGCTTGCAGTGTGGCACTACTTTTGGCGAGGAAAATGATTGGACAAAAACCTAGGGAAAAGTGGTGTTGGGTTGCTGCAAATTGAAGATAGATGATGCATTCTACTATTTGCATGGATATTGTGCAAGTATTCTATAACGACATAAATGGATGGATGGTACTAAAATAGAAATACAAGTTCTCTCATGTCCCTTTTCTTTTCCAAAATATAATACGAATTTGTTGATGTTTTAGTTTACCTCCTTTGTCCTAATTTATTGCATTTCTGATCGCCTACATTTGTAATTGATGTTCTCACAAACTATTCTCTCTCGTATTTTTTAAACTACTTAAGCATAGATACCATATTTATTTTATCATCTTTGTAGTATTATTTTCATGAGCTTCTAAATTCTCGTGCCTATCCAAAATAATCCTTGCATTTTTCTAGCTATGTTAAAACTATTATACTCAAACATACAGATGTGCCAATTTCTTAGAACTGGTGCAATTTAAAAACAATGTTGCTCTCTGTATTATAAAATAGAGTGAAATACATGGTCAGTTCCTAAACTTATGAGGTGGTGTCACTTAGGTCCGTGAACTTAAAAACTACCCATTTAAATCCGTGAACTTGGTATAATGTACCATCCCCGGTCTAATCCCCCTTTGACTGCGGCTGACCGCCAACGTGGCACGCCACACATACAACACTTTTGCACTTGGCCCCTTTCGCATGTACCTTCTCACATAATTTGCCCTGACCAGTGCATTTTAACTCGAATCCCCCAAAAATATCCCTAAATCGGCTAGGGTTTCGACGACGAGGTTAGCGGCAGGAGGCGGCGAGGTAGTGGCTATGGCGGCCTAGGTGACGAGGTTCGCGGCGCAGTGCGACGAGGTTAGCGGTGGCACAGTGTGGCCCGATTAGCGATAGGAGGCGGCGCAGTGCGGCTTGCACGCTCAACATCCCCATGGCTTATCCAAGCTCGTCTTCGTCTTACAGCCGCCGGAAGAAGGTACCGTTGATCAAATGCCCATTGTGCAAGGACAAAACCATCGTAGAGTGCATTGCAATGATAATTGATAATCGGGGACACATTTTCTATACGTGCAAGGAGAAGAATGAGAAGAAGGAAGAATTTGGGGATTTTTTTTTGGAGGGGGGATTTGGTGCCCCTGTAGTTATAAGGGGTATATGCGATGCGCTGTGACGTGGAGGGGGTTGAACGCAAAAGTATTGCCTGCATAGCGCGCCACGTTGGCGATCAAACATGGTCAAAGGGCGATTGGACCGTGGGTGGTGCATCAAACCAAGTTCACAAACCTAAACATACAAGTTTTAAGTTTACGGATCTAAGTAACACCACCCCCTAGTTTAAGGACCGGTCATGAATTTCACTCTGTAAAATATATAAGCACTAGCTATGTATATGGATCAGATTGGCTTAGCTCTTACAACAAGTTTTATAGAAAAAGTAGATGCCACCCTAATTTTATCCATAAGCTACTTATCAATTAAGAGATAATAGGTATAATATATCACCTCTACAATAACTTTAGTGTACTAACCCCATAACTATATTTTATTTATTTACCCAATCTACTAGTATTTCTTTTTCTCCCCTTTCTCTATAAGTTTGTTTTTCCCTGATAATTTTAGAGTTCATGTGGATGTTGTCTCTTACTAAATTGTATGAGGAGTTCCTCCTACCTCTCTTCTCTTCTCTCCACCTAGTAGTACTTGCTCTTGCTGTTGGGTGTGTTCGGAAGAGAAAATTGAAAACTTCTTTTCTGCACAAACACAAACAAAACAGGATGACTCACATTAGCGCACAATTAATTAAATATTAGCTATATAAAATTTGAAAAAAAATATTAATATAATTTTTTAAAGCAACTTTTTTATATAATTATTTTTGAAAAAGATATATCATGTAGCAATTTAAGAAACATGCACGTGAAAAACATGATAGTAAAACTGGAAACATCTCTATCTCTATTTTTTTTTCACTATATTAAAGATGTTTCCGTCAGTTGGATGGTACATCGTGCGTCACTACGTCCGATTTCACGCTCGCTCGTCGTGAGTGTAGGGAAAAGTCAAGCCAGATACAGCTTCCACGGCTCAAGCAACGGGAAATCAGAAAAACGGATAAGTCGATTCGCGATAGTTGTATTTTTCCGATCGTCAGCTACGTGGCTACGCCTTTCGTCCGTCGTTGCTGTGCCCTCGAACTCATGTATACGAGTCTCAGTCCAACTCACGACCCAAACCCGTCTTTGCTTGCTTCCCTTCCCCGTTTGTCTTCCTCCGATCAGCTCCGCTGTTCGTCCAAGCGATCCTGTCGATGAGACGCTCGCACTGCCCTCTACGATTTTTTTATTTTTTAAACCTTTTTAATTTTTATTTTTTTAAAAAAACTTTTAAAAATTATTTTTAAGATCTGAACCTTTTGGTCATACCAGCTAAACTGGCATAATATCTTTTGGCCACACCAGTTGAATTGGCATGACAATAATGTTGTCACGCCGGTCTCGCTGGCATGACAGCTTTATTTGGTCATCCTGAACTCGTAACAATGTTATTTGGTCACTTCGCTCTAACTTGCGTGGCAGGATAAACTGTCAAACCCGTTGTAGATGACGTGTCAATGTTATTTTGCCACATCAGATGAGTATGGCATGATGAAAAGTTCAGATTTTAAAAATAAGTTTTGAAAAGGTTTGTTTTTAAAATTAAAAATTAAAAAGGTTCAAAAATAAAAAGGAAATCGCCCTCTACTACCTTTGGGATAATGAACTCGAGCAAAGTAGGAATATATGATGGATAGTTTGCTTATAGCTAGATTAAGTAAGATGCTTGGCTGTGGCTGTAAAGAACATCGTCTCAGCTGATATTTATGCAAGCGCTAGCTTTTGCAGCAAAGAAAATGGACACTATGCAGCTAATGAGCTCAAGCAGTCACTTGAAGGAAAAACACACTTTTTTAGCAGCTAGTGTTGAGAAATAAACTACGATAAAAAAAATCTAAATCAACTTTAAAATTATGTTTTAAAATGAACTTCATAGTTTGTTATGAGGCTTCAAATCATAAAAATTAAGATTATTGAAATGTTTATGTAATGTTAGTTTTTATGTTATAAAGCACGGGCTTTTTTTAAAGATAATATAAAACAATCCTTAGTGCTGGTACCCTCTTAGAAAAAATATTGGGCCTTATTAAACAAACTGGACCAATTGAAGGCTTAATTTAGGGCCTGTACTGTTTTTCATGTTTTTATACGGGTTTTGGACTAAGAATAACATGTTCTCGAACTACTCTTTGACATGATTTTAATTTTTTTTGCCATAAGAGAGAAGACTTCTCATTCGAGTGCTATTTTTTATATCAAGAAAAGCCACTCACCAAATTTAAGGGTAAAATGACCATCTTACCCTTCTCCTTTCTTTCTCCTTTCTTTCCATCTCAACATCCAAACCCTCTCCCAGCCAACGAGCTCCATCGTCCCCTTCATCCCGCTCCTCCAAACGCATAGGATGTGAGGATGGCCAACGGTGGCTCTGCCCCACAAGGACGAGGTCGATGAGGGGGCGAAGTAGTGGGGCCCTCGATAATGGGTCGACAGTGGTTCTGGTGGAAGAGGATATCGCGGTTGCAACGATCGACGTAGGGTAGGTATCCCTCGACGTTGAGTCGACGGTGACGGCATGACGCTCACGGATGTTGATGGCGAGGCCGTGGCCCTCGGCCGCGTCCTTAGCATGGAGGTCACGTGGTTTCGCCTAGCTCGTACGTCTTCATCGGCAGAGAGCTCGTAGAAGGAGAGAGAATTTGGTGACGTGGTTTTTTATGGGCTAAAAAAATAACATATTAGTAAGAGGTCTTTATTTAGATGTCAAAAATCAAATCATTTGAAATATGATATTTAATAATACGTCGTCAGGAAAAGCTGACAAATAGTCCAAAACCCTGCTTTATACACGAACTGTCCATCCGTCCCCACACAACCCCCCCCCCCCCCCCCCCCCGCCCCACCCCCCACCCCCCCGCGCATCCATTCCGATTCGAGCATTGGTCGGTCCACCGGCGGCGCCGCCGCCGTTGGAGCCGAGTCGAACCCCAGCACCGCCACCACAGCCTCCCGGAGACCTTCCTCCGCCTCCCGTCCCTCCATGTCCTCGTCCGCGCGGTCCTCACCCGCCGCTCGTGGCTCCGCGCCGTCCGGCTTTCGCCGGGGTTCCGCCGCCGGTTCCACCCGGGCCCGCTCCTTGGGCTCTTCACTGACTACGGCGACCCCGGGCTTCACCCCCGCCGCCAGCCTCCCGGACCTCGCCGTCGCCCTCCGTGGTGGCGACTTCTACTTCACCTCCCTCATGCAGCATGCAGGAGGAGTGAAGGATTACGCCTCCCCGGTTGGCATGCCGTTCACTGCCGTGGCGGCTACCTCCTCCTGCTGAACCCGTTCGACAGGAGGTTCGCCGCCCTAAACCCATTGAACTGGGATGTGGACTCTTCCTCCCGCTGTTGCCCGGCGACATCGAGCTGGAAGAGCATGGAGCTTCTTCGTTCACCGGTTTCCCTCCGATGAGGACCATGTTCGTTCAGTATGATCTGTGTTTGAGGCTTTGGATTTGGATCATCCATACATGGGTCGAGTGTTCCGGTGTTTTTTTGAAGACAGCAACATGAGGCCAATGCCCTAGACTGGCGTGTGCTGGTGGGTGGCTCGATTTACTACCTTACGCTGTCGAAGGAGGCGGCATGATGACGCTGAACACCGCGGCCATTGAATTCTTGTGTGGACTTGCCATGGTGCAGTTTTATGGCTGGGGAGACTAAGGATGGAGCCATGGAGAGCTTTGCATTGTCTATACAATAGACTTCCTCATCTTCATCTGGATCCCTAGAGTCGTCAGGAATGGAATTGAGACATGGGCGTCACAGAAGATATTCTCTTTGACCCCATATCTCAGTTGGATTACTAAGGGCTCACAGTACAGTTTGAGAATTATTGCGGGAGTTAGGGCTGGATATGTGTACTTGGTAACAATGGAGGTCATCCCTGATTACCATGTCCCCTACTGGTTCTTCTCACTTTGCCTGGACACCATGAAGCTTGAGGGACTGTTTCAAGAGGGATTTGAAGGCCATTTCTATCCGTATATTATGGCCTTCATGATGCGGGAAGCTTTGGACATGAAGTTGAATGCTCTCAGTGACAATTCTCGGGGTATGATTTATCCATTCTCTAATACTGTGTTTTTGGAGATGCATAAAACAAATATCTAGTTGACCTTGAAAGTTGGTTCTAAAATCTTTTGATACACTGAAATTTAATGTTGGATATATTGACCATTTGAACGGTGGATACCGGTGGGTTCTGTATTTCCTTTGCTGTACCTGTTATTCTGCATATTGCTCCTAGACTCCACCGACAATTTGTTTCTGTCGGCAACTTGGGATTTATTGAGAAAAATAAACCAGAGATTCTGGTCCTTGCACTTCTGTCATGAAAAATAACTTATGCAAATGCTTCTAACAGTAATTCTTTGGTGCCTAATACTAGCTATATTTATGACTTTATAATAACAATTTGTTTAACAGAACCTTTTGGGTCTGTGGATGCTTTTTGTTGAAGCTTTCTTGTTCTTGTTGTATTGACAGCCAAATAACATCATTAAGCTTTAACTGCTTGACTACATCTTTGTGGTATTTTTTCTGCCTCTTTTCTGGTGGCTTAGTTGTCCCTTACTATTGTTTCATTTCACAATATCAGGTAGTCATTGCCTTCATGTACTGTAGTTAACGAATTTTTTCAAATGATATGTCTATCCCCTAAATCATTGTTTTTTCAGACTTTTTCTTGCTTGGCCCACAAATCTTCATTTCTCTCTATATGTTAGAAAGTTATTTTCATATTTTGCTGTTCTGTCGTGTTCCTTGAGTGCTGGTGTCGAGTATTGCAAACCCGTTCTTTCAACAATGTGCATCACGTACTTCCTATTTGCTGCATCAATTATATTTTTTTCCTCATTAATGTTTTCTTTCCAGTGGTTAGGTCTGTTATGTAGTTTCTTCTTTCCATTTCTCTTTTTGAACATCCTTTGATACTTAGCACCAATTCCATGAACAAACAAGTGTTGACTACAGCAGCGCTTAGACTGATTGATGTGGCAGGCTAGGAGTGTGAAATGCGATGACTTGCTGGCAGTGAAGCCCAGTGGTTTATTATATGTTGATGGAGGCTGCTGTTGGTTGTTTCTCGACATTTCAGTTTTATTTTGTTAAATCTTCTGTGGATTTGGCTGGATGTATCAAGCTAGACCTTACTTTGTGTTCTTTATTGCGTGATTATGGTTGGCACATATTTCTCGTTTATTGGGAGGGTTTCCCTCCTACAGGCTACAGTTCCTATCGGTACTATTCACATGGGTTGGATCCTCTGACTTGTCAGAGGTGTGCAGTACTGCAGTGTCCTTATCCACCACCATTTCAATCCAATTAATGTCTACTTCATCTTCCTTCTCACCTTTGTCCTTGCATACAAGGTGAAGCGCGAACAGGACAGTGGTGAGGGGAGGAACCAAGCAGAACCAAAGCAGCAGTGAGGGGAGAAACCAAATAGAGCATGCGGTGTTCTAGGTGTGGGGAACCTGTTCGTGGTTCATGGTGGTGGGGAAGAGAGGCGTGTACTGGCGATGGGAGGGGCTAAACTTAGGCAGAGGCGCTAATTGCGGTGGCATCTTAGCCGTGCTGCAATGTGGTGTCGTCATTGTGCACCAATGAATAGATGCAGAGTTCATGGAGGCGTTGGATTAGGCTAGGATGGCCTATGGGAGCGGCAGAGGCAAGAGCAGCAGGGGCAGCGTAAGACAGGTGGTGGTGTCATCTGATGCAGCGGGTTATGACAGACAAATTGGGTTGGCGAAAAGAAGGAAAAGGGACTGTAGAACAAGTCAAAAATAATGCCAACCTTAATTTTGAAAAATGTTCCATGGCAGTGGTGTGAAATCGTCTGTCAAGCTTGGAATGGCTAGCTACGTTTCTGTTTGATTTTGTGGCTGTGGATGGCGGCGGAGGTTGGGAGGGATACTGCAGCATTGGGGTTGGCTAGGGGGAATGAAAAAGAAAGTTCATGGCGCTGGTCTCCATTTCATTGGTGGCTTGAAGGTTGTAAGTGGGTGGCAACGATGGGCTTGGCCGAGGCGTGCAACACGGTGCATCACATCCATAGAAGATCACGGAAAAGGAAGGCGGGAAGGAAGATGAAGTAGAGGCCATTGGATTGAAATGGATGGTAGATGAGAGGGCATTGCACACCTCCGACTTTGGTCTTACAAGTCAGAAGATTTGAAGCCATTCATATGAATAGTAACTATGGCCTTTAAGAATACAACCCCTAACTTCTTATGGCCTTTAAGAATACAACCCCTAACTTCTTAATTAAGGGAGACTTTCCTAACTAATAGATTGGTGACCAGCTAATTCATTCCTATCCTAGAAACCAAATACTAGATTATTTGGGAAAATAGATAATCTGTTCCTAATGCTAATTACATGGATAGGCTTCATGTGCACTACCAGTCTGCCACTACCATGACAATGTATATATTCAAATTTTTGTTATGTTTTCTAATATAATGTTAGTTGATTTTTAACCTTAACTATGATGTACTGAAATCGAAATAAAATTGATGTGCCCTTCTGTTGCTCTTCAAAAAAGCAGGGGAATTTCGTTTTTAGCATAATTTAATTTTCTGTCGAGGGGTTTTTGGGTTGACTCTGGCTCATACAGCTACCAAAAGATATATTCTAAGATCAATTCCCTATGCGGATTTTGATGTGTCCTCTGTTTGGATAGGAATGTTAATTAGAACATGCTAAATATCTACTCTGCTTGATTTGGATTGGCAATTGAGTTAACTACGGAACTAAACGAGTTCTAAGTTCTAACATTGAACAGTGGCAGGTTCGATGGTGGACAGGATGCTCTTCAAGGTGGCATGCTGTGGTGAAGAAGTAGAACAACCTTAGATAGAAGATTCAAGAGGTCAAAATCGATACCATCATCTTCTGTTTTTTATGAATGTAGCCGTTGCAGTTGCAAAGGCTGCATGTCACCAACTTGGCCTGACAACTCCAGTTCAAATCCTCGGGTACATCCCTATCGAGGTACTTCACATCTCAATAAATCCATCTATTATTGTTACTTCTCTTTGGGTTTTTATTATTAAATATAGTGATTTTTCTCTTAATTGTCATTTGACACTCGTGATGCCTAATTTAACTATTAGTTCATGAGACTATAAACTATTAAAACAGGAGGTTGTTATGGCCTCACCCATTGGAATGATGCTTAAAGAATATGAAAAACAGAGCCATGATCACATACCTCATGCAGGGTGCTTCACAACATTCTACTGAAAATGGAACACACAGCTTGAGGTTTGCATGCTGAATTCAGGGTCACTGAATGGCAGGGCAGCTCTCCTTTGGCAGGGAAAGGTTAGCAGTTTATCATCCATTAATTATTTAGCTCCTCTCGCCCTCCATGCCAGAGGAGAACTGCTCTGTGATTCTCACCCTGACAACTTATTCAATCTGCTGCTACTGCTCACTCTCATCGTTCTTTGCTTCCAATGTTTTCCTTGTTCTGTATTTTGATTGTTGAAGTCAGGTATATATAGCACAAAGATCACTGAGTAAAATCTGGATATGCCTTGGAATATGCTACCAACGCTGACAATGCTTGAGCAGCTAATAAACTGTCACTTTTTGCGTTTGCACCTTATAACTTGACTGACCCCCATACCCTTCTGATTAAAAAAAGGGACTGTGTAAGTGTGTATAGTTCTCCCTTTTTTCTTCTGTTGCTAATACAAAAGGGAACCAGTTCTGAACATGAGCTTGAATTTGATGGACCATGTCTGGATCATATTCTTTTCCATTTTGTGGATCCTGCTGATATTATGCCCTGTTCTCGGACATTCTCATGGATCTTCCCCCTGGGTGCTCTTAAAGCTGTCTATGAAGAATCCATTATTGCATCTGATTCTTTCATAGCAAAGGGACAACTTTTATAAAGTAATACTCTGTACATGCAGCCTGAGGAGATTGCCATATGATTTTGATCAGATCAAATCACTCCGGCAAACTGAATGTATGATCTCAGTCTCATCCTCGTCAACCGTCGAGCGAGGCAAAAACAACGTTATTATGATATTATGAAGCAGCGACACGAAAGAGAACTTGTTAGTTATGAAATGGAACATAAATATAACTTGTATTTTCAACAGTAGTGAAAACATCATACCATCCTTAGGTGTTTTAAGTGGCTCATTTTTTTCCTCATTCATGTCATTTCTTTTTTGTTCGTGAAATGTCCATAACATGTTCTTCCTTCCCCCAAAGGTCCAGACTGACATTCTTTGATGTGGTTTGGCCATGAGCAATGATTCAAAATCTGGGAAATCTCTCTCTCTATTTTTCATTTTGTTTTGTGGATTATGCCACCTAGGATGTCTTTGGAAAAACAAACCTTAGATTTGAAATGAGTCACAGTACACATTAAAGTGCCATTTTTGTTGTACAATCACAATAAGAATTTGTAACCCAGCAGTTATAGCATCTTTGCACTGCCTTCTCCATCTGCTTTAAATGTATGCATACACCTTCAAGAGTAGAATTAGCTCCAAACATATGCAGGTAGGTGAAATGTACATGACTTAAAATCTTTATGGTTCTGTATATTATTAGTGATCCCAATTAAATCTGGCATACCAACTGTGTCAGGTTCGTTTGGGGCACTATGTGACTAGCACTGGATGGAAAGGGAGCACTCTGAGCTGTGTCAAAAACAGTTTCGGTTGATGAATCATGGGCAGAAGGGGGATGCTGATAGTAATGAATTAGCTAAGAGCCCAAGATGAAAAGTGAGTCATGTTTCTAGGAAGCGTTATTCTTCACAGAAAGATTAGTGAACATACTTATGAAGAATATTTTAAGATGTTTGCCATTATAATTACAGTGATGAACTTATATTTGGTTGTTTATGGAAAATTCTGCTTATTAATCAGTTGCTACTTTTCTTTAGGAATCGTAAAGCCATGTGAGATCTTCTGGAAGGAGAGAACACTAAGACAAAGAAGTCTAGTGGTGGTGTAAATTGAAATCTTCGACTTTGTTGGTAAGCGATTAAGCATGTTTCGGTCAATGTTGCACCAACTATTTGATCTCTTAAGTGTTACGCGGCTTTTCGATGTCCAAGAGCTTCTTGATCTGCACATTTTTTTGGTACTTCTCCAAAGAATAAGTTGTGTATCAGGTTTCTCCAGAGTTTTGAAAGGGTGTGAAATGAGGAAGAATATCCGCAAGGATGTTCCATATAGCAAAGCATAATATACATGGACATTTTCACATGATAAAGAATATGATTCATGTGGTCCACCAGTTGCATGTTCATGGACTCAATTTGAAAACTTATTTAGTTGTTATTGATGATTATTTTTAACAAACAAACTTGCACTACCAATAGAACTAAAGGGAATACCATATGTGGAAAAAAGCTAGCCCTTTTTTAATCAGATGATAATAGTGAGCGTTATTTTTATATGGTTCAGTTTTTTAAAAAGGTAAGTAAAGTCTAAATAGCACTTCCTGTTTTGGAAGTATATACATAATTATATCTAAATGCCTGGTAACATAGAAAACAAAACAACGAAAAGATTGTGGCCAAAGAAGAGTGTGGACATTAGGTAAATAAGAAACAGAATATTTTTCTTATGTAGCAAGTACTGGATTGCTGTGCGAGAATCATAGCATGAGTTCTCTGCTGGCATGGAGGCTGATGGCTCTAGGAGGATCTACCAGCAATACTATGGCTATCCCTTGCAGACGTGAATTGCGCTGCTATTTGGAGTAAACCCTGGTTTTGATCTTCCAATGTCTTTGAGAGTACATAGCTGCTATTTTCAGTCATGTAGTTAGCATGCACGCATGTTATTTCTTTAATTCTTTTGTGCATCTTCAAAAGCCTCTATAATTATTTCTACATTCTCATAAACAAGAACACACTTTATTTCTGAAAATTTGCATGTAATTCTTCATTGAAGGGTTAGTTTTATTTATTTTGACCTGAAGTGTTTGGTAGTAACAGCTTTGCATTTGGAGATTCAATAATCACTTCATAGCAGCATAGGAAACTGACAAGTTTAAATTTGGAAAATCAGACGATAGCATCATACCCATGTTTTAGTGTTGTCAACAACTGTTTCTATACATAGAGTGTGTGTTAATTTTGGTCCAGTGTCTTAGTCACTTAGGATGTGGGTACGTGACCCTGACTGCATGTGGAACAATTCATGCAATGCTCAAGACTCAAAATCATAAATTGCCAGTTCCCAAACCTACCGGCACTGGCTTCTTTTCTTTTTTGTTCTTGAAGTCTTAACAGATCATTTTGGCGTTTTGTTCTTGAAAGCCATGGCATTGCATGCTGTATGCCATGGCCCTGACCTTGTGCTAGAACCAATAAATTGCTTTTAGCAGTGGCAATGGAGTATGTATGATGACTGATGAGTGGTAGCCCTCCTTATTGCCAGTTATCTCCATTGTAAAATCCTTTGTAGATAGATGTTCTGTAGAGGACTGGGGCCTAAAGATAACTGCCATTTGAAGCTGTGGATATCTTTGGCCATAGCTCTACGACTACCATTTCAAACTAATTTAACTTCAAGTCAAATGCAACCAACGAGATTGTGACACATACCAAACTGTGATGGCCTGACAATTTTTTCATACATGCTTTGCAACATTATTGGTTTGATTGGTTATCGCAAGTGTATATGCTGTGGCGGAAGCACAATGCCTGGTCCTTTGAAATAATACATATATTCGCTGGGAAATATCTCATTAGTTACTTGATTTTTGAGCAAGTTCCCTTATAATCATCATTCTTCTAGAAAAGTGTAGCGTGGATCCACAACAAAATTATGGTACCTATTTCGTGCTAACACTAAATATCTCAAGACCACACATTTGAGAAGGTGCCTGGGAGGTTTGGAAAACATGTTCTCCTGAGGCGTGCTGCAAAACTTGGTCTGTGTTTAAAAACACAAGAGGTTTCCTCTTATCCTGTGTAGTGTTTCTGGAAGTAATTCGATGCTTGCCACCGTTTCATGCTGCTGCTTACTTTCAGCCAACGATCTTTGTATATGTAATATGGTAAGAAACGCATGGACTGAACCTGTTTTTGTGGCACATGTTGAACTTCTGTTTTTCATTTGCAGAACCATAACTAACTGGCTGTTTACTGGTGAGCATCTTTATGCAATGCTATCTGGAATGCTTGTAATAGGGCTAGTTTCCAAACCTAACCGTTTTTAAACACCAACATATTCTTTAGTGTGCTGGGCAGACATGTAGAAAGGAAGACCTGGAGATGGTTGTTGCATTAGCCAATTTACTAACTCTGATGAAGATTGCTGAAGCAA
This sequence comes from Oryza officinalis, assembly GCA_008326285.1. Taxonomy (NCBI): domain Eukaryota; kingdom Viridiplantae; phylum Streptophyta; class Magnoliopsida; order Poales; family Poaceae; genus Oryza; species Oryza officinalis. Next base: position 12,486,319 of record BDMV01000002.1, on the reverse strand, counting down.
TATGTTGGATTTGCTCATGAGGATGATGGAACTTTTAGATGCTAAAAATGAGCTGATCCACTTGTGACTTTATAAAGTCGTCTGATGTGCTCATGTCATGGGAATATGGGATCTGCCTCTGCTCAAGTTGAGTTTTTTTTTCTTTTCTTTGTTTTTATTTTGTCGAAGAGGATTTGTACAATATAACAGTTTTGTTAGGCATTGCGTTGGTGGTTAATGCTGCTGCTATTTTTTTTTTCTGAATCTATGTACGAACACCTGGCATTACATATCCTTTGTGTCCAATGACATGGTGACTGCCGTGGCATGGAGCTTTGAATATTACCTCAGGCCTCAGTGATGCAATGGGCGTTGTATTCAAATCGTTTAGTCTATCATTCAAATTCAAATGACAGCCTTACGGGGTCCAAAGGCAGCTTATATCACAATGAAATCAATTATAATCTGGGCGCACATATCCATTAAATCAATTATATCTTAATCATATTGTGAAGAACAGATAAAGGATTACCACGAATGATACAAAAAGAGGGATGAGGTAAAGATATTCACATTCTCATTATACCCGATTGAATCTATACAAATGTCCTGCATGGAACATTCGCTATTCAAACGTCATCTGAAAAACACATGCCCAATTTAAGGGCACAGACTGAGTACAATAAAATGAAAAACAGAAGTTCAACATAACAGCTGAAAGGTGTCCTTGTGTTCATCCATTGCAAGAAACAAATTGTTCATTCTATCCATTGTTTCACTGGAACCTTTGGCTCCATCAATCGAGGTGTAGAATCACTGTCATTTTTGAATTCTCTAAAGAAATCGTAGAAATAAGTACGCAGGTGCAATTATCATTCCTACAAGCAGCTTAATTGCTCAAATGTGTCGCGGAAAATACCTATACTTCAAAGAATGACAATGTTCATGAATTTCCTCTTTGCAAAAGCCAACCACCATTTGTTTGGAGTACCATTAGCTCTGTATGCACAGTTAAGCAACCTTCCACTTGTTTCCTCCCTTATCTGCTTCAGATAATTCCTCAATAGTTCTGCATCCAACAGAGAAATGCTTATTTGAGATCACATTCCAGGAGAGATGCTAAGTTGCTGTTTTATTTAGTCCCTAGAAGTCAATAAATTAATTATACTACAACGAACATACAATTACAACTTGGCTGTTCCTAAAAAACAGTTCCAATAGCCAGTAAGCAATTTATTGCTTCTATACTCAGAGCAGACTTATAGTTTAACTAAAAGATCACAAACATACAAATGTGGTAGTGGCGGATGAAGTCGTATACCTGCTTCCTCCTGAGATTGGGGTAGAGTGAAAAGACCAGGGAAGGGAAACCCTGGCTCCCCTGGCACAGGAACTTTCTCCAAACCCAGATTAATAATTGCCTTTGTCCCAACAGCCAGTGTTCGGCAACCTTCCAGCCTTTTCAAGGCAATATTGATGTAAAATGTCAGATAGATCAGTAACTTGTCTGCTGGGCTTTTCACATGAAAGTTTTTGAAGAAGACATTTGCTCGGAAGAATGTAATTGCTTCATCAACAATGTCAGCCTTATCTGTAATAGCACGATATAAATCAGCAGCTTGGCATGGTTCTGTCAGAGTGAAACTGTGGAAGAATATCACAATGTATTTTATGGTGTCACTGTGTCAATATACCTTGATCAAAGGCTGGTGCTGGGCCCCTTATATGAGTTTTTAGTGGAAGCAAAGGACAGCCGCATGCTTTGGTAATCCCATTGTCATCAACAAAGCTAGAGTGGTAAACCTGTCCACAAGTACAAAAAGAGCATATGATGTTCAGAGTTCAGACATAACAGTTCATTGCAAGCGAGTAACAGAGATCTAACAAAAACAAGGTGGAAATACAAGGAAAATAAAAGGTGAAAACCAAACTAAATTCTTGTCAGAATCTTGCATTCCACACAGGGCCTATAACACACCAATCTAATAGAACAGGTACTAAAGTATCTTCCACGACTTCTATTCAAGAGTGCCACAAGGTGCCAGTATGTATCCTAAAGAAGGTTATGATCCTTGAATCCAACTAGTCTACACTAACATAGCAAAGTTCTAGCAAGTAGCAACTTGCAAGATTTCACTACAAATTATAACGGACAGATCGACTAGTCTTGAACCATGAAACTAGGCAACGCTACCATGCCACCAATTTACAAGCGCAATCGCTGTTCCGGTAGAGAGGAAAATACATAGGTATGGCGGTATGCAGAATTAGCTAACTAAGGAATTAGCTAGAACAATCCCTAACCGCGGCATGCATCAACATCGATACTGGAGTAATAAACAGCTCTCAATTAAGGGTAATTAAGCACAATATGTTCAACGGGGGAAGGGGAAAAGAATCCCCAAACGGGTGGTAGCCGAGCCTAGCTGATCGCATCGTGTGTGTGGACGGCGAATCGAAGCGCCAACCAGCCAAATCATTAGATCAAGAAATCAAAGCAAGCGTAAGGTGAATTCTTGCCGTGTGGCGTACCATTTCTCTTGGTCCCAATAACCAAAGAGGAGGAGGAGGAGGAGGAGCCGGGGGAGCTAATGGCCGCTATCCGATGAGCCTTTGCCGGTGCGGTTGGCCGTCCGGAGAGGGGAGGAGAGGAGACGAGCGAGACAGCAAGGGGGAGAGGAATCTTTGGAAGGTAGGTGGAGGCCGCGACGCGGTGAAGCTGGGTCCCAACGAAGACGACCCCGACCACCGCCAAGAAAGATGACCTCGACCGCCGGCGAGCTCGCGCACAAGGCTTCGAGTCGCCGCCGCCGCCGCGGCCCCGACCTCGCGCCGCCCCCGCGTCAATCAGAGCCGCCGCCGACGGATCTGAGGCCGGAAGGGGCGGGCCAGCAACGCTGCAGGAGGCGGAGAGAAGGGGCGTGGTGGTGGCGGGTTGTCTCGCCGGGATCCGAGGGCGGCCGCCGTCGCCGTTGGGGGAGAGAGAGAGACGTGGCGCGTGACGGGAGGCTGGTCGAACGGGGAAACTGGTCCGGACACTCGGAGTCGGAGGGGCAGAAGGGTCTTTCCAAAAATCGAGAAAATGTACTACTAGTAACTTTTATTTTCCAAATAAAAAGGCAGCACTCCTTTGTTCCAAACTGAAAATAAAAACATGAGAAATCACTAGCCAAATGCCCGTGCATTGTAACGAGAATACTAATATGTAAACATTGATTAAGATTTAATTTTTGTGATCTAAGACCTTTAATAAAACATTATCAAACATGCTAAGGTCTTCTACAACTCTCAGTCTCTGTTCAGAGCCACCAAAATCATCATCCTTATCTATTACCCCTTCTCTACTATCATGTACAGTCAACTGAAGATCATCTTCTATTGCAGCAAGGAGCCATCAAGACCACCATGATCAATCTACCTCCTTAAAACTCTTTTTGATGGCTCCTTAAAATTTTCTATAAGGTACTGCCTCATCTTTGTGGGTTTGAGTTGCCACGATGCTCCTGCATGTCACCATTGCCGTCCTCATGACCAACATGGCCTGCATCTCTTCTCACTCCAATAACCATTAAAACAGAATCCCCATGTCAAGGAACACGTCACGCTTCCTTATCTCATCCGTCTCTACCCTAGGAGTCATCAGTTACATGACTGAGGTCGTCGTAGTTGCAAATCTAAAATTGGTGTTTTGGGCAATATAGACATCCCCTCTAAAAACAGATGACATCATTTAGTTAGCAACTCTCGGGAACGTGTTTTCATTAAGTCGTTCTCATTGAATTGATATCATTAGTTTCTATCTTGATGAGCAGCGACAACAAAAATTTGAATGATGTATGGTTTCTGTCTTGATGAGCAGCGACAACAAAAATTTGAATGATGCATGGTTCTTGTGGTGTTCAGAGTCATGCAGCTGCACATACAAAAGAAATTGTGAGGCATGGACATATGTATATACCGTCATAATCCAAATCGAGAATGAGATGAACTAATCAAACTGAATAGCGGTCTTGCTAGTTGTACATGGTAGAATCGGACTTCGCTAACGACAAATCAAAGTTTGGCAGAAAACCAATTAAAAACCAACTCAAACACAGATGACGTACCAAAATTTTAACAGAAATTTTTTTAATTTTTATAATAGTATATAGATGTGCATCTCCTCAGTGTAACACCCGCATACGGCAGGAGGACGCTGGTCATGCCATAATCACATGCTATCGACTAATTGCTACTTTGATTTCAATTTGTTTGCAATTGGCCCCAATTGCATCGCCAGCTAGAGTTTAAAACAAAATTAAACCCCGATATATTTTGATCAACCTTTAAAACAAAATTAAAAATAAAAACAAAAACATTGTACGTATGTACCAATCGTCATGAGAGGAGCAGCGATAGGACGAAAGCTTGTTGAGTCGCCACTGGAGGAGCAGCTGTAGAAGAAATCATCATTGGTTCGATCCGGTCTCTACGCGGGACAACATGTGGTCGAATAGGATACGGGTGAAGCGAATTATCCTGAATCAATCCTGACCATTGGAACGGGCTTAATGTGCGCAATGCGGTCACAGATGAGTTGGACAGAAATCTGTTGACGAACGAAAATTGAGACAAAAATTCTTACGGAAGCCTTACGTATTTTTTAAGTAGGTATAGATAGATATAAATGGTTTTCCTGATGCTGCTAGGGAAAAACATCTAGCACTCCCTCAGTAATAACAGTAGTATCTATGCTTAGGATAAGATTTAGTTAAATTTTTAAAAATTTTGGTCATTAATTTCATGTTAAAATAAGTTTATAAAATTTAGGGAATGCTAGGGACGGTATCTTGTCCCCAAGTTCACGCACAGTGTTCATACCGATGTGCATCACACGCTCTTTATCATGCCGAGCTACATGTTATGACTCCTCCCATTCACATGCGCCCCCTATTGTGCGGGTCCCAGTCATACTCGCCACTTGCTTCCACACAATTCTGCCCCCTCTATCCATTGCACATCATCAAATCTTGCAATAAGACGGTGGCAGTGTGGAGGACACGTATGACAAGGACAGGGCCACCAAGGAGCAGCTCATTAGCTATTGGTCCTTCACATCAACAGGTAGTGCTCACTTCGATCTTCCTTTTGGCCTTTTCATCTTCATGGATGAGTTCGACTTCTTTGATGGGGAAAGAAAGAGGAAGTGATGAATGGGGAGGGGTTGAGAGGAGGTGGTGTTGCTTGGAGGGATGGAAACGGGATGAGACGGTGACACCAGGGTCGGGGATGGTGGGAGGTCTCATGCTACTACTCTTTGCCACCAGCCCATCACTACCATGATTGTCCTCTTATGGAATCGAATGATCGTTATGTGCTCAATGAAATACCTCAACGAGACGTCGGTGAACTGAATGGTACCCACATGTCGTGTTAGCCCTTGTACACCATAAGTGTCAAGTTCTGATGGGTATCAGCATGGGTTCACAAAACCGATGAAATCCAATCGGATTTCACGAAAAACCGATGTTTCAATGTGGCTCGGCAATAGTTCTTCTCTAAAATTTTGATGGGCTTCATCCAAATTCAAATTTGAATTGATAAAAAACAAAAAAGATAAAAAAGATCCTATAAATAGTATGGTATTAGTATAACCTATTGGTATATATTTTAAAAAAATGTTGAATTCTGCATATGTGAACCTTGTTCAAAAAATCATGGAGGTGTTCGCATAATAGAAGCTAAAAAGTAAAACCTGGTGCTAACCTTTAGACCTTATGTACTAGACTCTAAACTTGTACTAATGAACTTTAATTTAGATGGTGGACATTCTATTTTGTCAATGGTTGGTGAGTGATGCTAAGATGCATATTGAATTGTGCGCGATATGTCATATGTGTTCTAAATTATTGCCTTTTATGAATATGTAGTATGTATTGTGTGTATGTCAATGCGAAGTTAACAAATTTATAGGAAAGGGAATGGCAAAATTTTTAGAAATTTTCCCCAATTTTTTAAACGCTTTTTAGTATTTATAGGAAAGGGAATGAAAAGATTTTTTCGCGTGGTTGACCCCCTTTTTTTAAACTATGAGGTATGAACTATCAATATTGCATAAAAATATTATGTGTGTACTTACTTGTCTCAGAGTAACCAAATATAAATGAGATGATTCCATTCCTATAATACTTCTTTTGAGATTTACACAGATTATTTTATGTAATCCAATTTAATCGCTTGGTGTGTGGGGCGAACTTTTTTTCTCGCTTTTCTAACACCTGGCGCTTTCCACAATTCAGAGGAACTACGAGGGTGTCCTCGTAAAACCCCGCCACAAAAGCCCTACCCTTGAACCCTCCCCACCCCCGCCTCCACATCTCCCCACAAACCGCCGCCGCCGCCGCCGCCCTCGCCCTCGCCCTCGCCGCCGTCTCCTCCTCCTCCTCCATGCTGCTGCCCTCCTCCTCCTCCCTTCGCCGCCTTAGGGTTCCGGCCTCCGGACGGTCCACCCTGCTTGTCGCCTAGGGTTGCGGCCTCGCGCGGAGTGACCCCGCCGGCCTCGTTTGTAGCCTGAGCCCAGCTGTCCGCCGCCGCCGCCGCCCTCCCGGCAGCGCCATGGTGAGGCTCACCGCCGACCTGATATGGAAGAGCCCGCACTTCTTCAACGCCGTCAAGGACCGCGAGCTCGACATCCGAGGTTTCGCACTTCCCTACTCACTCTACTCACTAGATCTAGGGTTCCAGGGGCCCTTTTTTTTTTCTTTCCCATTCCCTCGTCGGAGTTTAATTGGTCTGATGTGTTTCTTTTCCGCGGCAGGTAACAAGATCCCCGTCGTTGAGAATCTGGGCGCCACCGAGGTGAGCTCCACCATCTTCATCAAAACCCTTTTTTTTTGTACCCTCTTAGCTCCATTGCTGTCTCATTTGGAGTAGTATGATGGGTTCCTGTACTGGCGGTGGAACGCGCTTTACTGATGGATGCAGCGTATGAGAGATTAGTAGATATGGGTGTGATACATGGTACTAAGTTTTTAGCGTCAATTTTGTGTTGATAACGGTGCAATTTGAAGTGCATTACATAACAATTTTACGAAAAATTGGGGCATTGAATTTCTCTCTACATGCTGACGCTAGGTAGCTTAGCACTTCTCTTCTTTTCAACATTTTGTTGTGGTTCTGCATGTTTCTCTTCTGTGGAGGTTTAGAGGAAGTAAGTCCCACATGAGTATGGTAGACACTTTTTGTTTTCCTTTTGCTCATAGAGCTATCTGTTTTCCTTTTGCTCATAGAGCTATCTTATAACTTTCTGTATGTTAATGGCATACTTTGTGTTGTTATGACTGCCATTCTTCTTGGTTTTCATTTGTCATGTCAATTTTATCTCATTTGATATCCGAAAAAAAACACTCATTTGAGTATTTCGCCCAGTTTTTGTTTTAATATCTTCTTTCTCCACTGTGTTTAACACCTTTGTTTATTCCTTTGCTTTCAAACAGGACCAGTTTGACACAATTGACTTGTCAGACAATGAGATCGTCAAGCTTGAGAACTTCCCGTACTTGAATCGTCTTGGCACTCTGTTAGTTAACAATAACAGAATCACACGTATCAATCCCAATCTTGGTGGTAAGATGATATATTTTACCTTATTAGGATGTGTTTATCATTTTCATGGTTTTGCTCCATAACCTGTTTCTTCCATTTATCTTCGGTTTCTCCCATGTCATGTAGAGTTCCTGCCAAAGCTGCATACTTTGGTGCTTACGAACAATCGTCTTACAAATCTTGCGGAGATCGATCCCCTTGCATCTCTTCCAAAGCTGCAGTTTCTTAGCTTACTTGATAATACTGTAACCAAGCAGCCAGACTACCGGTTGTATGTGATCCATAAATTGAAGCATTTGCGGTTGCTGGATTTCAAGAAAGTGAAACAACAGGTTAGCAATGACGAGGTTCTTTAGCATGTGAATATATGTTTTGCATATGCAATTTGTTAATTATTTGGTCATAGGTTTGTTCTCTTAAGGATTGTCTGTAAACACTTCGATTCTGACTGACTTATTTTTAGTTATTTTCTTAGTACTTCCATTTGATCTTTAATACTGTTCCTAGCAGGCTGGTGCTAAACGTCCTTTCTTTTGCATCTTTTTTTTTGTTTTGTATAATGTCATTTAGCTTGTGTGTGCAATGGTGCTTCTGCTAACTTTGCTTGTACGAATGTTCATAAGTTAACTGTTTCTTATTTGTACATGTTTAATGGAGCCAGAAAATAAATCTTGGTCATATTTTGCATATATGAACATACAGTCGTTAACATTGCATGTTTCACTTATGCAAGACTCCTTCCGTTTCAAAATATAGGGTGTATTTTGTTTCATCAGGACTAGATTTTGACGACTCTATTAGAATATAATTTTTGTGAGACAAAATTGAATTTATCAGTTTCATATTCAAAAGTACTTACTTATGATTATACTTTTATATCACATAAATGATATCCTCATAGAATAATTGATGGTCAAAGTCTTGTCCTAACGAAAAAAACACACCCTATATTTTGAAACAGAGGAAGTATGTAATATATGATTAGTCCAAGGGATTTCAAAAATCAAACAGCATTGCAAGCCTATGCAGTTTATTTTATCGTATGCATATTTTATCACAAAGGCATTTTGAAAGATGTGGATCTATGCAGAAACTGCGTTGCTGCTTGATTAGTTTATTTATTCCCCACAGGTTGTTCATTCATTTCCTTTGGTATGACTACCAAAATGATTTTGGAATGGACTGCAGAAGTGCTGGCAGCAAAAGGGGCAAAAGAGCGATTCTTTAACTTTGTGTCTCAATGTATTAGATACATGAATGCCATGGAATGCCTTTTGGTTGACCTGTTTTTAATATTATCTAGCGTGCATGGCTTTGTGTCAATTTCTGAAGTTATGTGTGAGATCTTTTGTTTTTGTAGGAGAGAATTGCAGCAGCACAGAAGTTTCACTCAAAGGAGGCAGAGGAAGAGGCAAAGAAGGTGCCTGCCAAAACTTTTACTCCAGGACAGGTGGTGGATTCTCAAGATACCACAAAGGAGGAGCAGGGTCCAAAAGTAGTCGCTCCAACACCTGAACAAATCACAGCTATCAAGGTACTGTTATAAGCTGAGCAAAATAACTATTATTTAGCTATTGCATTTCGAAAAAAAAATGATTGTGGCTAGACTTCTACTGGCTTGTTCGGTATGCTCTTGATGTTTAACTTTGATAATTCTAAATTCTAATTGTCTATAATTAGTGTGGCATTTGTCATTCCAAGCTATGTATATGGCTCTTTGTTGATGTCAATATCTTCTAATTATGGTGTTAAATTCAAGGTTTAACAATTTCCCATTTGTAGGCTGCTATTGCGAATACTCAGACACTTGAGGAGGTTGTGAGGCTCGAAAAGGTAGCATGTCCTGTCATTTAGCTCCTGCACTTTGTACAGTTTTGAGCAGCCAACTATGGACTCACATACCCTTTTCATTATTGCGATGATTAGGCACTGAGCACTGGCCAAGTTCCTGCTGAATTTGCAATTCCCAATCCAGATGCTAATATGGCTGAAGCTTCAGAGGAAACCGACAAGATGGAGACAGAGAACCCAGAGAACGGGGCTAATGAGCAGAAGCAAAATGAAGAAAGCACCCCAATTGAAGAGGTGATGATAATATTTGTTGTACAATTTTTGCTTTCATTACATATTCCAACCATATTTTTAATTGCTTATCTCCTTACAACTTCTTTGTTATTTTCACAGGATTGAAAGCATGTGCACACAATGTGGGGTTTTGTGGGGGCAAAGCCACCCTGCGACGCCTGAACATCAGTTTTCAGTTCTCATTGAATCCTCTCGCTGGTCTCTAGCATAGTACCAGTATTTCTGTATCTTGTGAATGCTAACACCAATTTTCAGAAGATGGAGAACTATTTGCTGTTTTTAGGAAACAATCTTGGGGTATTCTATACCTTCCGGTACTGCTAGATTTCTTGATGTTGTAGCCTGTAGACGCTGTTACATACCTTGGATGTTGGTGAAACTTCGTTCATGTGGTGCATGCGAGATGTTCACTGGCTTGTATTCTGCAATTCCCCCCCAAAATTTTTCCGTTGGAGATGTAATTGGTAAGCCAGAGATGAACCTATTTATCCATGTCCAATTGTCCAATCTGGAATTGAGATCTGTTCAGAAGTTGATATCAACTGGCTATATCTACTACGTGACACGCATTACTTCCCATGATTATGCTTAGAAAGGAACCAATCTCGCTACACAAATGTGATAAGGTTCTTGACGGTGTTGATGTAGCCATTTGAACTAGAGATTAGTATAATCACGCAGTGCCAAACTTTTTCTACATCAGTTCGGTTGGATTCGACGTCTCCGGTCAGCACTGTTGATCTGAATAACTAACCGATTTGGATCTGAAAAGATTGGGGTAGGTCCCTTACCTACTGGCAGTTTATCTGTTTATGTCTTCAGGATGCCCAGAGAACAGTAGAACACCATCATATTATTCTAATGAATATCCAATTGCTTTTCTTGTACTTTGTCCTACCTAAACCTAATCAAGTTCAGTTCCATAAACTGAAGTCTCAGTCCATATATAAGTAATTGCATAATTCGCGAGGAGTTTTATTTCTCCGGTTATCGTCTTCTTGAGTTAACTCATGTACCAACCAGTTATCTGCGAGACTCGCGAGCTTTAACGCAGATCGTTGGAGCATAATCGGACGGTCTAGAACACAACCACCTTCTTACCTCGTGGAAGCATCTCATGCCTCGTGATAGCCGTGCATTGCTCGAGCTAGGGGCCGTTTTTTTTTTTGCCTCTCATATGGTCCATATGCCCTACTGGTACGGTCACATTGCATGCAATGCACGGGTGCACACACTGCACACCGTCCATGATCCACCCCCCTGTTGCCATCATGCGTACGTACCAACCAACCAGGATTCAGAGATCTCACTCAATCTCATCTCTTCACAGCGATGCATCATCACATGAAGCTTATGGAAAGGAAATGAAAGGAAGAAAGAAAGAAATAAAGTTTCATCATGGCTGCCTGGTTAATTAAACACACACATAAGCAGATCCTGTACGTGCCTACCTGTCTTAAAGGTAGGTGTTAACAGGCATGTAAGTAGAATCATCAGTTTTTAATTAATTAAATTGATAAACATGTGAAGAGTTGGCCTAACACAATGCATGCCCTAATGATATGCAGCCAGGCATGCACATCGCTGAACAATGTGAAAAAAATATTTAGAGCCTTATTAAAAACACTAACTCGGCTATAAAGTTAAATGATTTTAAATAGTAGTAGTTACTTTCTCGGTCCACAAACACCAGCACTTTTAGGAGTTTTACGCTTTTAGCAAATATTAAGGTTGATGTGAAATTACTTTTAATACCCGGAAATTTACAAGTTTGGGAGAGATCATTCTCAAAGTCTCAACGATGCAACAATAAATACAAGAATCATGAGAGATGGTTAGATATTTTTTTAAAAAAATATTCCAAATAGTACTCTAGGAATACTTATATATTTATGAATAAATTTGAAACACTACAAATGTTTTATATTTATGGATGGAGATAATATGTTACATGCCATGCTTTAAAGAGATCAAGATCCATCAGTCACCTGAGATTGTCACTGACACATGATCCCAATGAACCCGTAATCACGTGCCAGTAATAAAGTCATTGTGATAGAGGATCCTGATCCATTAGAGAGGGTATAAACAGAAACCTGGTCTCATATGAATTTTTTTTCCTTTTATAAGAGGTCACACACTGTTTGCTTCAAATCACCACAAAGGAGGGATCCAAACCAGGNGGCCCCCCCCCCCCCCCCCCTCTCTAAGGCTCTAACCACATTTCCAACTGCAGAAAGCCAGCATGAGATTCTTTCTGCTTTCTCACTCCCAGCCCCACAAAGTGAGCACAAACACACACAAAAACACATGCATGTTGATGATCTTGGCACCTTGCCCTGCAACCAAGCAAACACAACAGCTCACCTGCCAATCAGCCATTGTCTCTCACACACCACACCACACACCAATCTGAATCTCTCCCCTAAGCCTAACCATGAAGCAGCAGCATCATCCATCCATACTATTCCATCACTCTCCTTTGCTTCCTTCTTCTCATGCATTCTGTCTGCTCTGACCAGAGCATGCTGCGATGTCGACCTGCCATTCTTCATCACCATCGCTCGTGGACCTCGTGAGCCTCCCACCTTCTTCTCCGTCGCCTCCCGGCGGCGGCGGCGGTGGCATGGTGCAGGTGGTGCCGCTGGACGTCAGCGAGGAGCTCCTGGGCAAGTTCCAGGACACCAGCGAGTTCGGCTTCGAGTACGAGAAGAGCGGCCTCTGGTCGCCGCTGGTGGTGCGGCCGGAGGTCCTCGTGCTCGCCGGCGGCGGCCGCGGGAAGCGCCGGCGCCGGAGCTGGAGGAGGAAGGTTGGTTTGTACTGCACTACTGTTGTGTTGCTCCCTTGCTCTGCACTTCTGCAGAATGTGTGAGAAAAAAATCTCCGCTTCTGCATGCTTAGCTTAGATAAGTGTTCTTGCTTTCTGATGCAGGTGTTTTGCTGCTGGTGAGTGACATGCTGACATGCATGAAGCATGGGAGCTTTGCTCATTAGGCAAAGGACTCATGGATGCTTCTGCAGTTTAGGGAGTTTTTCATGTAATTATGGGAATATTGATTGGATGTATAATTGCCTTTTAGTAATTTCACCTTGCCTTCCTCTTTTTGTTTTTGGCTTTGTAACGAGGAAACATGTAGAAAAATACTAAAATGACTTGTGTGTGGTAGTAATTGTAGTGGTGTGTTCACTGATTTTCAGTTTGGTAAAAAAACTTATACTGTGCAAAATATATGATATGAATGCTTGTTTTAACTGTTCATGTATTTCTACTGATATGGATGTACCCTGTTTTCATATTCATGGTTCATTCTCTCTTCTGAGGGGTTTCATCTTCCTATTTCTTCATCGTATATTTTAAATCAAAAAGGAGGGGTACATTGCAGTAACCAATAGAGGGCAAACTAAAAAGATAAATAAAAAAATTGAAAAAAAACTGGAACTGTAAACTTCTCTTCTCTCTGTATGATAAAGTATTTGATTTTACAAAATGGTTGATCTAGATTCCAACGACGCTATCTACAACACAAAATTCAGTGAAAAGAAAAGCAACATAATATACAGAATCTGCTACAAAAAGAGCTCCATATAACCTTGAGCTCTTGATCTACATCCATATGTCATCTGAAGATGTATGCATCTTCTCATACAGACACAGCAGATTAAATATAACACAACTCCAGAGGATATATAGTCGTCGGCGCCCCACTTTACCTTCACATACTTCACAAAGTACTTCCCATTTGGTATTTTGGAAACCACATGACTGCAAAGATTAAGTGTGGCACATATACTCAGGTACTGCAACTATTGGTGGTTTATAAATCAGACTTGCATATTTATGTAATTCTGTTCATGTTCAAGAAGCACCTGTCATGAAGTTAATTTATGAAATTCAGCATTATAATCTCATATATCTTGAGTGGTTAAGACCCAAAGATAATGGAGAATTACCATGTCAAGATTTGTCAAAGCAGTTGGGCATTCTGCATTTAACATGTTCTTCAGACCTGAGCAGGTGTTCCTTCTAGTGCCTCTTTACCTGTTATGCCAGCTTTGAGCTCTTTGAAATACACTTCATAGTCTTTCTCTGGAGGAGGATTTGAAGGATCAACCACAAACGGTTCACTGAATGGAACAGTGCTCTTGACCTAACCAAAAAAGTGTACATGAGTTAGCTTTAAAATGAAATAACATGCCATATAATTTCCTTCTGAAGTTTTGCTGTCCCAAGTAGTGTCTTGCAAATGAGTGGCAGAATTTTAACCTCAAAAGTCTTCTCTACTGCACTTGGACTTGCCAGAGCTGCAACACAAATGAGAGCAATTTCTTCCCTTGATATCTTTCCCTGAAAAAAAATACAGGAAACTTATATGAAACTGATGCTTTATTTGATCTTATGGAGGAGGAAGAATGGCATGACATCTGATGAAGGCAACAAACAAATGCTGCCTCTACATACTGTGATATTATCTCCCTGGTCAAATATGAGGTCAGCTCCAGCTGGTTCCTCTGTTAGAGCACATGGCCGAACAATGGTATAAGGAATGCCACTTTCCCGGATTATATCCTCACCCTGAAAGGACAGGCGATAAGCATTTAGACATGACGTGAAGCTATAAGCACAATCATATATTTAATTAAAGAGAGAGTATAACTTTTTAAGAATAATAATAAAGGAAAAACGGCACATACCTTCAACTTGTAAGTTAGAATGGAGCCCAGCTCTTTGTTCATGCGAACAGCAGGAGGTTGTTTACTTAAATCCAGCCCTGGTCTCTCAGGTCTTGTAACTCCTGCAGAACTAACATGGACAAACCTGCAAGTAGAATTGTCCTTTTTTCTAATGAGTCTTGATGAGTTCCAAATAATCGGACGATTACAGTGCTCATTTATTCTGATGATGTCATATACTAAAACTAGAGCAAAAAACAAACCTTGGAGTGATTGGCTCGTTTATGTATGCTCTAATACTTGAAAAAGGGAGCTCAAATGGACCTTCTGTAAATGTTGGGTTCAGCTTTCCGTCATACTCAAACTTGCTATACATGAGCTACAGAATTATCACAAAAATTTCAGGTTCAGTTATTCCTAAAAATTTACACAACACATGAACACATTGTACCTGTAGTGCAGTAACATTGCTTGCATCAAAGGGTGGAGCATCAGGCATAGTCCGGGCACGGAATACAGGATTCAGTGAAGAGAAAGGTATTTTAACCTGATCCATCAATAAAAGGCATATAGCTGTAAGTTACAGAAACAAAGGGACATATTTTTCAACAAATCAACAAATACCACATACACTTTGCCATTCCCCCTTAGTTGTGTCAAAGCTTGCAATGTAGCCAACAGTATCCCATTCAAAGCTAGTGCGCACAATAAGTTTATACCGCCTCCCATCACCCTTAACACGTAGTTCAATACCATCATATGCTGACAGATCCTCAGGCACTGTAAAATTCTGCAATCAGAGTAACATATCACGGTAATAGTTAGGACAAGGAAACAAAATATAAATCAGCACACAAAGTGGCAGCAACTTTGTTTTATTTTTTTTTTTTGGGGGGGGGGGGGAATACATGTCAATAAGTACCTTTGTCCTTATACTAGTGAAGCCACCGTTGTTTGAAGTAGAAACAGTACCTAGAATACATTGCACAGGCCCACTTAGACTAGAGGTTTTCCAAAGAATTGCCACATCGCATATACAAGGAGTCAAGGGATCATGAAAATAAACAAAATACCTTTGAACAATCCGGTTGGTCCACCAGTTTCACTTCCTGTTGGTTGGATTTGGAATGTGCTTTCACTAACACCTCCCATCACAACATCATCAAGTGCTCCCCAAACAATCTTTCCAGATAAGTTGCCTACATTAAAATAACTAACATGTTGTGATAAGGAAATTAAACATGTATATTGAAAGAAAACTAACATACGAATGTATAGACATGTAGGGATGAAAATAAATAAATTTATACATGATTCAGTTGCAAGCAATTCACTATTTTGTCGCTTTGAAAAAAAATCACTGTTATGATCACCATAATTACTAAAAACTGGATTTCCTGCATATTTTACATAAGTTTTTGGGCACTATGGAGGTCCCATAATGAATATGAGTTGAGTTGAGTGTAGATTTAAATCTCCGATATTTATTTCAAAAAAAAATCTTGGTATGGAATGAAAGATTTACCTGTGCCCCCAAAAAGCAGTTTCCCTTCAGTCAGCCCCACACTGTTCTTTACAGCATTAACCAAGTTTTTCATTCCAAGGTATTCTACCATTTCAGGTGAAGGTCCCTTGATCTGATAAGCATAACAAAAAAAATATAATGAACTAGCTTTTGAACGAGCAAAAGTGCAAACTGATGCAATATTTCCATGTTGTATGTTGGGAATGAGGATGTCATTCATCCAGTGTTAATTATTATACAAGAGAAGGAATGTATTGATTCAGCTACCTCAGGTTCGAAAAACTTGATGCCCTGCATGAAGATGAGATTAAATGTAAGGTCGTAGGGTGTAAAGTCGAGTATGTAAAATATTGGTAACATAAGGTAGGGCATATGGTGTACTTGTTTATACTTCTGCCTGTCTGGCGTATCCCCTTCCTTTGGCCCTACTATGACTGATACTGCATTTATTACTTTCTTAATCCCTTTGAAGTACGTGGGATCAAGTGTATTTTCCTTTGTGACATCTCCTATGATCTGAAACATAATTGAAACTTAGATAATAAATTCAATATTTGCTTCTTTAGAGGTACACGTTTGTGAGATAATCAATAACCACATAAACCATATGCAAACTACTAGCAAAGATACTATTGCGGGACTTCGGGATACTATTGCAGTGGTATCACGACGTTTGGATCAGGTGGCACGGGAGTTTTTTTACCCAGGAACATGGGTGGTGATCTATTCTACGGATTGATAGCCACTAGTCATTGTGTTTTGGTTCTTCTTTTGTGCTTGGAAAGGGTGTTTTGGTTCTTTTGGCTGTGTGCATTATATGCAAAGGCCGGGGGTTGGCTCAGTGCGGTTGTACCGTCTTGGTGTAATTGATTGAGTCTTAATAAAGCTTCCATTTATCTTAAAAAAAACTAGCAAAGATATATGAATATTCGTTGGATGTCAGAGCATCATTGCATATACATGGTCACTTCAACAAAATGTCATGAAAAATGCACATAAATTTTCATTACCCTGCAAGACTAAAATTCTGTAGTTTCATTTCATTCACATAACACCTAGAAGGTTTGTGAAAATATAAGAGTGGGGCTTATATTGCTGGAGAGCAATAAAACATTGGGTACTTCATAGAAGACTGCTAATCCTCACTAGTCCTCACAGTTATATTTTTCAGCTTTGGTTGCTTTCCAAATGGACCTAGTTGATTGAACATGAACCAAAATTCAGCAAAAATAAACGGCTTACCAAGTCTACATCGGGCCCCAACATGCTCCTCGCCTTCTCTTCATTTCTAGCCTGAATTGAAATGTGAGATCAATGTTAGGGATAGCGATGCTAAAAAAAGAGAGGGATAAATGAGACTGTTTATGTAACAAATGAAACAAAGAAGCCAAAAGCAGATAAGCTTGACAAGTATTATATTACCAATACTCGAACAGGTAGTCCCTTCTTCCTCAGAATATCAACCACTCTTCGTCCAACACCACCAGTAGCTCCAGTGACCAGCACCACATCAGAAGTTTCCATTTTCTTTGGTGCCTCACTAGGAGTAGAGCCAGTAAAACTGCTAATAATGGACTCTACAATCTACAGATTAAACAGACAGACATGAGCACAAGGCCAAATGTAAAATAACTTTAATGAGAAGAGATAAAAAACAAAAGATCCCAATTCACAGCTCCATCGTTTCGTTGTCAGCTTATCAGGCGCAACCAAAATTTGAATTTTGATACTTAATTCTAGAATTGATCTTGTTGTTTTTTTTGTCGTTTATTTTTCAGCATTAGCTTTTAAGTCGCTAAGAACACATAAATAAAAGTTTTACCCCACAAATTATTTTTTATCTCTAATAAGCATTACAGCTTATAATCAGTGATTAAACCTTGAGAGGATTTGGAGGCCCGTTGAAAAAATACAGTGTCCTGACAAATCTGCCGATATCCCAAGATTGCTGGCCTGCAAAAGCTATCACCTCTCTCCGGGACAGCCGCAACGACGAGCGGCGTGCTGGACTGTATATGATCGGAGAAAATTGCCTTGAACCAAGGAAGATCGCACTGTGGTTCCTTGTTGTTGAGCAGCTAGCAGCAAATCCCCCCTGAAGGTAAAAAACAGTTGAAAAATCATAAATTCGTAGCAAAGATTTCATGGAGCATATATAAATTCAGCTCGACTCAGCAAATGGTGTTTTGGATGTAGCCACATCCTAGCAAGGACAGCAAGTCAAAAAAAAAAGGAGGAAAAAAAAGGTCCCACCGAGATTTGAACTCGGGTTACTGGATTCAGAGTCCAATGTCCTAACCGCTAGACCATGGGACCTTGGTGAAAGATCAGTCCAGACATATTTCAAAATAGGTACTTTTCGGAGCATTCCCTAGCAGCCGGAATCCCAAACGAACTAGCGAATTTGCGCCGGCGATTCGATTCCACGGGAACATCGAAGGATTTGTGCACAAATCGGATGCGCGCGGGGGTTCTTCGCGGCGCAAACAGCGGTGGGATTGATCTTGCCCTAGGCGGTGCGCTAAAAGACCAATAATGGCGGCTGCAGTGAGCTAGCGGAAGGGAAACGCGTCGGATTCATGCGGAATTTCACGCCGTCGATCGAGAGACGGCGCTATACGAGGCGGCGGGCCGGCAAGGCGAAGACGCGGCGTAGGGCGTACTCACCCGAGGGTTGGCGAGAACCGGGGAGGAAGACGAGGCGGCGCAGCAACTCATCTCTCTCCTCCTCCTCCTCCGCCCTCCCGGACGGTGCTACGAGCGCTCACCTCGCGCGGCGGCGGCGGCGGCGACGACGACGGCGGTGGCGATGCTGCTGGAGAAGTTGGAGAGTGGAGTGGAGGGAAGAGGATACCACAGCCACACAAACTCTTCGAGTCCTCGGGCGCCCACGTGGCGGCCGTAGCACGAGCCACGTGCGCTTCTAGATTCGTGCACGAGGCGCGCTTAGATTTCCTTTTTAGAATAAATTCACTCCATATGCACATTTTAATAACTCTCACTTTGGATAACCGGACTTTTCTCTTAAGCATATGAATTACATAGATTTATATTCATTAATAAACTTTCAAATATATATAAGATTATTTTTTCAACATATAACAAATTGCATATAAATAAATAAAATAGTTGAGAATAGTGAGAATATATTCTATGCACATCTTACACCTTCTCATGTATGCATCATGTACACCAACTAACAAATTTTATCAAAAACTTTATAAAAAATTGTATATATATTATTAATAATATTATAACTATGTGTAAAGTCTTATCTACGTAGGTAGCAATAAAAAAACAAAATTCTAACAGATTTATTAGTGAAATACCGATAATAAAACGTAGCTTAAAATTTATTTATTTATTTATTTTTTCCTTTTCCGTCTCCGGCATCCTCGTCGCCGCGCGCTGCAAGAGTCATGCCAGCCTCGCCGCGGCGGCGCGCCCCGCCGGATGAGGACGGGCGCATTGCCCCGGCCACGCGGCTTCGAGTGGCTCCATGGGGTGGGTGAGCGTGCACGCGAGCGCGGCGCCGGGAGTTCGGGCTTCGGCTGGTGTCGCCCGGCCTCTCCACTCCGTCAGCGGTGGGGGGCACAGAGGGTGTCAGCCACCAGCCCGCCGCCTATTCGACGAAATGCGTGGCCGAGAATGTCAAGGTTCGGTCTCAGGATCTCCGGTCCCTACTTAGTTACTTTCCCTTGCCATTCGTATGTTACCTTTGCTGTTCGTCTTGTTACTTTTGGGAAACCATGAAATAACTCAATAATAAAATCGTTATAATATTTCGTTCATTCACACATTGAAGATGTTACATATCACAAGGGACAAATTTACAGGAGATGCACACGAGCAAACTGCGCACAGAAGTTGCAACTAAGTTACAGTAACAAGTATCGGTTTTCCTACTTAAAAGAGTTTCATCGTGCTGACACTGGTGCTGGGGACAGAGGGGATGAAGCGTCAAAATTGATATCATCTTTACTAGCTGCATCATAGCCTGCAGATGTTTCCGTGTCGATCGCGCCTTCCAGGACCTTCACAACCTGTGACATGGCCGGTCGTTTGCTGCAGTCGCGCTGCAAGCACCAGACTGCTAGCTTGATCACTTCTATTATTTCTTCCCCGTGTAATTGGATTTCTTCGTTCTGATTGTCCAATATATCTAGAACTTGACCGACTTTGATTTTCTCTTGAAGTAGATTGATTAGGTTGCTGCTCGCTTCAGGCTGATTGTTATCAAGGTTTTTCCTTCCGCTCACAATTTCCAGCACGACAACACCAAAGCTGTAGATATCAGCCTTCTCGGTAATTGTTGATGACAACCATTCTGGTGCTAGGTATCCCCTTGTTCCTCTGATTTTTGTCATGACATGGCTTTCATCCCTATCGATCAGCTTTGCTAGACCGAAATCGGATATCTTTGCATTGAATTTGTCATCAAGGAGGATATTTCCAGGCTTGATATCAAGGTGAGCAATCTTCTGTCGGCATTCTTCATGAAGATAGGCCAAGCCTTTTGCAATATCCAGTATAATCTTGTATCGAGTTGCCCAACTGAGTGTACCTCTTGGGTTCTTTCTGAAGATCCATTTGTCTAGAGACCCATTGCTCATATGCTCGTAAACAAGGAGCCTGTGAAATTTGTCAGAGCAGTATCCTATCAGTCTAACAAGATTGATGTGATGGATGCTTCCAATGGTGATGACTTCGGCCATGAATTCTTCTTTTCCATGGCCAATATCACGCAAGCATTTGACGGCAATTTTTACATTTCCAAGTTTTCCCTCGTACACTGGCCCAAATCCTCCCTGTCCCAGCTTTTTGCTGAAGTTATTAGTCGCCTCTCTCAGCTGTTTGTAGGAGAACCGTGTTGGCATGCCAGCCAGTCCTTTAAATGGGTCATCATCTTCCATCTTCCTTTTCATTATTCTTCTGATGATGAGAATGAATATGCAGATAACTGCAACTATAATTGGCACACCAACATGGTAAACTGTTGGATTTAACTCTTTACTTCTTGGTGGTGGAGGTAACATTTGCACCTTGATGTATGCAGATAAATTATATCCAACTACTTCAGGCTGGTAATTCATGAGTGAGAAAACCTTTGGCATTAGGTAGCAGGAACCATTAGAGACATTGTTATACTTGAAAAAGGCTGCTTTGCATGAACAGGCCTTCAAGCAAGCCTCCTTGCAGCTATATTCGTTGGTGGTCCAATTTTGTCCTAAATTGAAGTACATGACATTTGGGAGGGGGAGAAGCTGTTGATATTGGGTCAAGTCACAAGACAGAGGAATTGCTAGGGAGCAGCCCATGTTAGGTTGCCGGTTGTCCAATTGGCGGAAAAATTGATCTTCATCCCCAGAATTTTGACTCGGGCAACTGCATTGTCCTTCGGAACAGATACCATAGTCTCCACATACTGTGGGATATGCACAATCATCAAGATCCACATGCAGAACATCAGCCTGAGGTTTCCACGAAGTACCATCCCATCTATAAACTCTCAAGTGCCCATCATTCTCGAGGCTCATGAACTGTGCTGAAGATGGTGACGGCAGTGATATATCGAATAGATTGATATCGGTATTGTTGAAGCTAACAAATGCTGACAGGCTACCTTTTAAGAAGGAAATGTAAGTCGTGTAGTTCTTTGCTCCATCAGAGGATATGTTCATATTTGGCTGAACTATGGCATCAGTGATATTAAATCTTCTTTGATAATAGAGCTGTGGTGGATCTGCTTCAATGAAAGCATACAGACCATTGTCAAGCACAGTGAGGTAGAACTGACCTTGAGTCCAGTTTGTCGCCATAGAATCTGAAGTAAGCCTCTTCCCTTGCCTCAAGGACTGCCCAATAAGGAGTGTGTCAGTTGGGTGCTCAAATGATTCCCACACTGTCTTCCCCATTACGTCGAAGAGAACCATATTCCCAGTTTCAGCAAGATTCAAACCGACAACACGGCGGTCCGATGTATTCGTCGACCAGACCAGAGAACCATCAAAGTCTCGCAGTAAGAGATTGCCATCCTTGAACTGGAGTGACGCATTATCCTTCACTGGACGGGACCCGTTGGCTGTCCACATGATCCGCGGCGTGGATGAGGTATTGAAGGCAGGGTTGCTCGGATCACCAACGGACACTGAGAAGACGGCAAAGAGAAAAGCATTGCAGGGAGCGGTGCAGATGAAACCACATGCGAAGAACGGACTATACCATGTAGGATTCTGCCTAACAAGAATCGCTCTGATCGTTGAACCATCTGGGTAGGTTGCACTGTAGGGGATGGTGGCATTGTTGTTCGTCCAAAGAGAATTAAGGTTGGCAATGGGGCTGGGATAATCAAAAGACCAAGCATGAGAGAAGGGAATGGGCAGCAAGAACAAGAGGAGGAGGAACAGCAAGCTTTCAGCCCAAGGCATGGTTGGTATGTTAGTTCTTCTTGGATGGGACATGGGGACAGACTATGTGATCTTTTGTTCGAGACAAAAGGTTTCAGAGCCTCAGAGAGAGGATAGGAGTATGGAGCTTGTTTTGGGAGGCAACATCGTACAATGGCAGGTGCTCGTGTGTCAGGTTAAACAATTGGACAATTTGGATGAGTGGAGAGTTAGTGGTGCTCAAGTCCCATTATGCTAATATAATTTGCACAGGAGAAACAATCTGCCGACGGCTGTTGATACCTGATATCCACTGCCACCTTTCAATGTAGTTCTGTGCTACATGAAGCAGTCAATCATATAGCTTCTCATGCCTCCTCTTGCCAAAATGGTAGGGGTGTATTAAGCCAGGTAATTTCTGCAAACCAAGCTGCCGTTTGATCAGCTGACTACTTACTGCACAAACTGGGTCAGGAATCAGTGGGTCTTTGGTTTGTTAGTATAGACTTAAAACAGATTGTTGGAAGGTAGTCATGTAGAGCACTAGTTATTAGCAGCCAATGGTAGTCATGCAGAGCACTCATGCAACCGTGCAGGTTCAACTTCTTCACCGACATCAGCAACCTGATGAATTTTGCAGGCACGGTTGTTCTTCCCGTTGGCATATTTGATAATATCGATGATGGGGTTTGCAAAATATATTAAATTTTTGTACTTGTATATTTTAACAGGAAACTGGGTCGGTGGCTACTTACTAGAAGCAATGCTATTTGACCGTCATTCCTCTCTTTGTCCAATCTTCACTCTAGAATTTATTTTATGGAAACTTAGTGAAACTTTTTTTGATTTTTGTTTAGGTCTTTGGTGGAAAAAAGAAGCCTTGTTCTAACACTTTTGACCTGGAAGCTCATACTCGTAATGACTGGCTTGCTAGTTCGACTGGGATACATTTTTTTTAAATTTTGTGTACTCTCTGACTTGAACAACTGAAAAATACAAGTCTCATTGTTGCTGCAGTTTTGGTTGGTTAGCATCACAACTCTTTCTAAATCGTACAATCAAGATCAGCCGTGGCATTATGACTTAATGAAGACTTTGGCAGGGAGTACCACATCTTCTGCGTACGAAGGTAAGAGTAAACACGCATCTGATGTGTAATCGTCTTCCAAAGCGTCCCTTCAGAGCAAAGTTAATGTTACTTGTTGGTACAGAATGTGAAGCACACACTGACTGATTAGAGTTTGATCCGGATCAGCTGCAGTCATCGTATTGACTGCAGCTGCTACATTGGATCAAACTTAAATGGCACAGATTAGCTTGACACTGTAACAAAAGTGTTGTAATATAATATGTTGTTTATTTTACTATTGTTCGAGTACTATAGCGGTGAATCTGAGTGTTCATCACGGCTGAAAATACATACAGTCCTATGGTGCAGTCAATTAGAGCTTATGACTGCATCGGATCTCAATCCGATTAGAGTTTTAACTGACGCGTGTTTTTATTCACGCTCCAGGAACGTAGAAGTTGCATCTGCGTTCAGTTTTGCCTGATTGCAGTATCAGCTTTCCTTTTCTTTTTCTCTTTTCAATTTTGTAACCCTTTTGTATACTTCTTTCGTCTCAAAAAAGCCAATTTAAAAAAGAATGACACATTATAGTACAACGAATCTGGACAACCTTTGTCCAACACATTATAGTACAACGAATCTGGACAACCTTTGTCCAGATTGATTGTACTATAATGTGTCACATTTTTTTCTAGGTTAGTTTTTTTTGAGATGGAGGGAGTATGGCACAAAGGTTATCTTTCTTTTCCGTTTGGTTGGGTGTCTATGTTTCTGATCCATTCAAGGCCCATTTTGAATGGATAATTTTACAGGTTTAAGACATTTAAATTCTCACATGAATAACAAGAATTTCTGCGTTCCAAGCATGTTGGCCAGCGGTAACCACTGAAATGTCCCAGTTTGATCTTTCAACTCAACTGAAGTCGCTACTCACGCCATTGATATGTGTGGTTTTCCTCTCATTTTTCTACAGATGAATTTGATTTGATTGGTTGCCGGGGCATCGATGTTAGCGACCTGAGCTCAAGGCAACCACAAATCCGGCGCCGAGAACCATCCTGATACGTATCTCCGGTTGCCCGATCGAGCTGTTTCAGCACATCAACCTCATGGTCATGAGAATCACAGGTCCAGCTCATAGCCCAACTGAAACGATCAGCCACAGGCATTGGAGACCAGCATATTATCCACATGATTTCCCATCCAATCTGCACGCAAGGTACGCCAAAACCCTTCCGAAATTCGCCTTGTTATCACTCTAATCTGTTGCTGTTAAGTATGAATTCTGAGTTTCTGAACACGGCAAAACCTGGCGTGTAAATGAAAATGGCCCAAGTGTGAAAATGTGCAGATTTTGGGCGACGGTCTTCTTCGTCAAGCAGAAAGTCGAGAATTGGACACACGTTTTGGTTTGAAATACATGGCTACCGACCCTGGAAGCTGACGAAATGAAGAGGATAATTAGACGCAGTACGAAAACGTGATCATTGTATGAATTTGTACAGGAACCTTGTTAGGTAGACATCAGATGAAGGAAGATATTTCAGGCACAAAATGTCAAGAGAGGTGATGAAGACTGACGGGCTGATGATGCTAGGAAAATTCAGACGATCAAGAAATTCGGATGATTAGAAGGTACAGGAGTCAGTTCCATACTCCCATATGACAGAAAGATTCTCTGCACCCTCTATACACCTAGCAAACTTCGATTGTTGTCTGCGTTCAGATTGTAGCCAACCAAACTAAAAAGATTCACGTATAAATTTGTTTGTGTCCTACTGTACCATATGTGATAAACATATAATAATTTTGAAGGTTGGCAACTTTGCCAAGAACTGTCATGCAACTGCAAAAGTCACCAATTAAGATTTATTCTTCTCAAAAGGTCATCAGTCTTGGCATCCTGACTTGATCCACCTTTATTATGGTTGTTGCAGACTTGTGCTCCTGCTTCAAATGGAAGCAGGGAAATTTCCATCAGGGAGCGTGATAGTCCACACGACTTCTCCCGAAGAATACACACAGCTAGGCAAGGGGAAACTGGGTTCCATTGTGAAATAAAACTTTATGATACCAATCAGGTGACTGCCGCCGGCGCACCCTGTTTCCATTGAGCTGCTGTATTCCAGAACATCATATTTACTCACTGGTAGTGTTTTCTGGCCTTCAATGGATTGATGGTCCCCCTCCTCTTCAGTTGCATGAGCAACTTTGTCCTTTCAATCTTTCCCTCAACAAAGTAGAGATTGTCCTAAAGTAACACAGTTTTTACACCACTCATTCTCTCCCAACAATTTCCATGCTGGAAGAGTTCAGATTGGGGGTCTATGTTGAGAGTGCAATTCTATTTGTTCATCTCCTATGCTAGAATAGCTAGAGTTACTTTTTAAGATATACATACTTAATTTTAAGCTGGCTTTTGTAGAGTAAATGTGAAGTCTATGTTGTATTGCAATCCCATTGATGAAATGAAAATACCATTTCTTTCAACTGTTGCCTCAGTGTAAAGCTTCTAATTAACTGAACAATTTACAGCATACAGCATACATATTTGGTGCTTTTTTTAAAAAAAACAAAAATCGGACAATTTCCGAGCTTGCCAAGGAGGAAACATCAAGCTGGAACTCTAATTGCACATCTATATGTCTGCACAGTTATCCACATTTCACAAACACAGACATAGGAACATCTGATATATTTCGAGTATTAAATCCTTTGGATTAAATTTTGTATACCTTCATTTGAGCATGAAATGAAAGAATTTTGGGGACAAAACTCACCAAATGTAACCATCCATATAATCCAGGGTAGAAACCTTTCACCTAGGGCACCTGCACTGATATCGAAATCGGGTTTGACAATTCTCCACTTCCAAAGCTCGCAGCACGCCTTAATGTGTTGTTCCCTACCAATGAATGATCAACAACTGTCAATGTACTCCCTAGTGCCATTGCTGATGGCAGCTGGCTTCTCTGGCACATCTTGACAATCAGGCTTGCTTTCTTCTTGGCACGCTTTGTTCCATTGAGGGTGATGGTCTGTATTACTGTGTTCAACCCTGGAATCCTTGCTACTCTCTGCACCAAAGCAGAGCCACCCCGACGACATATCTCATATAAAGCTGAGACTGCATTTTCCTTACCTTTTGGAGTTCCCCGCCTCATTAACCCGACAAGGCTAGTGATCACAGTTTCAGAGCTCCCAACAAGATGCACAATGGATGGTTGCTTCATCAGCAGGGCCAAAGCACCAGCAGCTTCCTCCGACACGGTGTCATTCCTCAGCGACTGAATCAAAGCTACAACTGCACATGACTCGAGCATCCGAGCTGAGCTTTCTGGATGTGTTGACAGGTTGAAGAGTGCCATCACCGCATCTTTCTTCCCCCTTGACGTTCCCTTGGTCAGCATGCTAGCCAGCTCCTCAACAGCCCCAGGCTCATTCATGATCAGTTTTTTGAAATTATGGACCACTGATAGACTAAACAGAGTGGCCGCAGCATTCTCCTTCGCCTCCGTAGTCCATCCATTCTGTAAAACACCAACGATAAGCCGCAAGCAGCCTTCCTGTTCCATAATCCGTCCCTTGTTTGGCTCGAAGATTGACAAATTGAGCAGTGCTGTCACTGCATTCTCTTGCGCCATCCAATCATTTGACAAGAGTAACCTGCATAGCAGAGGAATCGCACCCAAGTCGGCGATGAATGCCCGGTTTTGCTTACCGGTCTTTGCCAGCAACCGAATTTCCTTGGCAGCAACCGCCTTTGCATTTTCTGACCCGTCCTCCAGCATCCTGACCAAAATCCTAGCTGTGGCCTTGTTTGCCTCAATTGCAGCCCGGCTACTGCAAGATGCAGCAACGCATTCTGCCATCCCCTCGTTGCTCTCGGGCGAATCATACTGCAAGCCATACACCCCACACCACTGTGAAATCAAGCTGCGGAGAGCACGGTTTGGCACAAGCCGGTGATCTGCAAGTGTTTGGCCAGAGTTGGGGCAGGTGGAATGTCCCTCCTCAATCCACTGTATGATCGACGGCCGGTCATACGTCTGCCCGGTGGACGCCACCACGGGATCGCGCATCAAATCCAGAGAAATTGGGCATGAGAACTCCTTTGGCACCGAGAAGGAGGTGTCATCGCCGCTGCCCATCGAGAGCAGCCGCTGCCTGTTGCCCATCAACGGCCAATCCCGGAGCGCCTTGCCGTTGCCAGGGTCGAACACGGCGAATAGGCAGTACCGGAGCAAGGCGACGATGCTGCCGACGAGCGGGAGGTCGGTGTCCTCTTCTTGACTCAAGATTTGCTCTTCCAGGTAATCGATTTCTGCGCGGCAAGAAGCGGCGGTGGAGATGTCCATGTCGGCGAGGAGCGATTGGAGCGAGGGGTGGTCAGGTGGCTGGGCGAGGTCGAACTGGCGGAGGGCATCCATGAGGCGTTCCCGGAGCGCTGCCTCGTCGGGGTCATGGTATTGTGCGGGCGCGCGGCAGCGGCAGAGGGCGCGGAGGAGGTCTAGTAGGTCGGTGGCGTCGTGCGAGAGGCCGAGTGATGTCGCCGGGAGGACGTCGAGGACGACGGCGAGCTCGGCGTCGAGGTCACGGAAGGAGGCGGCGAGGTGCGGGCTCCGTAGCAGCGCCCACGCGCGGCCGGCGGAGGCGACGTAGGAGAGGAGCAGCTCGGCGCGGAAGAGCACGACGTAGAGCTCCCGGAAGCAGAGGTTGGCCGCGTCGGAGAAGGCGCCCACGGAGCCCGACGCCGCCGCGGAGTCGAGGAGGACGGACTCGAGGATCGCGGACAGCAGCGCGAGGCGGCGCGCGAGCGCGTCGACGTTCCGCCGCTGCGACGGCGGCCTGGCCCCCGCGACCAGCGAGGCGGCGAGCGACGCCANGGCGCGAAGAACGCCCCCGCCAGCGGCAGCCTCCGCCGCCGTGGCGCCGGTCGCCGCAGCAGGAACTCCACCGGCGACGCCGCCGACGCCGCCGCCATGGCCCACAAGAACCAAGAACCAAGAACCAATCAACCCCAACCACTCCCCCCTTGGATTCTTGCACCACCGCCCCCCCTTTGACGAGGGGGATTGGAGGATTAGGTGAGGCGTTGGGTGAGGTCAGGTGGAGGTGAGACCGCGACGAGAGAGACCGAGCGGTGATGCCGGAGACGGTCGACGTCGCGCTGCCCTGCGCGGCGTGGCGCGGCGAGAGGTGGAGGAGGAAGAGGAGGAGGAGAGGGCGGCGTGTTCTAGAGGAGGAGGAAGGGGAAGAGAGGAGGAGCGGGTGACATGTCAACCTTTGGCTTCGGTTTCGTCTCGCCTTTCTCTATCTCTCGTTGCGTTGCGTTGGGATCCGCGGTTTTGCGTTATTTTTTTTGGGTTTTTTTGGGCAGTTTGGCTTCCGGCGCCGCGGAGTGTGGGGGAAACGCTACGCGCACTGGTGGGGGGCACACTTGCTTTCGGCAGGGGTGACACTGGTGGGCTGGGCCCACCTTGCAAGAAAGAGCTGTCCTCTAACCTTATTAGGGTCTGTTCGGCAGCGTGAGTTACAAGCGCGTACAGTAAACACGGAAAACGGAGCGGTCATTAGCGCGTGATTAATTAAGTATTAGCTAATTTTTTTTTCAAAAATGGATTAATTTGATTTTTTTAAGCAACTTTTGTATAGAAACTTTTTGCAAAAAAGTTCACCGTGTAGTAGTTTGAAAAGCGTGCGCGGGAGGAAAAACACTGTGCGTCACTGTGCGTGTTCCGAACGCATCGCGCCGAACAAAGCGTGTGTAGTCCCAACCCTCTACCTTAACCTGTATCTATGACATTAAATATATTGTCACATAAGTAAAAAGCTATGATCATTAAATATATTGTCACATAAGTAAAAAGCTATGCTGACAAAAGAGTTACCCAGGAGAGAGGGAAAAAGACGAAGAAATCATTTCTCATGCAAGAAATCAGCTCTATACAAGAACCAAGAATGAAAACAAAAGAATAGATGGATAAAAGGAGAGAGAAGAGATGATTGGATGATAATTTATTTTGAAGACACTACTCATTAAGCATATAGTTTCTATACCTATGTCTATATGACATGTAAGTATGAAAACTGCTATATAATGTTTTGGTTGGAATTGGTCCGAAGGTTCATACATTTTGCGACTTTTTTCATTCTTTTAATTTTTTGCAGTTTTTTTTCATTCTTTTAATTTTCTGTCTCGCTCCTAAGATTGTGCAAGTATTGTGGCAATCCTAAAAGGCTTGTTTAGGCTGTGTTTTCTCAACTCATCTTTCTCATTTTTTACGTGCACGTTTTTCAAACTACTAAACGGCACATATTTTTTTAAAAATTACTATGCGAAAGTTGCTTCAAAAAATATGTTAATTCATTTTTTAAAAAAAACAGCTAATATTTAATTAATTATGTGTTAATGGGTCGTTCCGTTTTACATATGCAAGGGATTAGTTCTCAAAAGCTTAAAACAAACACAACCTTAGGGAGCTTAACATTCTAAACAACCGGCTGGTTGGTAGCTAGCTTCAAAGAATCTAGAAAATAGTTTTTAGCTTTTTAGTCTATTTTCTTAATTTTATAAGTGCGGTTTTTTAGAATCTAAAAAAAAATTGGATTGTTTAAGGGGTTCTGATACTGAAAAGGGTCCTAAGTACAAGTCAAGAAGGACAAGTGGGGGACCAACTAGAGTTTACAAGTTTAAACGGTACTTTGTGTTAAGTCCATTTCATTTTTATAAATAAATCATAATGACGGGTGAATTAGCCAAATCAGTGATTCAGAAATACTCTAGTCTTGCTAGTAGGCCTTGGCAATTCGCGTTCAAAAAGTACCGAGTACTGTATTGATGACTCCTACGTCTTGTAGGAGTATTTGTTGATATGGGGAGGTGTGTAGGGTTGGGACGTATGCCTGCCATGAAAATCCAAGGTCAACGCCTGTGCAGTGCACTGGTCTCTGTGCCACCGCAGCAGACTGGCAAAGAAGGCAGGCAGGCAGGCAGCAGACGTGGAAAACAGCCTACCTGCGGGTATGAATAATACTATTCCATGGCTTAATTACCCCGTGCCCATCACCACCTCAACAGTGGTGGAGCTGCTTGGACAACGCGCACAGTGCACACGGAAAACAGAACGATGCATTAGCACGTGATTAATTAAGTATTAGCTAATTTTTTTTTCAAAAATGAATTAATTTGATTTTTTAAGCAACTTTTGTATAGAAACTTTTTTCAAAAAAATACACCATTTAGTAGTTTGAAAAGCGTGCGCGTGGAAAAAAATACTGCGCGCGTTGGGAAGTTATAGTGCCGAACACAGCCTAAGGGTGTGTTCTTTTTGGGTGCGTTGGGAAGAAATTCCCTCCGCACGAAAAACAGAGCGACTCATTAGCACATGATTAATTAAGTATTTACTTTTTTTCTAAAAAAATGGATTAATATGATTTTTTAAAGCAACTTTCGTATAGAAACTTTTTGCAAAAAATACACCGTTTAGCAGTTTGAAAAACGTGCGCGCGAAAAAAGAGAGATTGAGTTGGAAAAGTAGGGTGAAGAACTCACCCTTAATAGCATTTCAGAGCGATCGATCAACTTTTACAGGTGTTAACGGAATTCAGAGTTTCGTTGGTTGTCCTAACAAGTCAAAAAAATAAAATTTTAAATTTAATTTTAAAGTGAATTTTAAGATATTTTTAATATAGTTTTTTAGCATTGGCTTTTAAGTTGATAGAAACACATACATAATAAGGCTCTCAGCAATGAAGGTGGCAACGGTGCAGCCTAGCGACCACCCAACCTACTCGAGAGCTGCCTTTGCCATTGCACCTCGCTCCAATCCTCATTGGTCATCACCTCACCTTTGGACATCCCCTTCACTGGAGTCGATAGGCGCATCCTCACCGAAGTCGGTAGGCACACCTCCACTCTCTTGCAATGCTCTGGTATTGTAGGAGTATTGGATCACTAGCAGGAGTAGTACTTGTACTGATATTTTATCTACTCATTCAAAATCTTTAAAATATACTTTCTCCATCCTATAATATAGGAAATTTTGCCCCTTTCAACTTGTCCTAGAATATAAAGGATTTTGAGAGCAACCACATTATGGTAGAAATCAGGTAGTAAACAATTAGGATAATTGCTCTTTTGACCCTATTCTGAAGCCTAACTATCAATCTGATCCTATTTTTTTTAAGTTTACTTATTTGATCTTGCTTTTCAGAATTAAAGTTGTCGTCTGACTCTGTTTTCATCACACCGTTAGGGTTTCATTTAACAAAAATAAAAAAGTTTTTATGTGTCACAATTGACCAAAATGCCCTTGGGTACACATCAACATTGTTTCCAAAATTCTCACTACCCCTTCCTTATCCTTTCCCTCTCCTCTCACTTTCATCGGAGCAAGAAGGGGAGCTTCCTCCAGCCACCCTTCTTGTACAGAGGCAGCCACGCGGTGGCAGCAGAGGAAGGGCGGCAGCGGCTCGACGATGAGGAGGAGCTGCAAGGTGGATCCGACGGAGGCTTGTTGCCCGGGCGATGAGGAGGAGGAGCGACAGGACGGATCCGGCGAAGGCTTGTTGCACAAGCAATGAGGAGGAGGAGCGGCAGGGCGGATCAGGCGGAGGCTCGACGACGAGGCAACGGATCCGGTGGCAACGAGGCACGTGTGCGGCCAATCCGGTGTTGCCAAGGTGCACGGGCGGCGGATCTAGCAGCGGTGAGTCAGCAAAGGCGGCCCAGTGGTGGTAGACCTCAGCGGCTGTAGAAGCGGCGAGGATGGTGGCTACAGTGGTGGCGTCGGGCAAAAGCAAGGAGAAGACAACAGCGGCAACACTGCTCCTCCTTGATCTGAACAAGAAGGATGACAGGTGGTGGCGCTGTTCCTCCTTCTTGGTCCAAACAAGGAGGACGGTGGCACGGTCAAAGGCTGCGGGGTGGTGGTGCTTCTTCTCTTTGATCCGAATGAGGAGGATGACGGGCGATGACTAACGACGCGGTTGAAAGCAACGGGAGGTGACGGGTGGCAGGATTCGCATGTGAGCGTTTCAGTTGGAATTAGAACTTTTTACTTATGTAACTGTTATGGGATTATCGCTGTCAAAAACTTATCGACATTGATTATATTGAAACAAAAGCCGTTGAGAAGTATGATCAAATAAGCAAGGGCGTAAATGGTTTTTTTCTCTTGAGTTAACACCGTTATGTTATCTTCATGGAATAGGGTCAGACCTAACCTTTGTTTTTGAAAAGGGAGGTCAAATGAGCAAACTTAAAAAAGCATGGCCAAATCAGTAATTAGGCTTTCAAATAGGATAAAAATGCAAATGCCCCTAATCAATTAATATACCTTTGTTACCTGATAGTAAACATTGCGGGAGGAGGTAGTAGTACTCCCACCATCCCACTCAATAAGGCGTGCTCAAATTTCGCACGGTCTTCAAAACTAATCTTTGACTTTAAATTTCTCTTATACTATAATGTTGTTTGTAGTAACAAAATCATAATCATACGAAAGTAAATTCAAATGTTTATCTAATGATATTATTTTTATCAAATAAAATTTAATTTATAATAAAATAATTATTGGTCAAACATTTAAAGAGTTAAATATTACAATACGTGAGACGGAGCGAGTAGATACCAAGTCTTTACACTACTACTGACAACAAGCAAGCAACAAACAAATAAATTATAGTTTTTTGCACATGGGTAGCATCTCACTGGTGGAATACCTCAAAGAAGGTTGAGGATGGATGTTTTTTATGGGTGGACCCCATCTTATTTTTCTCATCCTGGCAACATACATTGTGGAGTCTTAGATAGTAGTTATTTCTACTTGGTTGTGGGTATTGTGGAGTCTTACATAGTTATTTTTACCTGGTTGTGGGTCCCACGCTAATACCAACTGCTGTCACATCAATCACTCTAACTAGATGAATTCCTCGTCACGTTGCTGCGGGACATTAAGTTACATAATTTGTATAAATAAGTGCGGCATTTTTTTAAAACCCAAAACAAAATGACTTGCTATGTTCTATATAATTTGCACATGGTTGCAAAATAGTGCAAGGTGAACATATTTTATGTAATTGATATTTATAAATTTTGAGCCTAAAATAATTGATATTGCCTGATTTTATCAGAGAAGAAAGAAGATATAATTTGTACCATAGATCTATCATCCAAATGTTAAAAATAATTAGGATAATGTGGCTTCATGAGAAAAGAAAGAAATAGCATTAACTATACTTAGTGGGGATGGACTATATAAATATATATTCAAATTTCTTTCTATCTTACCTACCCTCAACCAACTCTCATTTAATAACAACATCATCGTCTTTTTTCTCCATCCTTAATCTCTCCAAAAGATGGTAAAAATGCTAATATTATAAGATGGAGGGAGTACTAGCTACTGTATGGAGTGTAGAGGTCTGCTTTGGACTGTATTCTTACAATTATGGCTTATAGGGTCTTGAGATACGTCACTAAACCAATGAAAAATAATTGTAAGATGAAATGTTTATATTTTTGCTTTCCAGTCTAAAAGCCAGTATTGAATAATATAAATCAATAAAAGAACTCCTAAATTGATTCAAGAATTAAATTCTAAAATTTAAAATTGTCCATGTCTCAAACAAGCAACTCATTTGTTTTATGCTGATCGGATCTGTTGGGTGTGATTTAATGAGAAACCGAGCATATTTATGTGTTCTCACCACTCATACCACTACCTTTTTTTAATAAAAGGTAAATATTTATCGTGGCGACAAGTACCAGCAATGTTTTTGTTAACTTGCATTCGAGAACGGAGAGAAATCTAAAGCGTTTATAGCTACATGCCTTGCCTATGCAACACAGGTTAATGACTAGTTACTAACTAGTAGTCACCCAGTTATGTAAGGAATTCTGCTTCTTGGGAGACGGATATTATCCTATGGTAGCCAGCTATTTCATCCGGCCGCTTACAGTAGCCCTAACTCCATGGTTGGTGTATTGGACGTAACGTGTCCAAACCAATTGACCCATTCCATGTGAGGTACCTAAATGGCTTAGCATATATCCTCCATGGACATTCAAGTATGTCTCAACCGACTTTGTCACCAAGGCCTAGATCACATTACAAAATTAGGAGACATTCATAGTTTTATCTTTTGGGTTCTACCTGCTTGAACCGTGGCAACGTTCGATTACCCGAGAGTGTAAGTAGTACTAGAACATGGCAACCGCATCTTCGAATATGACTTCGTAGTCCTAGATATAACATGGCAGTTGCATCTTCTAATATGAGTTCGATATCCTAGATATTTTATAGTCATGGTAGAACTGATATCCTTGCTAGGTATGCAGGGTATCTTGGTATCCCTCCAAGGAGCACTGATAAACGATAGTCAAAGCGCTAACTCCTGATATTTCACAGCATGTTCCTAACTCCTGATATTTCACAGAAAATTCCTACATTATGATATATATTGTGTAAGTTTGGTGGACCTACAAATAATATAAAATCAAGTAACTAACAAATAACAAGGTTTTTTATAAAACTATAGCATTTGTTTTTACAAGTGAAAGAACATAATTTCTTTTACCAGAGCACTTATTCAAGAGTGACGTGGATGAATCAAAAATCTGAACCCAAAGAGCACACACCAACAGTTAGTTAAATTTAATTTAAAAGATTACATAACAACAACTTAGTGCACATTAAATATTTCAAATATATTTTTTTTTAGAATGAAAGGGGCATGTGCCCCCATTCAACTCCCTTGGAACATTTAGACAGGTGATATATTTTGTTTGATTATAGTCCAACAATTAAATTCACTTCATATGATTGTGTATAAACATAAATAAGTGTAATTTGAGGCATATTTGGTTTGTGGTCAAAATCATCGCTACCAAATTTTGATGCAAAGTTTTGATAAGGCAACAAACCAAACATGTTCAACCATCGTTACCCTACCAACTAATTTTCATTCTTAAAAAATTAACCATTGTTTGATAGGCCTCCAAACCAAACATTTCCACAACATATCTGAGCCAAGAACTCAGAAGGAGGCATGAATCCGCATGAGATGAACGCAAAAAAAATAACAATATGTCCAAGCTCGATATGGGGCTCCCTACCTCCTGCTTCGTGGCCCAAGGTGTCGGCTCCCGAAAGGGTGACAGACTTATGGTTGACTCCGAAGAATATGGAGCACAATGAGATCTTTTTGGGCAATAGAGTAAGTGAAAACAAGGGAACAATGATGCTTTCCTCAAATTGAGTCAGATGCAAGTAGATCTCGTTGCTGGATTTTAAAGTGTGGAGCGACGGTTTCTATTTCAAGAAAAGTGAGCGATATTACATACTAATTCTACAATACATAGTTTGGCGGTTGAGTGCTTTGAACTCTATCCAAATTTTATAATCTAATCATGCATATACACTACCCAGATGAAAGGATCAAGGTGATCGGCCTCTTCTTAGTTGGATAAAATTCTGCTTAGCTTATATGTTTCGATAACTTGACTTCGTGGGATAGTTCCAACAACGTGGTCTACATTTTAAATAGAGTGTCAGGCTACTATCAGTTTAGTAGATATGTGATACCCTATACACACGTACTTACCTAGCTAGGAGTAGGCATACCCAATTGTATATGGAAAGCTATCTTCAAATATGTATACTTACAGGGGAGAAAAAAAAAGCAATCCCTTCCTGTTAAGGAGGGACCGTGTAGTCTGAATCGGGAATGATAAGGAGTACTTCGCCGGTACATTATTTGAGATCCCAAGTTTTACTTGGAGGATGGGCATACTCTGATACAAATATAGGGTCTCATAGGAAGGAAGGACATTAGATCTCATCTCAAGCCATAGACATCCACAAGCCACAATCTTCACACCAGTTCAACATTCAGAAGAAGCCCATAGCTAGCGCCAACTACATTGCCTTCTCATTTCCGCCAAGATTACTTGTGTAGGCTAGGTTAGGGATTCCACCTCACGCATTATAGTTCGTTGTGATAATTTCGATCAATTCAGATAAACAGGAGTTGTGTTATTACCCATATTGGAGGTCCAAACCTATATAAAATTCCATGTGACTATCTCTTTGCTACATCTACGCATATATACTCATACCAGCCATGTCTACATTCTCTAATACCATAGTCATAGTCGAGATTTTACCATTCAACAAATGTAATTCAATGTTTCCTAGAATGTGAACACCTTTTGCCCCCAAAAGAAACAAATAAGCAAACAACTTGTAAAAGAAGTTGTACTTGGATTCCCTTTTTATGTTTCCTACTATATATATTTTTCAAAAAACCATTTGCACAAAAAGCACCACCGGATGTTGAGCCATGGTTCACATTAAAGCAAGGATAATAATGTGCTATAAATCAACTATAAGCTTATGTGAAAAAGAATGATTAAAAAATAAGAAGGGTTGGCTCACACGCAAGAGCTACTTACAAATTAATACATTAAATGACATTAAATACATAAATAAGAGAGAGAGAGAGAAAAAAATAAAGGCACCATTTTAACTAATTATTATACATATTGTCTTTAGTATGGGTTTATAGCTAGTAATTAGCTCCACAATTAAACTTGCTCTTAAAATGTCTTACTCTCGGCCTTGCCTAATTTACACTAATATTTTTTTCTTAAACACTACCCATTCAACCATTTAAGTCTTATTTGTAAGCCCCTGTTTGAAATAGAGGAAATTTGTATGTTTTGTATGAGAATTAACTGAATTTCTTGGCTTAATTCTTGTCCACACATCCTGCCGTCATTTCCTTTGACAAAACGTCGGATTACATTTCAGAATATATATACTACCATTACTTAATTAGTTACGTGGCTTAATAAAACATCTGTCAGTTCTATAGCACGCAGAAAGTTTTTGTCATCTGAATCAATTTGCGTTGTTGTCGTCGTCAAACGTACTCAATTACTAATTGCTTTCCAGAGTGATTATTGCCAAACATTCCTAGCTAGCGGTTGAATTTTTCGAACAAGATTTTGCATGTCTAGGTGACACGTATATACAGCTGAGAGATTAACTGGTGTGGTGCGTATGTATGTGGTTGTAATGTTCAAAAGCGACCTGAATTAAAGGGTGTGATTTGACGCTATCATTTGAACTGTTCATGGTCAATTATGCAGGCTGCAGATAAGAGGCTGAATCCAATGATCTGATGACTGATGTGAGCTAGAGAGGGCTCGTTTTCATCTGCATCAGCAGCCACACTGATTGGCTGATGTCGGTGAACAAATAATACTAAAAAGTTGGGTTTTTTTTCTTTAATACCATGCATACTCCACGCTTCCAGCTAAGTGATGATCCATTCGCGATTGCATTTGCAAATTGCTAAACACACATTTTTCTTCCGTTTGTTTATAGACTGGCCAAAACAGCTTATTAACGATAAAAAATAGTTTATGAATAAAGTTTTTATATATGTGTAGTAAAAACTAACACTAAAAAACTACGTTGAAAATATCCTGAAATTAATTTTGAAAAAATAACTTTTAAAGTTTAATTTTGGCAACGGTTGATTTGTTGCAGGGCTGACAAACTTGATTGTGTTGATTGAATTATGACTCTGCTGTATTAGAATAGCACG
The DNA here is from genome assembly GCA_008326285.1 of Oryza officinalis. NCBI lineage: Eukaryota > Viridiplantae > Streptophyta > Magnoliopsida > Poales > Poaceae > Oryza > Oryza officinalis. Next base: position 12,448,401 of record BDMV01000002.1, on the reverse strand, counting down.
CAGAAAATTCAACGGTGCATGGAAAGAACTTGATATCTATGAGAAGATGTAACTTACCCATCAGAAAGAGCTAGAATAATTAATTAGGTGATCAAAGCAACATCAGGAAGTCTAATTAATTATTGTAAACTACGACGGAACTGACTTCGCCATCGTCAACGAGGCCTACTCGATAGACAGAAATTTTAGCTGCTGCCTGCATGAATTCCAAGGACGATGATCTGTCTCAAGGACCCCCAAGAACGATTCTGGAAAGCTAATTTATAGACCCTGACCAAGCAAGAAAAAAACTAACGAAACACGACACTCCATGGGAAACCAATTTACTTACCATAGAAAAAAAACCTAGTTTAAAACTATTTTTAGAAAACAAAATAGTTTCAATTTTTTAATAAGGAAGATGAATTACTCTTTTTCTTATAACTCATGCATTTACTTAATGATTAAAGAGAAAGCACAACTACATGGGTAGGTGCAGTGCGCAGAGCACAGGTCACTGGATACATCCAGTTTTGCAAAAAGAGCCCCTTACGATTGGGCAAATTACACTTTAAGACAATATTTTGTAGAAAAAGACTTAACAAGAAATCGAAAAAGCAATCAAGTCCTCCTTTGTCTGCCTTCAACGCCGACGGTAAATTCCTAAGGTTGACTCTGATGGGGGTTGGATCAAGATGAGTCGCATAAGATTAAGGCTGTATTTTTCTCCTAATTTTTCAACTCATCTCTCTCGTTTTTCGTTCGTACGTTTTTCAAACTACTAAACGGTGTGTTTTTTAAAAAAATTTCTATACGAATGTTATTTTAAAAAATCATATTAATTTATTTTTTAAAAAAATAGCTAACACTTAATTAATCATGCAATAATATGTATTTCGTTTTGTGTTGTGGAGAGGAGGGGTTTCTAACCCCTACTCCCGAATATACCCTAAGCCACCACAATCCTAGAAGGGGCCTCGCACACATGGAGGTCTCGGTGGTGGCAAGGAATGGAAGAAATCAGCATCATCACATATGTTTTCCATCAAAGCTGAAGAAAAGAATCGACGAAAAGGTAGTGCTTCCAAAGATGGCAAACAAATCCACCGGACCAATGAAAAAAGCAAGAAAAGCACGGCGATCTGCAGCAAAAACCAATAGGCATACCCTTATGGGGCCTCCACACATTGGAGGTTAATACTGCCTCAGTGGAGCTTGAAAACCTCAGTAGACTTGAGAGAGAGCTTTGCTGGAGATTGAGAAGAAGGTCACCATCTTTGGGAAGAGGTCGCCGGAGAAAGAAAAGGAGGCCAACACTACCTTTGACTTTACAAGATTGGATGAACTCAAGAAGGCACTTAATAAACACCTAGCTCCAACGAAGACCATCACCAGATCTGAAACTGGCGGCGCTCATCGTGGCACCAGGACAAGGGAAATCGGTGTGGACGACCACCTCGGAGGCCAAAAGATTGAACACAACGATGAGATAACCACGACCATACGGAAAGATCCGACTAAAACTACATCTAATAGAGGGGCGGAGGGGTTGGACCCCACTCCATCCCTTCCGTCTGTGGGAAAGAGGAGAGAGAGGGGCCAAAGAGGACAAGGGTTTACTGTAGAAGAGATTCGGGAGAACTCTCGAGAGAACACGGAAGAGAGAATCGCGTGAGTTGGGTGATGAAAGATGAATTACTCCATCCTCAACCTCTGCATCTATAGCCTACACCCAACCAAAGTTCCTGTAATCAAATAAATAATAAAAAGGAACAACGTAGTACAAATCCCATATAAAATAGACTAAGCAAGGCAAGAATGAAAACACATGCTTAGCACGTAGCTTATTAATAATTCATCGTTCAAAATGGGAGAAGAAGCTCCTGATGATCAACTGTAAGTGTGTTGCTTCAATAACCACAGTATCTTGTATCTTGGTTCTCCTGACAACCAAATATGGAGCCAACTGATAGATATGAATAAAACTTGCAATATATTTATTTTTCTTTTTTTTAAAAATCATTGTGCAAGGCTAAATTGAACAAATTAAACTACCTGTAACCAAATAAATAAGGAAAAAAAACAGCGTAGGACAAATCCCATATAAGGCAAGAATGAAAACACATGTTTATCACGTAGCTTATTAATAGTTCATCGTTCAAAATGGGAGAATAAGCTCCGGATGATCAACTGTAAGTGTGTTGCTTCAATAACCACAGTATCTTGGTTCTCCTGACAATCAAATAGGGAGCCAACTGATACATATGAATAAAACTTGCAGTGGATTTAATTTTTCTTTTTTTTTCAAAAACAAAATCATTGCGCAAGGCCAAATTGACCAAACTAAAAAAACACTTATTAAAATATTTCTATGCAATAAAACCCCTAAATCATTAGAATTTAGAATAAAATAAAAAAAAGTAGAAATACAATGAGAAGAGTTTTACGTCAGAAACCATCTAATTATAGCTAACTGATAAATAGCAAAACTGAATTGAAAAAACTGTCATATATATACTATAAGAATGCGACTAGACAGCGTGTGCTAGCTCAATAGCGTTAACCAGCGACATGTTTCCTTTCAAAAGAAAGGTGTGTTTCTTCCCTCACGTGAGTGTGTCTTGCTAAAAAAGACATGAGCTACTAAGCAGACCTCACATTATTTATCAAAAATAATACCATATACTCTCTCTCCCCATGTATATCATTTCCAAAAGAAGGCACCCGTAGTTCATGCACCATTACACTACTAGTATTTTTTTTATAAAACCACTTATATCTTTTAAATCGTATATTATTTTAAAGATCCATTTAAACCATCGTACTTCACTCAAAATATGTCACAAAGCAAGTCTACTATTGAATATATTCAAATTATTTAAAAATTTTATTTTGTTCTTAGCTCATGTACCAGCATAATTACTTCAAATATTATGAAGAATTACTTTTTCATAACGGTGTAGTTACTTTTATATCGTGAAGAGTTACTTCTTTATAATAGTGTAATTACTTTTAATATTGTAAAGAGTTACTTTCATGTAACAGTGTAGTTACTTTTAATATCATCAAGAATTATTTTTATATATTTTTATGAGTTACCTTTCTAGCAGTGTAGTCGTCTCTTATACCGTTGAGAGTTACTTCTTATAGTTACTTTTATGTAACGGTATAGTTACTTCTAATATTGTGAAGAGTTATTTCTTATATGAAAAAAAATATAGTAATTACCTCAAATAAGAAAATCCATGTCTTTACTTATGAATCATCTCTACATTTTACTAGTGAATTTACTTCACATAGTTCCTTATTTTCAACTCACCCCTATGTAATTACTTTAATGCTATTTGATGATAAGGTACTTTCTTTTCATAACTAAATTACTTCTATAATTTGAGTAAATTACTTTTAAATATTTAAATATATTTAATATTGTACTTATTTTGTCATATATTTTAAGTAAAGTACGATGGTTTAAACAAAATATAAAAACAATATATTGTTTAAAATATATAAACTGTTAAAGATTTGATGTTAAGAAAAAATAGACTAGTGTTATTGGTCATATATATGTACCAAACGTTTACTTCATCTATTATATTTCGTAAGTTTGTTTTCATCTACTATATTTCGTAAGTTTGTTTTGTGTGGTATCTCTACGTGTGTACTTATCCAGTTGTAGGCTCTGTCGATCTCCACCCGCATCCGCGTCCGTGTGTGCAGTAATCACACGGTTTGTGAAGATCGACGATTCTCCGATGCGTCGCTGGTTAACGTTAAATTACGCGTGCGTACTAATTAGATTTTGCGATACTATAAACATGTGGGTTTTCGAATCCATATATCCTACATGTCATTCTTACCTGCGATCTCTAATGTTTGACAGTTTTTATACTTTTTCAACAATAAAATTCCATAATTTTGTTCTCCAGTGAGCTGCATGCGGTTGATGGATCCAAAATAGGAGTCGTTAATTTGCTGCCACTACGGCATTCTTTCTCTGGATTCTTCTTCGTCTTCCACTAATTCTACCGTTTTTCTGCACGCAACTTGTTGCTGATCGTTTTGTTACACGAGGACATATGTGTGTACGTATCATGTGTGGTGTGAAGTCATCAGACTGATTTTTCCCTTTTCTACTATTGTTTTCCTTTTCCAGTCTGGTCTAACCCCAATCCTGGGGTGCATCCAGGTATGGCTGGCACATGCTTAATTAGAAGCGTACCACCAACCACTTATTGACCTAATAGGCACCCAAGACCAAAGAGCTCACTCTAGATTCTAGAGTCCAGCTGATAACCTGGTAGGGTCAGTTTGAAACACATAATTTCAAGCTTTCATACTTGTGGGATATCCTGAATCTGCTCCTCTATTATATAAACATGATTTACTTTCATTGGTCGGAATAAACCTAATAATTGGTAATGTACTCTTTGAGAAAAATTGCCCAGACTATTGTACTGAATTATCCATATGATTACAGATATAAATGAATATTTTGATAAATAAACTTAACAAACATCTCAGAAAAAGGATATGAGCAATGCAGTAGAAGAAATTTTTATGAGAAAACATGTTTTCAAGATGCGTAGAGCAAATAATTCACGACAATAATCCGATTAAGTGGCTGAAAAAAATTGGCCTTCACTAGCTAATATGCTACTAGGGAATGTATCATATTCACACACCATACACACCAATTATCAAATGCCACAAAAAATTCTAAAAGAATTTTTATATGAACTTCCAATAATATTGCATATTGGTGTAAAGTCTCATTTTTAAATCCATCATACATAGAGAGAGAAAAAAATTCTAACATATTTATATACTATTAAAACTGATAATTTTTTTATTATTTTATGGCTAAAATATAATAAATTTAAATATAATAATATTAAGAATACATGTATAATTTTTTGTAACATTTATTAGTTAGTGTACATGGTGTAATGTATCCGAAGTTTGTGTGTATACGATATGTTTCCATGCTACTATGCATGTCGCATGCATTTGTCATTTATTTGAAGTTGAAAAGTTCGAAAGATTTTCTCAGAAATTAAACTACTTACATGGAAATGTTGTAGAATTGCATTCAGAGGAAGCTTACTATGAAAACTCTCCGTCCTAATAAGTACACCTAGGATAGGATGACATATCTTAGGATAGCTATCCAAATTCGTAATCCTAGATCTAGCTATTTTGCTGACCTTAGGCTCCCTTTGTACGAAGGATCGGTAAAGGATTTCAGAACGATTCAATTTTCTTTTGACTTTTCCCCCATAAATCCCTGGTTTATATGAAAGAAAGAAAATAACTATTCCATAGGATTACATTTCCTCTAGCTCAGTTTTATGGGGGAAAAATAAGAAAGAGCCATAGCCTCTTAGAAATTTTACTTTGTTTTATTTCGTGTGATATCAAAGGGTTGGATTTCTTTTTCGTCTATGCTTTTGTTCTTGGAGGATTAGAGAAATAAGTCAATATAATTCCTACGTTTTTCTTATCCTACGCCTTTTTTCTATCCCATGTTCATTTAGCTCCACAATCGTCCCATGTTCATTTAGCTCCACAATCGTCCATCTAGCGCCGCTTCTGTTAGCCCCTTTTCTCTTGGAAGGCAATATCACTCAAATGATGAAATTAAAAGCGAGAATGATTCCCGACTTATGAAGAGTGAGAATAAAGAAGAGAATGTCGATTTTTTTTTTTGGAAGGAAGAGCAGGAGAATTTTTGGAGCAGTTTTTTTATACTAAAATTCAAAAAAAAAAAAATCAAGATTGGGAATGGAGCAAAGGGTACTGTTTAGTGATGCTCTTACGAGCAGGAGGAAAAAAAACAGATACTTGCCCGTTGTGTCGAGAAAAAAAGGCGGTTGTGGTTTTGGATAGGGATGTTCATCAACGCTTCTCAACTTGTTCAAAACCAGAGACGAGTAATCTTAGTCAAGTAAATTAGCTTAGCCGCCTGTTGGGAACACACAGACACACACGCACGCACGCTACAAAAATGACTATAGCTAAATTTGGACATTTTGTTCAAAACCGGAAACGAACAGATCCTAGTCTGAGATACAGGATGAGCAATATCCATCCATCAGGTTAATTATTGGATTTCACATGTGAGGGGGTCACAACTATGAGCTCCGAAGATTAAGTCAACAGACAACAACAGTACAGTAGTAGGACGGTGAGTGAGTCCAATCCCAAAGTATTTCTCATCTCATCATGCGTGTGCCTTTGCACCTTCAGGCAAAGCAAAATGGCAGCTCCCTCAATTTTCTTCCAAAAAAGAGGCGCCGGAGACCACAAGACGTGCCGCCCAACAATGTGGATTGCTGCCGTGTAATCTATCCAGATCTTGTTCAGTAGTAGTAGTACTCCTCCTACATATGCAGTCCAGTTCATGGCCAGGACCACCACCGCTTCGGCTGCTAGCTTCCCAAGAGTGGCAGACAGCTACATACAATTCAGGCCCATACAATTCTCTTTTCCTTCTTCTATTTGATTATATCTCCAACAATTAGATTATTACAGGAAGAAAGTTTGTTCAGATTAGCTGCCAGATGCATTGGCCATGTCGTCGAAAAACGGCCAGCTTTTGTTTTTGTTTGGACCCCAGCTTTATGTTGACTGCTGCTGCTGCTCACACGTCAGAATCCTTCAAAAGAAACCACGCTATGTCACGCGGAGACGCCTCGTATTCTCCCTCACATGGCAGGATCATACTATCATCAAAGTTAGGCCGCCCATGGAGCCAGAAATTCTGAATTCTGAATAATTCAGAATTGACAACACGCACACAGATGCAAATCCTTCCAGGACTGTCCAGTCAGCATCTTGGTTTTGCAGGGTAGGACCAGCAGTGTAAAGAGAGAAGAATGAGACCTCACTTTCAGTGACAGCTCAGGGAGAACTAGGAGCTGCATTTCAGCTGGTTTGACATTTGGACTTACCTGTCATGACAGATGGCCCATGCACAACAGGCTGTAACATAACATGGCAAGACCAGAGCTCAAGCAACATGAAGGTATTGATCAGATCAAAATTACTACCAGGCTATGGGTTGCTTTCTGTGCGAAATTACATTTCGGCTTTCCCCTGAACCGCATAGAGGGATTCTGGATGCCAAACTGATATAGGATCACCACCTAACTAGAATGACCATCTGCTGCATCTTATCTTATGGGTGGTTACAACTGGTGAGAAAATGACCCATAAGCAGCAGCTTTGTACTTTTGCACGACGACTAATGGAAGTTGATATCAGTACACTGGGGGTAGATAGATGCCAAACGATGGCGGGAACGGGGCATCAGTACCTGTAGCCACTATCAGCACCATATTTGCTTCTGATGTTGTAGGGATCATACTTTGGGTCACTGTAGTCTGCGGGCTTCACTTCTGCAGGCTTGGGCTCCGGATGACTAGTCCCGTAAACAGCTTCCCCACTCTTCTCCCGGTGGCGGTGGCGTAGCCGATCTTTTGGGACCTTTGTGCTCACTTGAGGTGTTTCGGATGAACCGTAGAACTCCGCGTATTCCTGCCTCTTGGAGGACCTGTGCTTGCTTGACAGCGTAGAATCCCTAAATTTGGATGATTTGACACTCTTCTGGGCCTTTGGTGCTGTTTCGTTTACTGGGTTAGGAGCATGGAGTGTCTCGGGCCTCATTGGAATGCTACTTAACTTCTGGGCTACTGGGGTCTCCTCTCTGTCTTCAGGCATCACAAGTCTGCCTTTGAGTGGAGTGGGGTCTGTTTTTCTCTTCCCATGTTGCAGGCGAGATGGGACGAGCCTGAGAAGCTGATTCCCCACCCCTTCAATAACAAGTTTCAGTAGATCACCAATAAGAGTACCAAGAGAGGGCCACCCAGCACTTGGTTCCTCTTTCAGGCTCTCCACAACCAACGGTGGCTTTCCCACAGTGCTGCTCTCCTGATGCTCATCTTCAGGTGCTTCGATCTGCAATGGCATCCACACAAACTATTATGTAAATGGTGGGTCCAAATTCATGAAAACAAATACTGGAGATTCTCTGCTTCAGTTCATTGTAACTGAAAGCAAGAACCTGATAATAGTTTACAGTGACTAAGAATTCTTCATAACAAAGCTTCAAGAATACTGATACTGCAAAATGCAAGTGAAAAGGACCAACTGAAAGCCAAAATCCAGCATACAAAAAGACAACTGAATCCCAAAATGTAACATACAGAAAACACTACCTTTTCAGCAGTTGATGACCCAAATCCATGTTGCACAACAGAGAAAATATATCCGGCAACAACAGCACCAATGACCAATATGATATCTGTGAAAATCAACAAAGCAATATCAATGATCAAGTCTAGACATGTTCTTTTTCTTTTGAAAAATGGTACATAAACTGCAGCAATAAGTGAACTAATGATAAAAACTAACATGTTCAACAGGTAAATGAACATGAAAATAATTGTAAATCCCTACAGCTCTGGTTGTCATACAGTCATAATTTAAGATAAGTTAGTGTAGAAATATAAATGATTCAGCCAGGCACACAAACAGCAACACCAACTGCATTATTACCTCTAGAAAAAGAAGTCTCTTAGGGATTATAAAAAAAACTAGTCATTTACTCAAGTAACTCAGCCTTCTAAACAAGATTTATCATGCAAACTCCAAAAGTCTAAATAGAGGAAGAGGCTCAAAATGTGATATAAAATTACAGATAGCTCGCTAAGAAAGCTGCAAATCACTGGCCATAGCATGCCCATCCACAATTTATTTGATACTATTGCCAGCTTCAGGATGGGCATGTCTTGTTATAAATGGTTGAGAAAGTCATGTTCTATACTATGAATAATCACAAGATGCTCACTTGTATTCAATCAACAAATTCATTTATAGCGATCTGTATGTTTAAAAGATCTGCTACAGACTATGTTTTCTTATGGCGCGTGCTAGATCTACATTACTGATATGGCACTAATAATATTACTTCTGGTTCAACTTGACAAATCAGTATGCTACCATAGAATTATAAATACAGGGATACATGAAATGCAAGTAAAAAACATCTAGCGATTTTACCAACTTCCAATCCAGATATCATTTCACATCATGAATTTAAAATAAAAAATAAAAAAGTCAGAACGCATGTATTGGAACCAAAGCGGTCGAGTGAGCCACACTTGATGTAAAGAAGAAAATTGTGTGGTGATCAATTGATCATCCATAAAAGTTCTAGCGCAGCACCTCCAAACAGAACTAGCACAAAACTTAAAATAAGGCCTGGAAACCCTTTTCTTGTTCAAAACTGCCTCAATATTCAGCCAGCTAACTCCTATCTCTCCCTCCCTCTCTCTAACATAAACATTTTCTTAATGTTCTAAAGAACATGGTGAATAGGACTACAAGCAAAAACATCTAGATGTAAGGATTACAAACATAAACAAGTAAAAATAGGAGAATGGACCTGACGATAGAAGAGTTGCATCCTGGTAGGTACAATCTTCTTGCGGAAGGGCAATTTTCCTAAGTGCAGCATTTCCACGGTCAATAACCAGCAAAGAGCACATTTTCTTCACATATACCACATCAAAATCAGTAGAGAACTTTGCATCTTCGCTTGGACCATCCCTATACCCAGGGATATTTGATTTTCCACCAGCAATGGTGGTCACTCCTGCACAGGAAGTTCATTCACTTCATTCGCCTAGTGCTAACACAGAAATAATGCATAAACTACATATGTCAACCTTCTGTTTCTAATTAGCTGTCACATTTAGCTTTAACTGTTCAAACATTGACCAATAATAAATTCAAATAATTAATTAGGTAAAATGAAAACGAACTATCATATTTGCATATAAAGTACATTAATAATACTGTACATGTAGGTATTTACAGATATATTGCAAAAAGAGGTCAAGAGTGTATTAGGTCAAAAGTCAAGTTGCTTTGCGAACAGATTTAACATTAAATTGTAGCACACCTGATTCCCCAATCTTTCGAATTGCTAAGTTTGCTGTATCAGCAACATAGACATTTCCTGTATCATCCACAGCAACGCCTGTGGGGCGTTTGAATCGTGCATCGCTTGGTTTGCCATCTATATGGCCAGAATGCCCCTGGAAAGAACCAGCAACCAGTCTTCCTCTGCTATCTGCAGAGGTTGTAATATCAGTCCCAGTATCTATACTACTAGTACTAGATATTTCCCTGAGCAGAAACAAATGATAAGTTCCCTCTCCCTCTCTCACTACCTGAAAATCCAACTTATGTATGGATTTCCTAAACTCAGTAAAGAGAAGGTACTCCGTACTCCTGAATCTTTAAAATAGATGACAGCATTTGCATGGAAATATCAATTATTTAAACATTGGTATATAAACTCATTAGAGCTTCTTAAGAAGAAAACGAAAAAATATTTGCATATAAGCATAAACCACCGATATGTTTAACAAATGTAGTTTTAAAGTTGCATGCCTTTGGGGAAAAAAAGTTTTCATGAAACAGAATGGAACAAACTACGACAACTCCTAAAAACAGTCCACTGGGTGACACACCAAAGAAATGGTATAAAAAGCACCAAGCTAAGGATGGAAAGAAGAAAACATACACTCAGACAGTGGCGGAGTTATTCGCACAATGTTGCTATGTGCCGAGTCCACTGCAAGGAGCTCTCCACCCTCAACAGGGGACACCCTAATGGTGTGTGGCGTGACGCCAAGCTTGTCCCCTTCCACGAGCGTCTCCACAAAGTAGCCGCTCTCAAACTGCAGTGCCACACCCCCATCTGCCGCATCAGAGAAACACCATCAGCATAGAAGGACACAAAATAATACATGAAAAAACACCTGCTGTCCACAAACACATTCACTAAAAAAGGTTGCAAATGATGCACTCTGCTAGATCTGGAAGCCCCTAAGTTCATTTTAGTGATGTGAGGATGCATGAATTTGAACTTAGGCAGGCAGTAAACATTATTTTGCTTAGGTCACACGCATAGAGTGGCATTTGAACTCAAGTAAATAAAAATGCAAGCATAGACAATAATACAAAACACTGGGTATGTTTGGTGAGCTTGGTCATCTTAAGAATACTCTAATTAAACTCACTTCCTCACAGAAGGCACTATCCCGCATACTGATACTAACATACTTGCTAATCAGTAATCACAAGGTAAGTCATCCGGACCGCACAAAGCCAGAAATAAGCAATATAACCTAATAAATCATCAAATCACCACTCCATGCACTAATCGAACTTGCGCTGCTGACTATTAACAGTACTCCAGTAAATAAACCATGGAACAGTAGTAGTAGCAGTAGCGGCAAACCAAGTCGGCAGCTATGGCGCTCACCGTACTGCGGGTGCGAGGGCTGCTTGTACGCGTGCGACGACGACGCCGCCGAAGGAACCCGCGGCCACTTCACCACCGACGAGAGCTGCCTCACGATGCTATCTGCATAAAATCCCAAAAACCCCCCACAAACAATGTCAGGATCGAATATATCCCGCCGCACGCCGCCGCCACCCCAAACAAACCGTGGCGCGAGGCGCGGCGCGGAGCGGCGGAGAAGGTCGTTAGAGCTGGCTGGGTTGGGCGGGCGGGCGGGCGGCCCACCTGCCGGCGAAGCGAACGCGGCCGCCTCGGTGTGGACGGCGGCGAGGGAGAGCACGACGAGGAGGAGGAGGGAGGCCATGGGTGGGGGGAAATGGAATCTCTGCTCGCGATTCGGATTCGGCTGTGAGAGAGAGAGAGAGAGAGGGGAAGGGGAGGGTGGCGGAAAGGAGTTTTTTTCTCTCTTTTTTATATTTTTTATTCTGCGGGGAAGCGGCGGGTGGTGGTGGGCTGGGTCGGTGATTAATGCAGGCAGCAGGTCGGCAGGTGTTGCAGGCGCCAGTGATGCCACTGGATGCCGCTGATGCTGCACGAGCGTGTCTTTTGGCACAATGCGTGCGTAGATGCGTCATCTATGTTCAGAGATGCGGTAGCTTTGTTGATCAGGAAGAATGATAACCATCGATCTATTAACTTATTAACTCATTAAGGGTTAGTTCGTATGTTTGAGTTTGGAACTAATCTTCATTATACGTAGAGCGAAACGACTCATTAGCACATGATTAATTAAGTATTAGCTATTTTTTTTAAAAATGAATTAATTTGATTTTTTTAAACAACTTTCGTATAGAAACTTTTTGCAAAATACACACCGTTTAGTAGTTTGAAAAACGTGCGCGCGAAAAACGAGGGAGGTGAGTTGGGAAGTGTATCACAAGAACACAGCCTAAAGTAATAAAAAAGTCTCTACATTGATCTAAAAATTCTCATATTAATAAAAAAATCATATAAAATATAATTTAAAAATAGTTAAAATTCGAAATTAAAAAGGTAAAAAATATTGAAAGAATAGACTAGAGTCTATACTGTATACAATTTAGAATTAATTAAAATTCAAAATTAAAAAATAAGGCAAATAAAATTAGAGTTTAGAGTCCATATAAAAATACAAATAACTAAAATCGAAATTAAAAAATAAAAAATATTGAAAGAAGAGTCTAGAGTCTATATAAAAATACAAGTTATAACTAACTGAATTTGAAATTAAAAAATAAGAAATATTAAAAGATAAGTTTAGAGTCCATAAATATAATTTGAAAATAATAGAAATTCTAAATTAATAAAAATACTGGAGGAAGAGTATAGAGTACATATTGGAATTTAGAATTAATTAAAATTCGAAACTAAAAATAATAAAATTAAAACTAGAGTTTAGAGTCCATATAGAATTACAATTTTCAAATAATTAAAATTCCAAATTAAAAAAAAATATATTGAAAAAAGAGTCTGGAGTCCATATAAAAAATACAATTTAGAAATAACTGAAATTCGAAATGAATATGGAAATATGAGTTTAGAGTCCTTATAAAAATACAATTAGGAATAATGAAAATTTGGAATTAAAAAAAAGAAATATTGAAAGAAGAATCTAGAGTCCATAGAAATACAATTTTCAAATAACAAAAATTCAAAATTAAAAAATAAGAAATATTGGAAGAGGAATCTAGCGTCCATATAGGAGTACAATATAGAAATAACCGAAATTCGGAATTTAAAAATAATAAATATTGAATGAAGAATTTAGAGTTTATATAGGAATAAAATTTATAAACAGTGAAAATTTAGAACTAAAAAATAAAGAATATTGAAAGGGGAGCCTAGAGTAGTCCATATAGAAAGACAGTTTAGAAATAACTAAAATTCAGTATTAAAAAATATAAGAATATTTGCTATTATATGAGGAAAAAAATATAAGGATGCTAGCCGCACAATCTACAAAGGCCACCATACTAGTTTCTTTTAGATTAGGTTTTGTTTTTTCAGCTAATGGATCATGGGATTGTCACGGGTACACATTCTAATCTATAATTTTTTTGTAGAAAAATATTCATCAGTATTCATTACAAGTTTTTTTTTAAAAAATAAAAATTTAAACTTTTGACCTAAATTTCTAAAAATTCTAAAAACCGTCCATAAATTTATAAATTAAACACATCGTTATCTATCTTTGTATAGTTAGTACTTCCTCCGTCTTAAGATATAATTGTCAGTGTCAAAGATAAGACATACCTTCTATACACGGGTTAATGAAATACAGTAGAACCATATACCCGATAGTATATGATAAGGTATCTTTTAATCAAAGAAATACGGTGAAAAGAGAAGAAAATTATCTTCCTGGAATAGAAGGTGTCATAGTCCTAGTCGAGGAAGATAAGGTTTCCTTGAACCGTATTTCGTTCTATTTCTCTGAGTTCTACTTGGAGGAGGAGATGATCTCTACTATATAAACAAGGCCCCCATGGTCAGGGGGGCAATCAATAACAAATCAGAGCAAAACCAACGCCCAAAAGCAATCCGAAGGAAGTCATCGTTATATTCGCCAAATAGATCTCGTCGGGCCGTTCTTGGCAGCTTCTAATTGACGAAATTAGTCAGTTGTTCTATTCCCTATTATATTCTAAGCGTTTTCGAGGTTATTACATACCTTAAGGGCCCGAACCAGTATAAATTTTTGTCTTTTGTTTGCTTGATCGATTCTTGTGAATATCCTGATTTCAACGATCCCCATACTCTACAAATACCTTGGTCAGCGTACAATCCGTTGACAATGGCACGCCAGGTAGGGGGCTTGGTGCTTCAAGGTTACGACGAGATAAGTTTAAGAACAGGATCCGCCGACGAGGGCTTCTACAACCAACCTGTCCGAGGAGATCCAACCTAGCCAGTCTTCGTAATGGTCCAAGTCGGCTCCATCGTCTTCTCAGTTTTTGCTGCCGTCCCGACCTCGCCCTTCTTAGCAGATGCTGAGAGCGAGGCCATGACAACGGCGAGGGCGAATATGTCCACTTCACCGGCCGCCTCTCTAGTTCGATCTGAGAACGAGGCGCCGAAACCCCAATTTGTTAACGAAAGTGCTAAGGTAGCCCAGTCATCGGCTTTGGTCAGTAAGCGTGTGCTGATAAGGAAATCTGCTGACAAAGATGGTGCATGGTGTCCAATCCACAAGACTTCTAGTCATCCCTAGTTGGATGTCGTGTCATCATCCAGGCAAAAGCTGAACTCGACGCCTGCGAAGAGCGAGAGATTCAGCGTACTTGTCTGTACAGGGCGTGGTGTCCAATCCACAAAATCAAGAGTCACCCCTAACAAGCTACAAGATGTTCTTAAAGCTTGAGGAACCGATCATCCGAGTTTCATGTTGTCCAATCAATCTCGTGCGATGTCCATGGACGACAACCCTTCAGATCGTATATTGGGATTCATCGAAATCGATCCCAACGAACCATCTGTCCTTCATAGCCTGGACGACTTGTAATCCTTCGATTCAAGTTTTTCGCGAGATGTGAACGTGGTCGACATTGAGATCGAGGATAGGGGTGCGTATGACCACACACCACGGGGTTCCACAGAGGAAGGTGAGTTCGTCCAATCTCGAGACGCAGCCCCTTCTCGCTCGGAGCCTGTCCGTACTCCCGCTGAGCACTTCACCGTCGTCAACAATCTGTTTCGACAACCTCCCTTCAACCTAGTAACCCTTCCGGAGGTGGACGCGGGGTTAAAGCAAATGGAGTCCATTATTACCAATCTCAACTATGCCTTTGCAGCGGTGGCCGGTCCGCCGCCTCCACCAATTCCTCCTCAGGTCGACGAGGTCGCCGAGAACGTTAGCATTCCCAATGCCCCTCGGAACGGTAAACCTTGCATCCTTGAGAATGCCTCACCACAACGGAGGGCTCAATAGGAGCCTTCCCGACAAGATGCTCGCAATCTCCGCAAACAACTAAATGGCCGAAGACGACAACAATAGGATCAGTGTGATGACAAACGTCAACAACCCCAAGATCATCAGCGAAGGGGCAGTCATCGGGACGATAGATCGTAACCCAACCCGCGGTCACCAAGATGGCCCAGTACGCCGAGATGACAATGAACGCGACGAGGACGATGACTCCCGATCTGTGAAACATGTCCAAAGCCACGACCGTCGATGTCATGATCGCACGCTCGACTACGATGATCCCGCCGTGGTCGCCAGCCACCCTTTCTACCTAGAAGCGGATGTAGGGCCTTTAAGCCTTCCCTTCAAGAAGTAAATTGGCCCCCGAGATTCCATCCCGCGGCAGTCAAGAAATACAACAGGAGCACTGATCCAGAGGAGTTCTTGCACATCTACTCTACTGTTCTATATGCCGCCGGCGCAGATGACGACGCACTCACAAATTATTTGCTCGCCGTGTTGAAGGGATCTGCTCGGTCATGACTTGCTCATCTTCCCCGAAACTCGATATCTTCCTGGGCGGATTTTTGAAAGCAGTTCGTTGCAAATTTCCAAGGCACCTACAAGAGGCATGTGGTCGAGGACAATCTTCACGCCCTTATACAGAAACACGACGAAACCCTCCGAGACTTTATTCAGCTCTTTAATGAGTGTCAAAACACAATCCCCGAGATCATCGATGCATCTGTGATACGGGCCTTCAAATACAGCGTCCAAGATCGCTACACGATTCAAGAACTGGCGACAAGATGGGTGTCATCCGCCATGAAGCTGTTTGAGATCATTGATAGGGGCGCCCATGCAGACGAAGCTATCCAGAGAAATAGCGGGAAGGAGAAGGTGGCGGAAGAGAAGCAACTGGCTAAAAAAGACAACCCGGAACCAAGTCTTCAATCTAGTCACAAGAAAAGAGGAAAGAGAAAGGCATAGTCAGAGGTCCTTCTCGCAGGACAAGATAAGCAAGCTCCCCAATGACCTCCTCCACAAGACGACAGCCTAGTACAACAGTGGTGTCCGGTACACAAGACCAGCACTCACAACTTTGAGGAGTGTAACGTGTTACAGAAGGTTATGGCTAGGAAGATCGCCCAAGACAAGAGAAAAAGGGTTCGCGTGGTAAAGAAGGACGACCATAATCCTTCGACCAACGACAAGCCTGAGTTGCCCGACTTCATCCACTTCGGTCAATACGTGGCCCACAACTTCAGCGGTTCAACTTCTTATTCTTCAAAAAGGGAATACAAGATGGTAGAACGTAAAGTGTTCTCCACAATCCGGGTGACGGTGTCTAAAATGAAGTGGTCAGATCAGAAGATTGAATTTTCCAACGTCGACCACCCAACCCTGACGATAACCCCCGGACGATATCCGATAGTGGTTGAACCTACTATTCGGAACATCAAAGTCACCCAAGTCCTTGTCTACGACGGCAATTCCATCAATCTCTTCTTCGCTAGCACACTTGACGCAATTGGGATCCCAAGAAGCGAGCTCGTCCCTTCATAACAGACCTTCCACAGCATTACCCTAGAGTCATCGTCAAGGCCTCTAGGAAAGATCACGTTGCTGATGATATTTGGCAAAGCTGACAACTTCCGAACAGAGCAGATCACGTTCGACGTAGCAGAGTTTGACATAGTCTACAACGCTATTCTCGGAAGGACAGCACTGGCCAAGTTCATGATAGCATCACATTATGCTTATCAATTGATCAAGATGCCAGGACCCAAAGGGACGATCACAATATCGGGGAATGCGAAGATGGCCATGCAGTGTGACAAGAGGAGCCTCGACATGGTCGAGCAAACTCCCACCACCCCCACCCCAACTGAACCTCCTTGAAAAGTGACCAAGCCCAACCCAGCACCCAAACCAGACGACGCGATAAAGATAATCTCGCTGAACAGTAGCATCCCTGACAAGACGGTCAAAATCGAGGCCGAGCTCGACAGCAAATAGGAACTCGAGCTCATCATCTTTCTCTGTGACGATATAGACGTGTTTGCTTGGCAACCGTTCAACATGCCTAGGGTCCCCAGTGAGGTGATTGAGCACAAATTGATGGTTCGGCCCGACGCAAAACCCGTCAAGCAAAAATTGCATCGTTTTGCTCTAGACCGCGAAGAGGCTATACAAGAAGAACTCGACAAACTTTTCAAAACCAGTTTCAGCAGAGAAGTCCTTCATCTAGAGTGGCTCACAAATCCAGTCATGGTGCGCAAGGCCAATGGCAAATGGAAGATGTGAGTAGATTTCATTGATCTAAACAAGGCATGCCCGAAAGACTACTTTCCCCTTCCACGTATCAACCAACTAATAGATTCTACTGTTGGATGTGAATTGTTGAGTTTTCTCGATGCTTATTTCAAGTACCATCAAATCAGCATGGCCAAGGAGGACGAGGAAAAGACGGCCTTCATCACGCCCTTCGATGTATTTTACTATGTCAAGATGCCCTTCGGCCTGATCAGCGCTGGGTCCACGTACCATCGCGAGATTCAGGGAGCTTTCCAATCCCAACTCGGCAACAATGTTGGAGACTATGTCGACAACATTGTGGTGAAAACAAAGACGCGAGATCGCCCCATCGATGACCTACGAGAAACATTCAACAATCTCCGAAGACACCGGCTCAAGTTGCCCTTCGGCCTGATCAGCGCCGGGTCCACGTACCATCGCGAGATTCAGGGGGCTTTCCAATCCCAACTCGACAATAATGTTGGAGACTACGTCGACAACATTGTGGTGAAAACAAAGACATGAGATCGCCTCATCGATGACCTAAAAGAAACATTCAATAATCTTCGAAGACACCGGCTCAAGTTAAATCCAGAGAAGTGCATGTTCGGAGTACCATCGGGCATACTGTTCGGCTTCCTCGTCTCCGGACAAGGTATCGAAGCAAACCCGGATAAGATCAAGACCATCGAGAGCATGAAGTCACTGACAAGGCTCAATGAAGTCCAGAGGCTCACAGGATGTATGGCAGCTCTAAGTCAATTCGTGGCAAGGATAGAAGAGTGAGGACTACCCTTCTTCAACCTTTTGAAGAAACAAGAGAAGTTCGAGTAGACAACTGAGGTCGAGGAGGCGTTCTGTATACTCAAGCGTTATCTCGCCAATCCATCTGTCCTCGTCACTCCACAACCACAAGAGAAGCTCTTCCTCTACATCGCCGCAACACTATACTACGTGCACCGTCATCATTGTCGAGCGCGAGAAGATTTAGTGCCCAGTTTACTATGTCAGTGAAATACTGCACGATGCCAAGACCAGATATCCTCAGATCTACAAGCTGTTCTATGCTGTGGTCATGACATCCCGAAAGCTGTGACACTACTTCCAGGGCCACAAGGTCATGGTCGTCTCCTCATACCCCCTTGGTGAGGTTCTCAGAAACAATGAAGTCGCATGACGCATTGCCAAATGGGTCGTCGAGCTCAGCCAATTCGATGTCCACTTCGTTCCACGAACAACCATCAAGCCTCAGGTACTCGCAGATTTCATCGCCGATTGGACCGCCTCTGAGGACGGTAAAGCCGACCGAACGGACAACGAGTGATGGACAATGGCTTTCGATGGAGCCTTCAACAGCCATGGAGTAGGCGTTGGATTTGCTCTAACTTCATCGACCGGAAATCAGTTCCAACATGTCGTGCATCTAAACTTTCGTGCAACCAACAACACCGCCGAGTACGAAGGACTTCTTGCCGGACTAAGAGTCGCTGTATCACTCGGGGTCAAGCGACTAATTGTGAAAGGGGACTCAGAAATAGTCGCTAACCAAGTGCATATGGACTACAAGTGCTCTAACTCCGAGTTGTCCAAGTATCTCACCGAAGTCAGAAAGCTAGAAAGAGGTTCGACAGGTTCGAGATACGCCACGTCTACTGGAAAGACAATTCCGACGCCGATAGCCTTACTCATCGAGTTTACAGAAGAGAACCAATGGAACCAGGTACGTTTCTTGAAGTGCTAACCAATCCTTCAGTCAAGAGCTCACCGGACGACGACATGATAGCAGCACCGACGTTGGCTCGGGGACTACTACTCAGAACGACAAGCTCGACGCCGACATCGAGACAACTACGGATTGGCACACACCACTCATCAAATTCCTCAATGCCGACAAGCTGCCGGACGACGACATGGAAGCAAAGAAGCTCTCCCGACAAGCCAAGGCTTACTGTACGGTTAGGGACGATCTATACAAGAAAGTCGCCAATGGAGTACAACTGAAGTACGTTGCGTCCGACGACGGCAAAGAGCTACTGCTCGACATTCACAAAGGAATTTGTGGATCACATGCCGGAGCGAGAATGTTTGTCGGCAAGGCTTTTCCACAAGGTTTCTACTATCCATCGGCTCTTCAAGATGCCTCCGACATGGTACAACGGTGCGAAGTCTATTAGTTTCACAGTAAGCACACCAAGTTACCAGCTCAAGCCCTTCAAACTATCCCTTTATCCTGGCCGTTCTCGTGCTGGGGGTTGGACATCCTCGGAGCTTTCCCAAAAGGAGAAAGCAGATACAAATTCTTATTCATGGCTATAGCTAAATTCACTAAGTGGATTGAAGTGGATTCAACAAGAGAAATCAGAGCCGAAAACACAATCAAGTTCATCAAAGGGATATTTTGTCGATACAGGCTTGCAAATCGGATATTGACGGACAACGACTCCCAGTTCACGAGCGCTGCTTTCTAGGACTACTACTTGGAATATGGGGTCAAGATTTGCTTTGCATCAGTGTCTCATCCTCAAAGCAATAGACAAGTTGAGAAAGCAAACGGGATCGTGCTCCAAGGGATCAAAACACGTGTATACGATAGGATTTTAGCTTATGACTCACGATGGATTGAGGAGCTCCCTTCTGTTCTATGGGCCGTCCGTGCCACGCTGACTACACAACCAAAGGGACACTGTTCTTTATGATGTATGGTTTTGAAGCCATGTTCCCTACTAAGCTACGCTATCAATAAACACGAGTTCGGGAGTACTCAGATGAGGACTAGGACAACAAGCGAGTAGACGATGTCAACCTACTAGAAGAACATCGAGAACGAGTTGCCATCTGAGCAGCCGAATATCAGCAGGCCCTACGCCGCTATCATGAGAAGCACATTCAAACTCCTACACTTGACATCAGCGATTACGTCCTTCGATGAGTACAGAACCAGGCAGAGTGCAACAAGCTCTCACCAAAGTGGGAGGGACCATACACGGTGGTACAAGTGTTACGATCAGGTGCGTACAAAATCACCGACGACGAAGGCCACGAGTTATCCAATTCTTAGAACATTGATCAACTACGAAAATTCTATGTATAAGACTAGAGGTTAACCTGTAAGTTGATTTGTATCAGTTTTTATATGTATATATGCCTTTTGTCTTATTTATTGCAATGTTTTATACTATGAACCCCTTTTGCTTCATATTACTGTAAATCAAAGTTATTTTCTATCGATCTATTACGTTAATGCCGACTAGCTATCGGGTCTTAGCACCTTGGCCGGGGACACGTGGCACTGCGAGCTAGTCAGATGCTAAGGGTCAAATGACCATGTCAGATTTGACCATGTCAGAGTAACCATTGTAACGTATTAACTAGCCGTGTAATTGAGAATTAGATTTCCCGACTTCACGGCTAGGGGTTGGGAATTCACTGCTTCAATTCGGTCAAATATGAAAATTTAAGCTACTTTTATCGAAATATGGTTTCCATAAAACTAGCTGGGGGCTAGGAGTACTCTTTTATTGTCATATGCTCTAATAGCTTACAAAAGATTGATCAAGTTTTAGTTTCTACTAATGTCTTGTCTAGATTACTTTAGAGGGCAATATGGAGACTAAACCTACCAAGAAGGTCAACGCAAGTTCATTGTGGAGAAGATATCTACAGCCAGAGGAGCGAGAGATTGCGCAAGCTGGTCGATCTCGTCGGCAGTTCTTCGAGAATGCGTAAATTCCTCCCGAAGGAAGCTCAGATCCAGCTGGGAACGAGATTCGTGGATACATGCGAGTACGTGTCCTCTGGCGTATCGCTAGCTCGACAACATTTCTGCTTCAGGCTATCGTCGATTTACTGATCAATGCCGAGAAGCGCGCTGCATGTGCCCCATATCCACCCTAGACACTCGGAGACCAACTTCTCGGGAGAAGGACGAGCCATGCGCAACTCTTTGCACAATCGTTGTAGAATGGAGCAACAGTTCTTGAGGTGTGCCGAGATCCTAATCTCCATGTCCCTCAGAAGCTTCGTGCCCTGATCTTTCCTAATGTTATCGATGGCTCTCTCTAGTCCTTCCTTCTCGTACATAGTTTTCTAGTACTCTTCCTGCCCTTACATCTCTGCAAGAGAACGTCCAAGGTCGAGAAAAATAACATCGTTAGCAAATCTTTGGCCTGAGTACAAAGAAAGTATGCTACAATATTACAATTTTCTTACTATGGCATTGTTCTCGCAGCAACATCACTTGGTCCTCCTCAGAGGCCAAGGCGTTGTCGGAAGCGACGACAACTTGGGCATGTCCTTCGTCACTTGGCATTGAGGAGCCCTAGGGCATACTGGGTTTGACAACTATGTGTGACGGGTGTCCGCCTTGCTGAACGTCCTCGTTCACGACTTTGAGAAATCTACAATGCAGAGACATCAAACATACAAAAATTCAGAATCGGATATTGCAAAAAGGGAAATGTTCTCTACACATCAAGCCCAATACTTGTCCGTGTTTATTACAATAAAGGTTGAAATAAAAAAAGTTTATTCTTTAAAAAAGGGGATGACCGAATCCCTGAGTTCCTCCACCTCCGACATGACGTTGTCGCAGCGCTCGTCGACTCCCCCCTTGGTCATTGCCTCTTCCAGGTTGATCTCGTGGTGGGTGAGTCTGAGGCACGCGAGGACATGGCATGCCCTAGACTTGAGCCCGGTGCGCACCCCATCCGCTACCTGCTCGGTGTGGTCATTGGCCGTAGTCTCCAGCGCTGTAATGAGGGTTCGAAGGGACCCCATCACGGTCGTCTCATCGGGGAAGGTTGGGTGCTCGACGTGCTTCCCCAACCTTTTGGCCACCATATCAAGACGCTCGTAGTTCTCATGCAAGGCTTGACAGAGGAAGGACAGGTTGTCCCTCGTCTCCGAGAGCTCATGCTTAAGACCCCGGCGCTGGTGGTCGTTCCCCGCCACCACCTCCCGCAGTTTGGCATTGTCAGCCCGTGCTTCTCTAAGCTAGGCTTCCAACACCACGACGCGGTCATCGGCAGTAGACACGACTTTCCCAAGCTGTCTGATCTCAGCGACGAGATCTCGGGTGCTCGTCTCAATCAGCCAACAAGCATGCAAAAGCTTGTCAGCGGACGAAGATGGCCCCGAGACAGTAAGGGCGCTGGCTGAGGGGACAGTCGAGAGGGGCGATTTAGAGCTCGCCTCTTCTCGAGCACCGGTGCTCTAGCCTGAGTTCGTGAGGGAGGGGTTGCAATCAAAGGAGTCTCATTACTAGAGAGGATGGAGACATATGGATCTCGGTAGGACAGGATTTCACTTACCAAGTTTTCTGCTTCTTCAGCAGCAGTGCCTTCTTCGTGGGGGCCGGTTTTGCACTGGAGGTAGTCCGTAGAAAAGAAAGGGTGAGGAAGGAAACGACTACTGCTATTTTACGGTGAACCTGAGTTTAGGGTCTCACGTCGGTGCCACTAGTCCGCACCAGCTTCCCCGTCCTTGAGGTTTTTGGCAGAGTAGGCCAACGTTTCCTCTTTATCCCAATACCTCCAAGGGCGAGGGCCGTGACCGCTTGTTCAGAAACTGCCTGCTCCTTCAAGGAAGTAGACACGTGGTGATCGATGAGCAGGCCGATTATGTCCGTTAAGGGTTATGCCTGACAGAATTAAGATTACTACTCCTACGGGCATTGAAATGAATAACATGGGGTGGTGGTTGGATATACTTATGTTCACGATGGCGTCCCAATCTGTCAGTGGGAGGTCACAGAGCGGAGTAGGGATGTCGACGGTGTACGATGGCGGGTCAACTACCACCTTGCTGATGCGCTCAACCACGGTGTCCTCAAGGAGCTCTGTGATTGATACAAAAATAACAAGGTTATCAGCCAAAAGACAACTATGTTTCTCTATATCAGCGATAAAAGAATTATTAGTTGTACCTCGTTGCGAAAGCCGTGTCTCGTCATGTTCCCCTGTGTGTAGGTACGTAGGGTGAGAACGAGCCTGGAAAAGCTAGATCCGACGATGGACAAAGTCTTGGACGACTTCATATCCGGTCAGAACATGTCCTCGGAGATCATGGATTTTTTCTACGAAACTCGCTAAGGCGGAGGTCATCAAAGGTTTAGAAGTTCATGTCTCTAGGCGTGTGGGTTTTGGTCAGGGGTTTCAAGGACAGAAGATCGGTCCTCGATATAGAGGTAAAACCAGCTTTTTCGCCAATCTTTTCTGGAGGACAGGCAGTTAAAAGGAATGTATTTGTCCTTCATCCCATCCTGAAGACGGAAGCCACAACATCTCAAGATTTTGGAGGCCTCCATCCATCTTACCTCGTAGAAGTATCTAAACAAATGTAGAAAAGGCTGTACCCCAAGGTACGCCTCGCATAGATGGGTAAAAATACTCAAGAAGACAATGGAGTTCGGGTTAAGATGAAGGAGATGGATTCCATAGAGATCAAGAAGCAAGGATAAGAATTCAGAAGGAGGAACGAGAAAACCACATTGGCCAAAATAGGAAAGAGTGATTATTTGGCTAAGATTTATCAAGGGATCAGTACCTCGTTCTGAACGCGCCACCACTTTGGCACTCGGCAAAGCACCATCCAATTGCAGCTCCTTTATCTCAGCATGGCCGATGTTAGACTAAGGGAGATCCATTGGGAGACATCAAAAGGGGTTAAGGGAGGCTGTGGTTTAGGATTTTTTGCAAGACGAGGCGGCGAAGGTTGGAGGTGTAGGGGAGAAGTTTTGGGTTTTTTTGCTTTAGCAAACGGAACCCAAATGGATCTCAGAAGTATAATTTATAGGTCTCATCCGATGGTTCAAATTTCGAAGAAGACGGAGAAATCATCATCGGGGTTTTAGCCAATTTGTTTATAACCGTTAGGATTTTCTGACTTCAATCCAAATGACTAGCCTACGTTGAGTCTTCGGATTCGGGGCAACCATGTCGCCTGCTTTATACGTTCTCGATGTCCAAGAACGGTCTGATGAGTTTGACAACGGTTGTTCTCGGACAAGCAGTTGAAGGATGTCGATAAAATCATTTGCATTGAAGTCAGAGGCTACTGTCAGTATCAAGGATAAGGCATACCTCCTATACACGGGTTAATGAAATACGGTAGAACTATATACCTGATAGTATACGATAAGGTATCTTTTAATCAAAGAAATACGGTGAAAAAAGAAGGAAATTATTTTTCCGGAATAGAAGGTGTCAGAGTTCTAATCGGGGAAGATAAGGTTTCCTTGAGCCGTATTCCGTTCTATTTCTCCAAGTTCTACTTGAAGAAGGAGGTAATCTCTGCTATATAAACAAGGTCCTCATGGTCAAGGGGGCAATCAGTGACAAATCAGAGCAAAACCAACGTCCAGAAGCAATCCGGAGGAAGTCATCGCCATATTCGCCGAATAGATCTCGCCGGGCCGTTCTCGACAACCTCTAATTGACGAAATCAGTTAGTTGTTCTATTTCCTATTGTATTCTAAGTATTTTTTCTCATCAATAATTTATATAAACTGGAGTAGGGTTATTACTCACCTTGAGGGCCCAAACCAGTATAAATCTCTGTCTTTTGTTTGCTTGATCGATTCTCGCAAATATCCTGATTTTAACGATCCCCATACTCTACAAATATCTTGGTCAGCGTACAATCCATCGACAATAATAACTTAGCATCGGATTAGACACATCCTACTACTATAGGATGTGTCTAATTCGATCCTAGATTATTACTGTATTTTATATTTTAAGACAGAGGAAGTAGTCCCCGTACTTACTTAAAAAATCTCCGTCTTTTCTTTTGGGTTTTTGGCAGCACAGTCATGATCTAAAAAAAAGTATGACCTCAAGCCCTAGAAACTTAACACAAAGTTGGCCAGGCTGCCATAACCTTAGCCTGTGTTCGGTATTTGGAGTTGAAAACTCTCTTTCCAAACACGCAAAATGCAATGGTCCATTAGAGTGTGATTAATTAAGTATTAGCTATTTTTTTAAAAAATGAATCAATATATTTTTTAAAGTAACTTTCGTATAAAATTTTATTTGTTAAAAACACACCGTTTAACGATTTAAGAAGCATGCGCATAAAAAACGAGAAAGTTGAGTTGGGACCGGTGCAAAATGGACCTCAGGCTTTAAGGCGAAAGCCTATATAATGTCATAATCCAAATTAATTTGCTGACCTCCTAACCTTTGCTTTATTCCGTAGATAAAGCAAATGTTGATGAGTGATGGCCGTTCTCATGGACTCATGGTACAAGCGCACAAACGACAACTAGCCCGAATTAGTGGTCGGTTTTAACGTAAGCAAGCTGTTTTCGTTCTTCCAGGGGCAAAGGCAATGTCTAGCTTAATTGGACTTTAATTTCTTCAAATGCTGTACCTTTGCAATCTTTACAGAAAAGCATTAGGCTGCGTATGTAATCGCTGTAGATGACGAGTTTAAGAACGCCGACTAATTCACGTCTCTTCACGTGTGTTGAATTCTGTACATTTTACAATAGCAGAGAAGCAAGGTGAATTTGTTCGAATTCGCTACTTTCATTCAAGCTTTGTTGGATTAATCCCTCTCACAAAAGATTAAAAAATAATTAAAGAAAATTTATTTTAAAACTATTATGATGTGAAATTATTCCTTCTCAATTCTCTCTGATCCCTTTCTCTCTCGGATTAACGAGAGATTAACCGAACAACTAATCCCCTCCGATCCCTCTCTCGAGGATTAACGAGTGATTAATCCAGACCTTAAGGAAAACAGGGTTCATTCGAATTTCTCACCCACCCTGGTGGCCACACACACAAGGGAAAAAAATAAGCCTTTGTACCACTGGAACAACAATTAAATCGACGGAATTGTTACCTAAGACAGAAATTTAATTGCTAAAATCTTGCAATTTTTTAGTCGTTGGATGTTGTTTAAGGTTCACTCTGGCCATTCGATCTGCGCTAAGATTCGTGCCATGTCAAGAAAAAATAAATCTATTCTTTTGGATATTTTGCATATTTAATTTGTTCCTTGCCAAGTAAATGCTTCCACTCTCACGAATAAATTACTTGTTCTTTTGATAATACTACTATGATTCTATCAAGATCAACAAAAAGTCATTCGTTATTTTTTTCTTAATTGCGGTGCACAAAGTCTAAAAGCAACTCACATATAAAACAACTCAAATTGGCTTGATTTCAAAATTTTCAAGGAAAAAAATTACAAATTACCCCTCTAAACAATTGTGGTCGTCCGATTTACCCCCTAAACTCCAATACCGATCATCTTTTAACCCTAAACTTTACAAACCAGATAAATTACCCCCTAGGTTGATCCAGGGCGGTTTTGGTCCTACTTGAACGCATACGTGGCAGTCTAGTCAGCCAAAATAAATAAATAAAAATATGGAACCCACTTGTCAGCCAAAACAAATAAAACATGGTAGGACCCACTTGTCAGCCTCAATCCTTCTTCTTCCCTCCTATTCGCCCCTTCCCCTCTCTCTCGATCTTTGGCGCACCGAGGCAGGCAGCATAGCTGTGGAGGTGCGCTCTTCACCAGGTTCGACAGGCAACGCGGGCTCCTGCATTGTGGCCTCCAGCGAGACGGACTTCGATGAGGCGGGGCCTCAACCGCCACCGCCCCTCTTCCCCTGAATCGACCTCAAGAGGCGACGAAGACTCCAACGATGGTCGAGGGGGCCATGGTGTAGTCGGTGGCTTGAGCGAAGGAGGCAAAGGGGGTCAGAGGCAGTGGAGATGCAGCGCGGCATGGTGGCCCGTCCACCTGTCCACGGAGGTGGCGGTCGGAGGCGGAGGACGTGGAGCTAGGGGTCGTGCAACCGACAGTGACAGGCGGACGTGGAGCTCTAGGCTGCTGGTGGTGGATCTGGCTGCAACGGACGAGAGGGGGCAGTTCCTGTCGCCGCCGCCTCTTTCACTCGAGGGCGCTGTGATGTGGGCGGTGAGATATGTGGTGAAAAGGTGTGCGACCTTCTTCTCCATCTCTCTCAATCTCTCCCCATGGCAGAATTTCGGCAGTAGAGAGATTCCACCGTGCGATCGATGCTGGCATCCGCTTCCCCGCCGCCTCACCAAAGGCCTGAACTCGCTGCTATCGTATGTCCCCAATGACAACACGGCTCAAATCTCACGGACATGGCACATGCAACGGCGAACTGATGAAGGAGGCGACACAAGTGGCTTCAAGCTCGCCGTGGAGGCGGCGAGGTCGATTGCGAGCTCCACGACCTAAGCACCGCTCGCCTTTGTTGCTTGCCTTAGCTAGCTCCGTCACCTACCTCGGTGCACCAGAGATTGAGAGGGGGGGGAAGGGGCGAAGAGGAGGGGATAAACAGAGGGATTGGGCTGACAAGTGGGTCTCACCATGTTTTATTTGTTTTGGCTGACAAATAGGTCCAATATTTTTTATTTATTTGTTTTGGCTTACTTGACTGCCATGTATGCATCCACGTTGGATCAAAACTGCCCCGGATCGACCTAGGGGTAATTCGTCCGGTTTGTAAAGTTTAATGTTAAAAATGATTGGTATTGGAGGTTAGGGGGTAAATCGGACGACCGTAATTGTTCAAGAGGTAATTTTACTTTTTCCAATTTTCAATTATTTTCTCTGCTAGCTAGAGAACAGTATCAAATCAGAAGTGGCCGGAGGCACTATTCTTCCTCCACATCGAGAAGGAATTAAACAAGCTAACATAATTCCAAGATACGATGCGAAGGAGACGAAATGATCGATCGGCCGGCCGGCCGGATCGATGTATGTATACGTGCATGCGTATGTACATGCCAACTTGCAGGAAATTCATCGCTTTATTGACCGAAAGCAAGGAACCATGTGTAACCACTCCTCTCTCTTTAATTTCTTCGTCCCTTGATTCACCAGCAATTTTACCTTCTAACTACCAGCGCACACACGCACACATTATCTCTGCCTTCACGTACCAATTAAACATCTCTCTCTCTTTCCTAGTTGCATTTTGTTGCTCAATGATCTCTCCAAGCTGTTACCTCTCTCTCTCCTCTTATGTGTGTATTTATATGCCCCCATTTCTCGATCAATGCATTCTATATATCGCCACATTTGTCAAACCTCTAGGGTCAAATATAAACTTAAGATCGATCATATTTCATATAGTTAACTAGTTTAATAGTGTTGTATATATTTATTGTCTATATTAATACATATTATATGCAAGCGATGAGCTCGAAGAAGCTCATCTCAGCTCTCATCCTGGCCATGGCCATCGCTGCCGGCGGCCTAGCCTTCCTGGCGAGCGCAGAGGAAGGAGCAGCAGATCAGCGCCATGCCATGCCGTCGGCGGCGGCGGTGCAGGGGCAAGACGGCGATGGTTTTGATCAGGTCGTCGCGTTGCCGTGGCGCCGCGTGCTTCGCCACCGTGGGAGAAAGGAGCACGGCGGCGGCGGCGGCGGCGGGGACGACAGCGACTGGCGGTCATGGCGCATCCCGCCGTCCGGGCCGAGCAGCCGGGGGCACGTCTCCGTCGACGCGGACGCGCCGGAGAAGGACAAGAAGACGGCGACGGAGGGCGGCGGCGGCGGTAGCTGGCCTAGATCATCATCTGTTCATCCGTGAGCAGGGTAAGCTTGCAATAATGAGCAATGGACGCTTGGTATGAATTAAGAATTAATTAATCGACGATATTACCTGTCTTAAATCAGTATATATCTGTGTGTCGTGTGTACGCAATCGTATACATTCGGTTGCATGAGAAGTACGTAGTGTGCAAGTGTTTATTTAAAAAGATCCAAGAGAGATCGATGGAGGACGTTGTATTTTGTGTTTTTTCTTCTTTTGCGAGGATGTATTATATACGTATATGTGCTGTGTGTACCGTCTAAATTAAGTGAACTGTTATCAAATTAAGTATTATATTTATAAGAAAAGAAAAGCAGTCCAGTTGCTTAGAGTGAAAGATTAATTAGGGTAGGTAAGAAGAAAGGGGGGCATTGGGAGGTTGAGGAGCCAAGCCAAGTTACGTATGCAATTGCATGCTAGCTGGCAAGCATGCACGAGCGTATACACTCTCATGGTACTCCCTCCCTGTTTCAAATTAAAAGTTCTATATATATTTTTTATATAATTTTTAATAATATATTTTGACCATTAATTTATTTTATATTATTATTATCAACAACTATAAAATTAATATCACATAAAAGTTTGAATCTAACGTACAACATACATAATCCTTGCTATAAATATTATTAGTGTAATTTTTAGTAAAAAAATATTCGATTCGATTTTTTTAAAGACAAGGATGTCTCATAATTTAAGAGACGGAGTGAGTACAAAGCAAGCATGCTTGATAGCTATTGTGCTAAGCCGGCTATATTTCTCCATTTCTCCGTACACAAAAACGAAGCGTGCGTGTGTACTCCTTTTGTAAAAAAAAAGTATAACTATATAAATTTGGACAAGTAATTATACAGGTATATAAGTTAGAGTTATATATTATTCTTTTATAGGAGGGTGTACGTGCTTCGGCGGCAGTACACTAACAAAAGATGTCATCAAGTTATTGCCTAGGAGCGCAGCGAGAGATAAAGTTATTATCAAAGATGAAGTTTGTCATATTATTCGGAGTTTTTCTTCGTCCCTTCTATGACTCTGACTTTTGACTCTGAGTTTTTATTCGTCGGTTGTTGACCACTACAATTTTCTAAAGTGACTACACTATTCTTATCTCATGTTGAATTTATCATGTACCACTTACTTAAAAACATACTCCATCGATTTCATATTATAAAACTTTTTTCAAGTTTATAAAAAACATAGCAATATTTTTAACACAAAACAAATATTTTATCAAAATATATATTCAACGTTATATTTAATGAAATTAGTTTGGTGTTGTAAGTGTTGTTATGTTTTTTCTATAAATAAGATCAATCTTAAGAAAATTTGATTTAAAAAAATTCAAAACTTCATATAATATAAAACGGGGGAGTATACCACAATGTGAACTTTTTTTAGTTATAATAAAATCAAAGGGAAAATAACTATTTGACCCCTAATTTGAAGAATTTTAATAAAATTTTAAAATAATGAAATTCATACGCATTGTAGACGGGCTATATGCCGACCAAAGTATTGTAGAGTATGGGGACCGTTGGAACCAGGGTATACGCGAGATTGAGGTAAAAGAGACGGAAGACTGGAATTTTTATACATGTTCGGACCCCTTAACTGACAGGTAATAGCCTTATTCCTCCCGGTATTGTCTTTATATATCAGTATCATATGAGTACAATATTTAGGATGACCTAATCTAGTCGGGGTCGGCTTGGCAGCATGAAGCCTTCTTGTATATGATTAGTGTAGTATTCTTACTCGAATATGAACTCGATGAGATTAGAGGTAGCTCTAGATCCCTTATGTCGGCCTTTGTGGCTCTAGATTGGGTCTGTCTAGGCTTGTATCCTGACTTGACGTGTGTTGACCTCTCCCCTCTCCTCCTAGGGGGTCTTGTATTTATACCCTTGGATGGCTCGTTGTCCAAGTAGAACTAGGGAGATAAGTATGGATAGAATCCAAGTAGTCCTTGTAGTGTCTGAGTAGGACTCTGCTTCTCCTTCCTTATCTGGAACACCCTCTATTCCGGGAAGATAATTTTCTTGTTTATCTGTCATATTTTCTTAATCAAAGGATGTCTTCTCGTATAGTATTAGGTATATGATATTTTCATATACGAAAAACCCATACATAGGAGATATGCCTTATTGATAACACTGACAGTAGTCTCCGATCTCAATGCAAATGATCAGAATAGCGTTCTCGACCGTGTAGCCCGAATATCCATCATTGTCAGAATCACCTAGCCATTTTTGGAATACTGAGTTGGCATGAAATTGCCTACAAGTCATCTTTCCTGGCCATGATAGAGAATGTGACCATTGTTGAATTTGGATTGAGGTCAAAAAATATGCGACCATGCTATAGCGTTCTTGATCAAATATCCTGTACATAACCCTTGTCGAACTCACCCAACCGTTCTCAGACAACCGAGTATGTGCAGAGTACGCAACAAATTCCTTCTCTTCTCCTGGACCGAGAACTACACTTGAACTTGAATTCACTAATCCAACATCCATCTAGTCGGAAATAAATTTTGACTACTGTGTGCCCTAAGACCAGTATATGTCTGTTAATTGAGTAAAAGAATTGTCGGTTTGAGCTTTATTGAGTCTAGATAAGATGCCGATTACTATAAAGCCTCTCACTAGTTTCTTTTACTCAAGAAAACCAATTGCTCTGATATTCAACTTTCCTGAAATCAATTCTTAGAACGAATTGTTAGATAGAAAAGCCCCCGAGGGAAAGCTTGGGAGTAATATGATACAAATTGAAAATATTGAAAATAAATTCTATGTGTGACAATAAACGAGTACTCTCACTAAAGCTGTCATTGGCTAAATGGAGTTTGTATACTCTCCTTGATCCCCAGTTGGTTTTATGAAAAGTTTTCCCAAAAAACAGCTTGAATCTCATAACAAACTAAGGTGAAGAAGCGAATTCCAAGCCCCTAGCTGTGAAGTTAGAAAAACCAGTTCCCGATTATACGGCTAGTCTGACATGACCAATTCTGACATGGTCGTTTAACCCTTAGCGTCCGACTAGCCCTATAATGCTAGGCGTCCCTGGGCAAGGTGCTAAGACCCTTGACTAGTCAGACTTAACGTAATAGGTCATTAAAAAACGACTCCAACCTGTAGTGATATGAGAAAAAAATATCAACGAATAAATATTGCACATTTGATTTGTATTAAAAACTTACATAGATTAATGCATGAAGATGGTAGAAATGCTACACACACTGGTCGAGAACCAGATGCGTTGTCGTACTCGACCACTCGTAGAGGTGGTGGGAGGATCGCTATAACGCTGGTCGAGGACCAAGTGTGTAGTCATACCTCGACCACTTGTAGAGTACTCGTGTAGATGGTGGAATCGCTACCACGCTGGTACTCGGACTAGGTGTATAGTCGTACCTCAACCACTCGTAAAAGTGGCAGGAGAAATCGCTATAACGCTGGTTGATACCAAATGTATAGTCGTACTCGACCACTCATAGAGGTGATGGGAGAATCGTTACAACGCTGGTCGAAAACTAGGTGAGTAGTTGTACTCAATCACTTGTAGAAGATTTGGAGAGTTTGCAAGGTGGCTACCACGTTGGTTGAGAACCAGATGTGTAGTCGTACTTCGACCACTCACAGAAGTGATGGGAGAATCGTTACATCGCTGGTCGAGAACCAGGTGTGTAGTCGTACTCAACCTCTCGAAGAGGTGGTGGGAGAATCGCCACAACGCTGGTCAAAAACCAGATGTGTAGTCGTACTCAACCACTCGAAGAGGTGGTGGGAGAATCACTACAACGCTGGTCGAAAACCAGGTGTGTAGTTGTATTCAACCACTCGAAGAGGTGATGAGAGAATCGCAACAACGTTGGTTGAGAATCAGGTGTGTAGTCGTACTCGACCACTCATAGAATATTTGTAGAGTTGGTGAGATCGCTACCATGTTGATTGAGAACCAGATGTGTAGTCGTACTAGACTACTCATAGAAGATTTGTAGAGTTGGTGAGATCGCTACCGCGCTAGTCAAGGACCAGATGTGTAGTCGTACTCGACCACTCGTAGAAGATTTGTAGAGTTTGTGAGATCGCAACCACGCTGGTCGGGGACCAGGTATAGTCAGTCATACCTAAAGTTGGTAAGATCCCTACCACGCTGGTTGAGAACCAGATGTGTAGTCGTACATCACCCACTCGTAGAGGTGGTAGGAGGATTGCTACAACGCTGATCGAGAACCAGGTGTAGTCATACCTCAACCACTTTTAGGGGTGCTTGTGTTGGTTATTACATGTGTATAGCATGACTTTACATACCCAACTTATAAGCATTTCAGACGTTTGTTCGCAATCACGTCGGGTGATCAAGCCGACAATGTTCGCGAGGAGATTGTGCATAGCAACCTTTTCAAAAGACCGGATTGTAACTAGTACTAGATATGAGATAGGCCATCAGTCTTTGTTGGTAGGTTTGGTCTGACAACTCCTCGTTTGTTCGAGAACGTTCTCGAGAATAAAGTGTACTTGACCTTTGCCTACTAGAGTACTCGATTATTATTGAAAAATATTTTTTAGAAGACAAGATATATAACAAAAATACCAAGTATGTACTCAAAAAATTGTTTAGATCTTCTAGCATTATCAGAATATAAAGAACAGATTTAGATTTAGTATCGGGTGCTTATGTATATCGTAAGTAAGAATGATTTATATAGTAGAAATAGAGCGAGCTTCAGTATTAAACCATAGTCGGCCTAATATAGAAAATACTCGTACAATATATATTGTATAAAAAACATGCTCTACGTAAACATAATAAATTATGGATTTGAAAATAGGTACAATAAATTAAATATAAAATATTGTGTACCTTTTAAATATACGCCGGATATATCTACAAATGTTAGATTAATTTAAAAACTAATCCGCTAATTACCTTGGACGGTATATGCGTGACGTTGTATACCGATTCATGTAGTCGATCTCCTGGTGTGCTGATGTGTATGAGTAGCGAAGGTTTGTACAGAGCAACCATTGACCATATTGAATTTTTCCTTGTGGATGCATGTGTACGTCTGAACCTTGGTGGACCTTGTTGTGCTAGCCTGTTCACACTGACATCGGTAGGACACGATCGAGTTGACCAATCAGCGCAAGCGTGTTTGGCTTCTGTTTCTCGATATATGTCCGAGCTCTGCGCTACACACGCGAGGAGGTTGGTGTGGTATTGGTCTTCGGATAGCCACACTGATCGTCGACGACCCTTTGATCCGGTTCAGTTGATTTTGGCGATGGATGTTAGTTCGGAGGTAGTTGGTTCGGGTCGAAACCTCACGATTGACAATGTTCTTTGCGGCAGCGACGTCTTAAAGCTTGGTTAACCCGCAAAGTCTTAAAGCTTGGTTAATTCTGATAGATCGAAAGGTTAAGTCTGATAGATCGAATTGTTGACAACGATGATTCCGATCTGACGGAAGAACGTGTTCTGGTCGGGTCAGATATCTCAGAGCCAAAGTCCACTACGTCAGATCTGCTCACCTCTGACGGGTCATCAGTGATGGGCCAAAATGCTCATCACGGATGACCGTTACCTTTGATGGGTCCTATGGGATGTCATCATCAGTGAGCCCTCCAGCTGCGGCCCGTCACAGGTATCAAGTCACCTGTGACGGACATAAAATGAAATCCGTCAGAGGTACACCTTTGTCAGATTCTTCTTCCGGCCCATCACAGATGATTCATACCTGTGACGGGCCACGCAGCTCCGGCCTGTCAGAGGTGTGGTTCAGTCACCTCAAACGGATTCTAGACTTAATCCGTTTGAGGTAAGTTGTAGCCTATATATACCCCCGGCTGTTACTTGCTTTTCATCACAATCCAGTGCATTATTCACATTTCAGGTGGGAGAGTGAAGAGGACGATTTTTTTTCCAAAAATGGAGGTAAAAAAACTGTGATAATTATTTTTTTCTAACGTGTATTTTGTATTGTGTTTTACACTTCTTATGTTATTGATTGCAGATGGACTAAAGTTGGATATACGATATTCACCGTTCGAGCCTAGATTATAGGGAGGGGTCACTGCATTCGTTAGTTTTGCGGATAATGACAGGAAAAATAGGATGAGCAAATATATGTTGTGTCCATGTGCAGACTGTAAGAATGAGAAGATGTTCGAGAATAGTTCATGAGTTCATCCTTAGCTGATCCTTAGAGTATTCATGGACGACCACAGATGTTGGAGCAAACATGGAGAGCAAAAGGCACCAGATGTAGCAGGTAATGAAGTGCCGGATGTCATGAACGACCCAGCAGTTCGAGATGGCATTTTTGTCCCTTCTCCATAAGGCGGTGTGGCCATAGATTTGGACCCTCAAACTCTATGAGATATATTGCGTGATGTTGAAGACCCAGATCATAGCGAGAGGGATTTGGAGAAGTTCAGTAAGTTGGTGACAGATTCTGAGACGCCATTGTGTCTTGGGTGTAAGCCAAAACACACCAAGTTATCCTCTGTGTTAGAACTCATGAAGCTTAAGTCAAGTGACGACTGGTCGAACAAGAGTTACACAGAACTTCTAGAGTTCTTGAAGGATTTGTTGCCAAAGGAAAACCAAATTCCGCAGACAACATACGAAGCAAAACAAATCTTATGCTCATTGGGTCTGGAGGTCAAAAGAATTCATGCTTGTAGGAACGACTGCATATTGTGTTACAAACAATATGTTGACTTGGATGTTTGCCCTGTTTGTGGGGCTTCTAGATACAAGCGAGACATAAGTGAAGGTAAAGGTTATAAGTCAAAGGGGGATGACCCCGCAAAGGTAGTGTGGTATTTACCAATTACTGAGCACATGAAGAGAATGTTTGCGAATTCGAAACAAGCTAAGTTAGGGCGCTGGCATGCTGAAGAACGAAAGGTCGATGGTAAACTGAGGCACCCAGCAGATTCAGTACAGTGGAGGACAATCGATAGAGTTTTCCTCGAATTTGAAAAGGACCCGAGAAACATGCGTTTCGCTATGTGTACGGACGACATTAATCCATTTGGTGATTTGAGCAGTCGTCATAGTAAATGACCATTTTTTCTTGTGAACTATAACCTTCCACCCTGGATGTGTTTCAAGAGGAAGTATATTATGCTTGCCATGCTCGTTCAAGGACCGAGACAACCTAGCAATAATATCGATGTGTTCATTTAATCGATAATTGATGACTTTGAAAGGCTATAGCATGAGGGCAAGCGAACATGGGACGCATCTCAGCGGGAGTACTTCAGCCTCCACGCGATGCTGTTTTGCACCATAAACGATTATCCGGTCCTTGGTAACCTTTCAGGAGAAAGACTTGTTCGGAGTGTATGAATGAAACAAGAAGCAGATGGTTGAAACATTCATGCAAGATGGTCTACATGGGTCGCAGGAGATTTCTCCCAAGGTTTCACCCTTACAGAAGTATGAGGAAGAATTTCAGCGGACACAGAGAAGTTGCTTGTCCCCCGCCAAAAAAAACAGGGCTGAAGGTGTATGACTTAGTCAGAGGAATTACCAATGATTTCGGGAAAGGAAGAAAGCTAGAAACACAAAAGAGAAGAGTATGTGGAAGA
Organism: Oryza officinalis; assembly: GCA_008326285.1. NCBI lineage: Eukaryota > Viridiplantae > Streptophyta > Magnoliopsida > Poales > Poaceae > Oryza > Oryza officinalis. The sequence continues at coordinate 12,411,674 of BDMV01000002.1, read as the reverse complement.
AAAAGTCAATATTCTGGAGAACACTGTAATGGGAGCATCTTAAGGTCCGCCATTGCATAGATTTGATACATGTCGAGAAGAATGTCTGTAAGAGTCTTCTCGGGTTATTGCTTAACCCAGGTAGCACAAAGGATAGTCTCAACGCCCGACGAGATTTGGAAGATCTGGGTATTCATTCCGAGCTACATCCCATAACAACGGAGTCCGAAAGTGTGTTCCTTCCTCCAGCCTGCTACACTCTTTCGAGGGATGAGAAGAAGAATATGCTCACATGCCTCAGTGGTATTAATGTTCCATCTGGTTACTCATCGAGAATTAGTAAGTTCGTTTCATTGGACGACCTTAAATTAGTTGAAATGAAGTCGCATGACTACCACGTCCTTATCACACAGCTTCTGCTTGTTGCCATCAGGAATATTTTGCCTCCTAAAGTCTGACACACGATAATGCGATTGTGTTCCTTCTTCAATGCAATTGGCCAGAAGATAATTGATCTAGAGGGTCCAATTGAACTATAGGCAGAAATTATGAAAACCCTATGTCATCTTGAGATGTGCTTTCCACCTAAGTTTTTTGATATAATGGAACATCTCCCCGTGCACATAGTGAAGCAGACAAAAATGTTGTGGTCCTGCTTTTTTGAGGCAGATGTATCATTGTGAAAGGTATCTGGGGATACGAAAGGGCTTTGTACGGAACCAATTCCACCCCGAGGGTAGCATCATTGAAAGTTACACCACCGAGGAGGTTATCGAATTATGTGTAGATTACATATCCGAGACCTTCTCAATTGGATTACCACGATCTCATCACAAAGGCAGGATTGAAGGGATGGGTACTGTTGAAAAGAAAATTGTCAGGCTGGATCACAAGGTGTATGATAAAGCTCATTTCAAAGACCTCTAACATATGACTGAAGTTGTGTTGTACTTGGAAGAACACGAGGGATTAATCTGACATGAGAACTCAGGGTTACCAGGGAGTTGGGTTAGAAGAAATCACATTGCTGGTTTCAACGAGTGGTTCAAGAATCGAATTCCCAAAAGTCACAACTTGCCAAGTGAAACAATCAAGTGGTTGTCACAGAGTCTAGAATGGGATGCTACTACCTGACAAGGATATGACATCAGTGGATACACATTTTACACGGTCAAGCAAGGCAACAAATGCACAGTGCAGGATAGTGATACGCATTGAGGAAGCAAGTAGCGACCATGGTCATCGTGATCAATACTATGGCCGAGTTGAGCAAATATTGAAGCTAGATTACTTGAAATTTAAAGTGTCGTTGTTTCGTTGTCGATGGGTCGATCTGCGTAATGTCAAAGTTGATAAGTAAGGTTTCACCATTGTCAATCTTACTAACAATGCGTACAAGGATGAACCGTTTGTCCTTGCAAAACAAGTTGTCCGAGTCTTCTGCATAATTGACCCGAGCAACAAGAAACTACATGTGGTTCATGAAGGGAAAAGCAAAATTGTAGGTGTCGACAACATTGCAGACAAAGAAGACTATAACCAACACGTCCATGGCTTGGGTCAAGAAATACCTCTAGAAGAGGAGGACGAAGAAGATGAGGTCCAACATGCACGCGTCGACCATGAGAAAGGACTATTTTTGTAACTTATAGTCCAGTTTGACTATGTCTAATTTTGTGTAATATATATGTGTTATGTTGGAAATGGCTTCAAAAGATATAATATTTTTTGATATGTTTGAAAACTATTGAAATATTTAAAAGAAATAAAATACGTAAGAGCAAATAGTTTTAAAGAATAAAATGAAAGAGCAAATAGTTAAAAAAATGTAATGAAAAAAATAGTTCAAAACAATGTAATGAAAGAGCAAACAGTTTTAAAAAATATTTCAAAAAATACGTAAGAGCAAATAGTTTAAAAATAGGGAAGTGGACTGGTCAAACTCACCTGTGACGGGCGGGTGTGTTGGCCCCGTCACAGGCGAGATCACCTGTGACGTGCCAAACCTTACGCCCATCATAGGTGACTTTCACCTATGACGGCGTCGGCCCTCTCGTCCGTCACAGGTGACTTTCACCTGGTTGACTAGGGTTGCACCGGTGTCCAAAACTTTCTCACCCAAATCCATATCTCTCACTTGTCGCCGTCAACCGTCGCCTCCCCGCCGTTGACAACCACCGCCTCGCCGCCTCCCCGCGTCCTCGACACTGGCTGCCCCCTCCTCTCCCTACACGATAGCAGCCGTCTCCCCGCGTCCACGATGCCGGCTGCCGCCGACAGCCAACTCCCAGCCATCCTCGACGCCGGTCGCCGCCTCCTCCCTCCATTTCGCAGGTTCCTCTCTGCCTTCTGCCCCCATTTAGGTTGTTTACAAATTTTGTGATTTAGATATGTTTAGAAATATTTTGTGATTTAGATTGTTTAGAAATTTTGTGACTTAGGTTGTTTAGAAATTTTGTCATTTAGGTTATTTACAAGTATTTTGATTTATAAATGTTTAGAATAATTTTGATTTAGGTTGCTTAGAAATTTGGTAATTTAGGTTGTTTACAAATATTTGATCTATAATTGTTTACAATTATTTTGATTTACAAATATAAGGAAATATTAGGATAATAGGATTTTAGGATTTTTAGGAGATGGTTAGGAAATGGTATAGGCTATATTTTCGAAAAGTGTAGGAAATGGTATATGAAATGGTTAGGATCTTTTAGGAAATGAAATAGTTAGGAAATTTTAGTAGTTTTTTCGCTGCAGAAATGTCTGAGCAACAGGAAACGTCCCTGTCGGGCGGGACAAGCGGAGCTGCATCTGGGCGTAACCCTCAAACGCAAAATCGCCTACCGACCTGTCACGCCCCAAACTAGCACCGAACGGAAGCTAGAGTAAGGCGATCCAAATTAACCTGTAAACCTGTACCAGTCCCAGGAATAACCAGGGTCTCCTTATTAAGAATAGAGTTATAACCAAGGTTGGAACTGCGGACAGACCCCGAGTTCGCAACTGCATTATAAAAAGGCGAAAGCGGAGACTAGCCCAAAGCCACAAGCATGACATGGGAACTAAGCCGAAACCCTACTGCAGCTCGAAGTCCGCTTGCTCCTAGATGAACTCCTCATCAGCAGGGTCCACCTCTTTTTCTTCGAGGACTGAGAGGGTTATTTGTATAGAGCAAGGGTGAGTACGGAAGTACTCAGCAAGCCAGGGGAAATTAAGTGTTTAATGCAAGCTTCAAGTGAGAGCTAGTTATTTTCACGTTTGATTTTTTTTAAACCTTCGGAAGCAACTAAGTGAGTGCTTCTCAACGGCACGGACGAGAAGGTGCATCTTATCCGGCCGGAGTAGTGAAATGTATAGTTTGAATTCATCTACACGATTGGCTCCCTGCCAACCGTTGAACGGACTCCCCGAGTCCGGCTATTCCTGATAGCCACAAGACAAGCATTTGAAGAAAAACCCTTCCACCAAAAGTAGTTTATAAAGCAGTATTCGATTAAACTACGCTAAGGAAACACCTCACATCCGCCCATGACCGTGGGCACGGCTATTCGAACAGTTTGTCAACCTCTGCAGAGGGGGTACACTTTACCCACATGACGTTACTAACCCGGGTCACCCAGCCTGTGCAAAACAGCCACGTCTGGTGACTTTGAGGTTTTCACGACAAGGCATTTCGAAAGCCGACTCAGGGTCACCTTATGCCAATGGGAGGGGTCCCACGGACCAACACCAGGTTAGGTCCCAGACCATACTGTGCCAGGAAGCCCAGGGGTCCTCCCCGACACCATCCCGACGAATCCACTTGTCCCTTGGCATCAAGATTTCCCTGGCCTAGCTAATTACTCAGCCAGGGGTGTCCCATTCACCCATGTGGTCGCACATGTTATGTTTGGATGAAATTCCCAAGGAATCGGTCCTTAAAGCGAGTATGGGGAAAATCGTACCTCTAGTACGTCTCCCGCACCGCTAGTTTTGGAAACTCGTTTTATTTTCAAGGCACTGACCCAGGGGTCGGTTTTTCCAAAGATTTTGTAAACCCAAGTTTTACCCAGTTGCTCATTTTAAATTTTGAAGGGTGCCACAGTACTCGTACCTTGGGTACGAATATCGAGGCTTGACATAACAGGCGACAAGGGATGCTTAGGTCATTCAATAGCCAAGGAGGTCAAATGCAGCAAGTGGGTCAGGCCTGCCGGCTATATTGCAAACCGCGCCCAAGTTGCCAAGAGTAACCTAGGAAATGCATAATTTGAGAAATAAAATACTTAATTTCAATTTATGGGTTCAATTGATCAAAGGTGACTTGCCTTGCTCGAGGTCTTGAGCTTCCTCCTCGAAATTTGCGCACTGCGAGTCTTCTGGCTCTGAAGCTACATGTGAAACGAGGCGACTCAACACAACGATCAAACGAAGCCTTATTAAGGACCTCTAAGTGTGCCATTAGGTAGATCTCGATTTTTGATGTATTTTGGAAGTTGAATGAAGTCAATCGGACGAACGGTTGAGAAGATATGGATTTTCTAAGATTAATTGAGTTTCTGTCTAAAGGAAAAAGATTTATTAAATCTGTTGGAAAAAGAAAAGGAGGGACACGAAATGGACTTTGCAGCGGGCGGCTAGGCGCGGCCCAATGGATTGGCGTGGGTGCAGCCGGACGGATGGGCCGATGCATAAAGGAGGCGGCCCGTGCAGGCGAGGCGCGCGTGAGGCGGGGCCGGGAAAACGGGTCGGCGCGCGGGAATGCGGCCCGCAGGAATGCGGCCCACGGGATGACGCAGCCGTGAGGGGAAGAGGTCGAGCGAATCGGGCTAGCTGGCGAGATACGGCCCACGCGCGCGAGGAGAGGCCGACTAGGCTGGGTCGGTGGACCGCGGTTCACCACGCGGGGTCCCTTGCAGGGCCCGCCCGTCGGTGGCGCGGCTCTCGCGAACCAGGTGCACGGGAGGGAGGAAAAGGCGACAGGCTGGCGCTCCGCGGACGTGGAGCCACGTCAGCCGGCGGGAGGAGGAAGAAGCGCCGGCCTCCATCCGAGGGCGGGCGGCGACGGCGAGCTCCGGGATGGTGCGCGGCGGATCCAATGAGGGAAGGGGCACCGGAACGGAGGGCGGCACTAAGGGAAGCGAGCCACGGCTCGGATTCACCGGAGGACGGCCAACGGCAGCAAATCGCGGCAGCGCAGGTCATCGGCGGCGGAAGAGGGAAACCTCACCAGAGTGGCTAGAGATATATTCGTCGGAGATGGAGTGTTTACCCGGGCTAGGAAACTCCATCCACCCGAAAAGGACGCACGGGCGGCTCTAAAACGTGGTGGCGACGGAAGACCTTGCTCGTCATCGGGCTATGGCGTGGTGGTGGACTCCGACGAGCAACAAAAGGCTACCAAGGCATCTACGCGCCCCGGGCACGCGGCGGCGAGCTAGCTAGCGACCTATGCAAGAGGGGGAGCGGAGGGAGACGGAGTAGGGCATACCGCGACGAGGAGGGCGTCGTGAAGAGAGGCCGACGATGCGGGACGTGAACGTCTCAGCCTCGGGCCGAGGAAGGGGATGAAGAGCGGCGCCCGGAGTCCCTTCGCGTGTCCTCGTGCGACGGTCAACAATGGCGCGGCGGTGGTGGAGGAAAATGGGGCACGGTGCTTGGAGGAGGAGCTCGGCGACGGAAGAAAAATGGCGGCCGAGCGAGGGGACATGCGCAAGCTTTAAAGGGGCGGTAAGGCGGTGGAGACGCGAGGTCAGGAAGGCGGTGGAGACGCGCGGAGAGATGGCGCTCTTCGGCGCTAGCGGCCAAAGCGGCGGCAGTGGTGACGTCGGCGCCGGTCGGGAAAAAGAAAAAGGAAGGAGAGAAAAAGGGCGGTGGTCTCCTTGCCAAAACGGGAAGAGGAGCGCGGAGAGAAGGAGCGAGAAGAGGGAGACGCTGCTCTCTCTTGGCAGCATGCGCACAGAGCAGCGGGACCGAGAGGCGATGGTGTCGGCGGTGACAGCGGGACGGTGCGGCGCGGAGACAGGGTGGTCGCCGGGGCAGGCGGCGACCAAAGGGGATGGCGTCGGCGTCCTCCCGGTCGACCACGACGCACGGGAGCGCAGGAGCCAACGGGCGGAGGCGGAAATCGGAGGGTGCTGGCGGGAAATCGACGAGAGAGAGAGAGACGAGCGGGAGAGAGAGAGGGAATGAGAGAGAAGACTCTCTCTCGTGCGCGAGCATGTGCAGCGCACGTGCGCCGCGCTCGGTTTACGCGAGCTGGGCCGAGGCAGCACGGCCTAGCAGAGGGGGAACGAGGCCGAGGGGAGAGAGGGGCAGGGGGATGGGCCGAACGGGAGATGGCCCGGGAAGAAGAGGGAGGTAAAATGGACTTTGGCAGAGGGTTGAGTTTGGAGGGATCAGGGCTTGGATTCAAGTTCTGATTTCGCGATTTCTCTAGGACAGAGCAGAGAGGGAACACGAGATCTAAGCACACAACAAGACGCGACCGAAGAGCACAAATTTCACAATTAGGGTTTTTAAGAAATAGGTTTTCCCGCTAATGCCACGACGGAACGGGTGCTACACGACCACTAGACAAGTTATCACTGAGGTGGATGCAAGTGGTAGGCCTACGGTGCCGAGGAATGTCATAGGCAGATGGTCAAACTGTTGTGGGCGAGTGGCACGTGACCATTTTGGAATCTTACATAAAGATATTAGTAAGGTCCTAGAGGACAAGAAAGAGCGAGCGTGGACGGCATTAGTCGCATGGTTTGGCTATCCCACTGAAGCAGAAGCCAGGCTGAAGTGGAAGGCATTACAGAGGATGGACAAGCCCTAGAAGAATTTCAAGTCGAAGCTCGTCTTAGAATATATCATTCCACCCAATAATTGGACTCCCTTCGAAGACTACCCGCAGATTACAAAGAAGGTGTGGGAGGAGTTCTGCGAGCTCAAAAACACTCAAGAGTTCAGGGACTCAAGCGAGGCGCATCGCTTACTGCAACAACGGAACGAGCACCCACATCGGCTCGGCACGGCGGGGTACATCGGCAAAGAACAAATATGGGCTCAAGAGGATGAAGTTGCAGTTGCAGTGAATGTCCCTACCCCTTTTGCTGACATCCCTGAACCACGAGCTCGGAACTGGGCTAGGGCCAGGGGTAAGGTCAACCAGGACGGCAGCATTACACTTCCCAACCAGAATGATGTTGTCATCTATCAAGAACTAGTGAGTTTCCTCCTAACTTTAGTAATGCTCTATTAGCGAGTTCCCTTGTTATTACATTATACATGTTTGTAACGATTACGATTCTTATTTTCTATAGATGGGGTTGTTTGCCAAACAAACTTCACAAAGCGAGGTCGAGTTCATGCGAAAGAGGCACAAAGATGACATCCTCACGAAGGCGCTTGGAAATCCAGAACATCCTAGCCGGACTCGTGGAATAGGCTTCGATGTTCCATGGAAGCATGACTTGCCCCAGTATAGCTCACAATATCAGAAAAGAAAAGCCTCTAAAGAAGAGAGGGAAGCCCGCATGAAGGAGCAGCTGAAGGTGGAGGTCATTTAGGAGCTGAACCAAGACATGGATGCTATGGTCGAAGAAAGGGTGGCCAAGGTCCTCGCCGATATGAACATAGCTTGAGGGCATGACCATGTGACACAGCCAACTCCTCATCCACATGTTGACGTGAGCCCGTCACAACACAAGAGTAGTTGTGCATCCACAGAGGTGTCTCATCTCCTAGTCCAAGTATCAGCTGCGGTGGACCTCATAGAGGTAATTGGTACTATAAGATCCTTCTCACTTGAAAAGCCTCATGGCTGGGTATGCCAAGGTGTCAGTCGATTCGGTCATGCCCAACTTGCTGTCGTATCCATTGCCTATGCCCGCGAACAATAAAATTCTTACTTTGGGCGATGCGGCCAGACGTACATATAATGGCCAAAGGCAGATATTACCGTCGGCGATCCTCGTCCAAGTCAATCGACAGAACATACACCATACACCTCGTAAGTCCCAACTATCAATTGAGGCTCCTCGTGGATCGACAATGACGGAACCACATTCACCCGAGGCACCTTGCATGGATTTGGATGATATAGCTGCCACCTTAACTCCAATTAAAACCACACGGAAGGCTGATAGCTCCCCACCACTTGTCAAAAGACACAAAGGTGAAAAGGGAAAAGGGTCAGGGTAAAGGCAAGGGGAAGGTTGTGAAGCAGGTGGCCCAAAAGCAACGTGTGCCAACATAGTTTGTACTAGGCATGCCTTTGGTGGAGGACAATGTGTTAGCTGTAATGGGTATTGCTTATCGAGAGCTGCACAAACAGTACATGGAGCTAAGCAATGCCAAGCGAAAAATGAGGGAGTCTTCTATAGTTGGACATCACGACCACCAACGATTCCTATCATGCTCATCTTATATAACTATAGGCTTTGATGAGCTCTTCGATCTATTCAGGATCCGAAAGCTGAACACTGGTTTTCTAAAATGCTATTCATTGTAAGTGCAACATTCATCCGTATGATGTGCTAGTAATTTCTTTCTAAATTTATGCTAATATGTACTACATGTCTTAAGGTTGTGTTGGATCGAAGCTCGTCATACTGGTAATCATGTTGGATTCCTTGATCCATCGATGGTCAACAAGGTCAACCTCCAAAATCAGGAAGATGAAGTGGTTGAGTACGTGAACTGGTGCTTATGGGCCCACCAAGACAAGGAGTACATCATACGTGCACACAATCAAAAGTAAGAAGACAATACCTTTTGTCTAGATTATGTTAGGAGATTCTTATTACTGACGCTACATAACCACTGCGCAAGCGCCATTCGATTCTATTGGTCATGGTACCTAAATGGAGTAGGGTGTACTACCTTAACTCCAATAGGGTGGGGAAAGAATACGTTTACACTACACTCACCAATGCCTTAAATAGGGCTTGAGAACCATATGTTGCAAAGGGAAGTAGGCACAAAGAGGGTAAGGACGACCTCTATCATGACACCAATTTCAAGTGCGCGCAACAGATCGTAGACTAGTGCAATTTCCACGTGTGCCACCACATGTCGACACTGCTAAGACAGGTGAAAGATTTCGACCATGAGGTTGGTGCTCATAGCGACGTCGATGATTTCGAAACCAACATTAATCCTCTATACATGCTAACCTCTGTCTTATTGAACAGAAAGCTATAGCTGGCTGGAAGATTGCCGCCATTAACCCCCCATCCCCCCGCTATCAGAGGCGAACTGTGCGCCTTCATTCTTCGCGAAATAATGAACAAGAAAGGAGCATTTTTGGTTCAGTAGACGATCGAACTGTTAGATGTGCTGTCGTGACCTAAACAATTTTAATTTGCTGTGATGTAAAAAATGTTGTTTTTATGATTCTGTGTTGTGGAATGCAATATAATTTACATTCATATGTACAATCGCCTATTTAGCACAAGTATTTCTAGTTAGTTCCTTGGTTATCAAATATTCACACAATGTGAGGTTTTCTGGGACCCAAGTTGGCTCCAGTGGATATAGTGCATACACTAACCAGCTAAGACACCTTGGGTCATTGAGAATCTCGTATTGGAAGGTAAGTACTACAGTATCTATTTAGTAAGAGTATTTCTAGTTAGTATGAGGTAGTTTACTACAATATGATCATTTATTATCAAATCATCACAGGGTATGAGGTCCTCAGCGATCCTAATTGGTTTGGTCCGATTAGTGTACAGACTAACCAACTAAGACAACCAGGGTCACTTAGGACGTCATAATCTGTTATTTTTTGATAATCTAAGTTAGAATATATACTTAGTTATATTAAAGTGTAGATAGTACTTAGATTATTGAATCATCACAGAATATGAGGTACTCAAGGTTCCAAGTTGGTTTGATTGGGTTAGTTCATTCACAAAATCGATTAAGACACCTTAGGACCTAGAGCACCTTGTATTGTCATTTTTTGATAATTTGAGATACTTTAATAGGATATGTATGTAGTTAGTTCCTTGGTTATCAAGTCATCACAGTATTCATATATGTAATTGCCTATTTAGTAAGTAAAGTGTAGTTAGTTCCTTGGTTATCGAATCATCACAAAATATGAGGTCCTTAGGGGGCCAAGTTGGTTTGGTCGGGTTAGTGCATTCACAAAGCCGACCAAGACAAATTGGCAACCCGAGGATCTCGTATTCTGTCATTTTTTGATAATTTGAGGAACTTTAATAGGATATGTGTATAGTTAGTTTCTTGGTTATCAAATCATCACAATATTGATATATGCAATCGCTTATTTAGTAAGTAAAATTTAGTTAGTTCCTTGGTTATCGAATCATCATAGAATATGAGGTCCTTAGGTGGCTAAGTTGATTTGGTCGGGTTAGTGTATTCAAAGAATCGACCAAGACACCTTGGCACCCTAAGGACCTCGTATTCTGTCATTTTTTGATAATTTGAGAAACTTTAATAGGATATGTATATAGTTAGTTCCTTGGTTATCGAGATGTCGTATTTTAGGTAGTTTTTCAAATTTTCTTTAAATTTTCAACAAGTTACTTCTAAAATTGCTTTCTATGTCTTACATGTACTCATTATTTACTACATTGTATCGTTCAATTGTTTTCTTCCTTTTTTGAATTGACAGGTCGTTGTTATTCTTCAAAAGACATAGGCTATAAGTTACTTGGGTAAATTTGTACCTTCATGTGAAAAGGCAATAAATTGGGTAAGTTTGTGGCAGTGGGAATGTGTGATTGTCTATGGAATTTCTGTGAGCACTTGGAATGCATGTGTTTGATGTTATTTTTGAATGCAATGTGCTGAAATTGAAAACATGTACATTGTTGGGATTCTGTGATGGTTCTGTTTTTTCAGAGGACGTGGCTAGCGAATCCTAAGGCTAGCCAATATTTTGAAATTATTTTTTTTTCCAAAATTAGCTCTGAAAGTGCATCTAGGACCCCAATTTTATTTTGGTGTTAATGACAACACAAATAGAAATACACTAATGACTTTTGTTGAGATAGAGGCAAGGATAAAAAAGAATTGAAGGTTGAATAAGACTTAGCGACATTGTGTTTATGATAAATTCTTATAAATCTTGTTTTTCTTGAGTTTAGGTGACGTACTATTAAGAGAGACATCACATGCATATAATTGGTTGAACACTAGAGCTCAAAATCTTTTCTTTTAAGTGTTCTTGTTGCTGTCAAGTCAGACTATCCAATTTTATGTCAGACTATCCGATCCTCAGTCAATCCAAAATTTCACAGAATGTCGTTATCTGTCTTTGGACTGTGTTGGCCTAAAAATATCAGACTATCTGATATCACTTCGGACTGTCTGATATATCGGACTATCCAAAATTTCTTGAAACTTCACTCTCTGTCTTTCTTTAAAATATGTCTCTTGAGTGAATTTTTTCTAAGTCAAAATCAGAGTATCCGATTTTGATCAGATAGTCCGAGGATCCAGAGACTCCGAAATTCAATGAAACTTAAGTCTCTGTTTGAGGATGAAGTTCTTGCTCTTAAAAATATCGGACTATCCGACATGACATCGGACTATCCGATCGATCAGAGCATCCGAAATTTTACAGAACTTCGTTCTCTGTCTCTCGCTTGCTTGGGGGCTAAAATTATCGGACTATCCGATGTCACTTCAGATTATCCGACGTGGGATAAAAAGATTCCCCTCCAATGGCCACATTTTGGGGAATCTATAAATACCCCCTACCTAACCCTTCTCTAGGGTTACCCAACTCATTCATCTCTCATTCACTTTGGGTTCAGCTTGGTGCTAAAGTGCTTTGGATCTTTGAGCTCTTTCTCCCTCTCTTAAATCCTTCCTTGCTCTTTGTGTGTTGGATCTTAGTGGTTGTGGATTTGGAGTGTGGGAGCCTAGTGTGTGTTTCACTCGATACTCGATCTTGAGCACTAAGGTTTGTCCAAGGGTTGTGTGGTGTTTGTTACTCTTGGAGGTTGAGGACTCCTAGACAGCTAGGCATCGCTCTTGAGCCATCGATCTATTTGTGGTGAGCCAAGGGAAGTTGTGAAGGCCGGATCTCGCTCCCGCAAGGAAAGAGATACCACTAGTGAAAGGAGGAGTGCATTTGTGCAACCTTAGGAGGAAATGGTTCGAAAAGACTCGGCTCTTTGTGAGCTCCTCAACGGAGAGTAGAATCCACTCAAGGATTTGAACTCCAGGAAATACTGTGACAGCTTTGCAACTTCAACCTGTCAGAGGTGAGTCATCTGTGACGGGTCGTAACATTCGGACCCGTCAGAGGAGTGTCACTTCTGACGGGTTGCAACTAGCCCTGGGCTAGCGGAGACCCTCACCTCTGACGGGCCTTGGAGTAATGACCCATCAGAGGTGACTGTCACCTCTGACGGTCGGTCGCCTGTCAAAGGTAACTGGATTCATCAGTGACCACTAATCTCTGACCAGGGCCAAACCTGTCAAAGGTGAGGGTTAGGGCCCGTTAGAGGTGACCTGATCCGGCGTAGTGGTTGTTGAAATATCCCTCATCGAAAAATTCATCGGGCAATATCTTGATGAAGATTGAGATGACGAGGGTCTCGATCCATAGTAGAATGTACTCCGGTCGGATCATACCTCCCATAGCTGAAGTCGTCGAAGTATGCCTTGTCGGGAATTTTGCCTCTTGAACCCATCTCGTCGAAACCTTGAAGCACCAAGTCCTCTATTTGACGCGCCACTGTTGACGAGCTATACGTCGACCAAAGTATTTGTAGAGTATAGAGATCGTTGGAACCAGGTATACGCAAGAAATTTTTATACACGTTTGGGTCCCTTTACTGTCAGGTAATAGTCCTACTTCTGTTGACCGAAGCCGGTGTTGCCTTTATATATCAGTATCACATGAGTACAATATTTAGGATGACCTAATCTATTCGGGATTGACTTGGCAGCATGGAGCTCTCACACATGGTCGATGGTTAGTGTAGTCTTCTTCCTCGAATATGAACTCGACGAGATTGAAGGTAACTCTAGATCCCTCTTGTGGGCCTTTGTGCCTCTAGATTGGGTCTATCTAGGCTTGTATTCTGACTTGGCGTGTGTTGGCCTTTCCTATCTTCTTCTAGGGGGTCTTGTATTTTATATCCTCGGATGTCCCGTTGTCTAAGTAGAACTAGGGAGACAAGTATGAATACAATCCGAGTAATCCTTATAGTGTCGGAATAGGACTTCGCTTCTCCTTCCTTATCTGGAACACCCTCTATTCCTAGAAGATAATTTTCTTCTTTATCCGTCATATTTCCTTAATCAAAGAATACTTTCTCCTATACTATTAGGTATATGATATTTTTATATACCGCAAACCCATGTATAGAAAGTATGTCTTATTGATAACACTGACACACAGTTTCACTGAGAATTTGAAAGCTGATATTATTTTTACTTATTCTCGAATTTTGGTGAAAATACTGTATGAATTTGTTTGTATATTTTTTCTTATTTAAAAATTATTTCAAACTCGTTTTTCAAAATCAATCTACCCACGTACTACATCAGTCCCAAAAAACCTTAACCTAAATGAGGATGTGACCACTTCTAATATAATGAATCTGGACAGATGACTGTCTAAATTCGTTGTACTAAATCTCTCTCGCCCTGCCTCCGAGCTATGCCCTCCCACACATCTCGCATCCCTGCATCGCACGCGTGCTCGATCAACAACTCGCCATGGATCCAGCGTTGCTGTCCTTGCTCGACCTCAACGCCGATCCTCCTCGCCGAAGACGACGACCGCATCGTCAATCTCCACGGTGAGCCACCATGCTTCCCAGAACCGAACGCCGAGGCCGTTGCCAACCTCGATGGTGGTCTGGATGCAGAGGCATCCTTCCCTCAATTGAACCCCGAGGCCGACGTCGACGTAGTCGACGATGGCGAACTCGACGGTCTAGAGGAAGATCATTCGTTATTCATGTTTTTGGACCCCAAAGAGGTAGTACGATGTAGGAAGCGCCTCCGATCTTCCGAAGACGATGACGTCGATGGCGACGACGCTCGCGGTGTGCCACAGCGATGCTACGACGATAATGTCACGAAGGAGCACGCATTCGCATACGAGGAGATTCTCACGACGACCGACGAGTACGTAGGCGAGGACGTGACTCACCACGCCCTCGACGCGGACTCGGCGGCGGAAGAAGGTGGCGCCGAACGATCGGTTTTGTTGGAGCTCTTTCCCCGGCACTTCTCCAGCTAGGCAGATGCAAATCAGATCTACACACGCATGACCAAGAATCGAGCACGCCGACGGCGCAAGAAATCTCTAGAGAGCATATTTCTGTGGATAACACGTACTATGACAACTACGACTGCTATCCCATGTCTGGCGACGACGACGCATAGGACGAGGAGCATCATCTCCCCGAAGGCCAACAACATGACATGGCGGTGCAAGGCCCGATGACGGCGAGCAGATTCTAGTGGAGTTTCAACATGTTTTGGACTTCTTGTCCGAGCAAGGCAGACGGGGAAGAGCAAGAAGCTGATATAGCGACGGCGCAAGGCTCCGTCCAGCATGTTTCCGAGGAGCAGTTCCAGCTCTTGTCCGATAAGGCAGACCAGGAGTCCAGTATTGTTGGGAATAGTCCCACATCGATTATTTAGGGAGGATTGAACCCAACTTAAAAATGAAGGGAGTCCCTTATCTCTTGAGCTAGCTTTTAGGGTGTAGCAAGGCTTTCTCCTGATTGGGCCAAAGTCTTTCGGTTTTGGGCCAACAAGTGGTATTAGAGCCAAGTCCACAATCTCTAGTGCTCATGCACACTCAGGATGGTGTAGGCCTGAAGCCCAGTGGACCGCGGGTGTTAAGGCCCGTATGTGCTCATGTGTTAGGCCAATCAGTGGACCACGGGTGTGAGGCTCGTATGTGCTCGTGTGTGGGGCTGGTTAGTGTTGAGGGGCACCAATGTGTGACGAGAAAAATGTGGGACTATTCCCAACAATCTCTTCCGTCACACATTGGTCATTGGTGCCGGGAAGATTGTTGGGAATAGTCCTACATTTTTCCCGTCACATATTGGTTTTTTATGAAGAGTTAAATCAACTTAAAAGATGAGAGATTGTTGGGAAAGTCCTTCATCTTTTGAGCTAGTTTTTTGAATGTAGCAAGGTTTTCTCTTAGTTGATTCAACGTCTCTCGGTTTTAGGCCATCAAGTACCACGACCCGCACTTGCAAGAAGCGGCGGCCATGGCGGCACAAGACTCCGTAGAGTACATGCCACCGGAGGAGGACTTGTACGTGGCCGCCGCCAACACCGGCGAGGCGGCGACGTAGCACCTCCAACTCCAAGAACAGGGGGACATGGCGGCGCTAGAATCCAGACGAGAGATCACACTGCATGACTTGATCGACGGCGCCACGGAGGAACCCCTACTGCACGACGACGACATCGGCGAGCCCACCTTCGTCCTCTAGGCGCCGCCGTAGCTGGCCGGAGATGGTGGCGACTTATCGGCGCCTGCATGCAAGCCTTCAGGATTCTTGTAGAATCATGAGTACATGTATTGTAGAATTCTTTATAGAATTCGATTGATATCTTACGATGATTGATTGATTAATTGATCGAGTCGCTTTGCTCGACGAATGTAAAATCTCTGCTTGCACGTAGACAATTGATTTGAAATTTTTTTATTATGTTCAGTCTGAAACTCTGAATTGAATTCTTTAATTTCTGGCATGATTGATGATCGATCGGATTAGGGCGTTGTTCACTGTTTTTTGGTAGTATAGCACCAGTTTCGTTGCATCGGCTTGCATGTTCTCGGCCGGCCTACAGAACTGATTAAGGTACAGAAAAAGCAACAGCAACTTGAATTTCTTGTTTTTTTTCCCCGGGAGAAACTTGGAAATTTAGCGCGCTACGGTTTCTGAAACTATTTGGCCCATTGAACGGGTATGCAACCCATGCACCATACATGAACATGACAACGGTGCCGGTTTCAAACTGGCGTGCCGCATTTGAATCCGGCACTGTCTATGTTGGATGTGAGAACCGGCCATCGAGCCGACCCTTCATGAGGGATTATTTATCTTTTAACAGATTTGGTCTTTCAAATCTTATATAATTTTCAACCAATAAATACAGTCCATTTTTGAATGAAATAAAAAATAAACATATCAAAAATCGTAAATCTAAAAAAATAAAATCTAATTCTGATGTATTATGTATTGTAAGTGTAACTGAGTTTAACTAGAAGTTAGCTTTATAGTAACACAAATCTTAATGCAAGATCGTACGAATGAAAAATCAAAAAGACATGAGCCTAAAAATCTATCGCAAGTAAAATAATAAAATTGTTCTTTAATTTTGGGACTATTTATACATCTATCGTCAACAAACGTAAATGTATTATAATTATAATATAATTACACAGTAACTTAAGTAACTTATATGTAACTACTATGTGATTTGCATGTCATTAGAATGTAACTTTAAAAAACCCATTTTAGGGCAGAGATTAAGCACTGCTCGCGTAAAAACAGAGTTCATGGATACTTCCTTATACACTGAAAAGGAAAAGATTCATGCATGTCATCAAACATCAAACGATCGAGGACATGTGTGACCGTCACTACTACAGAAAGGGGCTTTCTGGACGAGGCCCCCAACCGTTTCCAGGCGGGCCATTTACATACATATATAGCACAAAATACCAATTCGCACAAGTTTACATATCTTCGCATTCAACCAATGAAATTTTACAAAAACGGAAGCAAATGAAGGAGATGATCGAACACATTACCTTTTATATTGATTTCAATCGAAGATTTTAACTCTACCAAAAGAAAATGCCTATTTTTGGAGAGAGAAACCGAGTTAAAATAAATTCAAATATCTTCACATTAAACCAATAAAAACTTTTAAAAGTGGAAGCAAATGGAAGAGAAGATCAAACATGGTACCTTTTGTATTGATTCCAATTGAAGAATACAAGTTGAAAACCTTCCCCCCTATAATTGCATTTTTTTGGAGAGAGAAACACCAAGTTCAAATGGCACTGTCGGGGGGTGGGAGCTGTTTTATAGTGCATCATCGCGTGCGGTTCACCTAACGAACCGCACGGGATAATCATTATCCCGTGCGGGTTCTTAAGAGGACCGCACGGGATAAGCATTATCCCGTGCGGGTTCTTAAGCGGACCGCACGGGATAATCTTATCTCGTGCGGTCGGCTTAAGGAAGCCGCACGCGATAATGAGTTATCCCGTGCGGTCGGCTTAAGCCGACCGCACGGGATAACTTATTATCGCGTGCGGTTCAACAGCCGGCCCCCTCGGGACCGGTTTTTTCAGGCGCGGCCACTTATGGCCCGTCTGGAATCTATCGGAGGCCTCGTCCAGAAAAATCGTTTTTGTAGTAGTGTCTGAATATATATCCTCAATAGTCTGTACATATAAAAATTTCAGTAGATATACGAGTGAAATAGAGAAGCACACAATGCATGCATATATATATATACACATATATACACATATACATATACATATACATATATATGTGTGTAGATAGACACACCCCGTGTCCTTGAAGAGGTTCCTATGCATGTCCTTCAGTTGTACGTTTGATCACTTAATTTCAAGATAAGATGAATGGCNACATAATTCAGCGTGGATTTGTGGAGAAATATACAGTTTGGATTTATCACGGGGAAGTCGCCCCTGCTGTAGAGATTGGTGATATTTGGTTCGATCAGGCAGAGGATTTTATAATTGATGACATGTCTCGTCAAATGACTGGTGATTTTGGCGGCACTGGTTTTGACGCCGCAGAGGTTGATATTGATCTTGATCTTGAGGATATGTTGCGGCACGCTGAACCAGAGGTCCTAACAGAGAAAGCAAAATATTTAAATAATTGGGAGGCGTTGCAGAAATCAACGAAAGATCTTTTGTACGATCAATCAAAGGGATGTGACATGTAGTATACAGTGTTGCGGTCGGTGCTAGAACTTCTTAGATTGAAGGCCAGGCACGGCTGGTCTGATACTAGTTTTAATGAATTGATGAGTCTTCTTAGAGCTATACTTCCTAAGCCTAACTTGTTGCCAGCTAACACCTACCAAGCCAAGAAACTGATATGTCCATTATCACTTGGTGTGGAAAAGATCCATGCATGTATTAATCACTGTGTACTTTATCGCAATGAATACGCTGACTTGGACAAGTGTCCAACTTGTGGGGCGAGTAGGTACAAAAAGGATAACAGTGCCACCGATAGTGCTGTTGCCGAACCAAATACATTGGTTGAGCCAGGAAAAAAGATTCCGGCCATGGTGATGTGGTACTTGCCAGTGAAAGATCGCATGAAGCGATTGTTCTCGAACCCCGCCGACGCCGAGTTGATGAGATGGCATCAAGAGGGTCGGAAAACAGATGGTATGATTCGACACCCCGCCGATGCTCGACAATGGAGAAACTTTGATTCGAAGCATCCAGAATTTGCAAATGATCCGAGAAATGTAAGGTTTGCGTTGAGCACGGATGGAATGAATCCGTTTGGTGACCTAAGCAGCTCGCACAGCACTTGGCCTGTTCTGCTCACCATGTATAACCTTCCGACATGGTTATGTCAGAAGCGAAAGTATATTTTGTTGACTATCCTTATACAAGGGCCAAAACAGCCTGGCATCGATCTAGACGTGTTTCTTGAACCTTTGATGGAGGATATGCAAGAAATGTGGGAAGAGGGTGTACGATTGTTTGATGCGTACCGACAGGAGCATTTTACTCTGCGTGCTATCATATTCGTTACTATAAACGATCTACCAGCAAATTTTTCTCTCTCAGGACAGATTAAAGGAAAGACCGGATGTCTTATATGCCTGGACAACACATCGTACATATACCTGACCTCGTCAAAAAAGTTAGTTTACATGCGTCATCGTCGTTTCTTACCACAAAAGCATAGGTATCGTGCGATGGCTACCTTTTTTGACAAAACTGTTGAGGAAGGTACTGCCCCCGAAGCAAAGGATGGTTCCACGGTGTTTAAGCTGACAAAAAACATAAAGGTCGTGTTCGGCAAGGGAAAGACAGCTTTAGGCAAGAGGAAGAAAGAAGTGGTAGAAAACACGCTGCCCTTCAAGAAACATTCAATCTTTTTCAAGTACCTGACGTACTGGAAAGACCTGGAGATTCGCCATGCCATCGATGTCATGCACCTCGAGAAGAACGTGTTCGACAGCACCATCGGGACTTTACTTGACATCCCAAGTAAAACAAAGGATGGGTTGAAGTCACGTAACGACCTGGTCAATTTGGGCATAAGGAAAGATCTCCACCCGATAGAGCTAACGAATGGTAAGATTGAGATTCCACCGGCATGCTACTCAATGTCACCAGAAGAGAAAAAAGCTTTCTGTCAATGTCTTCGTGGATTGAAAGTGCCGACTGGATTCTCATCGAATATCCGGAAACTAGTATCAATGAAAGATTTGTCGATTTCTGGATACAACGCTCACGACTGTCATAAGATGCTTACGGTATTCCTCCCTATCGCTATAAGGGCGGTGAAACCAGTGCACACCAAGGTAGTGATAACAAAGCTGTGCTATTTTTTTAATCGAGTTTCACAGAAAGTTTTTGATCCAGAAGAATTAGGACCCCTTCAGAAATTCGCAGTCGAGACCGCTTGCCAGCTAGAGATGTTTTTTCCTCCATCGTACTGGGACATGATGGAACATCTCATTGTTCACATTGTCCCTCAAATTATTGAACTTGGTCCTCTATACCTACATCAAATGTGGGCGTACGAGCGATACATGGCCGTTCTGAAAGGGTATGTCCGTAATCGTGCTCATCCGGAGGGCTCGATGATAGAGGGTTACACAACTGAGGAGGTTGTCGAGTGTTGCCTAGATTATATGAGCGATGCCAACCCCATTGGGATACCGGTGCCTCGACATGATGGAAGGTTATCTGGGAAGGGTACTGTGGGAAGAAAATGCTTCTACGACAACGATTACAAAGCGGTATCAGATGCACACAGCAGTGTTCTTCAACAACTCGCCATCGTTGCGCCCTACATTGAGCAACACACTTCCGATATCAGAGCATGCAATCCTGGGCGATCCGACGGTTGGGTTTCGAAAGAACAGAAGAACACGTTTCCCCAGTGGCTGAAGGATCAAAAGCTACCGTGTGGAGATTCAATCGAGGAAAAAACGATAGAAAGACTTGCAGCTGGCCCAACAAGCCTTGTGACCTCATGGCAAGGGTATGATATCGGAGGATATTCTTTTTACACAAACAGCAAAGATAGGAAAAGCTCAGCGCAGAACAGTGGGGTTCGTGTCGTAGCGTTGGACGCAACAGGGCAGAACAAGTCTTACTACGGGATCATACAAGAAATATGGGAACTTGACTACGGTTTAAATATTCAGATCCCTGTTCTCAGATGCCAATGGGTGAAAGACAGCATGGTAGATAAATTTGGATTTACGTGTGCTGAACGGAGTAAAATTGGACACAAGGATGATCCATGGGTCCTTGCCGAGCGTGTTGCACAGGTTTTTTACGTGAAGGATCCTTCCGATGAAAAGATGGACATTATTGTACCGGGCAACCAACACATCATTGGTATTGACAACATTCAAGACGCACGCGATTATAATCAATACGATGCCATTGAGTTATTCACAGATCTTCCTACGCGGATGAAACACATTGAGAGTGTCCTCGACGAATCAAAGTTTGCATCCGTGCGGAAGGATGTTAATCCAAAAATTATGAAACGTTAGTTTGTTTTTCGTGTACAATATGTTTTTGCTAGCGAATGTATCAAACTTAATTATGGTATTACGACTGAATGTATATAAGTATATCGAACTTATGGTATTTCTGTGGATGATCAATATGTTAATTAATTAATATGTGATCAATTGATATATTAATATGTGATCAATTTACATTGATTTGTTTTTTTTACATTGATATATTAATATTTGAACTGATATTTTTTTAGGTTTATAATTTCACGTGGAATAATTAATAAATGGAATAGTATTTACATTAATTAATAAAATTAATATGTGCATTGATATTTTTTTAGTTTTATAATTTTACATGGAGTAATTAATAAATGGAACAATTAATATGTTAGTTAATAAAATAGTATGTACATGTACATATTACTAAAATTAATATGTGCATTGATATTTTTTATAAATACAAGGGTGGCGATTATCCCGTGCGGGCGGCTACCAGTGAACGTGTGGTTTTATATGTTAATATATTAATATGTGACGAATTTATATTGATTGAATTTTTTTACATTGATATGTTAGCATGTGCATTCATATTTGTTAAATTTTACATGGGACAATTAATAAATGGAATAATTAATATGTTAATAAATATTTTAGCATTCATATCTTTTTTAGTTTTACAGTTTTAAAATAAGGGCGTCAATTATCCCGTGCGGGCGGTTTAAGAGGCCCGCACGGAAAGACATATTTCCGTGCGGGCGGTTTAAGCGGCCCGCACGGAAAGACTTATTTCCGTGCGGGCGGTTTAATCGGCCCGCACGGAAAGGTATCTTTGCGTGCGGGCTCTTAAGCCGCCCGCACGGGATATATGGAACCTATATATAGTAGCGCGGGATCCCTAAAATTTTCTAAGTCCCCGACGAGTCCAGATCTCTCTGCCGCCAGGCTGCCGAAAATTTCTATAAGCCGCCGTGCGCCGCCGCCCATCTCTGTCTCTCTCGGCGTCCTCCCGCCCGCCGGCCTCAAGCCCCCCCACCCAGATCTGTGCCCCCCCATCGCCGCCGGCCCCCGCCGCGCCGCCCATCCCCGCGCGCCGCCCTCCTCGACCGACCCCGACCGCCGAGCGCCGACCGCCGCCGGTCCCCGACGCCGCCGGCCTCACCGACGCCGCCTCCCACAGCCCCGCGCTCCGCCCTCGACCCCGACGCCTCCTCCCACCGCCCCGCGCGCCGCCCTCGACCCGGTCGCCGCCGTCCTCACCGACCGCCGAGCGCCGACCGCCGCCGCTCCCCGACCGCCGAGCGCCGACCGCCGCCGCTCCCCGACCGCCGAGCCTCGACCCACTAGCCGCCGCTCTCTCTCTCTCTCGCCGACACCGGCCTCGATCAACGCCGCCACTGATCAACCGACCGCCGCCGTCTGTGGTTAGTTTATGTGATGTGAATTCAGTGATGAAATGTGAATGTGTGAATGTGTGAATGTGTTATGTGAAAAATTTGTGATATGTGAATGCGTTCTGTGAAAAATTTGTGATATATGAAAAATTTGTGATATGTGAAGTGATGAAAAATTAATACATATATATATTGAATATACATATGTATACATATTGAATATACATATGTATACATATACATATATATATTGAATATACATATACATATAAAATAATATATGTATTAATTAAGCCATTTCATATATTATACATAATTAGATGTTTATTTATGTATATATGTATAATATTTGTGATGTTTGTAAATTAGATGTTTATTTATGTATATATGTATAATATACTTTAATATATATTTAGCATTTTTTAATATATGTATGATTTTAGCATTTTTTAATGGACATAATATTTGTATTATACATAATATTAGCATTGTTTGTAAATATATGTATAATATATGTGATGTTTGTAAATTAGATGTTTATTTATGTATATATGTATAATATACTTTAATATATATTTAGCATTTTTTAATATATGTATGATTTTAGCATTTTTTAATATACATAATATTTGTATTATACATAATATTAGCATTGTTTGTAAATATATGTATAATATATGTGATGTTTGTAAATTAGATGTTTATTTATGTATATATGTATAATATACTTTAATATATATTTAGCATTTTTTAATATATGTATGATTTTAGCATTTTTTAATATACATAATATTTGTATTATACATAATATTAGCATTGTTTGTAAATATATGTATAATATATGTGATGTTTGTAAATTAGATGTTTATTTATGTATATATGTATAATATACTTTAATATATATTTAGCATTTTTTAATATATGTATGATTTTAGCATTTTTTAATATACATAATATTTGTATTATACATAATATTAGCATTGTTTGTAAATATATGTATAATATATGTGATGTTTAAATTTTGCTCCAAATTTTAATACTCTAAAAATGTTAATATTATGTATAATATTTCTTCCGCCTGGTATTGTAGTTAAAATAAGTTGATAATAAAATTAATTGTGTTACGACCAACCGTAGATCAAATGTCGACCGAGAAAGCTCCCTCCGATGCACCCAACGTCGAACCAACGCAAGAGGTTTCGAGCGAAGGCACATGGCAGACACCAAGTGATCCGATGTGCCATGTCGAAGTTACGCCAGCACCACCGGTTGAAGAAGACCCTGACTACATCCCTATGGAGGAAGCAGTAAGTCGAGTTGTAGTGTTATAAACTAAGCCGTCTCACTCTCGGTCGCGTTTAACTTTTTCTGATGTACGAGCAGATGAAAACAAGACGCCACACAAAAAGAAAGGCTGCCAAGTCTGCCGTAATAGCCGAAGCCGAGACGGACACGGCAACGTCCGGTCCGGTAGAAACCGACACCGGAGAAACGTCCGGTCAAAAGAGAAGACGTGCTAAGAGAAGTAAGACACAAACCCCCAAGCAGACATACTACATCACCTCTTTGAACCAGGATGGGAAACCAGTAGAGCCTAAGGTAGCAATGACTAAATTCAGCACCACCTGCGGTGTGGTGGCCAGAACGCACGGCCCTTTGAATGTAGATTCCTGGGAGCAGGTGGATGACAACATGAAGAACTTCATGTGGAACGAGTTACAGAAGTGGCTTGTCTATCCGCCTGGTTCAGAGGCTATGGGAAAAGAATTTGCCCTAAAAACGATGGCGCATCGGTGGAGGCAGTGGAAATCGGACTTGAACACTCACTACGTGCAACAGAACAAGACTCCATTCGCCGACTACGGTGGTATTACGCCCGCCGAATGGGACACCTTTGTGGCAAAGATGACTAGCCCGGAAGCCTTAGCGCGGAGGAAAAAGATGTCCGATCTAGCTAAAAGGAACAAATACCCGCACCGGTTGGGCTCGAGCGGCTACGATGGCCACGTAGAGAAGTGGCGAGCAACTGAAGAGAAGTTTGCCGCCCAAGGCAAGCCCCTGCTTGTAGATGCCCTAAAGGAAAGAAGCAAAAACTGGGTTTGGGCACGGAGCACAGGGCAAGTCACCGATGCGGGAGAGATCCAGTTCGAGGATCCGGATATCGAGCGTGTGACCAGTAGTCTTAAGGACATTGCGGAAAAAGAGAAAACAGGGGAATTCATTGCCAAGAGAGAACATGATCAACTAACAGCTGCATTAGGCAACCCTGAACATTCCGGACGAGTAAGGGGCCTATCGTCAAGGACGAGCTGGAAGGAAGGGTTTCCGGAGGAAGCTAAGGGTTATAAGAAACGGGACAGGTACAAACAGAAATTGGAAGAGAGGATAGCAAAACAAGTTGAACAACATTTCTACTCTCTTGTTGCTCAAAATCGTCAAGCCTTCCCGCACTTGTTCCAGCAATCCGAAGAACCCACAGTACAGGTGCCAAGCAGTGTCGGGTCAGTGGACACCGCACCTTATCCAGTAGACAACATAACTGGCCCGACGCCGTGCAGCCTGCTCGTGCCGATAGGAAGGGCCGGGAAGACAAAGGAGGTGGGTACAGGGCTTGCGATACCAGGGCGCCAAATTCAGAACACGCTAATCCCTGAAGAATATGCAAGGGTCCAAGTGGCCAAGGTGCATGCAGAGCATACCAGTTTAGAGATAGATATTCCAACACCGGACGGGATACAATTGCTTGGGGATGCGGTGAATCAGTTGATACTATGGCATCGACGAGATATACTGCTGGTCGGTCCATCGCCTTCAACCCCACGCCCGCCGGCTCCAAAGATAGCTGCTGCGCCTGCACCACCTTCTCCACCAGGGCAAGATTCGCCAACTAATAGGCCTGCCTCCCCACATCCCTCCTCCCCTAATCCTTTAGGTCCAGGTTCACCACATCTATCAGCCCCTGAAGTCCAAGCAGAACAACCTCCTCTGACACCACAGTCTGCATTGGCGCTACCTGAAAGGCCTCTTATGAGAAGCGCAAGTCTTCCAAGTCCGACCAAGCTTGAACCTCGTCGGCTTATCCCGACAATGATTAGGTCAACTTATGATAAGGAAAAAATGGCCGTATACGAGGAAAGGTTAGTATTCCAGGCTTTCAGGGGGAGAGCGTCGACTGACAAGAAGCAGGATGAAACTCCACATTTGTCGGATTCACAAAAATCGGTGAAAAATCAAATGGAGGACCTGCAAAACTGGACTTCCGACGAGGTGCCAACAAAGTACGTGCACGGGAAGCCGTTCCTGCCCCCGAAGCTCATGGAAGGCCTGCCTTGGGAAATGAGGCTGATGCATGACTGGTATCTGAAGGCATCTAAAAAAGGCCTGGGCATGATTACTGTGAAGGTCCCGGATAACGCTTTCACCAGTGGCCCAAATGGGATGCTGGTAATCGATTTCAACGACCTTCACGCATTATTCAAGCTGGACAAAATGGATATAAATCTCGTTGCTGCATTTTGCCTGTAAGTCATTCGTAATTAATGTCATATATTAATTCATTTGCTAACTAACTTCTGATAAATTACCCGCTTTATTACTTAGGATGCAATTCCACGCCGCTGAAAAGGCCAACCATCCAGTAGGATACATAAACCCAACAAGGGTTTGCTGGACGGAACACACGGTGAATATTCGTGCAGATTCCGCTGAGCTCAAAGGTAAAACGACGTCCGAGAAAAAAGAGGTCGTCGAAAAAATGCACAAGAAAAAGATGGTCGGCGTAGCACTGTACTTGGGCAGAGCGATGGTTGCGCACAAAGACAAAACTGTCCTCTTCGTCCCTTACGCGCTGCGGTACGTTATGATTCTTCTGTAGTACTTATGTTTTAGTACGATATCACATACAACTAACATATCTTCTTTGCAGCGATCATTACATACTTTTTCTGATATATCCACGGGACCACCTGGCCGTAGTGCTGGATCCGGCGCACTATGGCGAGGAAACATTTACAGAGTTTCTCGTTATATTAAATTTGTAAGTCCTGTTATGCACCATTTACTAAATGTTGGCTATTGTACTCTCGAATACACATAATTGACTCAAATAATTGTTTTGTCTTTATAGAGCACACAGATATTACGTAGACCACGGTGGACCAATCAATAATCCACAAAAGAAGAAGCTTCTCGTGAAGACAAGATGGCCGGTAATTACATGTCTCTTGTTCCGACATTTCTTACATATACTTGTTTCACTCAAAATATTGAAGTATACAATTTTTTTCAACATAGTGTTTTAAGCAACCACCACAGACTAATTTATGCGGATACTACGTATGCGAGATGCTTAGACTCAACGGGAGATACACTACAAAGTTTGAAGAAGTAAGTCGAGAGAAAATATCTTTTCACACATTATAAGATCTTTTATAACTTTCCTAACTATAACAATGTGTATTCCTTCTGAAACAGATCCCGTCCGTTCCAGTTGTAGCGAACCGGTTCGACGATCGAACCATACTAAACTTGTGTGCAGATATTTGCCGCTTCATCCGCCGCGATGTCTGCAACCATTTGGGCGATTTCTACGATCCGGAGAGCCAGCTTGCGACGGAGGATACCTTCAAACGACTTAGAGAGTGGGAAAAAGAACATATGTATAGTAGCTAGCTAGTACAAATATTTCTAATTAAGGATATATTTTATGTGGTTTTTTAAACTTCTGTAAATTGCGAGACGCGATGATACGTATATTATATACATATGTGATGCATGCGTACAAATTTAATATCTTAATTCCATGAAAAAATAATTAATTACGTTCAATATTCTTAATACGAGCCATGTGTATGTATACTATTACTGAGAGTGAGAGAGACGGAGAGAGAGAGGGGAGAGATAAGGTAATATATTCACATAAAATAATAAACCAACATATAAAATACTATTTTATATGCACATAAAAAAATGGGCAGATCGCTTATCCCGTGCGGTCGCGTTAAGTGGACCGCACGGAATAAGCGAATGCCGTGCGGTCCACTTAACGCGACCGCACGGGAAGATCGCTTATCCCGTGCGGTCTGCTTAAGCGGCCCGCACGGGATAATGGATCTTCCCGTGCGGTTGGGCCGACCGCACGCGAAAATGGTCTTTTCTCAGACCTTTTCGTGCGTGCGGGCAGGCCTTCCGCACGGAAAGGTGCCTTTCGGCCCGCACGGAAAGGCTGTTTCTGTACTAGAGCGTGTAGTGCGATTGCTGTCTACACATGAGCAGCTGCTCTGAGCCCCGCGAATGTCAAAGAAACAAAAGCACGCACGTATCTCGAGGTTAATTTGACGGTTGAAAAATCGACAAATTTCAAGGGAAAACTTTGTCAACAGATTTCTAGCAAAACTGTTGATTTTTGGCATGATCGATGATCTGCCGGGCGAATTGGGATGGAGTTGAAATCCTTTTGTTAAGTTCTCGGTCCAAATCCAGCCCAACAAGTTGTCGGCCCAACTCTTTGGCCCACCCGAATTCGATATCAGAGATTCTAGACCATCGAAACTGTCAACCACAGGGGCTACTCGCATCGCATCACCCCGCCGCCGTCGCGCTCGCTCTCTCCGCTGCCCGCCGGCCATGCCGCTGCGGCGCGGAGCCCTCCCTCTCCGCGCCCCGCCGCGGCCGGCACCCGGCGGTCTCTGCGGCGGCGCGCTCCTCCGCCGGACCTGCTGCTTCCTGTGGCCGGCGACGACGGGCGGAGCGCCGCTCAGGTTAGCCCCCGCCGCTGCTGCTCACTGTCTTTTTCTACGTAGCATTTCTGTAAAAGAAGCAATTGGGAATTGGGTTCCACCTAGACTCGTCCAGGACTTCGGGAACATCACTGGAGTACATCAGAAATTTGAGGGGGGGGGGGGGGGTGTTCTTTGGGGCT
The DNA here is from genome assembly GCA_008326285.1 of Oryza officinalis. Classification (NCBI taxonomy): domain Eukaryota; kingdom Viridiplantae; phylum Streptophyta; class Magnoliopsida; order Poales; family Poaceae; genus Oryza; species Oryza officinalis. The sequence continues at coordinate 12,383,663 of BDMV01000002.1, read as the reverse complement.
CTCTGGATTAGAGGATTGGAATTTTTTAGGTACTGGTTACGAAGGTCGTAAATCGAGGAAAAACATTATCCTCTTCTACAATTGATCTGCATACACATTTGTACTTGGCGGCGCCATTCCGTGGCACGATTGATGTGTAGATCTAGCTTTCAGTACATCTGGTTATGTCTATGTTGAGTCCATGACACATGAACTATGTGTGTGTTCAAGACAATCATTTACGCATTTGCATCTTTGCTGACTGTTAGTCAGATTATATTGAAGTTATGAAGCATATATTTGTTGATATAAGCTGGACACTTGAAGAAAGACATTTCGGTTGACATAGGTTGGATTATTGACTGTTTAAAAGGAAATTTAATATGGGTTCACCCAAACAAAAGAATGGAATAGACAATGAAGTGTAATTAGGTTGCACTGCATGTTGTTAGGAAATACATGGGTTCAAGTTGTGCTCTTCAAGGTGACATGGATGCAAAATGTAGCCTACCTATATCACTTTTACCATCTTCAGACACAAGTGTTATTATGCTGCTAGGCATACAAAATACAAGAATTCGGCAGGTAATCATTATATAATAAGGACTTATGGACAGTCAGTCTTGTTACTGATAATACCCATTTTCAGTTTATATGGTATCTACACTATTATGTGCGTAAACTATTTTGAATGAACAAAATAGAAACAATAAAAGTAATCCATCTGTTAAAAAATATACAACACTTTGGACATGATATGGTATCAAGTGTATAAATTTGACCATCAATTTGTATAGTAATGTCACATGTGTTGTTAAAATAACTAAATGTATTGCGGTGCCAAAATATTTCCTGATCCAGTTTAATTGTACTTCTTTCACATGATAAATATAAGAGTGAATTGCGCTTTGGGCCACATTTTATTACCCAAGTTTCACTTTGGACCATCCTTAAATCTATCTTTTCACTTTGGACCAGGTAAATTCGCCATTGTTGCGGTCTGGACCACCCCAAACGATTTTTTCAGTACACATCAACGACCTTAAACACATCGGCTCTGGTATACGGGCAAACTTCTCTATGTATGGTCCATATATACTAGAGCCGATGTGTTTAAGGTCGTTGATGTGAACTGAAAAAATTGTTCGGGGTGATTCAAACCACAACAATGACGAATTTATCCGGTCCAAAGTAAAACTTGGGTAATAAAAGGTGGCCCAAAGTGCAATTTACTCTAAATATAAATAGGTTTTCTGTGTAGTGGCAGTCAAACTTAGGAAGATTTGTATTCTTTTGGGGATGGGAATAGATGAATTGCTGAAGTGTCCATCCTTTGTGGAATTATTTACTAGTTATTAGCTTCATGATTGAAGGTTTGTAGAGATTGAAAAAAGATACAAGATTGTTGCAATCAATTTCTTCAGATCTCTGCAGAAGATTTGGTAGTTGACTTGATATCTGTACTCTGTAGTTACCAGATGAAAAATTCCAGATGGAAGCCAGTATTTGCCTTGGAAACAGGTGGACCATCTAATGCTGATAGCCAAGACTTTGAAGATGATGGTGGCTTTCTTGGCAGGACAAGGCTGGGAAGACTCATCCAAGCTGCTGGGAGGGAACTACTTGAAAAGCTGAACTCTGCCAGAAGCAACTCCCCCACGAAGATATTCCTTGTGCTCCTTGGCTTCTATACCGCCAACGCATTGGCAACAATCCTAGGGCAGACTGGTGACTGGGATGTTCTTGTTGCTGGTGTTGTAGTGGCTGCCATAGAGGGAATTGGCATGCTTATGTACAGAAAACCGATGAGTAGACCTCCTGGACGATTCCAGTCATTGATTGCAATGGTGAACTACTGGAAAGCCGGCGTATGTCTGGGCCTTTTTGTGGATGCCTTCAAACTGGGAAGCTGAGTTTCCTTCCCACTATCGACTTCTTGTATCAACTTACTTATGTTATTGATTCACTGAGCTCACAATGACACAGGGAATGAACTCCAAGCTGCTACTGTGATGTTGTATGCAGATAGATATGCTGTGAAGCGTAAAACATTACTTCTCGGCTATAAAATGTACATATGTTGATGTAGTCTTCTATGAAATTCATGTAATAATGCATTAGTCTGATGTCCATATGTGTTTATAGACAAATAATGGTGCCTGTTGTAAGATGACTATTGTTGGCTATTTCCACACCAGGCAAACCATTTAATTAGCTGCTTCTCTCATTGATTGTTACCCAAATTGTTTTGTATTTCTGGCTGGTTAGTCTCTCCTGTCTAAATAATTGTTTTGAAAGCAACATTTTCACTATTGGTTGTAATAATTTTCTCAGATGAAGTTTGGTGTTAAACAGAGCTTCTATACATCATTCCCATGTGACGATTGCACGAATCCTGAAGCACATCAAACGGGTAACCGTTAGAACTCAAATACTCAATGCTCTCTTGCTTTCCCCACGATTGTTTTGAGCAGGTAAACCAGTGAGTTGAGAATTTTTGGCCTGAGTTGAGAAGATTAACTATATTTCAATCTTGTTTTGCCTGAATTCAAAAGATTCCCTTTATCTTAATCTTTTTTGCCTTGTTCTGAAATCCATATGTTCTAGATAAGCCAAAACAAAGAAATTTTATGGCATTGACATACCTGTTTGAATTAAAGGACCATCTTGACTAGCTGATGACCACTGCAAATGCCTTCCGTTCTCGGCCATCCTAAAGTGTTGATGTACGACCCACGATGGGTGAGGGATGAAACTAAGTCTATAACAATTATTTAAGGGCACAAATAAATAAATAAATAAAATATTAGAAAGCTGAAATTTTATATAAAATGGTTTTTTGGAAAGGTTGATGGAGAAATTTTTTAGATAAATTATTGTTTATAGGAGCTTAAAAAATTTGCCTATGATTTTCAAGTAAAACAATATGCGTGTGATAATTCATAATCCGTAAGACGAAAAGTACTGGGACAAAAAAGTTATATCTTCTACAAGTAAAATTATTAAACTAACGTGAGATAATTTTCTGTCAAGGAACCAATAGCAAAAATAGCCACAAGATTAGAATGACATGATAAATGACCGATGGTTCTCCTAATAGGGGAATTATCCTCTAGTTTTAGCAAAAATGTAATTCATTTGGCAAATTTTGCTAAACAACATCATGAATTCGCGGTTTTAGCTGTAGGACATCAAACGAAGTTAATTTTGAGGGAAGGCACTCTATAAACGTGAAAATTAGCTCATGGACATACTGTGCCCATTAGAATATTTCTGGTTGAGTAGGAGAAATAAACCACGTGAAAGTTTTGAAATACCCATGGGCCCACATGTTGGGTCTGCCATCTCTCTATCCCATCTCTCTCTCTCGCACATGGGATCCACATATAAGCCTTTGCTATCTTTTTCCCCATCTACTTCCTCTGCTCCTCTCGCTCTTGCAAGAGGCAAAGGTGAGGGAGTGTCTCGGTGACCGACAACGGCGAGGCGAGCTAGATGTTGGTTGGGAGTGGTGGATCATAGAAGGAGAGGAGCTCCTGCTCGACATCATCCGTCACGGTCCACTCGGCATCGGCGCGCTCTCATGGGTGTGGCATATCCATGTGGCCCTCGCCGTAGCATGTAAGCAGAGAGAGGGAGAGGGGCCCGAACCATGCGCCAACATGGGAGGAAGCAGAGCTGTGGAGAGGGTGGGCTCCAGTCCCCCTGGCGGTGTGACTCTGATGGAGATGGTCAGGGGTTGACGACCTAGCTCCCGACGATGGGTCTTGGGGGCGAGGACGCCACAAGCGGTGGAGACCTAGGGCCGCATGCGGAGGACGGTGCTCACGACAACCCACAGGCACCACTCACGAAGGAGGTTGGGGCGGTGACCGGCCAGCGGCGCTGGTGGTGGAAGATGAGCAGAAGGGGACAAAAGAAGAGCTACACCTACTCAGATAGTCAAATCCAGTGGTTCGCCAATTCCAACTAGTTGCTGACAAAGGTAGGTTTGCTATTGCGTGCTTAGCGATGCAATGGCCGGCCTACAATAACTCCTCTCCTTCCATGGCAGGCAACATGTGGGATCATGTGAGAGAGAGAGATAGGGATAGAGAGATGGCAAACCTGACATGTGGCCTAGGGGCAATGTTGATTCTATGTATCGTCAATAATACGATCAAAGAGAGATGATGACACAGGGATTATACTGGTTAAGGCCCTCGACGAGAGGTAATACCCTAGTCCAGTTATGTAGATTAGATATGTGTAGAGGTTTTCACAATACGGCAATGAGGTAGCACGTAGCGATCACCACGGCGTATGTGCTGGGTAGCGAGGAGTTACCTCGTAGTCAGGACCCCTGCCTCTCTTATATAGGATGAGTGGGAGGGTTAACAAGGAAGGTAATCTTGTCGGTTACAACTAAATCTCCTATTCTATCCCTCAAAGATATACATGATCTCCAGGATTTATACCTTATCTCAGGATTCTCTCTTTCTTGGCTTACAAGTAAGGTGCATGGGCCTAAAGCACTCGGACCACCCCATGCTATTTGGCACGAGGGCCCAACATGAGGTACCCGAGTATTGTGTACCCCACAGGTAATTTCAGAACTTTCACATGATTTCTCTTTCTTATTCAACTAGAAATTAATATTCTAATAGGCACGGTGTCCATGAGTTAATTTTCACGTTTACAGAGTGTCTTTCCTCAAAAATCACTTCATACGATGTCCTACAGCTAAAACCGCAAAGTCACGATGTCCTCTAGCAAAATTTGCCAATTCCTTTTCGTCGCAGGTGAGAATCTCCTTATTTGACATAACTTATCAAATTAATAAGTATCCCAAAATATAAAATATCCTAGGATTTTTTAAGAGATTTAGGTAAAATAGAAAAAAAATACTATGATATCTCTAGTCAAATACTTACATGAGGAATATGTAAGGAGTGAGAGGGTGGTTGGAGATAAAACTGGATGAAAATTAAATAAGATGTGATTATATGAAAGAAGTAATTAACACTCTATATTTTCTTATATTATATGACAAATTCATGATAAGATCCATTTTAATTTGGGATGTGTGATATCTTGGTCCAATTAGGATGTGGCCTATGTGACTCATGAGTGTTGTGTGCACTTGATTTATATTTATATGAGCAAGAGTAGAAGCTACATATTAGCCCTCCAACCATACCACTTTTTTTTTAAGAACATCATACCATTTTTGGATTAACCGTTTTACACGAAGTGAGGCCGAAAGTGTAAGCGATGTGTTATGTGTAAGTGGGTCTACCTATCGGATGGCTGGTTTGTGGTTCTGGAGGGCGTCCCCCCAACCATACTGCTTCCAGGTTAACTATTTTTCACGAAATGAGGATGAAAGAGTAAGTAAATCCGTTCGTCGAACAAAAGTGTAAGTGGGTCTGTTCATTGGATAGGCTCAATTTCTGGGTTAATCATTTTACACGAAGTGAGAATAAAAATGTAAAGGGTGATATGTGTCAGTGGGTTTGCCTATCGGATAGACTAGCTGCATGATTTTGGTAGGGCATGAGTAACAATCTTCCAAATAATTAGTCGATCGTGTGAAATTTGATTAGAGATAAATAAGTAAATGTTACACAAGAGTTTTTTTTCGATTATATAAAAGATGCACGCTCACACTACTACAAAAACCTCCATAGGTACCGGCCACATAGGTGCCGGATTTGCTAGAACCGGTACCTAAAAGACAAATAGACCCAATTTTTCCACGAACCGGCACCTATAAGATCTTATAGGTGCCGGTTGAATGGGAGAAGCCTATAGGTGCCGGTTTGCAATAAAAACCGGTACCTATGAGCCCAAAAAAGGTGCCGGTTTTATTTACGAACCGGCACCTATCACATAGGTGCCGGTTCGTAATAAGAACCGGCACCTATGTTACGGCAACATAGGTGCCGCTTTAACCTAATAAACCGGCACCTATCACATAGGTGCCGGTTCTTATTAAAAACCGGCACCTATGTGGTGGCTTCCTTCGGAAGGAAACTAAATAGGTGCCGGTTCATAACATTAACCGACACCTATATCCCCCAAGTCTATATATACCCCTTGTTCACTGCATTCTCATGATTTTGTGGCTTCTCTTCAGCTCATCCAAACGGGGGGAGGAGGTTTTGCCCAAAAATTTAAAAAATATCGAGAGGTCTATGTGTTTGCGTGCGTAAAGGTTAGTACGTGTTGATTCGATATGTAATTCGCAATAATATTTGTCAAGTTAATTTTTTTTTGCAATTTGTTTTGTTGAATGAGAAGCATGAGAAAGTATGATGACTTATTATTTTGGAGTAATTTAGAGATTAATCATCAATGAGTAATGTAACTGTTATTAACATATATCAGAATTTCAATAGATATAGAGAATGATATACGTATGTTAGTGGTTAATTTAAGAATTTTCGTAGGAGCGATGGATGAAGGAGGGATGAACATTCCGCAGCGCGGTACCTTGGAATATGCCAGGAGAGTAACCAACTTCGTGATCGCAGCCACGAGATCCAGATCATTGAACACGACGGAACACTTGCGTTGTCCATGCGCTGATTGCAGGAATGAGAGACAGTTTCCTGCAAAACAAGTTCATGAGCATCTCCTAACAAGGGGTTTTATGCCTAATTACACATGTCAGGACAATCATGGTGAAGATGAGAATCCGGATGTAATGGACGGAGGCAATGTGGAGTTGCCTGCTGACGGAGGTGGATATGATAGTGACGAATCAGATGGTTTAGATCAGATGTTACGCGACGGGGAGACAGCCCTCGACGATGACAGGCAATACGAGAAGTTCAAGGGCATGGTGGAGGACTCAAAAACCCCGCTTTATCCAGGATGCAATGAGCAGCACACCAAGTTATACGTCGTCCTCTCGTTGCTGCAGATGAAATCAACCAACGGTTGGAGTGACAAGAGCTTCACAGAGCTTCTACAGCTGATTGGAGACCTCCTTCCAGCGGGTCATGTGCTGCCAGAAACAACATACCGAGCGAAGAAGGTTGTCTGTCCACTCGGACTGGAAGTGCAGAAAATTCACGCATGTCGAAATGACTGTATCCTATATCGAGGTGACTATGCAGACTTGGATACATGTCCAGTTTGCGGAGCACCGCGGTATAAGGGTGGAGTTAACGATGATGATGATGTTGATGATGACAGTGGTGGCCTGGTCCTGAAGAAGAGGAAAGTGCCCGTTAAAGTTACGTGGTATTTTCCTATAATCCCTCGGATTGAACGCATGTATGCAAATAAAAAACATGCAAAGATGATGCGTTGGCACCACGAAGAGCGTAAGAAGGATGGAATGATAAGACACCCTGCCGATGGATCTCAATGGAGAAAGATAGATAGAAAGTATAAAAAGCATTTCGCGCAAGAGATTAGGAATATAAGGTTTGGGCTGAGCACGGACGGGATGAATCCATTCGGTGACATGAGCAGTCGACATAGCACGTGGCCAGTGGCACTTGTTATCTACAACCTTCCTTCATGGTTGTGCATGAAGCGTAAGTATATTATGATGCCACTTCTAATCCAAGGGCCCAAGCAACCTGGCAACGATATCGATGTCTACTTCAGGCCATTAGTGGATGATCTTAAGTTTCTATGGGACCGGGGTGTGCAGATGTGGGATGCGTACAAAAGAGAGTACTTCACCTTAAGGGCAATGTTGTTCGTTACCATCCAAGATTACCCTGCAGCTGGTAACACATCCGGGCAAACAGTGAAAGGTGGTTGTGCATGTGTGCAGTGCATGCGGGATACAGCGAGCAGGTGGCTGAAGTACTCCGGAAAGACTGTGTACATGCGCCATCGGAGGTTTCTTCCAGCCGGCCACCAGTACCGTAGCAATACAAGAGATTTTGATGGCACGGTGGAGGAGGGTACAGCTCCAACACATCGTACCGGCAGAGAGATTTTTGAAGAGGTACAAGATATTGAATGTATATTTGGTAAGGGGCAAGGCAATCGAGGCACAACGAGCAAGGGTGGTAAGAAACCTCTTTGGAAGAAGAAATCTATCTTTTGGGAACTACCATATTGGAAAGATTTGGATGTCCGTCACGCGATTGACGTGATGCATGTTGAGAAGAATGTGTGCGAGAGTTTGATGGGACTCCTGCTAAACATACCCGGCAAGACAAAGGACACGTTGAAAGCCCGGAGAGACCTCGCAGACATGAACATCAGGCCCGAGCTACATCCTCTAGAACAGCCCAATGGTCGCCAGTACCTCCCTCCCGCGTGCTACACCCTTAGTGCCGCAGAGAAAATAAGCCTGTTGGAGTGCCTGCAGGGTGTCCGAGTCCCCTCTGGTTACTCCGCGAACATTAAAAGACTTGTCAACATGAAGGAGAAGAAATTAGTGGGCATGAAGTCACATGATTGCCACGTGCTGATGACACAACTTCTTCCTGTTGCTATTAGAGGCATTTTGCCAGATAAGGTTCGAAACCCAATCCTAAAGCTGTGCTCGTTCTTCAATGCTATATATCAGAAGGTGATCGATCCAAGCACGCTAGACAAGCTCCAAGCAGATGTAATCATTACCCTTTGCCAGCTCGAGATGTGTTTTCCACTATCATTTTTTGATATAATGGTTCACCTCGTGTCACATATCGTGAAAGAGATAAAGATTCTCGGCCCAGTGTATCTGCATAACATGTGGGCTTTCGAGAGGTTCATGGGGATCATAAAGAAGTATGTGCGTAATAGAGCTCGACCAGAGGGCAGTATCGTAGAGGGTTATGCAACAGAGGAGGTGGTTGAGTTATGTATCGACTATATGGATTTGCATCCCATTGGTGTGCCGATGTCTCGACACGAGGGCAGGCCACTAGGGAAAGGGACACTAGGGCATAAGGCAATTTTCGCTTCTAGCCTAGAAACATTACGGCAAGCACATTTCGCAGTGCTCCAGCAGTCGACCTTGGTGGCTCCATTTGTCGACATGCATTATAACACACTCCGCAGCGAGAACCCAAGCAAATCAGAGGCATGGATAGCTAAGCAGCATAGGCTGAATTTTGGCGATTGGTTACAGAAGCATATCATTGCTATGAATACTGATAGTGACCAGCTGTATGTTTTGTCTCGAGGACCTGCGAGCACAATTCATTCATTCCAAGGGTATGACATTAATGGCTATACATTTTACACGAGAACCCAGGATGCCAAGAGCTCGTATCAAAACAGTGGTGTCCACATAGACGCCTTCGACAGTAATGGTGTAGAACAAACGTACCATGGTTATATAGAGGCAATCTGGGAGCTTGAATATGGACCGCTGAAGGTACCACTTTTCCAGTGTCAATGGGTCAAAATTCCAAGTGGTTTGAGGATTGACAAGTACGGAATGTTCATCGTGGACTTAAACAATGTAGGTTACCAAGATGAACCATTTGTGCTCGCAGAATCCGTAACACAAGTTTTTTATGTCAAAGACCCTTCCTCGTTGACCGATCGCCACGTGGTTCTCCATGGAAAGCGAAGCATTGTCGGAGTTGAGAATATCGTTGATGAGGAAGGCTACGATCAAATCGACGAGCTACCACCGTTTGCAACAGATGTAGAAGGAGGTGAAGAAAGTCAGGAAGACGAAGACGAGGAAGAAGCACCATATGTTCGCAGTGACCATGAAGAAGGAGTAATTGTGATAGACCTGCATGTTTGAATTGTACTGTAACAAACATGTAAATTGTGTAATTGGTCCAGCCTTAGTGCAGGCTATTGGTTTGTGTCTCTATCTACCTATCTATCTTGCTATATATCTATATGATAGAAAGGTTGAGAGGTGTAAGTTGTGTTTGGTTTTTTTATCATTGTCAAGTTTTCGTGAGAGAAAGATTCTAGAATTACCAAAATTTGGTAATGAAGGCAAGTTTTGACAATGTTTAGATTGTTACCTTGCCAAAGCTAAAACTTGGTAGGGTTAATTTTGGCAACAAAGTGAACAACTCCTAAGTCAAATATTCCTAACTTTAGCTATTAATTTTTAGAAATTCATATAGTTCAATAATATATGAATTATTTATGTTCTGAAATTATTTATCATGGTGAACCTAAAAACATAAATTTTATAAATGTTAAACTATATAAATTTCTAAAAAATAATGGCCAAAGTTAGTAATGTTTGACATATAGAACAAAGCTGAAACAATAAATAATTTGAAACGGATGGCATAAAGTATTTTTTTAAAGCAATTTATTGAGTAATTAGAAAATAATTTGACTTAACATAACGAGAGATATATTAATTAGTAATTAGGATAGCTTGAGCCGGCATTATATATTTGCTACTGCTAATTAGCTAGAGCAATGAACAATTAAAATCAAACAACTGAACTGACCTTTTAGGTACTGTATTTTAGTGGGAAGAAGAATATTATTCAACAATCTAACAAAATTCAAAATCAAGTATACATACATGCATGGTTCCAACTTGCCACCAAATGTGTTGATATATAACCCCCCCAGAAGCCACATAGGTACCGGTTCGTATTTACAACCGGTACCTATTGTTGTAAAAGGTGCCGGTTTTAAATAAGAACCGGTACCTATGTGATCCAAAAGGTACCGGTTCCAATTTAGAACCGGCACCTTTTTACCACAATAGGTACCGGCTGTAAATACGAACCGGTACCTATGTGGCTTGTATATATGCGGCCGTCGATCGGTATTTCCCCCAAGACACCCCCTGTCGATGCCATTTCCCCCTCCTCCATCGTCGCCGCTGCTCTCCTCAAGCGCCGCCGTCCTCCATCGTCGCCGCTGCTCTCCTCAAGCGCTGCCGTCCTCCATTGTCGCCGCCCACTGCCGTCCCCCTCCTGCGCCACCGTCGGTCCTCCCCCTGCCTAGATCTACCGCCGTCGCCGTCCACCGTCGTCCTCCTTCCGGATCTACGGTCCGCTCGCCCGCCCGCCTGCGCCCTCCATCACCATCCCCGTCCTCCAGCGCTGCCGTCCTCCATCATCGTCGCTGCTCTCCTCAAGCGCCGTCGTCCTCCATTGTCGCCGCTGCTCGCCTGCACGCAAGGTGCGTGACTTGGCACCCAATCGCCACCTAATTGTGTGTTTTTGCCTATTCCTCCGACGATTCCAGAATGTGGGATAGTTCATTGATCAATCCATGGTCACTTTGGTTTGGTTTGTTGTGCTCCAGGCTTATCAGTTCAGATAAATGTTGGTTGGTTAGTTAGCGTGCAGATGGTTTATTGATCAATCCATGATGTTTGCCAAAAACGTAATAAGGACACCGATCACTTATTTGTAGCATAGTAGTGTGAAGGAACCATTAACTTAGCTTATCCTCCTGGAATTTAATTCTGAATATATGGTCCTATCTTCAGAAATATACACACCTTCTGATCGGTGATTTAGCTAAATTCATGCAAAGAAACGATGCTTAGACATATCAGGTGTCTCCCCTGTATGGTTCACTTGTTTTTAAAGACAGTGTGGTAGTAATTGTACATTTGTAGTCACAAACTCATCATCTATATTTTCTTTTATTTTGATATGCCATTCTAAAAGTATTATCTATATTAAAAGGAAGAGATGATATGGATGTAATGAGAACCACAAAATGTTAAATCTTGTTGTGATCGATCAGATTCTTGATAGTTGCTAACACTGCTGCTTTAAAAGATCATCGGGGTGTAAAAGATAGCGTAGGGTTTGGCGGTACGCGTATTGGAGATAAATAGTTATGGTAGCTGCCGCCTAGCTCTCACCGGCTCGCTAGCTTTGGGAGATAAATAAACATGAAATTAATTGGAGTTTGGGATCTGGGCATGAGTAACTTGTTCTGTAGATTGCTTTGGTGTTTGATTGAAAAGAGAATTTGCATTTTGAAAGTTTGTTTTGATTGCCTTCTCTCCATTTTCGCTGCCTGAATTATTCTGAATTGTTACTTATCAGGTCAAAATTCACTCGCTTCAAGGAGGCTCGAAGCAGAAGCTGTAACCTCTCATTTGAACCATTTGGTTAGTTCTATTACAGCTATTGATATCCCTAATAGCTATTAGAGTTTGTGTTGGTGAGAATTCATTTCCTTGATGCTCTGATAATTGGTCTATATGTGCCCGTTCCTTACTGTATAAACGCTGGTTAGGTTGTGTAGTCACTACTAGGCAGGTTGCAAATTTTTGTATCTTTTTATGCCATTTAAGCTTCCTAACTGGATCTATTGCTGCTTAAAACATGGGGTTAAGTGCCACTCGTCGTAAACCCGGAATTTTGTACAACTAAAGCATGAAATTAGATGGCATTACTTTACTGTTGGTATATTTGGAAGAATATCATCAAGAGGACAATAAGTTCTTACACTAATTTCTTGTATCTATCTAGCAGTAGTTCTAGCCTAGATCTACAAAAGGAAATGTCAGGGGAACAAGATAACATTACGCCTACAAATTCTGGAGAAAGCGATGGTGGTAATGGTAGCCCAAGTGGCTTTCTAAACTTGAATCAGCCCGGTGTTAACCCGCACAATACAGAGGTAAATTAACCCATCTGGAACAAATAATACCTTAAAACTACATATATCGTCAGATATGAATGACTAATTTATACTGATGTTTGAAGGAGGTTGATTCTTCGGCCACTACGCACTCCGCGAATACTTCAACCTCATTGGCAAGAAGAAAGGCTAGAGGTCCAACTAGGATGCCCTCAGGTCTATACACTATCACGGAGTTAGCTGCAGATGGGACCCCTATAGCTCCAGAATCGGCACTCACCCCATACGGCAAAGCTATAGGTGTCATCGTGAAGGATGACATCCCCATCAAGTACCGACACTGGAAGAGCAGTGATACAAACGAATTGGAGTGGACGGTACCAGACAGAGACAAGGATCTTGCCTGGGAAAAGTTAAAGCGGACATTCCAGTTTCCCGAGGGACAAGAAGAACTCGCAAAGTCCGGGGCTCTTAAGAAGATGTCCATCAGCTTCAAGAAGTGGAAGACGGATCTTAACAGGAAGTTTGTCAAGAAGGGCCTGACACCAAATTTTGAAGATGCCAACTATCGAAGGTGTCGTCTTTTCTGGGATGACTTTGTGGCCTATAGAACATCAAATGAGGCAAAGGAGATTAGCGAAAGGAACCAGGCCAATGCGGCCAAAAACCGATACCCTCACCGTCTCGGCCCTAGCGGATATGCTAAGAACATAGCCAAATGGCAACTCCGGGAAGATGAGCTGCTGCAAAAGGGAATCGAGATCGAGACGAAGGACTGGTGCCAACAGGGAAAGAATTACCAATACGCCCGAGGTTCAACACTCTCGGATACAGGCGAGTTGGTACACAAGGGTCCTCGAGAGCAAGAAGTGTCCCAGAGGATCCACGAGGCCCATCTAAAGTCCTTAGAAGGTTCTTTTGTTGCGAGCAGGGAGAGAGATGAGCTTACACTTGCATTGCAGAACCCTGAGCATCCAGGACGCACAAGAGGAATTGGCCTAGTTCCATGGAGAGAAGGTTTTCCTGAAGACAAACATAGGTACCGGTCTCGGAGCAATAAAAATTCCAGAGACCAATCGGAAGAGATAAGGCTATTGAAAGAACAAATGGCACTGGTAATGGCAAGGCTTGAAGGTCAGCAAGGAGGCAATGCTGGCCACTTAACCAGTCCAGGTGGGAAGAAAAGCAGCTGCGCTTCAACTGAGGTTCCTCAAGAACCGGACACGGTTCATTACCCCGTGGACCACATCACTGTACGTACTGCATGCAGGCTGCATGTGCCACTTCAAAACATCAGTCAAGAGGTGGCACGCGCGATGGCACATCCCGTAATGGAGGGAGGGACGATACACGGTAAGCCGATACCAAGTGGCTACTCAAGGGTCGAAGTGGAGGACGTGCCGAGGAGGTACAGGGCAGTGCAGCTTGATTTTGCTCCAGAGGAGGGGGTGAACACTCTTGGTGAAGCCATCCACAACATAATCCTGTGGCGCAAGCGTTTCATTATCTTTCCTACAGGAGATGGTGATGACGAGCCAAGCGATGGCGGGTCTAGCTCTGAAGGGCTTCCTCCTTCCCCTCAAAGGATGCCAACTCCACCACCATTGCCACATAAGAGCCCGTCTCCTCCACCGGCGCAACGTAAGAGCCCATCTCCTCCAGAGGCAGCACATCAGAGCCTAGCTTCATCAGACCGGCCGAAAAAGAGGGGACGCCTCTGTAAAACTTCCCAAATGTCTGAACCACCATCTCTGAAGAAGACCAAGAAGACGCCATTGCCTACCAGGTCGGAGCCATCTTTCAAAGTGCCAGTCGAAGTACAGGATCACTTCATTCGCATGGCAAGGCCACCTGCCCGAAAGCAACCTATTACGGACTTCCGACGCACGATCAGGAAAAAGGGATTGCAAGAATTTTCCAAGAAAGAATTCGAGAAAGATGAGGCCAGCAAGACTATGCAAGACTTTCTAAAAGAGGCAGGGCTGAAAAGTTTGGATGATGTGGATAATATTGAGATGGCCCCATTGGCAGCTCAGTTCAAGCTTGGTCATTCTTTGACTACCGACGAATATCGCCACGTCATTGGCAAATGTACTCAAATGAGAAGGGTAGAAGAGTGGTACTTACAGATGGCCAAGGATGGTAAAGAGATGTTCCCCGTCTTTTACAGGGACGAGGACTTTCATCACTGTGATGGTATAGTTTGGGTCCCATTTAGAGAACTATTTCATCTATACAATCTGAGGGAGCTAGACTTATCGGTAATTCAGTTATGGGCATTGTAAGTATACTCGACCTCTCGCCATTTTTCTAAGTAAATATCCTCGTTGCGTGTCTAATTATTTTCCTTATGCAGAATGGGGTCGCTTGAATGTAGAGCGACCCATAACAAGCTAGGATTCCTCGACCCACAAATAGTCAATTCCTGTAATATTGACGCAGGCGAATGGTCCTCCCAAGAAGTGCTGAACTACCTTTACACATCCTTTGTCAAGCTGCAGGACATGAATACCATCCTTCTGCCCTACCACTTTAAGTAAGTGTGGCATTATCGTTGTACCTCCCATCGTTGTACTTTAAGATGTTAATTGTTCTCTTCCCTTGTATGTAGGCCTCACTGGATTCTTATTGCCATCCATTTAAACGATTCCAAGATTGTCGTCATGGATTCAATGAGGAAACCGCAATCCAACTACCAATCCCTCATTGACATCCTAGATAAGACACTTGTGAAGTACAAGAAGAAGTGTATTCGACACGCTCCATGTGCAAATAAATTTCGAGTTTGGTGCCACCCTTATTGCTCACGTCAGGATCCGGGCACGAGCACATGTGGGTTCTACGTGATGAGATTTATGTGGGTTTTCATGGAGGACGGCAACTGGAACATTACGGATGCTGAGGTTCGCCCTGTCTCCTAAGACATAAATCCAATTTACTAAACACATAGTATCTTTCCACATCTTTAATCCTTCCATTTGCAGAAATTAAAGCTCCCGACAAGTAAATTGCTGCCACATGTTTGCTTGGGCCTCGCTGAACAGCTATGTGGATTCATCTTCGACCATATCATCTCGTCAAACGGCGCATACAACATTTCGAAGGCTCCTGCTGGGCTAGTGGGTTTCATTGAGGTTGGCGGCCCTACTGACACTTTAGATAGCCGATCAACGCCAAAGCATACAAAGACCTAGAATTAGTGGGCCATACCTTTCAAACATTTTCTAAGTGTCTTGTAGATTAGTTATTTGAATTGATGTGGTTTTCTTAATGTCTTGAACATGCATTAAGTTTCTCTATTTGTTAATGTTTATCTATTATTTTTTCACATATATATCTAACCATGTATTCAATTTTCTCTATTTCATATTTTTATCCCTAACAGCAACAGGTGATCTCACTGACTGGATGTGGCATGGATGAGGGAGGCATCATCATTGTTGTCTCTGTAAGCAACAGGTGAGCATGTGTAACTAAAATTTTCATATGAGTACGAGTTTAGAGCATTTGAGATGTTGTAGAGCTCAAGCGAATTTTTGTCAAGTCTCCTGAGATGTGTAACACATCTGGTCGCCGCCTTCGCGTGGTTTGACGGGCACGTCTCAGGCTGAAGTTGACTGGCACGCTGAGTCCCAGCAATATCTTCTATGCTCTCTACTCGAGGCTTCGGGTTTTATATTATGGTCTTAAATTACGATGAGATTTTGTTGTGTGCTAATTGAATGTTCAACACGATCCAAGCGGATGGAAATAGTTTCCTATTTCTGGTAGAAGTTTTGATGAAAAATATTGGGGGTACTTTTTTACGTCAAAAAATACATTGGTAAATTGAGTAACTGGTAGTCCATGTGGTCTTCAAGGTGTTAATTATATTTATTGAATATTGTGAAATATAATTATTGAAAAAAGCATTACTAGCCATCATTTTCATGAATGTTGGCACTTTTGAAATATCTATCCGCATAATTAGTCCACTTTTCATATACTACTAGTTTCTGGATCAAAATGCAGTTATTAAATCATTAATTGAACGAGGTCAAATAATATTTTGTAAAATATCTTTAATTTTAAATAACAGCACATGCATGAGGAACATTTTAGTTCCTTAGCTTCAATTCATTTCTGCATTTGCAGCACTGTAGAATCCAATTTTGCTCCTTTCAATTGAATAAATGTGACACACTTTATATTTCCCTAATCATTTCTACTTGTTGGTAATATGTGTGTATGACACTAAGAAAGAAAAGGACTTACCCCAAAAAAAGCACTGGTACCAAAGAATAAGAGCAATGGAGGCACCTGGACAAACAAAAGTACATATCTCATTAGTTGAACACATAGCAGCAATATAAAGTTGTAAAGTACACAAATTACAAGTAGTAAACCAGATTTGCATAAGTATTTTAGAACACATTTGATGAGCTTATGTGAACTTTCAATTTCAACTTCATAATGCCCCAGTTCTAGAAACCCTCTGACCAAATGCCCTCAATTCAACATTTTTCTGTCCATTGAACAGATGTCTAGCTATTTCGTTTGAATAAGATAGTTTGTCAATAATTATTTTGAATTCAATCACAGTTTGGATGGGTTGTAAGCAACTAAGACTGATTTACATTAAAATTTAAAACTGCATGCAAACTATCGTGTAAAATTGATGGATATTTAGATCTCAACTATTTTTACCATATTTGACACAGTATGCTGCAAACAATGATGAATTAAATCTAACATCATTGATGGAAGGGTTTTAAATGGTTTGAGAAGTGGATTGAATCCACATGAGGCAAGTGGGTTGGATTGGTTTGGTTTGATTTGGAAAATGGGTTGGATTCTGTGATTTCTGTGATGTGAATGTAATATTGTAATATTCTGTGATTTCTATGTTTCAGGAAATATTATATGCGACCCTGAAATTATTTTTTTTTGTGCCTCAGGACTATAGGTGCCGGTTCTTGTAAAGAATCGACACCTATGAGGCATCAAAGGTGCCGTCCTATCATTTATAGGTGCCGGTTATTTATAGGAACCGGCACCTATAATACTATATAGGTGTCGGTTCAACATTTACAACCGACACCTATAGTATTATAGGTGCCGGTTGAGGAACCGGTACCAATAGCTTTGATCATTGGTGCCGACTAATTGGTGCCGGCGTCGAAACCGATACCTATGAGGCCTTTGGAACCGGCACTAATAAGTATTTTTGTAGTAGTGTCACCGACCTGCGATGCATATGTACAAATCCTTGTATAATGCAATAGGCAATTAGGGATACATGCGCTGTCAAGAGTGACACAAGAAGGTTTTTTTTCCCCCTGATCCAAGGAGCTAGCAAGTGGCAAAAATGGCGTTGCATGCACCACGTATAGCTGGCTTAGCCATTGCTCTCTCTTGGTCTCTTTCCCCAGGTCACCCCTTCCTACGTATTTGGCATCCTCCTCCTCGTGATGCTATCTTTTGCCATCTCAATTCTTCTCGTCCTAGGCATCAATATTCGTATTCGTATTGATCGTCTCGAATATTGCAGGTTCAGTTTTAAGATATAAACATTTTTTGTTAGGAAACTGAATGAGATATCCGATTTCTATTTATGAAATTGGACGAAGGATATCCAAATAGATTTAGAAAAATACTCCCTCCATTTCATATTACTAAGTGGTTTTGATTTTTTGATTAGTCAAAATTTATAAGTTTGACTAAATTTATAGAAAAATATAACAACATTTTTAACATAAAACAAACATAATATCAAAATATATTCAATATTACGTTTAATGAAATTAAGTTGACATTATAGATGTTGCTTATAGAAAAATCTAAACGTCTTATATAATATAAATATAATATAAGACAAAGGGGGAGTGCTTATATTTTGAAAGCTGTGGGAATAGCTAGATGCACTGCAGTACTACTCCTGCAGATCGATAAGCAGTGTTTCTGGCCGGCAGCATGCGTGCCTGACGACGATAGCTAGCTATCCTGACCTGTGGGCCATGCTTGACAGGAAGAGATATACATAAACGATGGAGCATACGCGGCATGCCTGTATGTGCATGATGCATGAGCAGAAGAGAGGAGAGGCATTGCATATGGACCAGCAGCCGGCCTGTACGTTGCCGTTGGTTGAGGCAGGAAAACGACGTGTCATCATATGCTGCATGCTTGGCCTTCTCGATCTGCAATTTGCAATCTGCGCCACCGCTTGAAAATGCTCTGCAGTTTGCAATCTGCCACTGCTTGAAAATGCGGCATGCATATATGCTTTGCTCTGGCATTTTTCTGTCCGACATGAACTTTGGTTATGGTTTGCTACTTTGTTTGGAGAAGAAATAATATTCCGCGGTAATTCTTTCACACGCCGTACTACGTCTCGATATCGATCGATGTTTCAACGAGTATAAGAACAAATTAATAATCGAACCATTTAGACATGCATCGTGAGTGAAGGAAAATTGTCCTCTGAAAAGGGTATGTAAATGTGTGGAAAAGGGATATATATATATATATATGGTCTATTTTACTATTTATCATGCCATCATCTGGCTTTTTAATTTATATTTTATTTACTTTTGAATATATATGACGTGGATTACTTTAATGTTGTGCCATCCTCATCGCTTATCCATCGCGGTTTGATGGGTGCTAGCTGGAGCTAATTAGTTAAAGACAATCATCAGGTCATTACAAGCACGTGATTGTTCACGCCATAACAACAATGTAACTAGTTGATATTTCGTATGTTGCGGTGGAAGTTTATAGTTTTTTAGGAAAAACATCGATCTTACGATTGTTTATTAAATATTATTTTAATCTAATAGCTGTCACAGTTTGATGATGGTTAAACGTGTGAGTTTTTTAATAGCTATTAATACAACCAGCTGTATATAAATAAAGGATAATAATTGACTGAGATTTGAAGATTGAGTAGCAAATCTTTTGCCTTAACCATGAGATATGCCTATATACTTATGCAGGTATCTATTGTTTTTATCATCTTGACTAAAAAAGGCACTTATTGATGGATAACTAAAAAAACATATCCCTTTAAAAGTGCTTAATTTGTGTGAGCCCCAAATTATTAATAACCATCTGAATTAAGCATCAAGAGAAAGATTTACATGAGACATGTGACCTACTGAAGAAACACAAATTCTCCACAAAGATAATGACAGTTCATGAGTTGGCCGATATCCCGAATACATACTAACTGAAAGCCACACATCCAACCGCGGTTAACCCCGCTCATGCCGTGTGCTAGCTAGCTCATGATGCAGATCTCACGAGCCACTGCACGGCACGGCCTATCTCCAGCTGCTGATCTCTAGTCCACTTCACGTACGTGCCAGCTGCATGTAACTGTTGGTACGGTACCATGCATGCATAGAGATGAATTCTAATATCTCGGATCAACGTTCACTTAATTTTTAGTGTAGACTAAATGGTTTTGAAAAAAATTAAAAATATTGATAAGATATATTAATATGTAATATATCATTCCACAAAATACAAGTTAAAATTCGATTTTTAAAAGTTATAATAAAAACAACAAATTAAACTCTAATTAGTATACATATATTCAAATTTATATACATGGCCAGATAGATTAACTGACTGTACCTAGCCCTTTTAGGCTAGGTAAGCCTAGCAGTAGTTCCTTTCGGAAAAAGGTAGTTATTAGATTTATCGTGTTATATTATTTTCTTGCACGCACATACGGCTGCACTTTCATAGTTAAAGACCAGATCAAACCGATTTGATTAATGCGGTACACCTTAACACAATCATGTTTGTCTAATCAATATCACACATAAATTAATTACTAACAAGTAATACGTGTTACCTGTGCATACAATCGCGTCTGTAGTTATGTCGATCAACAATTAATTTTGGATAGCAATTTTCATCAACTCCTGTATGCACAGTACATGGTAATCCTATAGTTATACGATCGTGCTATGGAACTAACTGAACGTTTTGTAATCCATAGCTCTATCTAGTGTTTTAGATTACTAAAGATATTAATGTTTTATTTACGACTTGCACGCATGTACAGTTGTAGTTCCACAGTTACGTAACCATATGCTAGACCTAATTGAACCATCGAAATCCTTAGTTTTGACTTTATAGATTAATTATTATAGATAACAATGCTCTATTAATGCATAGAACGTATGATTTTATATTCTACCAGACAAACCATTACCGGTTATTGTGACAAAGATTAACATCATCTCATTGTCTAATCAATGCCACGTGTAAATCGACAAAGAAGGAATCACACATTTAATTTAAACTATCCAATAGTGCCTGTAGTCATTATGATTGGCAATTAATCGAGGATAAAATTACATTCCATGGTTACAAAATCAGACTAAACAGTTACGATGGTTATTGTGACAAATTTAACATTGTCCTCTTTATCTAATCAATGTCACGTGTAAATCGTCAAAGAAGATATCACCACGAGGTACGTTTAAACTATCCAATCGTGCATGCAGTAACTACGATAGGCAATTAATCGAGGACAACAGTTCTCATCGACTTTCATGTATACGCATTTATAATAATTCAACGGCTATATATAACCGTGCACTACACATAACCAAACAGTTTGCAAACCGTAACTAGACCTGCGTGCTAGCTCTAACTAATCATTACTGTAGAACTATCATTGTCACATTGAACAGTGACATCAACCACACTATATCCATCCTCTCCCCCAACCTCATCAAAACAAATCATACCACACAACAACAAAACCCAAGTCAAGACTCAAGAGCAACCCCCACATATCCAAAACCAAGCCGGCCGGTCGTTTGACCACCACTGGTCCAGTACACCAACCACCCCAGTCTCTGACACCCTAGGCCCACCACTCGTCACCTGACCACCACGCCGCTCACGCTAGGTTGCATGGATTAGCTTAGCTAGCTAGCTGCTGCTAAAAATGGCCACTGTTCACTAAGGTGATAGCCTAGTTAGCCACTGCGAATGCATTCCATTCTCGGCCACCCCCGCCTTAACTGCGGCAGAATCATTACTGGCCACCCCCGCGCGAAATGCCGCCTTTGCCCTCCGCATGGTTGACTGGTTGGTGGTGGAGCCAGGGAGACCACCCAGGGGCAGAAGGATAATTGCGCGCACTCCGGCCGTTACTGCTTCTCCGGCGTATTTATACGCCGCGCCTGCGAGGCTGAGACTGCAGAGGAGAGCTTGCAGAAGCAGCGGCGACGGCGACGGCGAGCGAGCGCCGCCGTTGGGTTCGTTGCTTCCTCGTAGCTCGCGGCGGTGAGGTGAGGTGAGGTGAGGTGAGGTGAGAGGGATGATGAACGGAGGTGGAGGGGGAGGGGGAGGGGGAGGGAGGGTGCCGACGTGGAGGGAGCGGGAGAACAACCGGCGGCGGGAGCGGCGGCGGCGGGCGATCGCGGCGAAGATCTACGCCGGGCTGCGCGCCTACGGCAACTACACCCTCCCGAAGCACTGCGACAACAACGAGGTGCTCAAGGCGCTCTGCAACGAGGCCGGCTGGACCGTCGAGCCCGACGGCACCACCTACCGCAAGGTCCCTCTTCTTCTTCTTCTTCTTCTTCCTCCCTCGCTCTCTTCTTGCAAAGCGATTTCTCGCAGAATTAATCTTCGCTTCTTGATTCGATTGATCCGTATGTAGAGCGGATTTCTTGCTTAATTTGCGTCGGCTAGAGGTGGTAGATGAGTGAGTGAGGAGGTCAGCTTGCTTTCCCTTGTGCCTCGTCAGAATTTTCTCGTTATCCATGATTGCCTTTTTGGCTTTTCCGGGCTGGATGGATTCCTCGTTTGCTCCTCCGCTTCGTCTTCCTTCCTTTCTTTCCGTCTCCTCCTCCGATAATGGCGGGGGAAATTCACTCCTCTGCTCTGCTCTCCTCTTTGCGTGCGTGGGACAAAGCCACGCACTAGGAGCTCAGGATTACGCGTGCCGCTGCGACATTCCGTGGCCGTTTCCCGGATAAAAAGCGTTCGTTTTGTTTTGTTTTGTTTCTCTGTTGTTTTTGGTATTAAAAAGATCTTCCGTTATCTGAAAAAATTGTTTTAGATTGTTCTTGATTCCATCTTCTTCATCGTGGGGTGGAGAGTTGATGCTGTGGGCTGGTTCTTTTTAGCAAGATTTAGTGTCTTTTTAGGCAGGGAAAAGAGGTCGTAGTAGTAGTAGTGGTGCTGTACTTAAAGCTCATCACTTTGTTTTCCTTTTTTGTTCTTATTTTATTTTGTCTTGGCAGAACAAACAGAGCAGTAGCATCTTTATGGTGGTAGTAGCTCTGAAGTCTGAACATTGCTATCAGGATCTTGTTTGCAGAATACAATGTATCAAATCCATCTGTTTTCAAGCATTTCTTTTTGTCATCTATGGTGCTTTTTAGATGTCTGCTTTTTGTTTTTTAAATATAAGGATTGGATTATTTCTTCTTTTGTGAAGTCTCCTGGATGACAACTTGGCTGACAAGTGAAAAATGAAAAAACTGAAGTGCTACTTGTGTTTTTATTGAAAAGAAATGAGAAATATCAGAGTGTGGCTTGCACGGTTCAGTAACTGTATGGTTAGATTACCAAACAAATCGCCTTTAAATTAAGGTGTAAATTAATACAAGTATCAAAGATTGTTAGTTTTTGGGTCAAAGCTAGTATCTTTACATAACCCATTTGCCCTGTTTTGTCAAAGTAAGTCTAAGTTGGCTGCATGCGCTGCCTCTAGGTACCTTGAGTAAATTCTCTTTTTAAGATTAACATTATCTCTATGGATGCATCTATGTCCTGGAGCCTGGACAGAATTGAAGCTGCTCATGTGAAAAAAGGACTGGTGAAAGAGGCAATTATGGAGACAAAAGTTAGTGGCATGGTCATAGGCAGATAGATGTGGGCATGACCGAATATTACATCAAAGAAAGCTAAGGCTATCACGGAAGCCTTTGATTTCAGAAAATCAACTTTGCATTACAAAATGACAAATTCTACCCCAAGTATCTCGTTTCTTTTATTGCAATCGGCTTTTTAGAGCAGTAGTTTTTTTTTTTGTGTGTGCGCGCGCGTTTCACTGAGGACTTTAGTTACCTTTCACTTAAGTTTGCATTGCCACAATTTGGCATTATCATGGTTATAGTTTGAATTGATGAAATTCCTGTCAAGAAATGCCATGTTAACATTTCTGGCCACAAATTTGTGAAGGTGAACTCTGAGGCAGCGAATTTCAGTAAGAATTCACATTCATGTTTCATGTAACTTTATTTTCACATTGTGTTCTGAAGTGATTTTTTATTCCTGTTCTGTACATCTGAGTTTTATTCTTCTATGCAAAATGTCACAATTTTTAATCCTTATTTAACTGTACATGATCAATTTTTCTGATTTTATTCTTATATGAAAAAAAATGTCACAACTCGTTACTGTCAAAATTTGCCAATTCTCTTTGAAATTTTGGTTAAAAAAATTTGGTTTAATTTGTGGAACCATTCGTCTGTGTTTCAGGGATGCAAGCCGCCGGCGTCAGAGCTCGCTGATCAGCTCGGCCGGTCGCCGTCGGCGAGCCCGTGCTCGTCGTACCAGCCGAGCCCGCGTGGGACTTCCTCCTTCCCCAGCTCCGGCTCCTCCTCCCAGATCACGCTCGGCGGCGGCGGCGGCGTCGGCGAGGGCAGCAGCCTCATCCCGTGGCTCAAGACCCTCTCCTCCGCCGGCGTCGGCGTCGGCGGCAGCTCGTCGTCCAAGTTCCCGGCACACTACTCCTACTTCGGTGGCGGGTCCATCAGCGCGCCGGTGACGCCGCCCTCGGGCTCGCCGCCGCGCACGCCCCGCCTCAAGACGGCCGCCTGGGAGGAGTACCACCACACCGGCAGCGTGCTGCCGCCGTGGGCCGCCGGCGCGAGCTACGCCTATGCCTCCTCCCTGCCCAACTCCACCCCGCCTAGCCCCCGCCGCAAGGCCGCCGCCGGCGGCGGCAACGACCCGGCGGCCTGGCTGGCCGGGTTCCAGATATCCTCCGCTGGCCCGTCGTCCCCAACATACAGCCTCATGGCTCCTCCCAACCCGTTCGGCACCGCCGCCGGGTCCTCCTCGAGGAGGATGGTGATGGGCACGCCGGGGCAGAGCGGCACGTGCTCGCCGGTCGCCGGCTGCGACGTCCAGATGGTCGACGCGGCGCGGCGCAAGTTCGCGTTCGGCGGCGAGGGCGGCGGCGGCGGCGGCGACAAGATGACCGGGCTGGTGAAGGCGTGGGAGGGGGAGCGCATCCATGAGGAGTGCGGCTCCGACGATCTCGAGCTCACCCTTGGGAGCTCCATGACTCGCGCCGATCGCTAAGCTTACCTCATCTCATCAACAAGAAGACTAAGAAATCAAGAATTGGAATCAAGAAGAAGACGAAGAAATCAAGAATTGGAATCAAGAAGAAGACGAAGAAATCAAGAATTGAAGAAGTCATCAGAGACGTTTAGAAGAAGTTCATCTTTCGAGGAGTCTGAACTTGGTTAAATTCATGCAGGCCGTCGTTTAAGTTTAGCTTCTTTTTTTTTTTTTTTGCTTTCTTATATCCTATAATTTTCCGTTGTTAGAAGACAATGAAAAGGAAAACATGGCAAGGGAAGGGAATTAGAATGTTCATGGTTAAATGGATTGTCAGACAGTTGAGTAGAATTCAGAGAATAATTTTATACATTTTGCTTCCTGCTCATGATCAATGCTGGTTCATGCTCTGTATTCTCTGTGTTGCTGATTGATTATCCATTTATCCATTGCTACTCACTTTCCAGGATACTGTATCATTCTCTTGCTCATCTCATCTATAGTAAGTATATTCAGCTTAATTCCATCATGGTAGAACTGAACTGGAACTGAAGTGAATTCATCTCAATGATTCAAGGGCACTAGTATCGAGGACAGCACATTCAGTCAGACACCGATTGGACACTGCCGCATTACTGTATCTTCAGGACTGGATGGACATTGGTGTTTGTTAAGACCAGGAATATACATTTTGCAGTGACAGGGACAGAGATTCCATTCATCTGCAGTGTGTGCTCTGGGCATGCCAGACAAGCTCCACATGCGGCACGCTTCAGTAATCATAGTCATTAGCTGCAGTGTCATATATTTTCTCACAACTCATCATGTCAAGTGCAATGGCATCATATGAAAAAAAAACCACTACTACCTTGATGAAGTCATTTTCTGTTTTATCTTTTGCTAGAGAAGTATTGTTTCTCAGTTCTATCACTAGTTGTAATTCTGCATGAATTTCTTGCATCAGAATTACAGGCTAACTGAAACAATGTAATGAAGTAGTAGTACATTTTAGTTTGCTATTGAATTGCCAGGACAAAATAATTACCCAGGGAATGCAACAACACACAACATCACAACAGGATGACATAGCCAGTACAACCAGCTTTTTCAGTGTCCTCTTTAGGACCATCAAACATGACTATACTGCCTGTGAATTCTATCAACAAGAGAGGTTGGGGGACCCTCCGCTTTTCCCCTGGAGGAGGTGCACAAATTCAAAGATCATAGAAAAGATGGGAGGACATTCACATGTACACTGAGAAAAAAGTTGCATGCAACCGAAAAAAAAACAGTCCTAGGTCATTGACAGCAGGAGCACTGATCAATGCAGCTGAAGAACAGGCATGCAGATCATCAAGGGGAATGGAGAATAGTAGATTTTTTTTTCTTTTATATCTTGATGCAAGTAGGGATCCAATGTACATGTATTTACATTTGGTATTGTGGTAACCGTGATGAGAAACCTTTGGCGTGTCAATGAATAGCAGACTGTACAATTGCGTAAATTGCTACCAACGAATAAGTGAAGATCACAAAACCGCAATCCAATTACTTGACAGAGAGTTCCAGAATGCATTTACCAGAAAACGCAACACATACTAGAGACCTAAAGCGATAACTTCTCAGGATTGTCAAACAATTCTGATAGAACCTTGTAGAGCGCAGCGGCTGCGGGTGGTCTAGCCATGGATCCCATAAGGATATCGGGTGCCTTTATTGGACCACCATAAAATCGGGCATTTTCTGTGTCTCGGGTTGATACTAAGCTACCATTGAGAGCACAGCCCACAAAAGCACCTGCAACATAAGACAGATATACAGACTCAGTTGTTACAGAAGACAACCCTGAATGGTCTGAATGACCAGATCTAGCCATAAGTACTTAGCAGTTAGCAATGAACATTTATTTCTTGAAAAATAGTACTATCATGCTACACTTAATTGAAAAATTCAACATCAGATATTGCACGAATGAACTAAGGTGTCACTGTAATACTACATCGATTTGCCACTATAACTGCATCCAGCAATCTAGAATGGCTCACAGTTGACGTTTTTATTTTAGTCAAAAAGTTCAAATTCAAAAAGCAATTTCTCAAAAATAAATTAATATGCATATGACATGGTTTGCACTCCTATGAATATGAATTCCACAAGTGTATATATACATATTACATTAAAAGATTGTCAACAAGTTAATTGTTCATACTAGAGTCCCAAGTGTTCTCAGGGTGCCTCGATGTATATTTGTTTACCTTGTAGCCTTCACTCCTAAAGTTCATTATTTTTTTGCGAGAAAACAGTAGGAATGGCTAAACTTACTAGAATGCCTACTCATCAGTATCAAAATAAGCCAATGAGGCCGAGAATTTGTGCACTTATCCAGTGACAAGATATACTAGGACATATTTAGTCATTCAGAGATAAAGCTAATAATAGAAGGGTCAAATTACTAAGCTACGGGCCTTTTGAAACAGGTCCTGGTGTGTTCATATATAAAGTATGCAGAACTAAAATTGGGTTTAAGAGGACATTCCCAAACTTGTAGAATTACTCGTCTGCCATTTGAAATCCAAGAGAAACAATCAACTTTTGAGCACTGAATACAAACAAAACCCTTTAAATTACCATAATATATTGATAAATTATGGATCAAGGACCCCAATCAATTCTGTTGTTTTGTTTTAAGAAATGATTTCTAAGAAAGAATTATATGTTTATTTGACTCTTTGTGTAACCATGAACTGTCCTGTTACATATATTCTTCCAACCACCACCATCACCACCAAAAGAAGTTATTCACGAATATACAGTCGTATCATATAATAAAGCATGTGTTCCATGTTGAGCGAGGTGAAAATGAACATATGAAAGAAGACGCCAAAGTGACGCATGCCATGAAGTAAATTTAAAACAAACCTTTGCTACAACTGTATGTGTAACATGCAGCATAACCACCATCACCAGCACGAAAATCAGCCTCAGCTACTCGCCCAACATGGCCAACAGAAGCACTTACACCAGCACCGACTGACAAGTGTGCCTTTCCACTGAAAGTTTTAACAGCTTCTGTGTTCCTCAGCACAATAATGAAATCAGCTAGCTCACCTCCAGCCTGATGGGTAAGTTGGAAATTATCTGATTTTGTTATGACGTGCTAGTGTGATGATGAAAGAATTTACACATAAAGGACACTAGAAAAGAAGATGTCACCTGAGCTCCATATCCAATACCACAAGTGGAGATTGCTGAAGGGGGTGACCAGGAACCATCGGTTCTTCGAGCAATAACCAGTCCAGTACCAACTTTATATGCAACCATCATACCGACTTTTGCTACAGTAATTATAGCAAGGCCTTTTGCTTGTTTAAGGATAGTATAGGGGATAGCCTTTTCTGGTTTCAGTCTTCCCACCTGAATGGCACATGGAAGAAAAAAATTGATTGTACTGTTACTAACAACTGAACTAACTGAACAATCAGCACTTTCAGAAGCTAGAATGATGTGGAAATCCAATTTTAGTTCGTATAATACTCTGTACCAGCATTTGACAGACAAAATGATTCTCTAATTTGAATATATCACTAAAACAGCTAATGTAGATATCATTTTAATTAATTGGCAGCATTTACTGTAACTTAAATGATCTAGTGTTATTATAATAAAGATTGGGGAAGGAATGAATGTAACGCGGGTATGTCTTTACAATAAAATAGATATCATTAACAAATTATACAACAGAGGGAGGACCAACTGTAAATGTACTGAAATGTTGTGGACAACCATATGATGCCACTATAGATTACACGGGTGTATGTTATTGTGCAAAGCTGAGAGCAAATATCTATGCAATTCTTATCCAGTCATTGGGTAAGATTTTTCATCTATTCAACTCGTACTTTAGGAAACTGAAAATTACTTTGCAAGAAATATGGAAGACCATACTCTGTTACAAGTCTTATAGATATTATTATTGTATTAGCAAGAAAGGAACAGATATCAATCACTTAATGAGTGATGTCCATAGTAAATCATATATAAACTGTTGAGAATTGAGACATGATAAAGCACCTTAGAATTTGGTGCAAAGTCAACACATAGGCTTATGACTAAAGCATAAGCACATGATTTCTCAAACAGTAAAAGAGAAGAACAAAAGAAAATGCATAAAAAAATTACGACAGCACTGATAAACAAATTCAACAATAAACAATTTTGGGTAAAAAAGCATACCTTACAGTAACTATTCAAAGAATTTGCAGCCTTGTAGATCTCATACTCCATTGTGTGCGCATAAGGAAAGTTCAGCCACGACCTTAATGTACTCAGATCAGTGACATCATGAGTTGGAGGTTGTGAAGCACGACTGATCCGATTCATCAAGTAAGGTTGAATACTCTCTAGACGTACCCCACAAACATCACAAACCCTTTGAGGTTCTGAAGTATTAAATTTCGGTGGCATCAAGCTTCTACCCTTCGAACAACTACCACAAAACACACCGCCACAAAAACGACAATGATGTCGAGAGCACATTATCGGATGAAAACGCACGTTACAGAGCATGCAGGCAATGGCAGCGCTGTCAGGTAACCATATTGTTCGTTCTGTCTTTAGGAGCTCATTCGCAATGCCATCATTGGCATCTGCAAGTGTTTGGGCCATATCCTTCCAAGCTTCTTGGAAGAAAAACTTGGACAACACAGACATACCACGCCTCCCAAGATCATAGGATGCAACCGATATTACCTTATCTTTTGCCGCAACAATCATCTCAGAAAATACATCCCACATCGTCATCTCCTTGTTCTCTTCATCCAGCTCCCAGTTAAATTCTTCTTCTGGAAAGTAGTCACCATTATGACCAAAGCCCTTATGCCACTCATCGTGGTCGTGTTCTGTCATTGGCGGGACAGAAACAGGCACCCAGATGCCAGTATGTTCGTGAAGTGGGGGATCACAATGGAAGTTCATCCCTTCTTCCCTCTTTACATAATCTTCACTCATATCAGTGTTGCAATCACTAGTAGTGACAGTATCAGGATCGTCGACCACGCCATTTTTGGCAGGAGGGTCATCTGATTCTTCCTCGAATAGGTTGAATCCCTAAATTTGGAAAATAAAGTTACAACAGAAGCCAATATGGAAATTCATTCATGTTTAAAAGAACTAAGCGTACAAAAGCCCCAACATTCCCAGCAGCCAAAGCGGCGGCGACGGCAGTGGGCAGCAGCAGCAGCAGCAGCAGCAGCAGCAACCGTACAATCCTATAAACCCAACCTTTTTTTTTGCTTCTCGCTTAAGCTCTTAAACCAATCACCCATTAAAGCATATTCTAATTTCCATATTCCTCCATGATTCTCACAATCACACAGCAAGCCCTAATCATCCAACCAATCGCCCAAACTACAAGCTTTAAACCACGACGAACTCAACCGAACTAAGCGTACACGCAACCAATCTTCACAGTGACGAAAGCGCGTAAGGGGAGGGGAGAGATAGAGAGAGAGGGGGATTGCTCACCGCTACGGCGGTCATGCCATCGCCGCCGCCGCCGTGGTCTTCGTCGTCGTCCCACCTCACCGGCGAGTCGCAGCCCGCGGCCTCGCTGGAGCCGCCGTCCGCGGGCCGCGGCGGGTAGTAGGGTCGCTCGGCTCCCGCCATGGGGC
This sequence comes from Oryza officinalis, assembly GCA_008326285.1. Taxonomy (NCBI): domain Eukaryota; kingdom Viridiplantae; phylum Streptophyta; class Magnoliopsida; order Poales; family Poaceae; genus Oryza; species Oryza officinalis. The sequence continues at coordinate 12,353,223 of BDMV01000002.1, read as the reverse complement.
CGCCTCCGAATCCGGGCTCAGCCGAGGTGGGGAATCGACGGCGAGACTCGATCGAAAGTTGGAATTTTTGCTTCCGTTTCTGGGTAAAGGTGGATGCTTTTTGGAGGTTGGCTGCGGCGGCGGATTGCGACGGAGTAGGAGTAGGAAGCGGAGGAGATGGAGATGGAGATGAGCTCCGGGGATTATTACTACTCGTAATTAATAATTAATTGATTGATTATAAAGATAAAGATAATTGGTAATTTAGGAGTCTGTTAATTAGAGTAATGATGATTTTGGTTTGTTTGGCGTTGATGAGACGTTGGCCCAGTAAGAACTCGTCTGCATGGGTCCAAATTCGTTTTTGTGGCCCTGAATTGTGGCCTATTCAGCCGAAACATTCGTCCAAATTCTAGGCCTAATTACGTGGTGGATGGGCCGAGATGAAATCCCATCATGAGGCCTCGCTTTGTTGGGCCTCAATGAGGTCCGTTTATATCTTGGAAAAGTTCACTTATCGTCGAGTTTTAAAATCGTCCATGAACCGAAATACCAGATATAACACATCTCTAATTTTACAAAACCAGATTACATTGAATCCCAAGATAGTATTGCTTCCGATTTTAGCTGACATGATGACTAAGTCAGCGTAGCACCCATGAGGGCCCCACATGTCAAGCACAATCTTCTTCATGGGCGGCCGGCGACAGGCACGATCCTAGTGGCGAACGTGTCGAAATTTAGTTTCGGCAATAAGAAACTGGGGGTAGCAGTCAAGCGCCAAACACGATAGGTTAGTATGCAAAGAGGTTTAGACAGGTTCAGGCCCTCTCTTCGAGAGGTAATACCCTACTCCTGTTTCGGGGATTCGATCCGCCGTGTGATTTATTGATCTCTTGATCTCTTTCAATATGTGCTCTCGTGAGTTCTCTCTTTGATTCTCTATGCAATCGTCTATCCCTCTAGGGACGCCCTACCCTCCTTATATAGTCTTGGAGGGTAGGCTTACAAGTCGGAGATCCTATCATACTCTATGTTGGACTCCTCAATCTTATCAACTATGGACTATGAGCCGTTATCTTATTACAATAGTAACGTAATACCCAAGTCATAAGCCGGTTTACATAATCATGAGTCCTAACCTATCCCCTATGGTAAGTCAGATAAGCTAGTCGTGAGGGTATCCGGTACCTATAATCTCCACAGTAGCCCCCGAGACTTTCACAGTCGACGAGATAACTTTGCCTCGAACCAGAATAACACATAGCCGAATGACTCCTTAGCCGAGTGCTTCTATCGCCGAGTGCTTCCATCATCTCTGCCTGAGTCTCCCGAGTGCTTTATCATCCAATAGAAAGGCTGTGAAGGGCTGAAAACATCTCAAAAAATTTCTTAAAAATAGATATTTAGGTGCATCGACTGATGCACCTAATTAGGTGTAGCTCCCGACTATGTGTTTAGTTAAACAAACTAAGCATATAGTCAAGAACTATAATAATCATACTCTCCTGAGTTAAATAAATGCCTAGCCTAAGCCAAAAACAATCATAAAAAAAATCATATAACACATAACCTCATAATCAAGGCATAGTGCATAATGAATTCCGAGTACTCGGCAAGCTCATGCTTATCCAAGTCGTTTTGCCCGAGTCATCTCAGAACAAACAACTCAGCCAACCCTCATGGGTAGAAAATCTGAGTCGATAATTCATTGGTCATCTGAAAAATATGACCAAAATATTAAATAGCTCCAGCCATAATATCGGTCTTAATCAAAAAAAGCACACCAAGGTGACAGAAAAGCATTGACATAATCATAAAATCAAATGCTTTGTAAAAACCAAACAGCTCCTGCAACCTATAAAAAAGTTACCAGGACAGTTATAAAAAACTTTACTGTTTGTCACCTTCCAAGTTGCATCGTACCAACCTTCAACAAGTTGTGTAACTGCTGTATGAAAGGATTTTAAAGGCATTGGACAATAAGACACGCGCATATTGCCAGAGCAAATCTGCTTAAGTCCCTAGAGACACGTATCAAGCCACACCTGTAATATGGGCCGTAAACTTCTCATGGGTCTCGGCCCAAACACGAGAAAACCTAGCGATACCCTAAAATTTCTGAAGCACCGGCGTCTTCCCCGCCGCTTCATCTTCTGATCCGAATGGTTATCCCTCATGGGATGCACCAAAATAGATTTGATAATTGAATCCCAACTGGCGCAAGAACTCAGCTTGTGACCCTTGTAGGAAATAATGATTGATCCAGACCATGAATATAGGAGATAAGCTCGCGGCCATATATTCATGTTGCATATATCCAGAATAAGTCCAAATTGAAGGTATGATCCTCGTGCTAGAGTTAGTAAGCCCCTGAGCATGTCACTTGTCCTTCTGTCGTAGTCGAAGTTATCTATTGGTAGCAACTGATGCAGTCGGCATGGAAGCGAGACCACCAATATGAAGATAAAATTGCCCATCAAAGGTAACGAAGATATCGGTGGTGGAGACATAGTTGCCCATCAACAGCGATGGCGAAATCCACCAACCATGGAGACGAAGAGAATAGTCGGCGGTGATAAACGTGACCAGCAGTAATGACGACAGTCATTGGTGACCAAGGCAAGTCGGTATTGAAGATGAAGACGCACATCCGCAGCAACGACGTTGGCCAGCAATGATGATGAGATCACCAGTCGGCAACGACGGAGATAGCCGGACGATGAAAACGAAAATACTAATCAGTTGCGACGTAATAGGCCAACCAACTGTGACAGACGCAACCGGTGGTGATGATGATCCGTAACAGAAAAAACAACCAGTTGTAGAGAAAAAGTTATCCGTCAACAGTAGCAGAATAGGTAATGCCGAAGAGACATGGCAAGATGTTGATGAAGATGGCGGCGTTGGTGCCCCAGTCAAATTTTAGTGTAGACGAAGCCCAAACTCCTGAAGCAAAGAACTTGGTTGACAGTAGTTAACTGAAGACGAAGATAATGCCGATGACGAAGGTGTCGATAATAACATCAATGATAATAATCCATCAAACTGTTGAAAAGATATCAAAGCTCAAGTAGTTTCCTTGACGCTAGCATGTGTGTGGCGAAGATTGATGCAATCGCCTTGATTTATGATAACGGTAGTAGAACTTGATTTCGTAGTTGTTGAAGATACTTCACTTGGAGCAAAGTAGATATTGTTGTCCAACTCGTCGAATCTGAGTTGATTGGTTGATAACTCCAAACTTCCAAACATGTAGATTAAATCTTGAACTTAACTCTTGAAAAACTTGAAATTGACTGTAGCATCAAATGAGAGCCAAAGTTGTCGACGAAAATATTGGAGTTGCTGAAGTAGAAAGTCTGCTCTGGAGCGAAGACGAAGCTGATTTCTCCGAAGTTGATTCATTGGCTGATTAATTGATTGCTTTATCTTGACATAATGCATGTCGAATGTTGAGTCTTGTATTTGTGTAGCCCCCGACTCTATGCTTAGTTGGGAAACAACTGAACATAGAGTCAAGAACTATAGCTTGTCATTGAGTAGCCATTGCCTGAGTGAAGATACGCATTGAAGATGTCTTGTTGAGGCTCCTGGAGACGTCGTGGTTGGTAAATTATCGAAGCTTGCGAAGTAGAGGCAATAGAATTTGCCGGTGTCGAAGACAGTGAAGATGAAGTTGCTCCACAATGATGACGAAATTGCACAGCAGTCAACGGCGACGAATGCGAGCCGGTGGTGAAGACGTAGACGCCCAACAACGGTGGTGTGAAAACCAACCGTGTAGGCGAAGACACCAGTCGGCGGCGGCGCAGGTAGGCCGACGATGAAGACGTAGACACCCAACAACGGTGGTGTGAAAACCAACCGTGTAGGCGGAGACACCAGTCGGCGGTGGCAAAGGTAGGCCGACGATGAAGACGTAGACGCCCAACAATGATGGTGTGAAAACCAACCGTGTAGGCGGAGACACCAGTCGGCGGCGTAGGCAGGCCGACGATGAAGTCGTAGACGTCCAACAACGGTGATGTCACCAAACAACCGTGTAGACGAAAACTCCAGTCGGCGACGGCGAAGGCAGGCCGACGATGAAGTCGCAGACGCGAAACAACGGTGATGTCACCAATCAACCGTGAAGGCGGAAACACCAGTCGGCAGCGACGAAGGCAGGCCGACGATAAAGTCGTAGACGCCCAACAACGGTGATGTCACCAATCAACCGTGAAGGCGGAAACACCAGTCGGCGGCGGCGAAGGCAGGTCGACGATGAAGTTATAGACGCCCAACAACGATGATGTCACCATTCAACCATGAAGGCGGAAACACCAGTTGGCAGCGGCGAAGGCACGATGATGTCACATTCAACAGTGAAGGCGGAAACACCAGTCGGCGGCGACGAAGGCAGGACGACGATGAAGTCATAGACGCCCAACAACGGTGATGTCACCGTCAATCAACCGTGTAGGCGGAGATACCAGTCGGTGGCGGCGAAGGCAGGCCGACGATGAAGTCGTAGAGGCCCAACAACGGTGATGTCACCAATCAACCGTGAAGGCGAAAACACCAGTCGGCGGCGGCGAAGGCAGGCCGACGATGAAGTCGTAGACGTCCAGCAACGGTGATGTCACCAATCAACCGTGTAGGCAAAAACATCAATCGGCGGTGGTGAAGGCTGGCCGACGAAGAAGTCGTAGACGCCCAACAACGGTGATGTCACCAGTCAACCATGTAGGCAGAAACACCAGTCAGCGGCGGCGAAGGCAAGCCGACGATGAAGTCATAGACGCCCAGCAACGGTGATGTCACCAATCAACCGTGTAGGCGAAAACAGCAGTCGGCGGCGACGAAGAAGCCGTAGAGGCCCAACAACGGTGATGTCACCAATCAACCGTGTAGGCAGAAACACTAGTCGGCGGCAGCGAAGGAAAGCCGACGATGAAGTCGTAGACGCCCAGCAACGGTGATGTCACCAATCAACCGTGTAGGCGAAAACACCAGTCGACGGCGGCGAAGGCTGGGCGACGATGAAGCCGTAGAGGCCCAACAACGGTGATGTCACCAATCAACCGTGAAGGTGGAAATACCAGTTGGCGGTGGCGAAGGAAAGCCGACGATGAAGTCGTAGACGCCCAGCAACGGTGATGTCACCAATCAACCGTGTAGGAGAAAACACCAGTCGACGGCGGCGAAGGCTGGCCGACAATGAAGCCATAGAGGCCCAACAACGGTGATAGACGCCCAACAACGGTGACGTCACCAATCAACCGTGAAGGCGGAAACACCAGTCGGCGGCGGCAAAGGTAGGCCCACGATGAAGTCGTAGACGCCTAGCAACGGTGATGTCACTAATCAACCGTGTAGAGGGAAACACCAGTCGGCGACGACGAAGGCAGGCCGACGATGAAGTCGTAGACGCCCAACAACGGTGATGTCACCAATCAACCGTGAAGGCGAAAACACCAGTCGACGGCGGCGAAGGCAGGCCGACGATGACATCGTAGACGCCCAGCGACGATGATGTCACCAATCAACCGTGAAGGCGGAAACACCAGTCGGCGGCGGCGAAGGCAGGCCGACGATGAAGATGTAGACGCCCAACAACGGTGGTGTGAAAACCAACCGTGTAGGCGGAGACACCAGTCGGCGGCGTAGGCAGGCCGACGATGAAGTCGTAGACGCCAAACAACGGTGATGTCACCAATCAACCGTGAAGGCGGAAACACCAGTCGGCGGCGGCGAAGGCAGGCCGACGATGAAGTCGCAGACGCCAAACAACGGTGATGTCATCAATCAACCGTGAAGGCGGAAACACCAGTCGGCGGCGGCGAAGGCAGGCCGACGATGAAGTTATAGACGCCCAACAACGATGATGTCACCATTCAACCGTGAAGGCGGAAACACCAGTCGGCGGCGGGGAAGACACGATGATGTCACCATTCAATAGTGAAGGCGGAGCGAGGAGCTCCTCACCGGGAGACCGCGCGGGCCCCCCTTTGCCAGTTCGGCCGGGGGCGCTAGGTGAGGTTCTTCGCCCTCGATCTGAGGAATGTCAACGAGAGAGGAAACACACAAAACACGGGCGACGTAGACAGGTTCGGGCCGCTGAGAAGCGTAACACCCTACTCCTGTGTTCTAGTGGATCTGAGAGTCTCCAACAATACAAAGAGAGTTCAGTCTCTAGAGCATATTGGCCCGAGCTCCCCTCTTTCCTAGGCCTGGGCCTCCTTTTATCTGGCCACCGGTTACCACATGGGCCTCTAGCTGCCTAAGAAAGAAAACACTCTTTTTACAATCAGGGCCAGTCTACAGCCGGAAGTGACTTCTGACAGGCACGGTACACGCCTCCTGCCCAGCTCACCAGCTCCCCCCGTGGACGCCCGTTTCAACCTTCATTAAATGGCAAGCGACTTCCTTGCCATGCTTGCGCTGAAGTCTGGAATGGATCTGACCGGGACTGACATACCAACTCCAGGAGTTAGCACGCCGGCTCCGGCTAGGGACGAGAGCCAGGAGGCTCTCATCATTCTGACGGGACGGGGCGAAGCGTGCCGCAGGCCGCCTGTCGCCACCTAACCCGCGATCTGACCGGTCTGCGACTGGTCACGCACCGCGACCAGTCACGGACCGGATAAGCGTGCGCTGCGCCGCATTAAAGGCGGCGTGGCGCGCTCGTCTGATCCGCTATAAATGCGGTTAGGTGAGCCCTGCTGTGCTCACCTAACCCGCACACGCGGCGCCAAAATCACAGGGGGTCGGGGCGCCCCGGCCCTTGGGGCTGAAACGGGAGCGGCCCGACCCCTCGGGGAGACAGAGGGAGGGGTGGCCACGTCATCCTCGGGCCCGACCCCCCCCCGAGGGGGTCGGGCCACGTGGGTGACAGCGGCTACTCAAGCCTCTAGTCATGACACCCCCGGTCCCATGTCACCAACAGCCCCCGGTGTTACGCCAGGGCGACCGCCCCCCTCGGGGGAAGCGCTCGGGCGTGACGCCACTCCTTAGGCCCTGTGACAGGTGGGACCGGTCCCTACAGGCGGGCAGAAACCCAACGGTCGCGAATCGCGCGCGTCGGCAAAGGAAAACCGACCGATAATAATGAGCGGCCTCTTTAAGACCGCTACATTACTCGAGCAGCGTGTGAATCGGGACGAGCCGGTTCGTTTCGCCTGGGGATATGATGATGGCGCTTTTCGCGGTCGGCGAGCGTAATTAATACGCGCACAATCTGCCTCATCTCAACCGCCACGGCCGCACGTCTGCCGCGTGCGCCGCAAACGGGCGAGTGAGGTTAGTGGAGGCGTGGGCGCGAGAAACGAGGGGGCAAGGTAGTGGGCGCGAGAAGCGAGGAGCCGGGCATAGCGTTGGCAAGGGTATAAAGACGCCGAGGAAGGGATTCGTTTCCTTCCTCTCGCCACTCTTTCCTTTGCCTCCGCCACTTGTGCCCCAACTCTTCGTTTCCTGTGCCCTACCCTTGCCACACGCGCTCGCTCTCAAGCTCCCCCTCCGCCGGCGCCATGGCACGGGGCTCCGCACCGCTCGACGGTAGCGTGCTGCCGCCTTCCCGCATCACGAGCGAGAGGCAGGCCGGGCTGCCGCGCCGGTTCATGCCGGAATCTGCCACCGGCCGGGAGGTGGTCGCGCTGGGCGAGGGACGCCCGGCGCCACACTACCCAGGGCGG